>CM053570.1:74815314-74898921 GCA_028646485.1 Cryptoprocta ferox | reverse complement strand
GATGGTCTTGGTGGAGGTCACTTGTGGGGAAGAGCACTGGGTGTTATATGGAAACCAACCTGACAATAAACTATAAAGTTAAAAAAATAAAAAAAAATAAAAAAGAAAGCAAAAAAAATAAATTTAGATAGCTTCAAATAGTACCTTAATTCATTTTAATGGAAGCAATGGGTGGGGTTTTCTTGGTTCCTTTTGTAGACTCAGGTGACTGATAAAATCCAAAATGAAATCATTTTTGGTTTCTTATGTAGAGTTTTGTGTGTATTTAAGACGTTTCTCTCTCCCTCTCTTTTTTAAAGTTTGTTTATTTTAAGAGAGACAGCACAAGTAGTGAGGAGGCAGAGAGGGGGGAGAGAGAGAATCTCCAGCAGGCTCCCTGCTGCCAGCACAGAACCCAGCATGGGTCTTGAACCCACAAAGCCACGAGATCGTGACCTGAGCTGAAACCCAAGAGTCGGATGCTTAACTGACTGAGCCACTCAGGCATCCCGAGACATTTATCTTTTTTTCCTCAACTTATCTGGTAAAGTGCAGATGTAAATGGAAAGATATCAGGTGGTTATATCAACAGGAAAATCTTGGTGGATAGAGTCTGTAAACTGCAAAATTGATATGAATTTAAAGGTGACTTAAAATAGGGGTGCCTGGATGGCTCAGTCGGTAGAGTATGCATGCAACTCTTGATCTTCGGATTGTGACTTTGAGCCCCACATTGGGCATAGAGTCAGTTTACTTAAAAGTAACTAAATAATACTCGATCAGGTTTAACACTTGAGCATTTGAAAATACATAATCATTGTCCCTTAGGATAGCACTGTTGAAGAGAAGTCTGGTGTGAGCCATAGTAATTTTGAAATTTCTAGCAGCCACACACAAAAAAAAAGCAAATGAAATTAATGATATATTTTATGTAATATACCCAACACATTCTCATTTCAATATGTAACATAAAAAATAGCTAGTGAGGTAGTTTACATTTTGATTTTTTTTGTTCTAGTTCTTTGAAATCTTATATTTTATACCTGTGGCTCATCTCAGTCCAGGCCAGGGACATTTCAAGAGCATAGTAGCCATGTATGTATTGGACAGTGCAGTTCTGAGGGCTCAAATGCCTGAAGGAACAAGAAAATTAATATGATTTACTTATTGAATAATCCACTCCCATAATCGAAATACCATCTAAAGCAATGAAAGATTAACAAATAATGAAATCAACGTGAACATGTATTTTTTTCCCCTCTAAACCACGTGTGATAAACTTGTTTGGAGAAGATGATTTGATCCTAAAAAGACCAGTGTTTATAAAAAGATATCACACAACTTCTAATAAGAGTTACAAACGACTTGATGTAGAACTTGTAACCAGTGGCTGTGCATCAGGCGTGGGATGATAACTTGATGAAGGGAGACCACAGTCCATCTATTCCTTGGAATCTGCAGTGTCCACACGCCAGTGGTTCTGAATCCCTTTCCAAGTTTCCTCAGTATGAATCTTCCATGGGGCGCCTGGGTAGCTCAGTCAGTTGGGTGTCTGACTTTTGATCTCAGCTCAGGTCATGACCTCACGGTTCGTGGTTCGAGCCCAGTGTCAGGCTCTGTGCTGAGGGCGTGGAGCCTGCTTGGGATTGTCTGTCTCCCCCTCTTTCTGCCCCTCCCCGCTTGCTCTCTCTCTCAAAAATAAGTAAACATAAAAAAAATCTTTAGTATTTTTGATAAATGGACTTAAAGCTCTAAAAGTGATTGCAGTATGCATTACTGGTTAAGCCCAAGCTATTAGTAGTAATAACTTCATTTTTAAAAAATGTTTACTTTTGAGAGAGTGTGCATGCGAGCAGGGAAGGGACAGAGAGAGGGAGAGGGAGAATCCCAAGCAGGCTTCTTGCTCAGTGTAGAGTGTGATGCCCGATGTGGGCTCACAACAAGCGAGATCATGACCAGAGCCAAGATTAAGAGTCAGCTTAACTAACTGAGCCACCCAGGTGCCCAGTAGTTAAGTGTCAGGGCGCCTGGGTGGCTGAGTTGGTTTAACGGCCAACTCTTGATTTCCGCTCAGGTCATGATCTCACGCTTCTTGAGATCGAGCTGTGTTGGGCTCTGTGCTGCCAGCACAGAGCCTGCTTGGGATTCTCTCCTTTCTCTCTGCCCCTCCTCCTGGTCATACGCTCACTCTCCCTCTCTCTCTCTCTCAAAATAAATGAACATTTTATAAAAAAGAGTTAAGTGTTATGATTGGGTGTTTAATTTAGCTTTTAAGAAGGTTTACCATAATGAGAGCTGGAAGGAGGCCATAGGTCATTAGTTAACATAGGCTGTGGTGCCCTTATAAGTTAGAAAAGCTGAGATTTTTCTCTAAAAAATGAGAAGATATTCCCCAGTGATAACACATACTCGTTTAAAACTGGAACTAAAATTGCTGTTACCCTCCCCTAGAGATGTAGGGGAACAGCCTCTGGGGTGAATTGAAGATTATTTAAGCTCCTGACTCTGCTGAACTGTTCATTCTGTTTCTCTAATGATGAAAGATTAATTGCATAGAAGAACCTGAGCTTAGTAGATACCCATTGAACTTAAGCAAATTCTCAAGAGAAAACACCACAAGTTGCCTACACTGGGGGATATTGTGATGAACAAGGTCCAAATGAACGGCCCCTCAGCTTGCTGTTGATTTTCTCTGGTGACATCTAGCAGCAAAGGGATTTGTTCTCCAAAGGTCCTGACCTTAGAAAATGACCTTTTCTTGCTTCTGTATACCACTCAGTGCAATGCATGCTGATTTAGCTAGTAAAGGTATAAAGCACCTTATTGTTCTGTGTAGGAGGATATCTGATTACTTATCACTAATGAGGAGAAAATAGAACTCAGTGGTGAAATCTGTTTGCTCTCAGAGAAAGCTCCTCAGTATCTCCCTCTCACCACTCTGGGGTTGTAGCTGAACAGAGCTTGTGGTGTGAACTCATCTGCCGTGTGCCAGGCAGTTTATGTGCACTTAACTTAGTTCTCATGGTGATTTTGTGAGTGGTAGGTCACTTTTGGAAGATTGGGAAAATATCTTACCCAGCTAATGAATGGAACAGCCAGGACTGGAACCTCGCTCTTTTTCGGAGCCAAAGCCGCAGAACCTGGTCCTGTATTAGAAAGCGGCTCTCGGGGTGCTGTCCATTTGAGACAGGGCATTTTGAGATTGATAGTTTACTTCAGAAGATTCCCTCACTTACATCCACCTTTATGTGCATCTTGAAGTGAGCTTAGGTTGTGGAAAACACTGAATGAAACCTGGATTCTAGTCTTAGCTTGGTTGCTTGCTGTGTGTAGGGGTTATTAGGGGTTCCCTTGCCACTGAACAGGAATTTCCCAGTCATCTTCTACTTTGGTCTTCTAACTATGATAGAGGGACACCAGATCCCCTGCCTTTTTTTGTTTGTTCAGTAAGGTTTTTGTTTGAGGATAGGTTTAGACCATGGCATGGATGGTACAGAATCCTTGTATGAGTTTGCTCGGGCTGCTGAGAGAAAGTACAAACTAGGCGCTTACACAGGAGCGGTTTATTGCCCTGCAGATCTGGAGGCTCAAAGGTAAAAAACATCAAGGTGTTGGCAGGGTTTCTTCCTTGGCATGTAGACTGCTCTCTTCCTGTTTCTCTTCACATTGTCTTTCCTCTGCAGATCCCGTGTCCAGATTTCCTCCTTTTTTTTTTTTTTAAGGACACCAGACCTATACCTCTATAGAGGTCCTATCTCCAGATGAGGTCCCATTCTGAGGTACTTGGGGTTAGGACTTCAACAAATAAATTTTGGGGGTGAGGGTGAACAATTCAACCCATAATAGTTCTTATATTCCCCCTTCCCAATTTCAAAAAAAAATTTTTTTTTAATTTTCTTTTCAATGTTTATTTTTGAGAGAGCGAGAGTGTGCGTGTGTGCAAGCAGGGGAGGGGCGGAGAGAGAGAGAAGGAGACCCAAAATTTGAAGTAGGCTCCAGGCTCCCTAGCTGTCAGCACAGAGCCTGACACGGGCTCAGACTCATGAACTGTGAGATCATGACTCAAGCTGAAGTCCGGGACGCTCAACCGACTGAGCCACCCAGGCATCCCCCGATTTCCTCTCTTACTAACACCTTACATCAGTATAGTATGTTTGGCACAATTAATGAACCAATAATGATACATTATTAAAAATTAAAGTGTTATCCCTGTTTTTAATAACTGAGAAAACTTCAGTTCAAAGAGAAGATGTGACTGGGAAAAGATAGCATAACTAGTGACCTCCTCTCTGACTTTACACTGGTGCACACAAAAGAAAACTCCCAATGTCACATTGTGAATCTGAAGAGATAGTGAAAAATACTTTTAAAAAAAATGTTTATTTTTTGAGAGAGAGACACTGCGCATGAGCTGGGGAAGGGCAGAGAGAGAGGAGGACTGAGGATCTCACTGACAGCAGAGAGCCTGATGCGGGGCTCGAACTCATGAACCGTCGGACACTTAACCAGCTAAGCCACCCAGGCACCGCTACTTCTTTTTTTCAGCTATGGGTTTTTTTTTTGTTTGTTTGTTTTTGTTTGTTTGTTTTTATTTTAGAGAGAGGGAGAGAGAGCACAAGCAGGGGAGAGGGGCAAAGGGAGAGGGAGAGAGAGAGAATCCTGAGCAGGTTCTCTGCTCAGTGCAGAGCCCAGTGCAGGGCTTGATCCCATGACCCTGGGATTGTCCCCTGAGCTGAGGTCAAGAGTCGGACGCTCAACCGACTGATACCCAGGCGCTCCCCAAAATACTTTCTATGTATAATTACAGCATGACAGGGAACTTCTCTTTCGTGCTTGCTGCATCTTGCATAATGTATAACCTGAGAGTTCGTGTTCAGTAAATTCTCCTAGAATGAACAGAATGTCCCTGATCTTGCTGGACACTGGTATTTTTGGGGAATATACTCATACCAGTCTTAACCAAAGTAACTGTAGGCATACCTCTCTTTTGTTGTACTTCACTTTATTGCACTTTGTAGATACTTTGTACTTTGTTTTGTTTTTACAAATTGAATGCTTGGGCAACTCTGCATCAAGCTAGTCTGTTGGCTCACGTCTCCCAAAAGTTCTTGCTCGCTTCGTGTCTGTGTCACATTTTGGTGACTCTTAATAGTTTTCAAATATTTTTTTATTATATTTGTTATTGTGATCTATGATTAGGGATTACAACTCGCCGAAAGTTCAGATGATGGTTAGCATTTTTTAGCAGTATTTTAAACCAAAACGTTTGACTTGCTTTATTGCTGTGGAACCAAACCTGCAGTATCTCCCATTGTATGCCTGTGTACAGAGATTGTGAAACTTGCTTAAATGAGAAAGCTAGACTGATTTTTAAATTATGAAGTGATGGTGTATTTACCTTTCTACTAAGCATCTCTTAATACAGTGTCCTATTAGTGTTTGTAAAGCCCAACCTGCTACCTGTCCTGAAACCTTAGAAGTTGTATGTCCAGTTATTATCCCCATTTCATAAAAGAATGAACTGAAATCTACAGAGATTATTACTTTCTTAAAGTTCCTCAAAACTTACCCAAGTCACTTCCATTTGCTACAACATTATTAAATAAACCATACACTGTACTTACTACCCAGGATGCTGGCAAATAAAGTTGTTTATCACTTGTTGTTGTTCCTTCAGAGTACCTTTAAGAGGCATATTTATGCCTTATAAGCATATATATGCTTACATAAGCATATATATATATGTCTTATATACTTATAATAAAACCAATTGGTGTGTAAAATTTTTTGCATACATTTTATTTTACTAGCTTTTTTCAAGCTGATGACTTGGGACCTAAGTTCATTATTTGTGTGCATTTTCAGAATTTTCAGGCACTGACTGATTATGTTGCTTTCTGTGAATGAATATCCCACTAGTTAAGACTTTCATATGCTTTAATTTCTGATTGAAGGAGAAATAGCAGTTTGATCAAAAGAGTGAACAGAGGTGTTTCCTAGCAAAGATTTATCATTGTGATCTTAAATTAATATTTTCTCTAATATCATAGCAGGCAGACAAGCATCCTGTATGGAAATGAGAACGCTAATGAAATAATTAGTGCCTCTCTGCCTGCTGTATTCTGTGCACTATGGAAAACACAAATCATTGGATTTTTCCTACCTTTCCAAGTTATTTAGAAGTAATATGGTCCTGTTCCTTTAAAAAGTGAAAGATGGAAGGGGTGGAGTTTGCCATGTCATTGGGACATGACGGGAATTCAGTCACTGAAGAGGAAGAAGGAAATGTGACCTCTTTCTGGCTCTGTGATGGAAAAAAGCTAGCAGCTGTGTCCCTCACCCGGACAGGATTCTGGGAGCTCATCTTTACCAAGTGAAATTGGTGCTGCCTGAATTTGGTATAGGTGGCTTCTCCCTGATGCAAGTGATAAGTTTTAAGTACAGTTAGAAGGTAAGTGGTTTCAGGCAGATTGGCTAGTTTTTATAAAGGAGTAGAATATGATGTGAATCTTCAATGACTTCTTCTGCAATAAATTTTAGAGTTGATAGGCTAGGGATGGAAGGATGATTTAAAAAAAAATTTTTTTTTACATTTATTTATTATTGAGAGACAGAGACAGAGCATGAATGGAGGAGAGGCAGAGAGAGAAGGAGACACAGAATCAGAAGCAGGCTCCAGGCACAGAGCCCGATGCAGGGCCCGAACCCGAGAACCGCGAGATCATGACCTGAGCCGAAGTCGGTTGCTCAACCGACTGAGCCATCCAGGGGCCCTGGATGATTCTTTTTTAAAAGCTGAAAGGTTAAACTATTCCATTTAATTCCAGGTGTTTTTTTTGTTTGTTTGTTTGTTTAAGTTTATTTTGAGGGAGAGACAGAGTGGAGGAGGGGCAGAGAAATCCCCGGCATGCTCTGTGCTTTTAGCACAGAGCATAACACGGGGCTTGATCTCACGACCCTGAGATCATTACCTAAGCTGAAATCAAGAGTCGGAAGCTTAACTGGCTGAGCCACCCAGGCGCCCCTAATTCCAGTTGTAAGACATGCCTGAAGTAAGGATGAGGAATGTCCTCCTAAGTGTGTATAAATTTTCAAGTTTTTTGACAATGGGAAATTGTTCCAAGTCATCATTTTATGATAAAAAATAGGCAGAGAGAGGTAAAAATACTTGCCCCATATAAGGGTTTCTGGGTTTATTAGCATTAGTTTGGCTTTGGTAAATTTCTCTCATTTAAGGTGCTTGCGCACTTGCTTGGTGCCAGTTATTATTTTTCTCCAGCCTTTCCTTGCTCACCAGTGCAGTGAAAAAGATCAGTTCTGCCCTCCCCTGGGGGTCTTGATATTTTTGGGGAGAGAGAGAGAGACGGAAGAAAGCAGTTTGCAGATAGCCCAACAGGAGACTAGAGAAGAGTCTTTTGTTTATTAGCTGACGACTGGTGGTTGGGCTTGAAAGGAGGGAAGTTAAGACTCTCTTTCTGATGTAGGATGGGCTCCCTGCACGATACACTCACAGAATCTGTAACAGATCATCTGGTGGCTTTTGGAGATGAGTTTTGTCAGAACAGGTCAGGACAGCCCAAAGCCTCCAAAGTAAATAGTAATAACTGTTAGAAAGGATTTCCCCATTTCCTTCAAGTGTGAAGCGACAGCAAAAAATCACTTTTTTTCTTTATTTGCTATGCAACTTGGTATGGCTTTTTAAAAAAATACTTTTTTAAATCCTCAAGTTAGTTCACATACAGTGTAGTCTTGGGTATGGATTTTCTAAGGGACAGATTCCTTGGAGTTCCCATTTGCCATCCAAAGAAATACTAGGGGTAGAAAAGATAGATAACAGATTGACTTTTTGAGCACTTGGAATCGAACTTTTACGGAAAAAAGCTGGCTTAGTATTTCCCACATAGGCGGTATTCTTCTAGGGGGGAAAAGGTCTTATTGTTATAAATAATCTATGGGTAGTTTTATGCTAGGCTGGCCATTCCTTAATTGCTCTACTTTTAAACTACTTCAGGGCTCACCCTCAGGGAAACTTCTTAATGCTCACTTAGAAAAATTATCCATGTGTCTATGGGTAGCTAACATGTTATTTTTTTATGTAGTGAAAACAATACACGGAGTTGGGCCTTTTGTTTCTGCAGTTAACCCTGACACAAGAACCAGGGGCCAGATATAGTTTCTCCGAGGGTGTGGGCTTTGCTGGCTGGCTTTCTCCCCTCCAGTTTCTGGGTGCAGACTGAACGGATTCTGTGAAGGTTGCCAAGCTGGCTCCTCCTTTGAGTTCTCTCTCTAGTCCAACAACGACTGTTAGGACAGTTGGGAATTTGTTTTGTAAGCAGGTCCATTGTTAGCATAAGTGAACTAAAATATATGCTTTCATTAATAAAAGTTATTTTTAGGGAAGTTGATCGTAAGGCTAACATAAAAAAAGCACACTGGAAAAAAATGACAATGCCTTGTATTTTCCTAAATACCAAACAGTTGTAGTGAGCTCACCATTTTTACAGTGGATTTTGGACTCCGTAGAATTAGAAACCTTAGGTTTGGTTTTTTTGGCTTGCTCATCAAACATAATTTGTTAATATGTATTTCCTACTTTCTCATCATGATTTTCTCAGCTGTTAGGAAGTATTCACACTTCTAAAAACAAGTTGATGAAATAGCACACAATGGGAACAGTATTTTGGACTACTCATGTCCTGGAATTAGGAGATAGTTTAGGGTTGCACTTTGGAATTTGCTTTGGATGTGTTTTGAACTTAAATAAGAGTGATTGTTATTTGCTGATAAATGATTCTCCTTTTACACTTATTTGCAGAGCACACATGGAGAAACATGTAGAGGTGAGCGTTTTGGTTCTCTTCATTGCATATCCCAGTTTGATTTTTTTTTTTTTTTCCAGATTTCATTTCTAAGTAATGTCTGCACTTAGTGTGGGGCTCATACTTACAACCCCAGGATCAAGAGTCACATACTCTACTGACTGAGCCAGCCAGGCATCCTGGGTTTTTTTTTTTTTTTTTTTTTTTTTATTGAGGTATAATTGACATACCAATTTCAAGTACAATATAATTTGATATTTATATATATGTGTTTTTAATATAAGGAGTCTCTGGTTTTTTTGTTCTTTTTGTTTTTCGTTTTTTGTTTTCTGTTTTTATTTTAAGGGAAAAGATATAGGAAAATAGCTGCAGAGACTGGCCAAATTCACCCAAATTTGTTAGCATTTTGACCATAAGTAGAGCCTACCGGCAGAGAGTTGATACGTTTTGAAGCTGGGTGATGGGTACACTTGGATTCCTTACACTGTTCTATTTTTGTGTATGAATCAACACTTCCATAATAAAAACATTTTAAAGAAATAGAACCCAGTTGGCTATAAGGCAGGCCTTTCCTAACCCTCTTTTAAGTCCTAAAAGAATAAAACAATTCCAATGTGATAAGACTTTCTCAGATGGACTTCGAGTAATTACAATGCAGCTTTATTTATTTAGGGTCATGGAAATTACTATTTTAGATTTTTTAAAATATCTCAGAAGAAGGTAGATAGATGTTTGATTCCACATTAAAGATAAAAAGAATCAACCCATTAATTCCGGAATGTCAACAACTTTTATTTTTAGAATAATGGGGGGGAAGTCATCTGTAAAATGACCAGCTAAGAGAATTATATGTAAAGTAAGAAGCTGTCATCCTGTCTACCTCATTTTGTGTGTCTCCTTTCTCTTGCCCTCTTCCTCTTCAAATCTTGCTTCCTGCTCTGCAGAGGTAACTGCTGTTAACAGTTTGCTACATGTGCTTCTGTAGATACGGCTTATATGTATGTCTGCCCCCACATATTACACATTTCTAAAGCGAGATCTACCAAATTCCATAGAATTCAGTATTTAAAGTTTAAGAATTTCAGCACTAACTTTCAGAATGGGTTAAAAAAAATTTTTTTTAAATGTTTGAGAAAGACAGTGCAAGTGGGGAGTGGGCAGAGAGAGAGGGTGACAGAATCTGAAGCAGGCTCCAGGCTCTGAACTGTCAGCACAGAGCCCAATGTGGGGCTTGAACCCACCAACTGTGAGATCATGATCTGAGCCAAGTTGGATACTTTACCGACTGAGCCTCCCAGAATAGATTTTTTTTTTTTTTTAAAGTAAGCCCAATGTGGGGCTTGAACTTAGAACTGCAAGATCAAGAGTCATGCTTTATCGACTGAACCAGCCGGGTATTCCTAGAATAATTTTGATTTTATAACCTAGGCAAGGCCAAGTCTTTTATTATGTCGTTAGGTTGTTTAAGCAATAGAATTGCCATTCTCCCCAAAGGCCCTTTCCCACCTTTAGGAAGGTATTTAATGCACGTGTGATTATTCTTCTCTATAAGTTTTAGGACCTCAGAATTGAAATTAGTATTATGTTTATTGGCTTAATAATTTAAGAGAGCCAGTTAATAGAGTTAATTATTAAATCTGTAAATGTAATACTAATTTCAGTTCTGAATTGAAATCAGATCAGAGACCCCTTTCATTGTCATTCTCTCCAAAGACTCTTCCCCCACCTGAGTTGGGTTTCTTCGGGGATGTGGGTGGGGTGCGAAGCCTTAGCAAAGTGTTACCCTAGAGATACCCCCAGCTGCTCTTGATGCTGTTTCTCTCTCTCACTCAGGAGAGGGGTAATCTCCAGAGAAAAGCATAAAATAGTAAACATGTGTAGTGTTTCACCTGAGCTCTGCTTTCCTAGCCAAAACTATCCAGAGGCATACAAAGCACAAGTCAGGCCAATGCTTTGTCCACAACCTTCTATGCATGGTGAATTTCTTTCTTTGTATTTTTGAATCTATCTTTTCGTTATCTTAGTCATTTTATGTCTTCACCAAGAATTGTCTACTTCTTACAGTAGTGACTGTTAAAAACATGGCTTTTTAAAATTTGTTTATTGTTTTGAGAGCGAGTGAGCGAGCACACGCATGAGCGGTGGAGAGGGAGAGAGAATCCCAAGCAGGCTCCATGCTGTCAGAGCAGAGCCTGATGTGGGACTTGATCCCAGGAACCTTGAGATTATGACCTGAGCTGAGCTCAAGAGTCAGATGCTTAACCGAATGAGTCACCCAGGCGCCCCCAAAGCATGGCTGTCTTGACTGGACTTGGTGGCATTGGCGTTTTATTGTAACCTGGGACTAATAAATGAAGTGTGAGTGTCTCCCTAACACTGAGGTCAGTTTGGCCTTGTGTACCTTGGAGTAAGCTGTAGAAGGGACAAGAAAGAATGATTCACCTTCTCTTTTAGCAGGAGAGATTAGGCCTGTGGTATATACTTAGTTCTGTTCTTGGATTGTATTGTTTATATTTGATAAACTGGTCTTTTACTATTCCTGCTAGTGTGGTGGAGAGCTTGGAGAATGAAGAGGAAATTTGAAATGTGAAGTGTCCACTCTTGTGGCTAATCACTTTGCAAAGTGCTGAAGATACAAAAATGAGCTGCTCAGAGATCATGTCTGATTTGCTCTCCAGACATGATCTCTGAGCAGCTCATTTTGTAGCCTCCTGGTTTTGGTATCCCGAGTTGTGAAACTAATTTGGTTAGCACTCTTGTGTTCCCTTATGGTCCTCAAATGTAGTGCCATCTGATCTGGAAAAGTGTGCTGTCTTTTTGGCAGAGCAGAGACTCGGTCTTGGGGCCTGTGCAAAGGACAGCCAGTCCAGGCCCATGTCGGGTCAGTCCTCAGGAACTTTTACTCATCCTTTTCGGGTTATGTTAGAGATTCATAAACAGTGGAGACGAAGACCTGTTTTAAAAGTAGATGTTTCACAATAACAGTTGAAAACCAATTAATGTAATAAACCATGTAAATAGAATAAAGGACATGATCTCAGTGACACAGTGAGACATTTGAAAAAAAAAAAATCCCAACACACTTTCATAATAAAAATGTCCTACACATTAGGAAAAGAAAGAAACTACCTCAGTCTGATAGTAGAGCTCTGTGGAAAACCCGCAGCTATCCTCATCCGTAGTGGTGGACAGAAGCTTACGGCGGAGAATCCTCCCAGAAAGAGACTGGTTTTGAGCTGTCCCTTCCCAAGCAAGGACCATTTTTTTCCTAGGTATATTCTTGTTTCTTGTTATCAGTCTCTTGTCACATGAAGCTCTTCGTTCTCCATACCTGGCTGTAGCTCTCCGATCAGGCTCCGTAAAATCACTGATGGCAGAAACATTCCTGCTGTCTTTGGCAAGAGACGACTTTTTGCACTGGAAGTTCTTGAAGCAGAGCCTGTTTCCATTTTTTTTCTGGAATGTTAGAGCTAGAGATAGGGGTGGGGGAAGAGAGCTGTTGTGTGCGTTAGTTAAGCATTTCAGCTTTGCTGGCTCTCGGTGCTGAGCCCAGTGCTGGGCTTGAACTCGTGAAACGCAAGATTATGACCTTAGCTGAAACCAAGAGTGGGTCTGGACCTAACCGACTGAGCTACTCGGGCTCCCCCAGAGATTTTTGTTTTTAATTTGATCAGATTCCCAGGAGACTGATAGGTAGAATATACAAATGGAGTAGCTAACCTTTAAGGTAATGATGAGTCACCACGTTAAAAAAACTTGATGTTGGGCACTGTCAGTGGAGAGCCTTCTTGGGATTCTTTCTCTCTCTTTGCCCCTCTTCCGCTTCTGTGCTCGCTCGCTCTCTTTCTCTCTCTCTCTCTCTCAAAATAAATAAACTTTAAAAAAGAAAAGAAAAATTCGTGTTTGAATTCTGGACCTATTTAGCTTTGGAACTTTGGGGGCGAGATACCTAACCCCTAAGTCCCTTTTTTCATTTCTGTAAAACAGGCACAGGACATAGTATTTATTGAGGTTTGTGTGTATAAAATGAGGTAATGCTGAAGGTTTGTAACTCCTTGTCTGGCATGTCTTGGTAAACATTAGCAGTTTGTTATTGAGGTTCTCAATAAAAATTTTGTTTTTTAACATGGGCTTGAATTCATGACCCTGATAACAAGAGAAGAACTGAGGTTAAGAAATAAACACTCAACAGACCAAGCCACCCAGGCACCCCCTAGTAGTTGTTATTGATAAATAAAAGTGCCAGGAATCTGTTTCTATTAGATACATATCTAGCAAGAAAGCCAGTTTTTGCAGGGCAGTCTTTTCTAGTAGGCAGGTCCATTCAGAGACCAAACTGATTTAGAAGAATGTTTGATGAATGTATTCTTGATACAGAGCAGGAGGAGCTAGATGTCCCCCCACCCCTGCAAGTTAGCTCTGTGCCCAGTGTGGGGCTTGAACTCATTCTAGATACAGAGCAGGAGGAAGTAGATGTTCTTTATTTTACCCCCAAGTAAACTCTGTGCCCACCATGGAGCTTGAACTCACAACCCTAACTGAGATCAAGAGTTGCATGTGCTAATGACTTGAGCCAGCCAGGTGTCCCAGAAAGTAGATGTTCTTAGTAGTAAGCCCATCAAATCACATAGCCAAATTGCCCTACTTGAGGAAATGATGTATCCTAGCCCTTCAGGATAGTCCCAATTTAAACTCCTTTTCCCCATTGTCAACTGTAAGTATCCTACCAACTTTACATTGCTGGGGACAGATATACACCCCCACCCCAGCCTGTCGTAGCCGGAAGCAAAGCAGAAACTTTTATTGGGTTATTTGCTAATTTTCAGGTTTGAAACTTCTAGGTTTCTTTAGATGATTGTTATGGGTCATTAAATCCTAGCTTTCTCTTTCTCTGAATTTCAAGAAGATGCAAATTCTTTTTAAAATATATATTTTTTTACATTTATTTATTATTGAGAGACAGGGGCAGAGAGAAGACACAGAATCCGAAGCAGGGGCTCGAAGCCACATATGCAAGATCATGACCTGAGCCGAAGTTGGAACGCTCAACTGACTGAGCCACCCAGGCGCCCCTAAATCTTCATACTTTAAAAATAAAGTCTGAGAAGACCTTTTAAAATACGAACCAAATTATTTTTGGACTGAAGGATAGTTGTTTGGTTTATATGCAGCTTGGTCGTCTGGCACTGCCAAGGCTGGAACCCCACTGTGGCCTGTCGAGGTTCTATTTGGCACTACTTAGTTTTAGGAACCCAGTCTCCTGCCAGATACAACTTCTCAGTAGGTTACCTGCAGGGATCCAGCCATGGGGTAAATACTCCCATAATGTTTATTCTGGTGAATTTAGCAGATACCTACGACTTGGCCAAGATAATGCTGCCATAATCACTTAGGGACACTGAGAAGAAACTTAATCTGAGGGGATTCTGAGGTGAGAAGGGAAAAGAAATCACTTAATTTGTCCTTATCTTTGAGAGTTTTTGATTTAGAGAAGTTTGTTTTGGCTTTGTCTGCCAATATTACTTCTTTTTCTTGGAGTTGAATAATAAGATATGTTTTTAATGATACAAAAGTTATATAATTATATATCTTAAGATCTTCATTTTAAGTAAAATGCCTCTGTTCTCCCAGGGCCTGTTGGTCTGCTTGGTAATTAGAGGAGGGCGTGGTTTGGGTGGGGAAGGCTTGGGGGACTGTGCTCTCAAGTGGCTCTGCGGGAACAGTTTGAAAGTGAACCCTTGCTCCAAGTGACAGAATTGTATCAGAAAGGCTGTTTGCAATTCTTCTCTTGGGTTTTAAAGAAAAGGTAGGAAAAAAGAGAACAGTAGTTGGATAAACACAAGATGGAGGAGAAAGAGATCTTGCAGCTGCAGAAGGGTGTCTGAGAGAAGACATTGGGACCTGCTCGAAATTCACGTGTGCTTGGGATCGCTTTCCAGGAAGAGACATTTTCAGATGCATTAATAGCATCTAAAGAGTTCTGTATTGGGCCACATTTGGAGAATTCCTTTAAGTTCTGAGTTTCCCTATGAAGGAAAACAAACTGGTTCAGGGGCAAACAAAGCAATAAAGGTGGACATGATACCACATTGTCTGAAGAATGTTGGAAAGTTGAGGATATTTGGGTTTTACCAGGCCCTTAACTATAGGAGTTTAGGACCCAGGTCCTGTGCTTCTGCATCCTTAACTTGCCAAGCACATCATGGATAGTAAGTATTGATTGCTACGTGTTCCTTGGTGGATTCTTTCGTAAAGCTGGTGGAGGAACAGCACTCCCTTACCTTCATTGGGAGAAGTTTTTGCCCAGATTGTATTTGAGGGGATATGTTTTTACCTGAAGCACATTTCATAGCCATGAGCTGTCGTATTAAGCCGTAGTTCTTCTGTAAGGACTGGACTCTTTTATAATATTCTAAATGAAACAGCCTCTCCAGGAAGACTGGGCTTTGTTGAAGAAGCAAAACTTCCCTTTGGGGAAATTTTGGTTTGAACAGAAATCAAGTGCTAGGAGTTCGTAACCTGTAAAAAGGTGCCAAATTGATTTCCAAGGTGATGTTTGTCTCATTTCCCAATATATTTGTAGTACACGGACACAGAAGAAATGGTAGAAACAGGAAAAGGTGTGTGTAATCACGTGAAGTCTAAAAATCTTCAAAATAGAATTGAGAGTTGTTTTGAATGAACTAATGAACTTTGCTGATTTGATCAAATGGCTTTACTTAATGTTTGCCCTTACCTTATACTGAAAAGGATATCTTTATATATGTATTTACGGATATCAGGAGAAAAAACTTCATGTCTTTTGGACACTTCCTTTCCCTTTTCTTCTTGTAATTTGCTGTTTGTTATTCTTCAGGTGACAGCTTAAATGCCAACTTTCCACCATCTTCTCCATCTTATCTAAATAAAATAAGTCAGTACTACTCTGCATAAGTTTACTAACGTTGTGTGGTCTTTGTCTTTTAGTACCTACCAGAATTTGTAATTCCATCGTTGCTTGCTTCTTTATTTATTGTCTTTTAGCCCCTCTAGACTATAAGCTCCATGAAGGCCAGAATCAAGTCTGCTTTAATTTTAATTTAACTTTTTATCCACTATCTAGCATCCTCTCAAATGAGTTAAGTGATTCATTGGTTTCTCTCCAGCTGTGGTTTCGTCTCATCCAGAGTCACGCCGCGTATTTCTCAGAGTATAGTGATGTTTTTAAAGTTCGTTTCAATTCACATTTAAAAAGGTCCGGAGTAGGAGTAGGGGTGGCATCACAGTATTGTGACTCTTAAGCATTCTTGTCAGCTCCAGTAAGTTTATATTTAGAAATGTTAGGTTTGACTTTATCTGTATTTAGATGACAAGTTTTTCTTCCTCTTAATGAAAATTAGCTTTGTAGTTTTCCAGTTTCTGGGGGCGAAATGAATATTTCTACACTAACTTGCCGCTCCTTTTTTTTTTTTTTTCTTTCAAAGCCTGGTATTCTGACTTAAGCTAAACTTGAAGATTGGGCAGAGATATTGCAAGGCAAAAATAGCCCTAAACTTGTGACAGAAAAAAAGCCATTCAGCAAGACTAAACCCAAAATATACTGAAGGCCAACCAGAAAAACAAAATGCATTTTCCATATGCAGTTCCTATAAATTGCTCAGTTACACCTCCACCTCCTCACCCCTGAATAGCTAACTTAGTCCTCTACCTTGGCTTTGTACAGTGACACTACTGCCAAAGATTGGCTTCAAATGGAAATCTCTTTGACCTTGCTGGAGCACACAACAGTTCTGTCCCTTTGGCAGGGTCTAGACTCTACGTCTTTGGCTCCCTCATTTAGCGGTCTCTTGTTATCCTTTGTCTCTCTGACTTCCTAGCAGTTTTCCGTCCTCTAAATCAGGCCTCTTTTTTATGGTTATAGTTATTTTCCCCTGTGATCTAGAGCGATAGCCGCTTCCTGGACTTCCTTGCCTTTCTAAAAGCTCTTAAAATTTGTATCTAAAACTTGGCTGTAATAAATAGAGACCGGGGCGAACTTGAACTTGACTTCACCTACGATGAGATCACGACCTGAACCAAGAGTTGGCCACTTAACAGACTGAGCCAGCAAGGCGTGCCTGAGGAGATGGCATTTGAGCTGAGATCTGAATAACAAAATCTGGGAGGTAGGGGAGAGTGAAATGTTTGCTGATTATCATTTTCCCTTCACAAGCCAGGGTCAGCACAGTGAAGCAGTGAGGTGTGATAGAATAAGCCCTAGGATTTTGTCCTGGTTTGGCTATTAACTAGCTTTGTGGTCTTTGACTGATCCCTTGTTCTTCCTGATAGACACATGCTATAGCACTTCAATTTTTTGCTCCCTGGAAGTCGCCTCAGTTGTCGTAGCAGGGTGTAAAGGAGAGTAGGTGAGACAGCTTGATAGAGTGCACCTTGCTGACCAAACCCAGCAGGCTTGTCAGGGCAACCTGAGGCTCTCCATTCATTCATTCCTGCGGGGAAGGAAAGAAAAGGAAAAAGGCAATTTTATTTTTTCATGGGAAAATTACCACAAAAAAAAGGGTGACTCTTGGTGCTGAAGAAGAGCTAAAAGAAAGTGACAGTTCTTCACTTTATAAATCACCTTAGGACTATGTTTATGGATTAATATCCTGTATTTTACAGGACATAGTACATGCCACCATAGTATTAGATTATTTGAGAATACTCTCCTCTTTTTTTTTTTAATTCCAGTATAATTAACCTACAGTGTTGACATTAGTTTCAGGTATACAGCATAGAGATCTAATAGTTCTGTGCATTACTCAGTGCTCTTCATGATAAGTGTGCCCTTAATCCCTGTCACCTATTGCACCCATACCCGCCTCCGCCTCGCTCTGGTAATCATCAGTTCTCTATCATTAAGAGGCTTTTTTTGTTCATATCTTTTTTTCTCTTTCTCTTTTTTTAAATTAATTCTTTTTTCAAAGTTTATTTTTGAGGCAGAGAGCGAGCGAGCACGAGCAGGGGAGGGGCAGAGAGATGGGGAGACAGAGGATCCAAAGCAAGCTCTGCGCTGACAGCAGAGGGCTTGAAAGCAAGAGCCCTGAGATCATCATGACCTGAGCCAAAATCAGACGTTTAACCACCTGAGCCACCCAGGCACCCTTACTTGTTTTAGTTTCTTAAATCTCACGTATGAGTGAAATCATAGGGTATTTGTCTTTCTCTGACTGATTTTACTTAGCATTATACCCACTAGATCCATCCATGTTGTTGCAAATAGCAAGAATTCACTCGTTTCTATGGCTGAGTAATATTCTATTCCGCCACATCTTCTTTATCCATTCATCTATTGGTGGACTCTTGAGCTGCCTCCGTATTTTGGCTATTGTAAATAATGCTGCAGTAAATAGAGGGATGCATCTGTCTTTTCAAATTAGTGTTTTCATATTCTTTGGGTAGATACCCAGTAATGGAATTACTGGATCATAGCGTCGTTCTGTTTTTAATTTTTTTGAGGAACCTCCATACTGCTTTCCACAGTGGCCACACCATTTTGCATCTCCACCAGCAGTGCACAGGGTTCCTTTTTCTCTAATTCCTCACCAACATTTGTTGTTTCTTGTGTTTTTGATTTTAGCCATTCTGACCGGTGTGAGGTGATACCTCATTGTGGGTTTGATTTGCGTTTCCCTGATGATGAGTGATGTTGAGCATCTTTTCATGTGTCTGTTGGCCATCTATGTATGTCCTGTTTGAAGAGAAATGTCTGTGTCTTCTGCCCATTTTTAATTGGATTATTTGTTTTTGGTGTTGAGCTGTATGAGTTCTTTATATATTTTGGGTACTAACCTCTTACCGTATGTATCATTTGCAAATATCTTCTCCCATTCAGTAGGTTGTCTTTTTGTTTTACTGATTGTTTCCCTCGCTGTGCAGAAGCTTTATTTAAAACACATTTATTTTTATTTTTAATTTAGAGAGAGAGTGCAAGCAGGGTAGATGGGAAGAGGGAGAGAGAGAGAATCCCAAGCAGGCTCCAGACTCAGCACAGAGCCTGACAGTGGGGCTCGGTCCTGCAAGCCTGAGATCATGACCTGAGCCAGAATAGAGAGATGGACACTCAACTGACCGAGCCACCCAGGCGCCCCAGTGTGCAGAGTTTTTTATTTTGATGTAGTCCCAATAGTTTATTTTTACTTTTGTTTCCCCTGCCTTACATGACCTGTCTAGAAAAATGTTGTTGTAGCCAACGTCAGAGAAATTACTGCCTGTGCTCTTTTCTAGGATTTTTATGGTTTCAGGTCTTGCATTTAGATCCTTTATCCATTTTGGTTTATTTTTGTGTAGGGTATAAGAAAGTCATTCAGTTTCATTCTTTTGCATGTAGCTGTTCAGTTTTCCCAGCACTATTTGGTGGTGTTCTCTCACACTTTTTAAACCTTTTTCTTGGAATGAAATATTAAGGATTTGGCTCATGGCTTTAAGGCTTAGGGAGTAGAGAAACGGTCAGATATTGCCGTATACTCAGTAATAAGCCATCATTGCATAGAGTTTGTTTTCTTAGAATTGGGAAACCCAGGGGTTCCTGGGTGGCATAGTCGGTTAAGTGTCTGACTTCGGCTCAAGTCATGATCTTACAGCTCATGAGTTCGAGCCCTGCATTGGACTCTACTGACAGCTCAGAGCCTGGAGCCTGCTTCGAACTTTTTGTTTCCCTCTCTCTCTGCCCCTCTCCCTCCCTCCTTCCCTCTCTTTCTCAAAAATAAACATTAAGAAATTAAAAAAAAGAAGAAGAATTGGGAAACCTGTCCCAGGTCTTCTCAATACTTTTAACAGCTGACTTAGTCTGAAAAACTTGTCTGCTTATTTTGAAAAAAAGACTGTGTGTACCAAATCATTGGTAGCTCCGCTCACTTTTTGTAAGTGGTTTGTTGTGTTTCCAAGTCAGAGCTACAGGTCAGATTTTCCATTTGCTGCTGTGGCTTGGTCTGTTGGAGATTGTGCTGCTTAGAAATCCCTCCCAGAAAAAAATTTTTAAGTTTTTTAAGGTTTATTTTTGAGAAACAGAGCGTGGGGGGGGGGCAGAAAGAGAGGGAGACACAGAATCCAAAGTAGGCTACAGGCTCTGAGCTGTCAGCACAGAGCCTGATGCAGGGCTCAAACTCAACGAACCATGAGATCATGACTTGAGCCAAATTCGGATGCTTAACCACCTGAGCCAACCAGGCACCTTCCCCCGCTTTTTTAAAGTAAGCTTCATGTCCACATGGGGTTCGATCCCACAACCCTGGGATCAAGAGTTGCATGCTCTATCGACTGAGCCAGCCAAGCACCCCCCAAAATTTTATTTTTTAAGTAAGCTTCATGCCCAGTGCAGAGCCTAACATGGGGCTTGAACTCATAACCTTGAAAATGAAGACCTGAGCTGAGATCAAGAGTCAGATGCTTAACTGACTGAGCAACCCACCTGCCCCTAAAAAAGATTTTTTTAGTGAAGTATGAATACTGTAGAAATCCCTCTTGATAAAAGGGCAGAAAGTGTTTTTAATCAGTCATGTCATCTGTTTAAAAAAAAAAAACAACAGTTGTTTCTAAGTGTCCAGAGAAGTTCAAGTTTGCAGAGGTATTCCCTCATTTGTTTGAATCTGTTTTTTTTTTTTTTTTTTACTTTAGGTGTAATTGAAAAGTGACCCTCTCTTCAGAGATGTCAAAAACAAACAAATCCAAGTCTGGATCTCGCTCTTCTCGCTCAAGATCTGCATCAAGATCTCGTTCTCGTTCATTTTCGAAGTCTCGGTCCAGAAGTCGATCTGTCTCTCGTTCAAGAAAGCGCAGGCTGAGGTAAGGGGATATGGTTGTATATTGGGATAACTGTTACATCGGTCAGGGTGGGTCTCTGAAGATGTTTTGCTAGACTCTGAGTGTCAAATGGAGTGGGGGGTTGGCTTGAGGTAGAGGGTTGGGCTGTAAGATATTACAGGTCTCTGCAAACACTGCAAATCCAGATCACCTTTGATTGCCCTACTGTTTGCCTAATTCCTTTTCTCCTCTGCCAGCACGTACTGTTTCTCATCTGCTTTGGAAGAAAGAGCATTCTGTTTTTATTTGAGCTGCTTGCTTCACCTGATTGATACATTCCTGAAGTAATTTTGGAGGCTTTGGACCAAAGATTATATGCGTCATTGGCAAAGAAAAGATAGCTAAGGGGATTAATAGTTTGAGCAACATTGCGAGGAAAGAAGCCTTATTAATTCAATAAGTAATTAAACCACAAAAACTTAACAGGAGTCATTTGTTACACCTGATGTGCCAGTTCTAACAAGCTGTGTCTCTTTAGTAAAACACATGGAAACCATCTAAAAATCACTCCTGGAGATATCTCTGTGCCTAAGTGTACAAATAATTCTTTTGTCTTTATTGCCTGTATTCTTTAATTCAGTCAGGTTTCACATCTTTCAGTGGATCTCCACATTTCAGCTGTGTCTTGGAATAGGGTGCTAAACCACCAGCTCCTTTCCTCTTTTAACGTGTTGTGAGTTGGGTTTTTCGTTCTTCACAACTTTGAATTTTCTCTTGTGAACAGACAAGAACTTGTTTGTAGAGATAAGGCTCTGCACGTGAATATCAATGTATTTAAATACTAAAGGGGGATATTTGCACAGGGCTTCGTTCTTGTTGGATCGCAGCAGACAAGGAAGTAGTTTCTCAGCTTCACCACTTGGAACCCCGCCCCCTGCTCCTTAGTTCACATGAGTTTCTATAATTCGTTTGTTAAATGAATCGATGACAAAATTTAAAACAGACCTCAGGAAAAGTAGTTATTAAGCTGTGTTCTGTATTTCCATGTAGTCCTGTGTAGTGCTTCTATAACATCTTAAGGAGATGGCTGGTGGGATTCTTTGTTTCCTCCCAACATCTTAATGGAATCTATGAGAGGCCTACCTGAACAAATTGATTTCAGACCAGAGGGTGAATAAAAAATCGGTGTGTGTAAATATTAATGATTCTGATATAAGTTAGAATATATGGAGTCTCTTCCTCAAACAGAAGAAACATTAGGGTTTTTTTTTTTTTTTTTAAGATAATATGACACCTTGAGGGCAATGAGTCCTAGCCTCTCCCCCTCTCTTCTGTGTTTTTTGGGCATGCATTTTTATGCCAAACTTGGTTCAAGCCCTAGGCTAGAGACTGTGGCTTAATTGTGTCAGAGTCAGTATAAGTAAACTACCTTTCACCACTCCCCTCCCCTGAAAAAAGAAGAGGGAAATCCACCAAATATATTTCTGTCTACCTCAGGAAGTTGCTGTCAGGGCAGGGGACCGAGCAGAGACTCCTCGTAACTAACTCGTGCCTCGCAGCCATAGTCTTTTGAGTAGGGCCATTTCAGCTTCAGCTTAGCTCAGTTGGTTCTGAAGAGGGTAGCGCTTTACAACTTAATCTAGTAGATGGAGATTAAGTAATTGGCTCAAAAACGAGTCTCTACAACCAAAACTGAATGACAGAATTGAACGGACATAGACCAAATTGGAAAATGCGAACCAGCTCTGAAGTATTTGTGATAGCTGGCATTCGGGGCAGATCCGTCTGGACAGATCTCTTCGTATTCTACAGATGATTTGGCATGGTCAGTGACTCGGCACACGGAAAAATATCTCGGGCGGTACGTGCTGGGGTAGATCTAGAGCCACTTTATGTGCTATCTTATACCGAGAAGATGGTTATTTTGGAGGAGTTTCTCCACTAGAAAACATGTTTTTATACTCCGTTCTAGTCTGACATCTCTGTTTTTTTTTTTTGTTTGTTTGTTTGTTTTTTTTAGAAACAGATAAATTTGCCACTGGATGTTCACTTTTTATTTCTGGCTTATCTGTTCCATGATTTTTTTTTCTTTTGTTTTCCCTCTCCTACAAGGAAAGTATACTATCCAGAGAGTTTGAGAAACCATGCCTTTAAATTAACTTAACTGCTGAGTTCTACAGAATTGGAGAAAATTGATTGTTTCCTTGTATTTCACAGACTGTATCCTTTTAAGTGACTTCTCGTACATACCTTCATTTGCAATCTGCAGAGACTCATGTTCCTGCATCTGTGCAATGACTGCGGGTTTTGGATGCAGTGTGCCACAGGGCCCGCACTAGTAATTGGTGACAGAGAAGCAGCAGTAGCCTCTGAGGATGGGAACATGAATTAAACCCTCCTTAGTGCTGGTGGTGCATCACCTCCCTCAAGTATAGCCATTTAATCTGGTCATATTCAGTTTCATAGCCTGCATCTGCCTCTTCCTTCTTTTCTTATCTTGTTACTGTTTTCGAATGAAAAGTATGGAAGGTAAGTTTTTTTTTCATTGTACTTAAATATCAACTGTTAACAACCAGCAATATGATACGTTATTGTCGGTCACATTTGTTCTTGGGGTAAAGAACCTGAAACTGAACACCATAGGTAATAAGTAGCAGAATACCAATCCCACTTTATCTTCTGTAGATTAAATTAAATGTAAATGCCTTTTTAAAAACACCCATTTGTTTAGTTACGATCTGTCATATTTGCTAAATGGAGTTACTTATAAAACAAATAAGCAAATAAAATTTTTTTAAAGTTAGGTCCATTTTGAAAAATTCTGTTGATTAACCAAAGGTTTTTATTCTACTATATGTAAAGAAAATATTTCTGCAAAGACTTTTCTAGTAATTTTACATATTTTTATGTTAATGGTGTATATCATAGTTGATAAGGCACATTCGGTATCCAAGAACCCCAGCGGATTTTTACACCAACAGATAACAGCTTTTGGCTTTTAGATGGAAACAGCTCCCTGACATTGACAAGCCTAACATTCAGAAGCATGTAATTTTTACAAAGTTAGGTTACTGTTGAATCCCCGTGGTTCTGGAAATGTCCCTTTGCCCAATTAGAGCCCCAGATTGTTGGATGAAGAACACAGCACAACACTCGGCTTCAGGTTGACCTGAAAGATGTGTGGGCGGTGGTGCGGGAAGAGGGGTTGGTTGGTTTTTTGCTTAACCTCCTGTGTACTTGGCTGTTTATGGTCAGATGGTGCCCTCTTGTGGCGACTGTAGGTAGGGTCTTGTAACTCAGCAACAGAAACTTGACCACCTGAGGAATGAAACCATTTCCAGGTCCCCAGTAAAAATTTTTTTTTTTTAATGTTTATTGTTGAGAGAGACGGGGGCGGGGCAGAGAGAGAGAGAGAGAGAGAGAGAGGGAGAGAGAGACACAGAATCTGAAAGAGGCTCGAACTCGGGAATGGCGAGATCATGACCTAGGCTGACCTAGGCTGAAGTTGGATGCTTAACTGACTCAGCCACCCAGGTGCCCCCAGGTCCCCAGTAAAAAAACAGTATATGTATCTTTTGCTGACCTGATTTCAGTGAATTCTTTTCAGTTCTGAGCAGTTGCATCTCCAAGTTCCTGTTTAACTGTTCTTTTGTTGGGACTGTGTGTTTACAACCCAAGGTTTTAGTGGAATCTAAGAAAGTGGTCTTGCATAGACAGGGCTGAATAGGATGAAGAGAGTGTTACATCATTGTAGGGGCAAAGGACCTGCCTAGTCTGGACCTGTGTCTGCGGACTCGAGCTTGCATTCTTCCTGGCTTCTAATGGTGTAGGGACCTATACAGTCCCATCTGAAACTCTAAGCAATGTGTACACTGTATTAAAACGGATTTGTTTAGTTCGCTACATTAAGAACTTTATTCTTTTAGGCATCGTAGAAATACATTTCCGTTTAAAAAGTGCTACAATATTAATGAAGCAATCTCAGTTAAAGTGACTCGTTTCTATATATTTGTACTTTATGTGGGTCAGCAGTAGGATTAAGTATTTAAATTTGTGCCCTTTCTTTGAAAACAAACCTGAAAAAATATATAAGAACAGGATCTCAAACGGTTACCTCTTTGTTGGCAGGGATTTCTTAAATAAAAAGGCTCGTGTCAAAAATTCAAATATTTCCTCCCTCCCCCTTTTCAGTTCTAGGTCTCGTTCCAGATCATATTCTCCAGCTCATAACAGAGAGAGAAATCATCCAAGAGTATATCAGAATCGGGATTTCCGAGGTCACAACAGAGGCTATAGAAGGCCCTATTATTTCCGTGGGCGCAACAGAGGCTTTTATCCATGGGGCCAGTATAACCGAGGAGGCTATGGAAACTACCGCTCGAATTGGCAGAATTACCGGCAAGCCTACAGTCCTCGTCGGGGCCGTTCCCGATCCCGGTCCCCAAAGAGAAGGTCCCCTTCACCAAGGTCCAGGAGCCACTCTAGAAACTCCGATAAGTCTTCCTCTGACAGGTCAAGGCGCTCCTCATCCTCTCGTTCTTCCTCCAACCACAGCCGAGTTGAATCTTCTAAGCGCAAGTCTGCAAAGGAGAAAAAGTCCTCTTCCAAGGATAGCCGGCCATCTCAGGCTGCCGGAGATAACCAAGGAGATGAGGCCAAGGAGCAGACGTTCTCTGGAGGCACCTCTCAAGATACGAAAGCATCTGACAGTTCGAAACCATGGCCAGATGCCACCACGTACAGTGCTGGTTCTACATCACGGGCCTCTGCGGCTTCTGAGTTGAGTCCCCGGGAGCGAAGCCCTGCTCTCAAAAGCCCCCTCCAGTCTGTGGTGGTGAGGCGGCGCTCACCCCGTCCCAGCCCCGTGCCAAAACCTAGCCCTCCACTGTCCACATCCCAGATGGGCTCAACTCTGCAGAGTGGTGCTGGGTACCAGGCTGGAACACACCAAGGTCCATTTGATCATGGCTCTGGGTCCTTGAGTCCATCCAAAAAGAGCCCTGTGGGTAAGAGTCCACCAGCCACTGGCTCTACGTATGGCTCATCTCAGAAGGAGGAGGCTGCTCCGGGGGGAGCAGCCTACACAAAGAGGCAAGTATCTTGTTTCCTCTGCCTGCTTGGGTTTTTATCTCGCCAGCTGGCAGTTTAATTGTAATGTGATCTAAGTTAGAGCTGTGATTAATGGTAATAAGGTAATCCCTGTTTCCTAAACTTTGCAGTAGCAAACTTGAAAAGCATCACCCAAGGAAACCTGCAGCTTAACTCTAGCTTTCCTACCTTCCTGAGTTTGTGTTGCAGCATAAAGTTTCTTTAGACTGCTCTGCAGTGATATTTTCACATTTGAAATTTGCCTTGGATTCTACCCATGTAAGCCAGAGAACAGTAGAGTTTTGTGGGTCAGCTATCAAACAAATACGGTCTTTGCCAAAGTGAATGGGCCATTGGAGATGTTAGGCCCTGTGTGGCCCCCGTCCGCTGTGGCCCATCTGCAACCAGCCCGTGGTGGTGAAGAGCTGCGCCTCGTAACCCCCACCCCTCCAGTTGAGGGGACCGGGCTTGTAGTCCAGGGATCCCTTGTGTTAAAATCACAAGGTGGGTGTGTGCCCCAGTAGAAGCCAGCCAGGCTACGTGTTAGGAGAGGACGTGACTGTGCCTCTGTCTTTCTGCTCTGGAGGACACGGTGAGTTGGAACCGGAATCCTTGTGTGGTTGGATGGATTGGAATGGCAGAGACCGAGCAGGGAGGTTGCCCTGGGACCAGGTTGTCAGGAGGGACTTAACCGGGCAGGTGGTTTCCCTCCCCACCCCCCCCTTTATTAGCATATATTTGGTGCCCTGCTGTCCTTTGATTCTTCTTTGCCATATGAACGCAACTATAACTTGATTACGCTTTTTTCGTTAATGGTTCAAATGAGATGTTCAGCCTCTGTACTTTCCCGCCTTCAATGAGTCTGCTTTAAAGTGTAAGTGTGGTTCCTTGCCAGGACTGGGAGTCTCATTAGGAGACTCGGGCATGAGCTCTGCTTTTCCGTAAGAACGAGTAGGATGGTGTTTGCCCTCTTCCCCCAATTAACTTGTATTTTGTTTTTATTTGTGTTCGCAGTATATTTCATATTTAGATCTTCTAGGTGACTTGAAGCAAACATGAAGTCTCTTTTGAGACTTGTATTTCCAAATGTGAGTTGTATAAAAAGCAAAACAGTCCAAGGTTGAACATTCTATGTTAACTTTGCTGAAAGCAGATTTTAAGTGACTGAGTGAAGGTTGGATAAGACCTTAATTTTTTTTTTCCTAGACCACTTACAGGTAAGTAGGTTTTTGTTTTTAGTTTCCTAAAAAAGTTCCTTTGCTGTTTCCTTTTTGGTTGCTCTTGTAAGACACCCCTCCATGGCCATGTATTTTCTCTTAAATGGCATCCAAGTTCATAGATCTGTTCAGGGCCACTTTTTAGAAAATACTAGAAAGTAACCAAGTAGAAAGTCCTTTGGTAACACTGGAATCTACAAGACATGTTTGTTCAGAGAATTTAAAAAAAAACAAATGGTGCTGGTTTGGATCAGGTTGCTTAAAGGAGCCTCTTCTGTGTTTCCCTTGTGCTTTATAACTAGGTACCTAGAAGAGCAGAAGACGGAGAATGGAAAAGATAAGGAACAGAAACAAACAAATACCGATAAAGAGAAAATGAAAGAAAAAGGGAGCTTCTCTGACACGGGCCTGGGTGATGCGAAAATGAAATCTGATCCGTTTGCTCCCAAAACCGATGCTGAAAAGTCTTTTCGGGGCAGCCAGTCTCCCAAAAGGTATAAGCTTCGAGACGACTTTGAGAAGAAGATGGCTGACTTCCATAAGGAGGGCATGGATGATCCAGATAAGGACAAAGCGAAGGGAAGGAAGGAGTCGGAGTTTGATGATGAACCAAAATTTATGTCGAAAGTTATAGCAGGTGCAAACAAAAACCAGGAGGAGGAGAAGTCCGGCAAATGGGAGGGCCTGGTGTATGCACCTCCAGGGAAGGAGAAGCAGAGGAAAACCGAGGAGCTGGAGGAGGAATCTTTCTCAGAGAGATCCAAAAAGGAGGATCGGGGAGGGCCCAAGAGAACCGAAAGTGGGCACCGGGGGTTTGTGCCTGAAAAGAATTTCCGAGTGACCGCTTACAAAGCAGTCCAGGAGAAAAGCTCATCACCTCCCCCGAGAAAGACCTCTGAGAGCCGAGAGAAGCTAGGAGCCAAAGGAGACTTTTCCTCAGGGAAGTCTTCCTTTTCTATTACTCGAGAGGCCCAGGTCAATGTCCGGATGGACTCTTTTGATGAGGACCTTGCCAGGTGAGGTGTAGTCCTTTAACCTCAGGGCTTTAGTGGTCTAAGGGGCATCTCCTAACCCCTCTCTCTAAGGATGTTCTGGAACCAGGACAGGTCTCTCCTGTATTTCCTGTGCTATCCAAATTTCATAGCTGATACATCAGCCTGTTTTCAGTGAAGTGTGTGTCACTGAGCAGTTATGTGTTGGGGATAGTATCACAGGGGTGGTGAAGCATCTTTTCAGTTTTTAGTGACTGGCTCTCTGGGTGCTGGGTCCCCTCTCGACCTCTGTCCGTTATCTTATCCCATATCCCCTGGCATCCCATTTTTTCCCCCTTAATTGTGCTTAAGAGGATATTGCCTGTGGAGCCATCCAGAATCCGTTTCTCCATTCTTAGCTGGTTACCAGAGTCTATTATTACAGACCTCCATCACACAATGTAGCAATTTTATTTTTTATTTTATTAAAAATATTTTTTTAATGTTTTATTTATTTTTGAGAGAGAGAGAGAGAGAGAGAGAGAGAGTGCGCGCGCATGAGCAGGGGAGGGTCAGAGAGAGAGACAGAATCTGAAGACAGGCTCCAGGCTCTGAGCTATCAGCACAGAGCCCGACGCGGGGCTCGAACCCACGAACTGTGAGATCATGACCTGAGCTGAAGTTGGACGCTTAACCGACTGAGCCACCCAGGCGCCCCCACAATATACCAATTTTAAAGTTGGGGCTTGGGTGGAGAGGTGTGTGGCAGAACTTTATGAAAGAATGAGTGGTAAGGCCCAGACTGACAGTGTTTCAGACCAGACCTGCTGTAAAAACCACACAGCCAGTTGGAAGTCTGCCTGAGCAGCATTCCAGGCGCCTCCCACTTCACCGTGTCACTTCACTGAGTGGCCCTGGCTGGCCAAGCTAGTTGATCTTTTAAAATACTTTTCTATTTGTTGTGTGTGTTAAAACTAGCAGCGACTCTGAAAACAGCCACTGACGTTCAGTACTTTACCCTGACCATTTGTTCTTGTTAAAGGCTCCCAGTGAAAAAAGGGAAGAGAGATTTTGGATGCCCTTTTCCATAGTTATGGTCCATTGAAATTACTTTGAACTTGGGTAGGAAGCCAAAAAAAACCTTTGTGGGTAAATTTAAAACTCCTGGGGGGGGGGGAGCATTGCATTTTTAGGGTTGAGTGTTTTGACTTCATGTATATCTTGTTACACGGGGCCTCCCTATGTATCTTTTTCAGACCCAGTGGCTTATTGGCTCAGGAACGCAAGCTCTGTCGGGATCTAGTCCATAGCAACAAAAAGGAACAGGAATTTCGTTCAATTTTCCAGCACATACAGTCAGCTCAGTCTCAGCGGAGCCCCTCTGAACTCTTTGCCCAGCATATAGTGACCATCGTTCACCATGTTAAAGGTGAGTACAGACCCCAGCCTGCTTGAGCCTCCCTTTCTGTGTGCTTAGCTTCCTCTGCTACAAACAGAAGGATGAGTGGGTGACTAAGGGAGCCTTTTGGGGCCCCTTATCTCATCAAAAGGGCCTTTGAAGCTAGGGACTGGCTTGAAGGAAATTCCTTCCAAGGAGGAGTTTCCATTTTGTAATTACAGAGTTGAACGTTTCGAAATGCTAGTAACCTGTGCTCGTGAGAATAGGTAAAATCCTTCACGTAAGGTTTAAAATGCTTGCCGAAGGAAGTATGAAAAGTGGCTTTTCCAGCACCTCTTGTCTTTCCCTTTCTAGCAGATGAAAACCTGTAGCGGTCTCTCAGAGGCTTTGTGGTGTGAATTTCTTCCCCACATTATTCTACCATTTCCTGGGCAAATTGAGGTGGGCAGGTTGGGGAATGGCTGAGAGAAGTGATAAAGAAGCTGGGTTGGGCCAGTTACAGGTTCTACCTGAAATTTAAACTCAGTGAGAGTTGGTGCTGTGATTTACAGAGAAGTGAGCCCTCGGTTTCCTTGTGTCCATGTCCTAAGACACGGGACTTACATAGTGGAAACCCAGACAGAGTCCGACATTGGATTGTGTCTGAACCAGCCGTTTTTCCTTCCTCTTTTCAGTGTGTTTGTTACATGTGTTTGACAACTTGCCTCACATCTCTGTGGCTACAGGTTCATGCAGAAGAGTTGAATACTCTGGCTGCCTTTGGTGGCATAACGTGTTCTTTGAATTCCCACAGAGCATCACTTTGGGTCCTCAGGAATGACATTGCATGAGCGCTTTACTAAATACCTAAAGAGAGGAACTGAGCAAGAGGCGGCTAAAAACAAGAAAAGCCCAGAGATACACAGGTGAGGACTTCAGCCTTACACTGGAGGTAGCCATAAAAGATTGTTTATCAGATGATAAACTCCTCTTGTTTTTGTCAACATTAAGTGCATTAGGGGCAGGGTTTAGGGTAAACATTATCCAGACTCTAGCGTAACAGTGGCGTTTGTTATTTGAGTGGAAAGGACATGCCCTGATGACTACTGGTTCTAACTTTGGGCCCGAGGAAGACCCGCCTTTTGATATAGTTGAATCCTTGTATTGTTGGAAGCTGACAGAGGGTAACCTGAGACCACTGTGAACTTCCTGTAGGTGGAGTAAATGTTAAGTTCCCATAGGCAACCCCTGCGTTTCATATATATCCGTTCCTTTGGAAGAATTTGCAGTGAGTGGGAGAGCTTACAAAATTATGTCAGAGGTTTTAAAAGCCCAGCGGGTTTAAAGAATATCACATTCAGTTGTGGGAGTATATTCAGCAGTTAGGGGTTTTGTCTAGAAACAAACTTGGCTGTTTCTTTTAATTTCTTAATAGCCCGCTCTTGAGCCTGTTGCCGTAGGTAGGAGAACCCTGTTTCTACAACAGTCTTCGGGCGTTAGGGTCTTTGGGGGGTGTGTACGTGCCAGGCCATTGTTCTCTCATCTAGACCGAGTCTCATAGTTAAATAATGGGCCATTATATTCTGACTCCCAAGATGAAAACTGCTCTTTAAGGTTAGCAGGGCATGGATAGTCTTGATGTGAATTTGAGATTATAGGCGTGGGTGTAGGTGAGTCTTTCTTCCTGGCTGTAACAGTTCTGGGAAGGAATGAGAAGTTTCTTTGGTTTGAGTTTGAGAGGTTGGTGTGTGTGTGGTGTGTACGTGCCTGTGTGCTCACAGACACACCTATGGGAGAGTATAAATACAGAAGCAAAGAATGTAAATAATACATGTGTGTAAGTTTTGAAACATAATTAAAAGGAATGCCTGTGATTCTACTGGCCAACTTATGAACTAAAATATTACCACTACTATATTCAACGCTGTGGGATATTAAGTAGTTTTTTTGTTTTCAATTTTTAGGAGGATAGACATTTCTCCCAGTACATTCAGAAAACATGGTTTGGCTCATGATGAAATGAAAAGCCCACGGGAACCTGGCTACAAGGTGAACTGTTGCTTTGATCGTAATTCCAACAAAATGAGTGCGTTGGGCATGAACTTGACAGAAATGTGTTTGTTTAAATTACTCTCTACTTAAGTTTGTGTTTTTCTTTTAAGGATGGGCATAATTCTAAAAATGAACTACAAAGGGTTAATTTTTATTAAATGTATCAACAACCTTTGTGAAGTGGTTAGAATATGGTAAATGACCCCAAAGTCTATTGAGGTGAGCTTGAGAAAAAAAAGAGAGGAGTTTTGGAACAAGTGCCCATGATGAGAGAAGAAACTTTTTGTGATATTTTTCTGCTTGTAAGTATTATCAAATCAACTATATTACATGCACTATTTCCAACCATGATTTCAAAAAGACATGCATGTCAGAGGAGAGTGAACTATTCATATCTTAACATGGTAGACTGTTTTAAACAGCTAGTCCAGTTTTTTTTTTCTAACATTGTACCATATTTATCATCTGTTGGTTACTGTTACTTTAAAAGCTAAACATTATTTTGATAGCCCAGCTACATTTGCAATGATGTGCACGCAAACATAGTTATTAAGAAGTTAAAGCTGGTTTGGGGTTTTTTTTTTTTTAAACGTCTTAGTATTTATTGACCTTCATTCACATGTGCAGTTAAAATTAAAGATTGCCCGTGCTGCTGAAACCTATTCTAAAGATATTAATCTTCAAGTCTTCCGGACAGAATTGTCTTGGTAGTTGAATGTGATGAGAGGTACTCTGGCACAGTGTGTCTTCTCTCCTACCCTCCTTTTCTTTTTCTCCATATACCCCCTTCCCCCCCCCCCCCTGCTCCCCAGCTCGGCACTAACCATGTGAAACACAAGGCTTTGAAACAGCAGAAGAGAGCTGGTCCTCGAGGCCTCGCAGAGCCGACCCCATAGAGGTGCTGTGAGTGCACGGCCTCAGGGAGCAGCGGCTGCCTTTGTTCTTTTGGTGTTTCCTTGTTGTTGTTTTTGTTGTTGTTGTTGTTGTTTTTTGTCTTTGGAGGGTGCAGAGGCCTCATTCCCTCTGAAAAACCAACATGATGAAAATAAACCTACTTAAATTTCAACAAAAAGCTTAGTAGTATGTGTAAGTGAAATGTTAATACAGAGTCAACTGCCCATTCCTTCCTCTTTGAGAGATGTTTTACTTCCCATGAGGCAAGTCACGGTGCTTAATGTCCCTGAATCCGCCTTGCCCTCTGCTCTGAGTGTCCCAGGAACTGTCAAGCCTTTGTCCTGGTTTGCCTGCTGCTCTGTCTTCGGCACATGTGCCCTGGGGCTTCGACTTCCTAGGAAGTCAGCAAAAACGGGGTTTTGCTTTCTTTTTCTGCTGCTGCTTTTTTCTTTTTTAAAATAAATTTCGACCTGGTATTGTAACTCCATGAATTTTCCATTACACTTTTTGATGTTCCCTCTCTAAAGCCGTTTCTCAGTGTAACTAAGCATTTTGGAAGGCAGCTCAAGTGTCCCATAGTCTGTTGTTGGGCTCCATGCTCAGGGCCAATTCCAAGGAGAGGATCAATCCATGGTGGCTGCCACAGTGTAGGTAGGGAAGGACAACACGACACAGGCATTTCCACTCTTGGTGGTGACTGTAGGCCTGAGCCAGCCTAACCAGCCACCCTCTGAAGCAGAATTTGGCTTTCTCAGCTTGTAGGCTAGCCAGAGTCATTCCTGGGCCACGGAGGGAGGAAACAAGGCGAGATCGATGTTTAGCATTTTCAGAAGGTAGACATCATTTCAGAGAACTGGTTTGGGTTCTGTGAGGGACCCTCAGGAAGGGACTTCTGTGGGACATCCTGTATCCTTCCCAAGCTTGGGTGAGGTGCCTCACACTGCCAGTGCTTCCTCTGCACCACTCCATCGGAGTGGAAACCACAGTTTGTGGGGTGGTTGACTTGGCAGCCCCGAATCCCAAAAACCTTCATTTTGATCTCTCTTTTGGCAGGCTGAGGGGAAATACAAAGATGATCCTGTTGACCTCCGCCTTGATATTGAACGTCGTAAAAAACATAAGGAGAGAGATCTTAAACGAGGTAAATCAAGAGAATCAGTGGATTCCCGAGACTCAAGCCACTCGAGGGAAAGGTCAGCTGAGAAAACAGAGAAAACTCATAAAGGATCAAAGAAGCAAAAGTACGTAAGCCCCTGTTAACCTCATTCAGACTTCTGAGTGGGATCTCTTATCCGCTTCTTCTGGGCTGTATACCAGACCTTCCAGGCCAGAGTTTAGTTTAGGGCCAGGAATGATGGCAGTTTCTTCTTTTTATATCATGTAACTGTCAAGTAAGTTTCCTGGCTTGAAAACTGAACCTCTGCATCAAAGTAGGAGTGTGATCCTTGTCCAAAGAAGGCCTCCTGGGAGATGGGCGTTCAGTTTGGCTCTAGGGATAGAGTGGGAAATCATTTGGGAATTCCTTTTGGGTTATTTTAGACATTTTCTTTGATACATTCTTTTTCATCACACATTTTCATGGAGAGGTTATGTTTGAGAAATGGCTCAAAGTTGATGGTCTGTAGTAACACTTTTGTCAAAGACAAAGGGTGAAACTAGATATAGGACGAGATGGTTAATTTTTTTTTAAGCAACATTACCTTTTTTTTTTTTTTTCCCTAATGTTTGAGAGTGAGTGAGTGCAAGTGGGAGAGGGCAGAGGGTGAGAGAGAGAGAGAGAGAGAGAGAGAATATCCCAAGCAGTCTCAACGCTGTCAGCACAGAGCCCAATGTGGGGCTCTCAGGGCTCTATCTCACAAAGCCTGAGATCATGACCTGAGCCAAAATCAAGAGTTGAATGCTTAACCAACTGAGCCACCCAGGCGCCCCAAGATTGTTGATCTTAAATGCCCTTTAAGAACTAGTTTGACAGACACTTCCAAGTAAGGTGTTCCAAATATTCTTTAAACAAAGGTAGCGTTGTTGAACTTAATAGGGCAGCATTCATTCCAAGGTCCTGTCATTTCTATTTACGTCTGTGAAAGTTCCATGACTTTTCAATCATGTCTCATTAAATGGAGAGTTGAAGCCCTACACTTTCTCATATGAAGCAACACCACTTTTGTGTTTCTGAACTTCGGCCGGCAAGCGTTTTCATTATCCATTTTCTGATAACAATCCTTCGAGATAAGTTGGACAGTTGGTGTGGTACCCATTTTGTTCATTTGGAAGATAAGCTGAGCTCATAATAATTTTTCTGAAATGACATCATTATCAGCTGACATCAAAACTCAGATCTCTGTTCTACTTTTTCTCTCCTCCACTGTGTTACTTGCACATCAAGAGCCCTGGCACTTTCAGGCCTGCCCCCTGACAAAGGGACGTGATCACCCTCAGCAGGGAGTGGACGTAGTGGCACGGCAGTCTCAGCACCACTGCTGGTACAGAGGACGCAGAACCCCCAAAACCTTTCAGGGTTGGGTTTGGATTATCGATGCTGATGCCTTTCTCTGGAGCTCATGCCTCTTCCTCTGACTTGCTGTGTGACGTTGAAACCCTAGTGTTTTGTGATTGGGGCAAGAAGAAAGATGGTTAATCTCGTTAAACATCACACTTCAGTTTACAAAAATGGTTTCCCGTGTGACGGAAGAACAACTTACCCAAGGTCACACAAGTAATAAAAGTGGTGCTGGGACTCCAGTCTGAGGTCTTTTGGAGTCTTGTTTTTAAAGCTTTTTAAAATAGCACTGATGTCTAGGAGTCTGAGTTACATGTCTGAGTTATAAAAATCCTATAGATTTCTCCTATTTATGAGTAAATGCTAGAAAGAGGCGCTAGGAATTCCTAGATGTCGAAGAGTGTGGTAGGAGGGGGAGCAGGGTGCTTTGTTTGCGTAACGGAGAAGGATGAGGGACGGGAGGACAGCAGTAGGCCACGGGCACTTGGCTGGCCTTTCCCTGTAAGTGTCCTTGACTCCTGGGAGCCTAGCTTTCTGCCCTCTTAAAGGCAGCCAGTAACCCCCATTAGCACATGGCAGGGCTGGCACCGGCGTCTAGTACATAGACGGTGACTCATCGTAGTAAGCTCATTTGCCCTGGTCTGTAATTTCTCTCAGATGAAGGGACGGGAGGGAAGTGACTCTGGGGAGAGTTTTGCCAGATCCTGTGCTTCATAACTCAACTTGATTGACCTCAGTGAGAGGTGGTATGTGGGGTAGTGGTATAATTAGAGCTAGGTTTGAACCCCAGTTCTGCTCAGCTCTGCACCCTGAATCTCTAGTCTATAAAGTGGGAGAAAGAATACTGAATAATGACAGTCGCCATTTACTGCATGCCTGCTAAGTCACTGTAAAGTGTTGAGGCATATTGTTTGTTCAGTCTCTAGAACAGGCCTAAATTAGGCCGGTAGTGTTCTTCCTATGAGAAATAAAATAAGTAAAGCACAAAACAAACGGTAATATATTAAGCCTCTGTCCCAGTACCAGACCCATCATGGCCTGCTATGCAGTGTTTGCTTCCTTCTGCCTTTCTAGTTCATGCAAACGTATTCTACGGGGCCATGGACTGTGTTCTGTTCCTCTTTCTGTGTATGTCCCATGTTCATCACAGGCTAAGACATCGACATGTCACTGAGCATGACCCACAGAATTGAGAGGAGAGCTCCTAGATGCCCTGGGTGGGTGAGTTGGGTGTTTTGAGGTTACTCAGGGTCTTCATCACAGATATGTTCCTGATTGCCCTGTGCTGCTTAACAGTGAGGCCCCAATCAAGGGCTCTGCCCCGGAGCTTGGTGATTTAAATCCCTGGCTCTTCTGTTTTCGTAGGAAGCACCGGAGAGCACGAGACCGGTCCAGGTCATCCTCCTCTTCCTCCCAGTCATCCCACTCCTACAAAGCGGAGGAGTACACTGAAGAGACGGAGGAGAGGGAAGAGAGCACCACAGGCTTTGACAAGTCCAGACTGGGGACCAAAGACTTCGTGGGTCCAAGTGAAAGAGGAGGCAGAGCTCGAGGGACCTTTGTAAGATCCTGCGCCCTCTCCCTTTTTCTAAGCCCCTGCTCCTCCCAATTCTGTGTTTATCCAGATACTAGTTTTGTCCTTGATAAAAGTAATTCAGACTATAGATCCCAGAACCTGTGGTTCTCCTCTTCCTCAAGCGTTCTCTTTTTATTATGTTTCTGTTCATAATCACTTACCTAGAAAGCCTCTTGGGGCTTCCAGCCTCATGATTTCCCTCACCTTGACTCCTGCTCTGTCTGTAGGGAGGGCCTGGTGCCATGTGGTCCTCTGTATGGGCTCCAGACTTGAGCTAGAAGCCCGCTGACCAGCAGATGGACCAGAGGATGGCAGTCTGTTCTGCACTAGAAAAGGATTTGAACCGAAGGCAGGGAGTTGTTTTTCTCCATTCCTGACAGAGTCCTTTGTTCCTTTTCCCCACTTACGCCACAGCAATTTCGAGCCAGAGGGAGAGGCTGGGGCAGAGGCAACTACTCTGGTAACAACAACAATAACAGCAACAATGATTTTCAAAAGAGAACCCGCGAGGAGGAGTGGGACCCCGAGTACACGCCCAAAAGCAAGAAGTATTACCTGGTATGTGTCTGGGGTAACCAGGAAGGGCCGGAGGGCCTTTGGTACACACAGTAGCTGATACCGAGGCCTTGATTGGTCTGTCCAGAACTGCGATTAAATTCATGTGCAGGCGTGCCGCCCTGGGCGGTGTGCACTTAGGGACAGCACAGTGCCAGCAAGATGGGTATTCTCTTGAGAGCTGGTCCTGGCCTCAGAAGTGTCTGTCGTCTAAGAGGTTTATGGATTCTAGGATAAACAGGAAGGCATGCTCTGGCCTTTTTAGTCAGTGAGCTTTTGTTTTGTTTTGCTTTTTAAGCTTATTGATTTATTTTGAGAGAGTGAGTGAGTGTGCAGGGAAGGGGCAGAGAGAGAATCACAAGCAGGCTCTGCACAGCCAGCATAGAGCCTGACACGGGGCTTGAACTCACAAACTGTGAGGTCATGACCTGAGCCGAAGTTTGGAGTCAGACGCTGAACCGACTGAGCCACCCAGGTGCCCCTATTTTGTGAGCTTGTTAATTGCCAACCCAGCCTCGGCCTCCCTCCAAGCCTTTATTCAGGGATGGAGTCACAACCGTCTCCTAAGTCTGCAGTTCCACTCTCACTCCCTTGTGCAAGATAGAAAAGACAGCACACGGTCTCTTTGAGGGAGGGAGCTGTCTCCAGAATGAAATGTCACTGGGCTCCTCTCATCTAAGTTGCCGGTCACTCCGAGGTAGCAGGCACTTCCCGGGCTCTCCCTGCCTCCCTCATGTTGGGGCTCTTTTAGGCTGGATTACCTTGCCAATGAGTAAGTTCTCTTGGCCTTGCTGTGTCACCGGCAGGCCCAGGTCCAAGCACATGTGCCTCTGAGTGTTGTAACCGAGGAAAACTTGCAGCCGAGGCTTCCTCACACACGAGAAGGGCTGGTGTTGATGTGTATTGTTGGCTGCACAGCCAGGAAACCGGTTTTGTAGATGGCTGTGTACAGCCACCTTCACTTTTCTGGGGCTGCTGAGAGCTGAGTTGAGACTCCTAGAGGACCCTTGGACCCACTAGGGAGGAGTTGGCCTGGCCCAGGATCCGTGCTGGAGTGGCACTGTTACAGGGGAAGGATTAAAATCCATCTGGAGTCTGTCTTTCTCCCTCTGTCCGGCTGCCACCTGCAGGAGCATTGCCGGCCTCCTGCATTTAGGCTGTTGAACAAGCAGCTGGCCCTTAGTTGACCCCCGGAGCCTGACATCCTGCTTGTGATGGTTTAGAGTTTTTGAAGCCACGGGACTTTTGAGATAACAGCAACTTCTAGTTTTCAGAATGCCTTCTCGTTCATTGTTTTATCGGAGCCTCCTCTCTCATCAGATCATCAGAGCAGGATTGAGATGCAAGCGGTTTTTTTTCCTGCTCGGCCACACTGCCTCTTTGCATGAAATTAAAGGGGGGATAGAAGACGGGCGGCTGGGGTTCTGGTCCTGCCTTTGCCACTTAAGGTCTGAGACCCTGACCAGGTCATCTCCCCTTGTTCTCGCTGCCTGCTGTAGGCTGTGGGTGGGGAGGGCCAGGAAAAGCTGACATCCCAGCAAGGTATTGAGTGTCACTTCCTCTGGTAAGCTGCCTGATGTCCCAGATCAGACATAGTTTCATGTTTTGGTGTGATTGGCTTTCTCAGACCTGTCCTTTGAGAGATGGTGTTTTAAATAACATGGAGTCACCTGAAGTTCCTAAGCCTGTTTTCTCGTTTGCATGGTGGCGGGTGATAATGACAGGAGGGTAGATGTGAGGATTAAATGAGATCATGCGTGTGAAGGTCTTTCAGTACTCAGTGAGTTCTATCATCATTATTAAAAAGCCCTAGCTACTGCCTTAGAATTCCTAAGGCACACAGTGGAAGATTCTCTTGGATCTGAATCAGTAGCATTTTGGGAGTAGGGGACAGGGATGGGGACAGAAAAGGAACAGAAGGTGGGGTGGGGCATAGGTGGGTCTGAGAGTCCCCTCTGGATGAGACGAGGGCTCTGTCCATGCTTGTTCACTCCGGCACTGATGGCGGTTTTCCTTCCTCAGCATGACGACCGTGAAGGCGAAGGCAGCGAGAAGTGGGTGAGCCGGGGCCGGGGCCGAGGAGCCTTCCCCCGGGGTCGAGGCCGGTTCATGTTCCGGAAATCCAGCACCAGCCCCAAATGGGCCCACGACAAGTTCAGTGGGGAGGAAGGGGAGATTGAAGACGACGAGAGTGGGACAGAGAACCGAGAAGAGAAGGACAATTTACAGCCCACCACTGAGTAGGGGCCACTCCGATGGGAGCCCCTGCCCAGGGAAGAGAGGGCGCTGGGAAGATGGCTGGTGAGGAGCGAAAGAGAGAAGCCTCAAGATTGCGAAAATCCCACCCTTCCCCCCAACCCCCCCAGCCACGCAGAATCCTACCACCGCCGAGCATCCCTGGTGCCGCGTCCCACTGGACAGGCAGCCGGCCGAGGGGCCTGGGGGGTTGGGCCCAGCTCTGGAGCAGAACACAACACATTGGGCTTTAGCTGTGTTTCTCATTTATTGTTGGTGTGCGGGGTGGGGGCTGGGGTAGGGAGGGGAGAGCGATACCTGGATTTTGGTTTGTTCCCTATTAGAAACCAACAGTTTTGTTCTTAATTTCATTTGGAGCTAAGAGGACTAATTTGATTTTCAATCTCTTCTCCCTTATCCTGATTTTAAAAGCCCTTCTTACTTTTTTTTTTTTAGGCATATGTAGTAACCATAGCAGAAAGATTTAATTTGGGCAACTTTGATTCTTCAAAGAGAAAACAAAGCATGTGAATAAACATTGAAGTGTTCACCTCAGTTTGGGACCAAACTGCTTGGATCTGTGTAAAAAATCGGTTTTGTATGTCGAGGAGGAGTTCAAGGCCTTTCTGACCACCTTGTGTTCCCCTTTTCTGCACAGCCATGTATCCCATGGTGTGCTGCTAACCACACCCCACGTCCCCCCCCCACACCCCAATATTTTCTGATTTCTTCTGGGCTGGGCATCCCATTCTCCACCAGCAGCTCCAGTATCCCAAACTTTGTAGTCCTGCTGACCCTCTCAGCAACAAGGGTGGAAACTGGATGGCAGTTTCTGGTCTGTTTTCTAAGAAACTTCTGAATTCTATTATCTTTACAAATATAAGATGAGAAAATAATTTTTTCAATATTTTTTATTAATCTTTTTATAAAATGAAAAGAAACTCCTATGATCGATTAAGGAAGGTGGTTATGGCTGGGTGGTTTGTGGGGGTTTTTTTCTTTTTTTTTTTCTTTTTCTTTTTTTTTTTTTTTTTTTTTAACCTTAAGCTTTAAGTTGAAACATTCTTGGATGTTTGGGGGGAAAACATCCTCTTAAAATGGGTCCTTGTGCTTGCCTTCTGGGGAGGCGGTCCTGAGCAGGTGAATCATATGGCATTTATGCATATGTTATATGCGGACTGCACCCACCTCTTCCCCCCACCCCCAACCTTTGCCTCTTGGGTTGTTGTGCTTCTTTCCCCTTACTTTGCTACATTTCTATAGTTAAGTTGGTTTTACTTGAATGATTCATGTTTAGGGGGAAAAAAATGAAAACACCCTTTAAAATTTGTTTCAACTCCTCCTGCAAATAAAAAAATAAAAGAAGGCAGATGTAAATGGACTGTGGTCATTGTCACCCTTTGTGTGTGTTGGGGGGGGCGCTGCCACAGCAGCTTCAGGGAAGCTGAGAGACAAAAACGTGTCTCTCAGGGCTGGGCCCAGAATGTTGCTCCGTCTCTTCATCAGCTCCATGCCCAGTTCTGGGAGGAGACTGCCACCCTTTGCTGGCTAATAACTGCTCGTCACTCCAGTGGTTTTGCATCATCCTGTAACTTGGACACCCCAAGAGAACCAGGTTTTTTTCATTGTGGTGTTATGGGCAAGGACTTTGGCTTCCAAAGTGGTGGGGCAAAAGTCAGGGGTGGTGGATGATAGGTTCAGCCTTCTGTGTTCCCCACGGAGCAGAAAGATTACCTGAAAGCCCAACCTGGATGGGACTGCCATCAGATTGGCCCTAAACTTCAGCCCTTACCAGCTCTGGGCTTGGCTCTGGGCAGGAGCCTTGAAAGTGCCTCAAGTTCCTTTTTTCTTGCCCTTTCCCAAGGAGAATCTGGGGGTGTTTTATGAAACGGAAGGAACCGGGTGGCGGGAAACTGGGGTCTTTGCCCTCCTCCTTTGACCTAGGGGTGGGGCTATGGGGGTAACGTGCGGTCCAGGGACAGCAAGATTTGGAGTATACCAGTAATAGCTGTGTGCACTAGAGCAGCCGCCCCCGCCACCCAGGGCCTGCCTCAGAGCAGTTGCAGCCTGTTGGGGGCCCCACCCTGGTATGCGCCTCTCCCACCTCTTCCCCTGCTGCTCAAAGCTTGCCAGCGGGGAGAAGATCGGCCAGGGAAAGCTCCGCGCGAACGGTGGGTGGGAGCCTCAGGGCCTACGGCTGCCCGAGGGCTGCCAGAGGGAGGAGAGGCGGCTAGACTGGAATTTAAGTGACTAGGTTCGGGTAAGCACGTGGGGGAGCTGTGGTCCCAGAACTGGCCAGAGACCCTGGAGTCCTCATCCCTGGGTTGGGGGCCGAGCCTGCGGAGCCGGGCCGCCTCCTCTCCCACACCCACTCCCAGCACCCTGGGCCCGACCTATCGGCTAGCGTCCCCGCCTCCTTCGCTTCACAACCTCGCAGCTCGTCCCACCCACCCTACCTGGCCCAGTACTCGGCTGCCTGCTGGACAGCACTGTCCTCCCAGCGCCCGGCTCTGGAGCGCGACCCGGAAGCTATGGGTATGTTCAGAGGGTTTGGGGTGGCAGAAATGGCTCACACCACAGCCCCGCTCTCCCGTTGTCCTTCACGCGGAGCCCGGGATTCTCGCCTAAGCCGGTGTGCCCGAACCGGCCCCTTCTGAGACCCCCGCCCGGTCCTCCGCCCGCAGAGGTGCTGGTCCTGGCCGGATACCGCGCGCAGAAGGAGGACGAACTGAATCTGGTGCCCGGGGACGTGGTCCGGCAGGTGTGCGAGGGGCCCGCACGGGGCTGGCTACGCGGAGAGCTACGGGGTCGTTGTGGCCTCTTCCCCGAGCGCTCGGTGCAGGTGAGGCCGGGACGGGTCGGGTGGAGGAGGGTCTCAGCGTTCGCCCCCAGGACCTGAGAGCCCCCACGTCTCCGTGCGCTCATTTCCAGGAGATCCCCGAGGCTCTGCGCGGCGCCGGAGAGGCGCCGAGGCCGCGCTGTGCGCGCCGCCGAGGTGAGCGCCGGGCCGGGTGGGCGGGCGCGCGAAGCCCGCGCCGCTACGGCCGCCCCTAGCGGGGCGTGACGGGCGCGGCTCTGGGCGGGGCCGCTCCGCACTCTGCGGTCTGTGATTGGTTCTTGGGTACAATGCTCCGCCTTAGGGCGGGGCCTGGAACTCATGCTAGGGCGCTCCCGGCCCGCCCCTCTCCCAGCGTAGTGGACTGGGGTGCGCAGTTTCAGCGGTCTCTCTCTCTGGTCCGACCTGAGGTCGCCCCGCCAAATCTCGGGGCCCCCAAAGATGGTGCAAGGTGAACTTCAACTACAGCCCGGTGCAGGCGGACGAGCTGAAGCTGCAAGCTGGGGAGATTGTGGAAGTGATAAAGGAGGTGAGGGGACGAGGTGATGATGAGAGGCTTTGGACGCAGGTGCTGGAGGTGCTGGAGGTGCTGGAGCAGTCCCGGGGAGATGTGTGAAGTGAGAGGGTGTGGGCGATGGGGATGGTCAGGGGCGCAGAAATGGGAAAGTGAGGGAGCGAAGGAGGAAGTGGGCAACGGGCAAAATCGGGGCAGAAAAAAGGGTGGAAGAATTCTCGAGAGACCCTTGGGGCAGAACCAGATGGCCCTGCGTCCTCCTCCTCCCCAGATTGAGGACGGCTGGTGGCTGGGGAAGACGAACGGGCAGCTGGGAGCCTTCCCATCCAACTTTGTGGAGTTGCTGGACAGTGGGCCCCCAAGTGAGACCTGCACCCTATTGACCCCGTGAACCCCTGTGACCAGACTCTGCAATCTCCAGTGACCCTCCCAGTGGCCCGGGCCTGTGATCCACACATCCTGACCCTGTGACCCCTTTGACCTCTCCCATGATCTAAACTGAATTAGCAAGCCCCCTAACCTCACTGTCCCCACCAGGCCTCGGGAATCCAGACATGCCTTCAGTCAGCCCTGGTCCCCAGCGGCCTCCCAAGGTAAACTGGGTGCGGGGGGGCACAGAAGTGGTGAGTTCCTCCTGGGGAGGTGGAGGCTTAGCTGCTTCCTCCCTTCCCCTCCTCCATTAGCTGAGTAGCCTGACCTATGACAGCCCTCCAGACTACCTGCGGACAGGTGAGCACCCAGCCAAAGGGTTCCTCGGAACCCCCTCCCGAGAACCACCCTGACTTGGGGGAGGGGGACCCCCACCTAGGCTGATGGAGGAGGGAGTGCCTCACTGATCTGGGAAGAGGAGTTGGCTTCAGTGGACTGACCTCCCCTCAGTCTTCTGCCCTGAGATCTATAGGGTGCTGTTCGACTACCAGCCTGAGGCCCCAGATGAGTTGGCGCTGCGGAGGGGAGACGAGGTGAAAGTACTGAGGAAGGTATGAAAGGCACAGGGCAGGGGAGGCGGCCCTGAAGGGTGCGAGGAGAAGCGGAGGCACCCTGGAAGGAAGGAGCTTGGGGATCTGGCTCACCTCCCCATGCCGTCTTGCTCTCCCAGACCACAGAGGATGAGGGCTGGTGGGAAGGAGAGTCTCAAGGCAGAAGAGGAGTCTTCCCAGATAACTTTGTGCTCCCCCCACCTCCAGTGAGTATGGAGTCAGGCGCTCAGGTGGTGGGGGGCAGGCTGCTCCGGACAAAGTTGGGGGTTGTGTTCAGTGGACATTTTAGGTCACCCCTAAATGACGGTGAACCTAGAAACGTGGGGACTCTTCTTCAGATTCTGATAATTTTCTTCTTCACAGATCAAGAAGCTGACCACACGGAAAGTGGCATCTCGGGAGTCAGGTGGGTGCCCAGGAAGCTTGGGATTTGGGTGGATTTTGCTCTCGGTGGGGGACTCACCGGTTTAGTTGCCCATAAACACCCATAGCTCTCCAGTGATTCAGTATTGTAGCCACTTAGGAGCTACCTCCATGTGGGTTAAGGACCTAGTAGGAAATGTGTGCAGATCAGTGTGTAGGAATGTGTCAGTGTGTATTACTGTGTTCATCTTTTTTTGTGTGTCTTAAGAATGTGGCTATCAGCGCATTTAGATTCATTTCCTTTTTTAAGGAAATGTGTGGATCGATGTGTCTGTGTCCATAAGATCGTGTTATGTGTTCACACGTCACGTAAATGTGTCAATGGATAGTTCTGTTGGGATGTTTTATTTATCTTTTAATGTAATATTTCACACATGCCAAAAATGCACATATGTGCTTTAAACCTTAATAATGGACCGCTGTGAACATTCATGTTCTGTCACCAAACCCAAGAACTAGAATATTGCTGATAGTTTGTGTTCCTTTTCTTTCCCATTCTGCTACCTACCTACCCCAAAAAGGTAACCACTATCCCGAAGTTTGTGTTTATAATTCCCTTGAGTTTTTAAGTTTACTTTTCTTTGTATTGCCTAAATAATACATTGCTTAATTTTTAAAAAATATAAGCAAAATTTTTAAAAAATTTTTATGTTTATTTATTTTTGAGAAAGAGAAAGAGTGTGAGTGGGGGAGAAGCAGAGAGAGGGAGACACAGAATGCGAAGCAGGCTCCAGGCTCTGAGCCATCAGCACAGAGCCTGACATGGGGCTCGAACTCACGAACCGTGAGATCATGACCTGAGCCGAAGTCGGACACTTAACCAACTGAGCCACCTAGGCGTCCCTGTATTGCTTACTTAATTTTTGCTTGTTTTGAGCTTGATTAAATGATGTCTTGTTTATAGTCTTCTGGGAGTTGTGGTTTCCAATCAACATAATGTTTCTAAGATTAATCCGTGTTGATGTAGATGTAAATTCATTAATTTTTCTCTGCTGTATAATATTCCTCGCAGGGCCTTTACCACAGTTTATGTATGTATCTGATCTCCTGATGTTAGACATTTTCATGATTTCTAGTTTTTGTTACAACAAACAGTGCGGCCATGAACATTCCTGAGCCTGTGTTCTGGCGTGCAGGTACAATCATTTCTTTAGGATATAATCCTAGGAGTGGCACTTCTAGATTATAGGGTTCGTGAATGTTCACCTTTTATGACATAAAGTCACTTTGGTTTTCAAAGCGATTGTACACTTTAACATTCCACCATTGGTATATGAGATCCTGTTAATCCAAACCCTCTTCAACAGAGGTATTATCAGATTTTACTTGTGTGTGTGTGTGTGTGTGTGCGTGTGTGTGTGAATCTAGTAGGTAAAAAAGAGCATCTCCTTGTGGACTTAATTTGCTTTTATTTCCCTGGTTAGTTACAATTAGTTGGAGTTCTTTATATAAACTGAATAACAATCTTTTGCGGGTTGTATACCTTACAAATGTTTTCTCTCATTGTGGTTTGTTGTCTCTTTATGTATAATGGTGTTCTTTGATGAGCAGGAGTTCTTAATTTTAATGCAAACATACAGTCTTTAATGGTTAGCAGGTTTTTCCTTGTCTAAGAAATCTTTCCTGCTCCAAGTTCAGAAAACCAGTCATTTATATATATATTTTTTAAATGTTTATTTATTTTTGAGAGAGAAAGACAGAGCATGAGTGGGGCAGGGGCAAAGAGAGAGAGGGAGACACAGAATCTGAAGCAGGCCCAAGGCTCTGAGCCATCAGCACAGAGCCCGACGCAGGGCTCGAACCCACAGACTGGACTGCGAGATCATGACCTGGACTGAAGTCGGACGCCCAACCGACTGAGTCACCCAGGCGCCCAATATTTCTTTTTTTTTAAGCTTATTTATTTTGAGAGAGAGAGAGAGAAAGCGTGAGTGGGGGAGGGGCAGAGAGCGAGGGAGAGAAACGATCCCCAGCAGGCTCTGCACGGTTAGGAAGAGCCTGATGTGGGGCTCGAACTCACGAGCCTCGAGATCGTGACCTGAGCCAAAGTCGGACATTTAACCAACTGAGCCACCCAGGCGCCCCTCATTTATATTTCTTTAAAACCTTTGAAGCATTGATTTTTATTTGTAAGTGCCTTCATCTCTGTGGCATTGATTTTTTTTTTTTGTATAGTTTATTTATTTTTGAGACAGAGAGAGACAGAGCATGAGTTGGGGAAGAGCAGAGAGAGAGGGAGACACAGAATCTGAAACAGGCTCCAGGCTCTGAGCTGTCAGCACAGAACCTGATGCTGGGCTCGAACCCACGAACCGTGAGATCATGACCTGAGCCGAAGTTGAACGCTTAACCGACTGAGCCACCCAGGCGCCCCATCTGTGGCATTGATTTTTAATGAGTGACCCATTATAACTTTTTCCATATGGACAAAGAGTTGCTCCAGCATCATTTAGTATTTTCTGCGTGTGATTTTTACCCAGCTTTTATAAAATTTATTTCTAACCTACTGCGGATTTTTTATTGTCCCTTTAAAAAGAGTGGATATCCTTCTGTTTATTTCAGGAATATAGAAATGCTTTGATTTTTGTATTTTGATTTTAATAGCCAGCCACGATGCTAAACTCTTATTATTTATAATAGTTCATCTGTGGATTTCTACTAAGTTTTCTGTGAAGACAGTCATGTCATCTGTGACTAATGACAGTTTTGCTCTATCTTTTCTACTCCTTATGTCTTTTCATTTTATTTCCTCATTTTACTATAGTGGGTAGTGGCTCAATACACCACTGAATAGAAGTGGTCATGTTGAACATCATTACCATGTTCTGATTTTAAGTGGAATATTTCCAACTTTTCTCCTTTAGCAGTGATAACTTCGATCTTTTCTTTGATAGTTTTTTGTGAGGCTAAGAAAGGTCTATTTCTAGTTTATTTAGAATTTTTTAATTTTTTTAAATTTATTTTTGAGAGAGAGAGAGAGAGACAGCATGAGCAGGGGAGGGTCAGAGAGAGAGAGGGAGATACAGAATCCAAAGACAGGCTCCAGGCTCTAAGCTAGCTGTCAGCACAGAGCCCGATGCCGGGCTTGAACCCACAAACCGTGAGAACATGACCTGAGCTGAAGTCGGACGCTTAACCGACTGAGCCACCCAGGTGCCCCATAGTTTATTTAGAATTTTTATCAAGAGTACGTATTGAGGGGTGTCTGGGTGGCTCATTCGGTTGAGCATTTGACTTTGGCTCAGGTCATGATCTCGCAGTTCGTGAGTTCAAGACCCATGTTGGGCTCTGTGCAGACGGCTCAGAGCCTGGAGCCTACTTTGGATTCTGTGTCTTCCTCTCTGGTCCTCCTCCGCTCACACTCTGTCTCTCAAAAATAAATAAACATAAACAATTATTTTAATTTAAAAAAGTATGTGTTTAATTTTTTCAAATTGTTTATATGAATCTTTTGAAATGATTCTCTGGGTTTTCTGTTTTAATCTGTCAATGTGATACATGACATTTGTAGAATTTTCTCATATTAAGCTACCCTTGCATTCTTGGGATAAATTCAAATTGGTCATGGTTTTTTTTTTTTTTTTTTGATGTTTATTTATTTTGGAGAGAGACAGAGTGTGAGTGAGGGTGGGGCAGAGAGAGAGGGAGACATAGAATCCAAAGCAGGCTCCAGGCTCTGAGCTGCCCGCACAGAGCCTGTTGCGGAGCCCAAACCCATGAACAGCGAGATCATGACCTGAGCCAAAGTCGGACACTTAACTGACTGAGCCACCCAGGTGTCCCCAAATTGGCCATGGTTTTATCATTTCTTCATATACAGTTGGAATGCTATCCCAATTTTTCTTAAGATTTTTGCATTTTTATTTTCTCATCCGATTATGACTATTATACTGGCCCCATGAATGAAAGGGTATACATTTTATTTTTTAATTATCTGGTAGATCTTCTATAAGATGGGAATCATCGTGGGGGCGCGTGGCCAGTTTAGTCAGTAGAGCATGCAAGTCTTGACCTTGGAGTTGTGATTCAAGCCCTACATTGGGGGTGGAGTTTACTTTAAAAAAATGTTTTTTTAAAGATAGGAATCATCATTCCTTGAGAGTTGGTAAAACTTGCTTGTAAATCCATCTGGCCCTATTTTTTTCAATTATGGGAAGACTTTAAACTACTTCAGTTTCCTTTAATAGTTATAGGGGAAGTTTGGCTAAAATTCTTTCCTTTCCTTCTTCTTTGTTATGTTTTGTTTGGCTTAAAACAACAGAAGTTTGATCTCCCACAGTTCTGGCAGATAGAAATTGAAGTCAACATGTTGGCATGGCCATGTTTTCTGTGAAGATTTTATTTTTTAAAAGATTTTTATTTTTAAGTAATCTCTACACCCAATGTGGGGTTCGAACTCACAACCCCAAGATCAAGAGTTGCACATTTCACAGACTGAGGCAGCCAAGTGCCTTTCTGTGAAGGCAGAAAGTGTGAAGATTCTGGGCGAAGCATCTTTCCTTGGCTCTTAGATTCTGATAGTTGTGGCAGTCCTTGGCTTCTAGATCTATCACTGTTCTCTGCCTGTCTTCACATTGTCTTCTGCACGGTGTGTCTGTGTCCAAATTTTCTTCTGATAAGAACAGCAGTCATTGGGTTAGGGCCCTAAGAGAGTGGAACATCATCTCTGTTTTTTTAAATTTTTAAAAATGTTTAGTTATTTTTGAGAGACATTTTGAGAGAGACAGAACGCCAGTGGGGGAAGGGGCAGAGAGAGAGGGAGACACAGAATCTGAAGCAGGCTCCAGGCTCTGAGCTGTTGGCATGGAGCTTGACACGGGGCTCGAACCCACGAACTGTGAGATCATGACCTGAGCCGAAGTTGGATGCTTAACCGACTGACCCCCCAGGCGCCCCAAGGGTATGACCTCATCTTAACTTGATTACATCTGCAAAGACCCCTTTGCAACTGCTGTTCAAATGGCTTGAACCTTGGAACTCAGATGGGAGGAAATCTTGCATTTTTAGGAGCCTTGCACAGATAGCGTTCTATGTCCTGGTTCCTGGGTAATGATGGCTGACCAAAAATCTGGCAAAAATTCTTAAATCTGTTTTAATGAGTTATATTTATAATTATCCATTTTATCAGTGTTTTCTAGTTACTTGCATAAAATCATTCATAATATTCTCTTAAAATCTGTATCTGCACTTAGTCTTCTTTTTCATTTCTAATCATTTTTCCTCTCTTTTTTTCTTGTTCAGTCTCATCAGAGACTTGTTTATATATTCAAATACTTAAAAATTTTTTTAAATGTTTTATTTATTTTCAAGAGAGAGAGAAAGAGAGAGACAGTGTGAGCAGGGGAGGGTCAGAGAGAGAGGGAGACACAGAATCTGAAGACAAGCTCCAGGCTCTGAGCTAGCTGTCAGCACAGAGCCCGACACGGGGCTCAAACCCACGAACCTCGAGATCATAACCTGAGCCGAAGTCGGATGCTTAACCAACTGAGCCATCCAGGCGCCCCAATATATTCAAATACTTAAAAAGGCACCTTTTCTATCGCACCTTTTGTTTTCAAGATTCATCCATTTTCCTGGTATGTGCTGTACTTCATTCCTTTTAGTTGTCCGAGAATATTCCGTCATGTGAATGTACTATGTTTCATCCACGTGTTCGCTGGTGGACATTGAGGTTGTTTTTACTTTTGGGGGCATGAGTATCTGTGTACAAGTTTTTGTATTGACATGTTTCCATTTCTCTTGGGTGTATGCTTAGGAAAATGATTTCTGGGAGCTGTGATAGCTCTGTGTTTGGCGTGGGGAAGAACGGTTGGGCTGTTTGCCAAGGTGCTCGTCCCTTTCTGTTCCCACCAGCAGTGCACGAGGGTTCTACCTTTTCCACGTCCTCCCCAGTACTTGTCACTGTCCTTTTTATGATAATCATCCTAGTTGGTGTGACGGGGTGTCTCATTATGGTTCTGCTCTACCTCTCTCTGCCGCCTTAGATGTTGACTGTCTTTTCATATGTTTACTGACAATTTATATATCTTCTCTCGGAGAAATGTCTATTTGGATCCTTTGCCCATTTTTTAATTGGGTTATTTGACTTGTAGAAGTTTTTTATTTTTTTATGTTGGGAGAGAGGTGAGTAGGGGCAGAGAGAGAGAGAATCCCAAGCAGGTTCCATGCTCAGCATGGAGCCCAACCAGGGCTCAATCTCACAACTATGAGATGATGTTCTGAGCTGAGATCAAGAGTCAGACACCTAACTGATGGAGCCACCCAGGTGCCCTGACCTGTGAAGTTTATATATATCTTGAGCAAAGTCCCTTATCGGACACATACTTGGCACATATTTCCTCCCATCCTTTTGGCTGTCTTTGTACTTTCTTAACGGTACCTTTTAATGCACAAAGGTTTTACATCTTGATTAAGTCTCACTTCCCTATTTTTCCTTTGGTTGCTTGTGCTTTTGGTGTCGTATCTATGAAACCAGGGCCGAGTCCCAGGTTACACCCCAAATCGAGTGACCTCCCTTCCATCATGGCCGTGAAGCTGCCAACTGCACCACAGAGTCCCCATGGACCACGCTGGGGGAGGGGGCAGGGCAGGGGACAGGGACGGGTGTGGTCGTGGGCAAGGACGTCATCAAGCATAAATACTTCTCAGATTGTCTCATGCCTTTGGTCCATTTCCAGGGCATGGAAATGGTGGTTTTTGTCCAGCTTTCTAGTTGCCTTTCGAGGTGAGGAATTGTCTGCCCCTTCTTTCAGCCACGGTCAGAGCCGTCACTACCCACTCCTTTACCCCGGCTTGCGGATTTTCTGCTCCTTGTCTCACTGTGCTTCCCGTGTACCGGATCTCTCTGCTGTTTTGGCTGTGTTGAATCTGCTATTTAACCTATAGTGCATTTGATTTATTTCAAGAAGGCTGTTTTGCATCTCTGGCAGTTTCAGTTTTCTTTCCCCACCCTCCCACATTTGCCTGTTCATTCCTGATGGTCCCTTCGTTTCGTGCGCATGTTGCACAACTATGTCCTCCGACAACTCGAGTATCTGCTGTGTGGTGTGTGATTCCCATTCCTGGGGGCCCGCTTTCTCGTGTGTTTTATGATCTTTGTGTGTGAGCTCATGACTTGATCCCAACCCAAGTGAGTTCTGTATGCCTCGGTAGGGGAAGATTTCCTCCAGAGAGGACTTGCCTCTACTCCCACCAGTAGTTACAGGGCACCAACCAGTAGAGGCCACTTCAGCCTTCTAGAAGAAAGCTAGGGCACCAACCAGTAGAGACCACTTTAGCCTTCTAGAAGAAAGCTACCAAACTGCATAGCTACCAAACTTGGGGCGTGTGGGGAGCCAAGGGGGCACCCTGGGGTATCTGCTCATGACAGGCCCAGGCTCAGTAGCCACAGTAGTGCTGCCCTCTCCCTACCTTTCTGGCGTCAGGTCCCTCCCTTTTATTGGACCTCCCCCACCTCTTTGAGTTCCACAAGTGCCTTAAAATTGTATTGTAAGGAGCCTATAATTGCTCTCTAGTGAGAGGGCCCTACAGAGCACCTAATCAGCCAAAGTACGAGGAGCTGAAGTCAAAGTTGACATTTACTGAGCTTTGATTGTATGCCAAATACTCTTCTTAGCGCCTCAGATGAATGAAGTCCCCAAAGCTCACAATAACCCTACCACATGTGTACTGGATGGATGAGAGAGTGGGGCGCAGAGAGGTTGTTACATAGCCCAGTTTTCACACAGCCAGCACGTAACGGAGCAGGACGTCAAAGCCTGGTGTCTGCTACAGGACCCACGCTCTAGCCCACTCTGCACACCGTCAGGATTCATGCGCGTACCTGCGTGTGACACTGCATGTGTGACTAAACGCCAGCATGTGTGCATGTGCCGGAGTGGCTGGTTGTGTGTCCGTGAATGTGAATGTCACCGTGTGTGACTGTGTTCGCGCTGATGTCACCATCTCAGTGTGGCCTTCTCTGACCACCGCATTTAAAATGGACATTCCTGGGGCACCTGGGTGGCTCAGTCAGCTAAGAATCTGACCCTTGGTTTCAGCTTAGGCCGTGATCTCACGGTTCGTGGGTTTGAGCCCCACATCGGACCCTGCACTGACAGTGCAGAGCCTGCTTGGGATCTCTCTCTCTCTCCCTCTCTCTCTGCTCGTCTCCTGCTCATGCTCTCTCTCTCTCTAAATAAATAAATAAAGTAAGAAATAAAATTGACATTCCTCTGCTTATTCTTCTTCAGTAATATCTAATAACTCTCTAACATATTGCATATTCTACTTTTGCATATGTCTGCTTCCCCAGTGGAAACTGAGCTCATTGGGGGGGGGGCGCAAGTGAGTGAGGGGCAGAAAGAGAGAGAGGGAGAGACAGAGAGACTCCTACAAGGGGCAGAGACAGGGAGAGAAGCGGGGCTCACCCAATGCAGGACTCAAACTCACGAAACATGAGATCATGACCTAAACTGAAGTCAGATGCTTACCCGACTGAGCAGCCCAGGTGTCAGAACCTGAGCTCACTCTGACTGCTGTGGGAACGTGATGCAGGCAGGCGGGGGGTGTGAGCCAGAGTGCAGGGTGGTGGCTGGCTGCCATGGTCTGGGTGAAGATGGTTGATGCCTGGGTCTGGAGCACTTAGTGGCAGAGATGGTGACAAGTGATTGACTTCAGGATGTTTTGTAGGTAGAGCAGTCTGGATATCCTGCTGGTTTGGATGTGCAGCATAAGGGACTGAAAGAGGTCAGCGATGACACATTTTGTCATCTGAGCAAGTGGGCAAGTGCGTGAGGGGGACCCTGGAAAAGAGGCAGCTTTGGGGGAGGAGAAGTCCGAGTTCAGGTTTGGTACGTTAAGTGTATGATGCCACTTAGCTCCTCAGCTGGAAACAGAGAGGGCAACTGGATATGAATCTGCAGCTCAGAGGCTAGAGATGAAAATGTGGGAGTCATTGGCTTGTTGTTGCTAATTGAATTCATCAAACTGGGTGAGGTCTCTTAAGGGTAAATGAGACAGAGAAGACAGAGAAGTTCTAGAGAGGGTGGACTGGATTGGGGAAGGCTATTGCTGTGGTCCAGGAACACGGTGAAGTCTGACTCAGGGAGACAGCCAAGGGTACGGAGCAGGTGACAGGTCTTAGAGAAGTACGGATAGGGGCGCCTGGCTGGCTCAGCAGTAGAGCGTGCAACTCTTGATCTTGGGATTGTGAGTTTGAGCCCCACGCTGGGCACAGAGATTACTTAAAAAAAGAAAAGAAAAGAAAAGAAAAGCATGGATAAAAAAACGGGCAGGATATGAAAGCATGTCCCCTCTAAAGCCTTCCCCGACGACTGTCTTCTGCCTGGTGCTCCTTCAGGTTGCTCCCCCGGCTTTCACATGGCCTGAGGATGGTAGGCTCCCCCCTGAGTTCTGAGGAGGCAGAGTCAAATGTTCATCTCCTGTCCCTAGTCCTCGGTGCACAGGACAGGGCCACCAACCGTTAGATGAATGGATGAGGGAGTGAATGGCTGCCACACTCCCTTCTTCCCTCACAGCTCCTATTAAGGAACCAAAAAAGATGATGCCTAAAGCAGCCCTCCCTACCGTCAAGAAGCTGGTGACAGTCCCCACTGGGCCCAGCAAAGCCAAGTAAGGAGCAGGGTGGGGGTGTGGGGAGGAGGGCACAGAGGAAATGCTGCTCCCTGCCCCCCACCCCCTGGTCTGATGGTGATATGTTCCAGGCCATCTCCGAAACCCAGTGGGGACAGTCCGAAGCGCCCCTCCCGAGACTCAGGTAGGTCTCGCAGCCCCCCTCCAGTGGGGGTGGGGCAAGGAATGGGGGACAGGGATGGGGGGTTGTGCTGAAGTACAGAGATGGGGAAAGACCCAGAGTGGGAGGAGCCTGCCCCCCCTGAGGTTCTGCTCTCTTAGGCTCCAGTGGCAGCTTCCTCAGCAGGGGTCCAGGCCACCCTGGTAGAAAGGGATCAAAAACGCAGGCCTCCAGGCAGCTCTCTGCCACCAGTCAGGTAAGAGGTCCCGAGACACAGGAGAGCGGGACTGCTGGGCAGGGTCTGGTTCCCAGGGGTGTGGTGTACACGGGGGAAGGATCCCAGGCGAGGGGGGACCTGACTCAAACTGTCAAGGTACCCATCCCTCAGCTGAGACCTCGCCCCCATCACCACAGGAGGAAGAGCAGAGCAGCCTGGCAAAGCCCCACCCTGTGAATAAAACCCCCACTCTGGACAAGACCTCCAGCCCAGAGAAGACTCTGTCTCCAGATAAGGCCTCCACTCCAAAGAAAACCCTGATTCCAGAGAAGGTCTCCATTTTAGAGGAGGCCCTGACTCTGGAGTTCAAGGGCCCAGCCCCAGAGAACCCCACCCCAGAGGAGAGCCTGACTCTGGACAAGGCTCCCAGCCCAGACAGCGTGATTTCTGTGGATAAGGCCCCTGCCCCGGACGTCCCATCTGAGGATGAAGCCCCTGGCCCAAAGATGGCCCCGCCTGGGGACAAGGGCCCCACCCTAGAGAAGGTCTTGACCCCTGAGCAGGCACTCTCTGAAGAGACCTCCCTCAGAGACAACACCCAGCTCCATCACTTCTCTCCGGAGCAAGCCCTGCTGAAGTTCAAGTCCCTTGTGGCCAGTAAGGCTCAATCCCAAGAGGCCCATATACCAAAGGAGCCTGACCTCTGCATGGAGACACGCCCCCTGGATCAGAGGGACGGCCACCCATTCCAGTGTGAGTCCAAGCCAGGGTCCATGCCTTCCCAGGAGGCCCCTGGGCAGCATGAGGCTACCCAGAAGGAGGTGGCGCCCCCCAAAGAGGAGGTGCTCCTAAAAGAGGAGTCCCCCAAAAAGGGAGCCGCAGCTCAAAAGAATACTCATCCTATCAAGTCGACTCCGGACCCCCAAGAGACTCCCACCCTACTTTCCCCGGTCCCGCAAAATCTCACGGACAGCAAAAGTGACAGAATCGATATAATGAGGCTACAGGCCGAGGTGGAGTCTTTAAGGAGGTCACTGGAGCGGCTGGGGGTGCAGCTGGAGTAAGTGGGGAGGGGGAGGGCAGGGAGGGAGGAGGGGGGCTCTAAGCCTGCCCAGCCCACCCCTTCCCCTCGCTCTTGGCCCACAGGAGGAAGCTGACCGACATCTGGGAGGAACTGAAGAGCGAGAAGGAGAAGCTCCTGTTGCTGGAGGTGGATGGGGTGCGGATCCCGGGGTGGGGGTTGGGGGGCTGGCCCTTCCCTGACCGCCTCTCGTGACTCCCTCTCCCGACTAGGTGCAGATGAAGCAGGGGACCCAGAAGTCCCTGACCCGTGGCCTCATCCACGTGCAGACGCAGACGCACTGAGGGTGGACCCGGGAGGGGGACGATGGCGGGACCTGAGGGGAAGTCAGGCTCCGGCCACCCACGTCCTCGCACACGACTTTGGGAAACACAAGAAAGTAAACTGCAGTATACGCGCTCCGGGTGCCTGCCTGGTCCGTGCGGGGGCGGGGCCTGCGTGGCGGGGGCGGGGCTGGGGCCGCGCGGCCGGCCCTCCGCATTCCTGGCGGTCTCTCCCGGGCACATCTGGCCAACATGTGGCTCCCATTACCGTTCCCAAGGCCTGCGCGCGGCTATTTTTATCCACCGGATGGCGGGGGTGGGTGGGGGGCGTCTCCTTCGGACGTCTGCAGGGTGCTGGAGAAATGGCCGGCAGGAGGGGCCCAGGCGGGGTCGGACTCTGCCCGCGGGCCCGGATTCCGGAATCCAGCTGTGCGCCAGAGGAGGGGCCGGGCGGGCCGGCTTTCGAGCCCTGACCCCTCCCAGTTGGCCCCATTGGACTCACTGGAACGTACCTCTGCTCAGACACGAACTCCATAGCCAGCTCAGGCACACATGATTAACACTGGGGCTAATAGTGCCTTGGCGTCAAGGTCGGGGGTCCCGGGGCCTGGTGTGTGTGCGTGCGTGCGTGCGTGTGTGATTGCAATGATGCATGATCGCAGAGCATTTGTAGGGACAGGGGCAAAGTGTGCCCAGGCCTTCGGAGGTGAGGAATGCATGTGTGAGGAAGGAATGCGAGTGGTAACTTGTTCTTTGCGCGTGAGGCTGTGAGGTGGTGGAGTGTGTGTTTTTGCAGTCTTTGAATTGAATGCAAGCATGTGTGCTGAGGTGTTGGGTGGGTAGACGGAGGTGGTCAGCCTGGTAAAAGAATCGAGTGGAGTCTCAACCCTGGGGCCCCCTGCACGGCAGGAGCCTGGGGGTCATTGGGGCCAGGAGTAACAGAGGGAGACCGAGTCACGGAGAATGTTTTCATTGGTCACTTCATCTCTTAACCGGTCCCAGAGAGGGTCTGGGGATCCTGTGTCCTATCCTCCCCCAGGGGCTTTCTGGGCAGGACTGGGGGTCCCGGAAGGTGGGGATCCATGCGCAATAGCACTGGGGGAGCTGTGGGGGTGGGGCCTCCATAGCACCGCGGGCAGGGGCCGTCCCAATGTCCTGGGGCAGCTCTGAGTTCATGAGCCTGTCCAGCACTGAGTGCCTTGCAGCGGGAGCGGGGCCGGTCAGTAATAGTGCATACGACCCAGGGTGCCTGTGGCCGTGGAGCTGGGCCCCAGCGTGCCAGTACCCAGCAGGTCCGGCTGTCCGGTGCGCCAAATCTCCCTCAGGATCCGTTCCCGCTCCTCCAGGCGCTGCGCCCGCTCCAGCTCCTCCGCCGACGTGAAGACGTTGACGCTCAGGGTCCCGTCGGGCTCGGCGGACAGCTCTGGGCCGGGCAGCGTGTCGTCGGGGCCCAGCCTCGTCACCGTGTCCTCTTCGTCCTCATCGTCGTCCTCGGGCTCCAGGGTGCTGCTGCGGGGGTCCCGGCGCGGAGCAGGGGCCCGGGGCCGCGGGCGGGGCGCACAGGAGATGCTGATGACTAGTAGGCACAGGGTTAGCAGCAGGCCAAAGCAGACTCCCAGCACGAAGTAGAGGCCGAAGCTCTCCGGGTTAGCTGGGGGTCAGAGGGCAGAGGTCATGCAGGAGCCCCGGCTCCCCGACGGGTGGGAGTCATTTCATTTCGAAAGGACCCCAGCTTCTAAGTTGGGGGGCCAAGGACAGTGCTCTTTATTTGAAAGATAGTAGGTCGCCGCCCTCGGGCAGTGGGGGGCAGGGAGGTGGGGAGGGAAGGGGTGGAGTGGGGCCTCAGAGGGGCAGGGAGGGGCCCACGCCCCCCCCCCCGGGGGGCCCGCCCTCACCGCGGATGTGCGCGTAGGCCGCCAGGCTGTTGCTGAGCAACTCCATGTCCCTTCGGGGGGCATCCATGCTGCTCCGGGGGCGGTAGGGCAGCCCCCCTGTCAGCCTGCGAGGTCAGCAAGGTCAGATCCCATTCCCCAGCCTAGAGCTGCCCCTGACCCCGCTTCCTGCGGGCAGCTCCTCTCCCTGGAAGAGCAGCCCTAGGGTCCACCTTGGAGAGAGCAGCTCCCTAACTTTGTTACAGACCTGGGCCCTGCCTGGAGGGTCCTTTCCCGGGGCGCAGACGCCCCTCTAACTTGATGGGTCAGGGGACTGGGCGGTAGAAGACTCCGCCCCCGCGCGGGGGTCCCCAAATGAGGCCCGGTTTCGCCGTCCCGGTAGTGGGATGGAGGAGAGAGACGCGAGTGCCTTCCCCACTCACTCCCAGGGCGGGCTCCCGGGAGGGGAGGCCGCCTCCCTCTCCCATCCAGCCCGGCCCGCGGGGACCCGCCGGCCCGGAGGCCCCGGCTCGCTCACCGTCAGCGCCCCGCTTCCCCGCTGCCGGCCCCGGCTCGTCCGGCCGCCGCATACACCCTGGACCCGGCCGCTCCCGCCCCGTCCGGTCCCGGCCGCCCCGCCTGCCCCTCCCGGCTCCCAGGCCGCGGCAGCCCGGGCCGGACACGGGCCGATGGACCAGCCGGCGGAAAGTTTCCTCGGAGGAAAGGGGCGGGGCGGGGCGGGGCGGGAGGAGGCGGGGAGGAAAAGGGCCGGGAGAGGAAGGGGAGAGGAGCGAGCGCCTGGGAGGCGGGGGGAGCGAGGCCCGCGGGGGCCGCCGGCTCCCCCACAGGAAACCGCTGGGGAGGCCGGTGGCAGGGTCCCGCCCCCAAGCTACTAATAACAAAAATAATGATAGGATGGAGTTCAGCCTAGGTGCCAGACAGTGTGTGTGTGCCCTTTATAATATTCTTTCATTTAATTCTAACAACCTTGTAACGTGAGTACCGTTGTCGCCACTTGGCAGGTAAGTAAACTGAATCACGGAGCGATTGAATAATTTTCCCAAACGGTCAGGATTTGAATCCACTGCTCTCTGCCCCTAGAGCTCGTAACCCTGTCTCTACACCTTGCTCTTCCTCCCCGGAGGCCCCCTCGCCCAGGGAAGACTGCCCCCTTTCCCCAGCCCTCCCCCAGATCCTCAACTTAACAACGGACGGGGCTCTCATGCCCTCCCCCCAGGGCCCAGGCTGGGTGAGTGTGTCCAGCTGGCAGAGCTCTTGTCACACAGGGTTAATGAATGCTGGACTGGGGCTGGGAGCCAGGGGCCGGCCAGCCTTGCAGAGCCCAGCCTGGAACTCCTGGTCTCCTGTGCCCTTCTGCACCAGAGCAGGCGGCAGCGATGCATGTGGCTCCTGGATAAACCTGCCATTGCGCGCGCATCCATGCGTGCCTGGGCTCAAGGCATGAGCGTGCAATGTGCTGTGTGATCGTGTGTGCGGCCTGGGTCTTCTTCCTGCTCAGACTCTCAGCCCCCCTGCTGGGCCCCCCTTCCTGTGTTTGGGCTTGGGGTGAGGGGGAGGCCTTCTTGGCGGGAGCCTCAGAGAGGAGGAGGGAAGGAAGGGGGGGAGAGGAAATTGCAGACATAGCTGAAGGCTCGGCCTGAGGCCTGTGGGCCAGTGACCCCCCTCTCTGTCCAGGCTGGAGACCCCCCACTCCCAGTCCGGGACTGGGTTCAAGCGGAGGGCAGATCGATGGAGAAAGGGAAGACTGGCTCCCATGGGGGTGGGAGAGGACTCCTGGGTGTTTTGTGTAATGTGCATGGAGGCTTTCTGCCTGTATCTGTATATGTGAATGTCCGTTTTCATGTTGTATCTCCTGCCTTCATGGAAAGGACGCGAAGGCAGAAAGACAGACATTACATGATAAAGGTAGCCTTGGTGCTAAGGCTCGGAGTGGGGGGTGGGGTGGAGAACATCTGGAGGGCACGGGAGGTGAGGCCTGAATCCATCTGGGGGGAGGGTGTCCGGGCAGGAGTGAGGGCCAGCTCTGAGGTGGGAGTGACTTGGGGTGCAGTGGAGGGTGCTTGGACTTTACTGTCAGTGTGGTGGGGAACCCCGAGAGTCTCAGGGGAACGTCATGGTTCCTGATGAGCTTTGGAGAGACCCCCGTGGGGGCTCAGTGTAGCATGGGCCGCCGCAGGGGGAGCAGTGAGCAGCTGCACCCATCTGATCAAACAGCGCCCAGGGCTTGGCCCGGAAGGCCCCTTGGAGGAAGTGAAGGCATCACCCTCAAGCGGTCTTTGGGAGGCTTTCAACAATCCCTGCATTGGATATGGACAAGAAGGAAAATGTAGGAGGACGGCTTGATGTTGGGCCCGAACACCTGAGGGCACCTTATGTGGGGAGCAGCTTTGGGGGAATCAGAGTGTCACGTTAGATTGTTAGATCGGAGATGTCCCCCACATACCTGGGGGAGGTGGCAGACCGAAGAAGCTGCCAGGAGTCTGGGCTGGACGTGAGTTTGAGAGCCCTCAACACAGAAGATGGATTGAACACTCCAGGAGGGGGTGGGATCACCTCTGGGGTAGGGAGGGAAGAATAAGCCACTGAAGCTGCAACCTTGAGGGCTGTCAGGAGGATGAATCAGAAGAGACCGGAGTGAGGTGGGAGGGAGAGCTGGCTAGGAAGAGGATAAGATCAGCCATGTTACACTGAGCAGAGAGGCGAGGGTGAGGCCAGAATCCAACCACTGGCTGTGGTATTGGTGGGTTTCCACGGGTTTCAGGGGCCACCACCCACGTGAATACTGGTGTGTGCAGCAGCAGTGCTTCTGTGACCGACCCTGTGTGTTGAGGACGTTGTGCCTCCGCGTGCTGGTGCCTCCGTCTGCACCTGTCTTCATGCACGCCTCCTGGATCTGTGAGGGCACTATCAGATTTGGGATATGTTTGTGTTAGGCTGTGCTGTGCAGATCTCTGGGGATCGCTCCCTGCGGACTCAGAGGTCTGTATCTGGGCTGGTGTGTGACATGTGTTTGGAGTGGGTCAGGCATGACTCAGCCCTGGTGAAGCCGTTGGCCGTGCTGGAACGGATCGGGGGTTGAGATGGTTCCTGGTCCCGGAGCGCTGCCTTCCCGAGGGGGATGCCTGTGGCCAAGCCGGGCTGGGTGGAGAAGGAGCAGCCTTTCCCTGGAGGGTTTAAAAGAGGCCAAGGGCTGCTCCTGGAGGCCCTGGGGGATGTGCCCAAAGGCCATCTCCGCAGCCCCCATGCCCTCCTGGCCACCTGCCTACCCGAGTTTCTGCCTTGCCCCGCTCTGCCCGCCAGCCTGTCCGTGGGTATTCCCAGCCGCCCGCCTTCCTGTTGTGCTGCCTGGACCTCTCCTTATCTATCGCTCGCCTGCCTGGCTTGCATCCCATCTATCCACCTGCTGACTTCCTCCCTGTCTGCCGGCCTCTGACGTGAGGCGTGCCCACCTGCCCGTGTGTTGGCTGCCTCGCTGCTTTCAAGTCAGCCTATGACACTTGAGATTTGTCACCTTAGGAGGCACAGAGAGTGATCCGAAGATGAAACAAGGAAAGACAGGAAGACAGGTCTTTTTTTTCCCCCTTGAAGAAAGAAGTTAAGACAGGTCTTTCTTTTTTCTTTTTAAATTGTCTTCATGTTTCTTTGAGAGAGAGAGAGAGAAAGAGCGGGCACATGTATGCGCACAGAAGGGGTAGAGAGAGAGAGAGAGAGAGAGAGAGAGAGAGAATCCCTTGCAGGCTCCTCACTGTTAGCACAGAGCCTGTTGCTGGGCTCGATCTCACGTATCTGTGAGATCATAACCTGAGCCAACTGAAATCAAGTTGGATGCTTAACTGACTGAGCCACCCAGGCGCCCCAAGACGGGTCTGGATGGGAGGTCTGGATGGGGACTGAGAGCCCCAGAGCCTCTGGGAGGGATCTCAGGGGGGGCTGGCATATTCAAAGCCCCATGCAAGACAGGACTCTGCTCCCTCACCCAGTGGCTAAGCTGGGGGTTGGCCTCGCCTGCTCTATTCCTGACACTGGGACTCTGACACTCCTGACACCCTGACACTGACACTCCTGAACCCACTGAGGGGTTCAGGAGCTGGTTAGGTCTAGACAGAGGGGAGAAGGTGACCAACTCATGGCCTCCTTAGACCTGCCCAGTCCTCTGAATGCCCCTTAGCCCCTAGGACAGCTGCTGGGAAGAAGGCACAGCAAAGTCTGCACAATGAACAATCACAGTTATGGATACCGAGTGCCCTCCTGGTAACTGGTACTGGGCTAAGTGCTATGTGTGCACTTCACTTTTAGATCCTTCCAGTAACCCTGTGTAGTTTGTAGCATGATTCCCATTTTACAGAGGAGGAAAGTGAGGCTCAGGTTAAGCATGTATGTGTGGTCCCGTGGCTGTAAGGGGTGGGGTCTGGATTTGAACTTCAGAGCCTAAGCTCCCAACCAGCCTTCCATGGGACCGTTCAAGGTCATGGCTCTCCACCCAGTCGGACCCAAAGCTGCCTTTTCATGATACTTTGTATTGCTCCTTTTATGTCCCTGAAATGAAATTTATGGCTAATATACCCACCTCCACATCTAATGAAAAATACAACATAATATAAAGGAAATAAAAGGTAATGTTATATATTTGTGATGTGGTCAGTTGCCGGGCAGGTGACGGCTCTGAGTGCAGACAGCTCTGAGGCACTGGGACATTGCAGTGGTGTCACTGTCTGAAATGGTGAAGGGCTCTTGGTAAAGTTCTGAACTAGACCGAGCGCAGATTTCCTCTCCTTTTACGCAGAGGCTGTGTTCCCAGAAGATTCAGCGTCTACCAGTCCTTTGTGTTTATGTATAAAAGGGAGTTAGATTCTTGGCTCTGGTCATTGTAAACAAGTTTTTACTCATGTCATGCACCAGCACCCCTGTCATTTTGATAAGCTCTCCCCACTCCCCTCCCTGCCATGGATGCACAGAAAAGAGTCCTGCCCTCACGGAGCTCAGCGTCTGAGTAGGGAAGACAGATACAATCAATAATCGGATACATCATCTAATACCAGGCTGATAAGCACAATGGAGAAACACAGAGCAGGGTAAGGGGCTAGAGAAGGCCAGGTGTTCAGGAGCAGCCTCTCTGAGGAGGTGACATTTCGAGCAGAGGGAAGCCAGGGAAGGAGCCATGTAAGTATCTGGGGCAAGAGCCTTCTAGAAATAATAGCCCATGCAAAGGCCTGGAGGTGGAACCCTCCTTGGGGATCAGCAAGGAGCGCCGTGTGGCTGGCATAGGGAGTGAGGAGGGGTGGGGGGGCCCACAGGTTAGAGAGGGAGGACAGGTGGAGAGCCCCATGGTGTGGAGCTTTCCAAGACACAGACAGACCTCTGGATGTTACACTGCATGGGAGGGAAGCCATCAGAGGTGTGTCAGCAGGAGGGGGAAAAGTTGGGCTTCCCAAAGGCCCATTCTGGCTGCCATGTGGCCCCTGGGCTGTTGTAGGGGAAGGGTGGGAGCGGGGAGAACAGGAGGCAAGGGGTGGGGCTGGGAGACATGGTCAGATTCTGCCCGGCCGGTGACAGGATTAGCAGTGGGTTGGCCATGGGGTGGGCGAGGAGGGGCAAGAAGTCAAGGCAAACTTGGCTTTGGAGCCTGAGCAACTAAGTGAGGCACCGAGACTCCATTCCCTCCCTTCCCCACCTCAGAGAGCTGGGCAGCTCCAGTCTGCCTTCCCTGAAGACCCCAAGACCGCGAGGTGGCTAACACTGATAGAAACCTCTCAGTTCTTGCTGGACTCCTCAGGAGCATAGGAGGCTGTCGATCACCCCCCACCCTTCTGGTACTTTCCCCTTCTGTGGCTTCCAGGGCTCACAATAAAACCCGAGGAGCCATCGAGTAAGTTTAGATCAACGAACCAACAGTTCTGGGGTGCCGGCTGCATGCCAAGGCAGTTCTGGGGGAGGGACACCCCAGGATGCAAAACAGAGTCCCCACCTGGGTTGGTGAGTGGGAAGCCTGATCCCTGCATGTGCCCAGGAGATACCTGTTCACGGAACCGAGGTTGATCGGGTTCGGGGGGACAGAAAGGAGGCAGACACGGAGGTGAGGCCCCGGCTGGCCATGCGTCCACGACAGCTGGACCGCAGAGTTGTGGGTCAGATGAGATGGGCAGAATGTGCGTGGACTTGGGGAGTGACCACGGGGGTGGGGGCCGCTTGGCTGCTGGGTGGGCGTGGTGGAGGGTTTCCGGAGAGACCCAGCGCCTTCTCGCTCTTGCTGTGTGGATGCTTGACTGGGAGGGGGCCCTCTGCGTGGAGCTCTGCTCCTTTTGGGGCCTGGGGCTGTGTGTGTGTGTGTTCCCTGACATAAAATGGGTCTTCAGGGGCGCTGGGTGTGCTGAGGGAGGGGCCGCCCACCTCCAGCATCACTGCCCCAGTGCTCCATCCGCCAAGTCTAAATTTAGACAAAGGAAGGAAGGAAAGAAGAAAGGAAGGAAGGAAGCCCCGTGGCTTCCTATGGAAGGGGGAGGGCAGTGCAGGGAAAGGCCTGCCTGGCCCTTCTGACCCCCGCTGCCCGGGATGCGCATGTGGGTGCATGGGCAGGCCAGCCGGCCAGGTTCCCCCAGCCCCACATGGGGGCTTGGCAGGGAGAGAGGTCAATGCTCTGTCAGAGGCCGCCGCTCCGGGACGCCTCCTGCCTGCCCGGGTCCCGGGCCGGGGTGCTCAGTGGGGGTGTGCACTAGCGGGTCGGGAGACCGCTGGGTAGTTCTGGTCCCCCCATCAAGGCAGTGGCGCTGGCTGGGCGGCTGGCGGTGGAAGGGGGGTGCTGTCCCTGGGGGCAGAGCTGTAGGAAGCCTGGCTGGGTGGGGCAGGAGGCACGGACACACAGGGGAGAAGGGCAAGAAGAGCAGACGGTACAGGCCACACGGGCTCCAGGTCAGGAAGTTTTATTGCTGACATGCAGGAAGAGTCCCCATGTAGTACAAAAATATGTCTTTATACAAACTTTTTTGTGACTTTTTCTGTTTTGTTTCGTCTCTTTACAACAGGACCTCTCAGTGTGCGACGCCACCCAGTGAGGGCTGGCCCAACCTCCTCCCATTTGCTTTGCCATGAACCCAATCAGACCCACGGGCTGACCTGGAGGCCCAGCCTGTCTGACCAGGCTCTGCAGACCCAGAGGGTATTGCTTTGAAAAGGAGGAGAGAGCCCGCACGTGGCCAGCGCCACTGCGCCCGCTGGGCGGGCCCGGCTGAGACCCTCGCCGGAGGACAGTCACAGGGGCTGGGAGCCCTAGGCCAGACTGCGTTTCCACTCCCTTGGGAGACTTCTTTTTGAAATAAATATAGAAAAGAGGACATCCCCCGCCCCCGCAGCACGACACCCTGGCTCTCAACCGCTGGCCAGTGGAGGAGGCAGAGCTGGGTGCCCAGGGGGAGTAAGTGCTGGGCTCAGGCGGGCTCCCACAGACCCATGGAGGCAGAGGCATGAGGCGCCCAAGTGCTGGGGTGGGGGCATGGGGGAGGAAGGGGCATGGGCGGCCCTGCTACTGCTGGCAAGAGGTGGCCCCATTTTTTCCAGATGGGGAAACTGAGGCACAAGGAGGTTTGGGAACTTGCCCAAGTCACTCACAGTGAGTCAGCTTTTGGGGAGGGGGCAGCTCACACTCTGGGAAACAAGGTCACACAGGCCGCGGTCACGTCCCCACTGGGGAACCAGAACAGACAGGAAGGGCCTGAGGGGCCCAGGGCTGCCTAAAGGTGCACACTCAGCCTTTCTGGGGGTGGGTCTGGGAGGGGGGCAGGCCAGAGGAGGGGCCTTTGCTTGGCACTGGGCAAGGCCAAGTGCAGGAAGGGAGAGTGGGAGGGAAGGGCATTCTGGTGAGAACAGTGTTCTGGCAAGACGGGCATCCACTTCAAAATCTCGGCTCAAAAAGGGCGACAGGGCTGTTCTCAAGCCAGGCAGTCCCCCCCTCAGTCCCTACAGCTCTCCCCACAAGCCCCACAGCCCCCCAAGAAGGGCCCTGGCCAGGGTCTGCTGGGAGAGACACCCCATCCATTATGAGGCAAGAACAGGAGGGGAGATGTCCTCACTGTTCCGTGAACACAGAGGGGTGGCGGGGAGCAAGAGGGCGTGCAGGCAGGGCCCGCGTGTTCCCGGCCAGCCTGGCACGCCTCTCCCTGCCCCACCACCAGGCACCCCTTTCACATCTGTCAACGTCACCTCGGTACCACGGTGAGGGGCGCAGAAGGAAACCAGGGTTAACGCGACGGCGTACAGCACCTCAGAGAAGCCACTGAGATGGGAGAAAGAGAGAACCAAGTCTAGAAAGGCCTCCCCATCACCAGAAACAGGAGGGACCGGTGGGCTGGAGGTGGAGGGGCCGGCAAGAAGGGGCTTCTGAGCCTGGGGGGTGAGGAGGGGGCCCATCTGGGGGCGGTGGACTCCCTGCTGTCCAGCCAGGCCAGGGGGGGCAGGGAGTGGCCACGGGCGGAGCCACCTAGAGGTGGGAGAGAAGTTGGTTTCAGTACAAAAATAAATATATCTGAATTCTGCTTAAGATGAGGTGAAGGTTTTCCAAAGCTTGGACTGAGGGGCCTGGGGTCAGAAGGGGAGGGATGGAAACAGACTGGGGGTGGAGGGGCCCGGAGGGCGGTGGGGAGTGGGCGTTCGTTTTGGGAGCCAGCAGCGAGCTGCGCGGTCAGCTTATTTATCTGTGGGGGGCCGGCTGCCCCGGGGTGGGGGCCGGGGGGCCGCTGGGCGGTGGGCGGGCTCCCTCCTCCTCCCTCTCACTCAGTCCGGAGACAGCATGGTTAAAGAGCCAGAGGTAGATTAAAACGTCATGATTAAAAGCAGATTAGTTATCTAGGCTTCTCAGATTAAAAACCCAAACAATCAAGCAATCATTCCCAAGGTAGCTTCGTGGTACCTCTGCTGCCCCCACGTGTGACCTGCGCTGTCCCTGCCCCGTCCCCGCTGCGGGCGGGGCGGGGGGGGGGCCGGGAAGAGGTGGCGGGTGGCGCTGGCGCCCTGCCCCCGGGGCTACTTGCGCAGGTAGCGCTGCGCCAGGATGGCCGCATCCAAGGGGTTCATGGGCTGCGCGTCGTGGCCCAGCCGCCGCACGGGGGGCACGCTGCCGAACTGCCGCTTGGGCACCCAGCTCCGGGCCTCGTGCACGGAGCTCTTCTCCTCGGCCAGCAGCAGCTGCTGCCGCATGTAGTTCTCAAACTCGTACTGGGAGCACTCCTCCGTCACCTTGGCCTTCAGGCGGACACAGAGACATGGAGACACGGAGACCGAGAGTGGTGGAGGTGGAGAGAAGAGCAGGAAGCCTGTGTTAGGTGACTCGGCTCCAGAGGCAGCAACCCCCTTGGGCCCCGTCTGGCCGGCTGGCCTGCAGTTGGGGTCCCTGAAGCCCTCCAGCCAGCCTGGACCTCGCCTGCTGGCCATCCCGGGGGTCGCTCCAGCTGAAGATCTGGGATCTGAGCCAGAGCCCCCCGTTCCTGACCCACTGACCTTGGGAGAGGTCACTTTACCTTCCTCAGCTGTGAAGAGGGGCAGTAATCTCCCCTCAGAGACAGTCTGGAGAGGCCGGGGGCGTCCCATGCAAGTCAAGCGTTAAGAGGGGCCTGGGGCTGGGTGCTCAGCCCCTGGGTGAGCCTGGAGCGCCCAGGCAGAAGGCAGCACACTGAATCATCACGTGGGGAGAGCAGGGCTCTGGACTCAAACTTGGGGTCAAGGCTCAGCTCCACTACTTCTGAGCTGTGTGACTGGGAAGATTATGTCACCTCTCTGAACCTCAGTTTCCTCTGTTGTGAAGCAAGGATAAGGACAAGGGCCACACGGGTCTGCGGTGAGGACCCACTGAGATGCACTAGGTGGGGTGGGGCCTGCAACCCTCTCCTCAAGGGCCAGGAGGCTCTGGTGCAGACCCAGGCAGCTTCTTGGGGTGGGGGTGGGGGGCAGCAGGGAGGGGCCATACGGCAGCCCTCCCGGGGCTCAGCAAGCCCTGGCCTCCAGGGGGCACCCTAAGATCACCTGCCCGCGGCCTTCGGGCACCCTGGTCTCTGCCCCCACCCCAGGCCGGGCACTTTCTCCAGCACAGGGAGCAGGAAATGAGAGAAAACTGGGAGAAAATGAATCATCTGGAAAGGGAAGAGCAGAAAGGCTGAGAGAGCCCCTGTGAGTCAGAGGTAGAGAACTGTGGCTGTTTAAAGGGCCAGCACACAACAGGGCCAGGGCTGGGGCAGGAAGAGGAAGCTGAGAGAGGGCCAGGTGGGGGGTCCCCACCGCCCTCTTGCAGCCTACGGGCCGCCCACAGAGCCGATGCAAGGCAGGCCCGGGCAGCTCAGACAGAGGACAGAAGTGTCCCTTGCCTACGTCAAAGGATGAGGCTGAGGCCAAGGCAGCCTTGTGGCCTTCCGGGAGCTGCCACCTCTGCCCTGGCTGTGCCTGTCCTCCTGGGACGCTGGTCCCTTGGTACTGGGTAATGGCCCGTCTGACCTTCCCAACTCACCTCCTGGGAGCTGTCTGCATTGCTCATCTGGTCGTCGATGTCAGGAACCACTTGCAAAGGCCCGCTCAGAGATGACAAGGACTGCCTGCAGGGGGGCAGACGAGTCAGGCTGGCCACAGGCAGCCCTGGCCCCTGCTCCCCAGGCCCCACTGGCCGGAGCCCAGAAAGACCAGCTCCCCACTGCTCTAAGACGTGGCCGGACTCAATGGACCTGAGGGCATCGCAGCTCAGCAAATTCTTGACATGAATGACTGGTTCCCAAGCCTCGGTTTTCTCATCCAATAATGGGGGACACATCTCTACCTCATGGGCTGTGAGATAATGCCAATCCCAGAGTTGGCATCAATTGACATGCAGGACATGTTTGACCCTGAGTTCTGCCAGCACACTTCTGATTGTGCCCATGGGGAAAATCTGGAAATCTGACTCTGTCTGGCAAAGAAGCAGGCCCAACCTCAGGCTGCTTTTCCGGACAGGATGGGCAGTGCCTAAGGATGGGCAGGGCAGAACCCAGCCTTCCGCCTAGCCCAGCACCTGCCCGCTTACCACGATGCAATGATGGCACTGAGGGCCTCCAGGACGTCGGCCGCGGCGAGGCGCTGCTGGGGGTCGAGCACCAGCAGTTTCCGGATGAGACACACGGTGTTCTCAGAAACCCGCCCATCCCTGGTGCGGCAGAGGGAGAGGGCTCAGATGGTGCAGGCTGGTGGTGCTGGGTCTCTCCGACCCACGGCTCCAAGTCTCACTTTGTTGTTTCCACCCCTCAAGCCTGAAGGGCTGGGCCTCCCTCCCCTCCCCAGGGAGCAGGACTCACTCAGGGATGGTGTACTCGGCGGCCTTGATCTTGCGGAAGAGCTCCTGTGGGATGCTGTCGTAGAAGGGGAACTGGCCGTAGAGCATGGTGAAGAGCACCACGCCCAGGGCCCACATGTCGCTCGGCTTGCCCCGGTACGGCCGGCCTGTGGGGCACACGGACACACACACACACTCAGCCCAGAGCTGGGGAAGAGCTAGGTGCTGGGGTCCCCTCAGCTTACCAGTTACCTGCCTGAAATCCCACCCACAGGACCCCTTCTTCCATGTCCCTCTCCCCCTCTACCTCCTCGCAGGATGGTGCCCCACATCGGAGTGACTCCCCGAAGGGAAGGGATTACCCTTGGCCTTGCGCAGGCCACCCACCTGCCTGCTGGCCCTGCTCTGCCAGGCTGCGGGCTCCTGGGGGCTGGGCCTGGGTCCACGGCCCCAGCACCCAGCAAAGCAGCTCAAAGAGCAGGTGGCGCATGTGGAACAAAGAGCTACCAGTTCTAGAGCAAGTCAGCCATCCCACCTCAATCACTACCCCCTCAGCCCAAAGCACTCAGACCAATCTGTAAGGAATCTCCCCCACTAGAAGGTAAGTTCTTAGATGCAGGCGTCTCTCAGCTTGGCTCACCGCTGAGCCCCGGTGCCTAGCACGGACTCAAATATTTGCTAAAGGAATGAATGGCCAGGTAACTCTGCAAACTAGAAGGGAGCAAACATTTAACTGAGCACCCACGCGGCAACAGCATTGGAAGACACTTTTATTTCATGATGTCTCCACCAAACTCCATGAATTAGATATTTTCTCGGTTTTTCCAGAATGAGGCACAGGGCTGTCACTTGTCCAAGGCCACACGGCGGGCCGCGGAAGCCCTGCTCCTCCCTCTTCCAGGGCAAGCCACCCACGCACCCACCTGTGCGCGAGCTACTCCCGCGCCAGTCGCTGCCTGACCTGTTCCCACAAACAAAACAGACCCCTTCAAAGTTCCCGTCTGCCCGGTCCTTGGGACAGAACCCTGTCTGGCACGGCAGCAGACTTGGCAGCAGCCCAGACCCCAGAATGTGACTCAGCCCCCTAAGGGCACAGAAGAGATGCCGCCGGGCACCTCGGGGTCATCTCCTGGACACCAGGCAGCTCCTGGACACCCCGGATCCCTCCTGTGGGTCCTGAAGTTGCCTGGGCGGCTACAGATGCCTTTGGGATGCAAGATACTCGTTCTGACGGTCTCTCCAGGCCGCTGAAGGTCAAGAGCTTAACCAGTGGGTGTATACAGCACATGTGCACACCAGTGTTGTTCACCTAGCCTGTTACTTCATCTGCAACACGGGGACAAGCCACTGACCTCCCAGGGCTGCTCAGGGAGTGAGCTTCTTTTTGGCCTGGCCCCACAGCAGGCCACTGTGTGGGGGTGAGCCTCAGCCACGCTTTCGCCAAGGCTGGGTCACCCTGGCCCCTACAACCTCCGCAGTGCCAAAGGGTAGCCTGGGTGACATTGTGCGGCTGACCCCACGGTCAACTCAAGGGCAACCCTGTTCTGGACCCTGCTCCACCACGTGGGGTCACCAGCAGAGGCTGTTTGTGCTATGACTGCTAGTGTGGCTCCAAAAAGGCACCAGCTGTCCTGTAGCAGCCGCAGGTGGCTCCTGCCAGGACGCCCACAAAAGAATGGGGGGCCAAGGATGCAGGGCACTGCTGCCAGGGCATGTGGGCTCCCTTAGCCTGAGCCCCAGGACTTCGGCCCTGACCTGGACGGGAGATGGAAGGTCCCCTCCAGCAGATGAGCGCTCCCGGGAGCTCTGCCTGAGCAGGCAGCCCTTCCCTGAGCTTTCGCTTTTGACAGAACGCTGAACTCAAGTCTTCCTTTCTGTAATGATAACGGCAGCTAATGTTGATTAGCCAGAGAGCAGGTTAAAGGCTTTATTTGATCCCACAGGACCTTATGAATTAGGGGTTATTGCCGTCCCTGGTTTATAGACAGATATGTAATTGAGGCCCAGAGAAGTCACTAAATTTTCCGAAGTCACACAGCTATTAACCAGACTATAAACTCTATGTGGGCAAGGTCACGTTTGCCCCTTCACAGCTCTAGGCCCGATGCCTGAGGCTATGATCGGCACATACAATAAAGGAAGTGGCAGACCTGGGCTAGGAGCCCACAGGGCAGGGCTTATAATTAATTAATCCTCCTGCTCCATCCTCTTAACCACATGAGGAGGCAGTGATGTGTTCCGCTTTTAACACGTGAGGAGACTGGGGCTCGGAGAAGGGGGCTGAAGGCCTGGTCTCTGGTCTCTGGGTCCAGGACTCTCTCTGAGGCACTGGGTTCCTGTTTCATCCTCCAAGACTGGCATGAATCTGGAGGGGCCAGGGACAGGCCACGGGCAGCAACAGGCAGTATCTGCACATGGACGCCACCCTAGCTTGGCCTTGCGGAGCAGGCCTGACCAGGGCCAGCCCTGCCGCCCCCAGCCCACACAGTCACAGCCCCGTGTCACAGGCCTGGTGGGTCACCTTGGTTCTGCCACCCACAGATTTGCTTTGGGGGATCTCATGGAGGGTGTCCAGGGTAGGCCGGTCCCCAGGGAGCTGGGGTGCGCCTGTGGTGCCTGGATCCCTCTAGCAGGGCCACAGTGCCTCCAGCCCAAACCCCGAGGTCCTGGGGTGTGGTGGCGCCGCCTGGGAGAGGCCTGGTGTTGCAGGAGGAGCCTGGGTGGGAGTGGGAAGGCCTCCAAGGTGTGGCAGATGCTCTGGCGAGTGACAGCAGCCTGCTCCCCCCAAGGACGTGATGGCCTGAGAAGGGGCAGCTCTGTCACTTGCGAGGAGGGGTGCATGCGCATGTGCCGGGCATGATGGCCCTGGAGGCACCTTGGAAGCTCCGTGTGGAAGGGATGGGAGCTGATACAGGGCCCTTGGCTCCCTAAGGATCAGAGACTGGATGTGGCAAAGCACGCAGGGTAAAGGAAAGAAAGCCCAGTGAGGACACGGGCTTGGGCAGGAGGCTGTCCCAGGCTTGCGCCTCAGTCCTCCTGCTTACTATTAGCTCTGATGTTGGACAAGCGGTTTGATCTCCCCTAGCCTTGGTTTGCTCATCTGTAAAAAAAAAAAAAGGACTTGGAAATTTACCTCACGGGGTAGCTGTGTGGTTCTAAACAGATAATGCGTGTCATGCACTCAGCACAGCACCTGGTACTTAGCGATACGATCAGGCGGCAATCAGTACACAACTGGATTTTTTATTTTCCGTGTTATCTGCCTCATCCCCACCAGAAAGTCAGCTCACCATTCGTGGAAGCAGGGATGTCTGTCTGCCTGTTCAATGTTGTATCCGAAGTGTCTAGAACAGGGCCTTCTACGTGGTAGGCCCTTGGCAAATACAGGTGGAAGGAAGGAAGGAAGGAAAGAAGGAAGGAAGGAAGGAAGGAAGGAAGGAAGGAAGGAAGGAAGGAAAGAAAAAAGAAAGGAAGGAAGGAAGGAAGGAAAAAAGAGCCAACCCACTAAGGCAGGGATAGACCAAAGGGAAAGATGTCTTTGAAATGCAAACTCATGGTGGCACAGGGTAAAGACCTGCTCAGAGGCTTCCTTTTGCACTTGAATCTGGGATGATGTTCTCCACAGGGCCTCCCTCAGGCCCTGCCGGTCTGGCCACCGCCCCCCCCCTCTGGTGCCCCCCAGACCCCAGCTGCCTCTCTGAGCCGCAGCAGCGGGGCCCTCAGCAGTGCCTCCAGCTTTGCTGTGTGGCCTCTGCCCAGCCATACCCCCTCCAGTGCGTCTGTATCCTTCCGATTGGAAGGATGTGCTTACAGCTCTAATGTCACTTCCTCAGGAAAGTCCTTCAAGTACCCATTGTTCACACTCACAGAAATGTCTCATTCCTTCCAAGCACTGATCTCAGACAGTAATTGACCACGCACCAGTGTGAGGGTTACCATCTTCCTCTCCCATAAGGCCCCAAATTTTGCACACGGAGGGACAGTACTGGTCTGGACCGCCACCGAGGCCCCGGCGCCTCGAGAGGGCCTGCCCACAGACCCCCTGACTGGGTTTGGGCCTCGGGGACCGCTGCCTGGCACACCGCACGTACCGCTGAGCACATCTGGGCTGATGTAGGCAGGGCTCCCCCGCTGGTCCTTCAGCAGATCCCCCTCGCTCACGAGATGCTTCCCGAGGCAGAAGTTGGTGATGGTTATCCGATGCGTCCTGGGAGAGAGGGGCAGAGGATGAACAAACCTGCGTGTCTGTACCCTCGGGTGCCGGGCTGGCCCACCTTTCATCCGCGTCCTCTTCTGCTCCCCTGGCCTCCCACTGCCTTCCCCATGGCTGTGTAAGCAGTGCCATCGGGGCGGCTGACACCGGCAAGCCGCCCTTGGTTGCCACCACCTGAGCTGTCCCCTCGGCAGTGGGATCAGAGGAACGAGTCGCTCTGACCAGGCAAGTGCTCCAGAGATGCTCTCCGGAACCTGCTGTCCCAGCCAAGTCTCGGGGCTAGGACTCTGAGGACAGCTTAAGACTCGGAACTATTGCAGAGATTTCCCAAAACAACCTCACCTAACGCCTGGCTTGGAACGACCAGAGGTTTAGGTCCGCTCCCTCATTTACACACAAAGGGAAGTAAGTCCAGCAGGGCTCTGGAGTCCACCCATGGTGCCAGTTCTGTTCCCCCTTGCTGATCCCTGGGGTCATCACCCGTGTCATTGTCAAGCAGCATCACAGGCAGTGCTAAAAACTAATGCTTGTGGAGGACTCAGCAGATGCGGGCCCTGGCTTGCGTGTCTGCTGTGGACCGTTTGCATTCAGCCGTCACAAAAGCCTATGAGGGCGACTTTCTCTCTGTCCTGTTTTCACAAATGGTGCAGTTCAGGTGCAAAGAAACAAAGGGGCTTGCCCAGGGCCACCCGGCTGGATAGCAGGATCCAAGCCCGGTCTGTCAGGCTCCAGAGCCTGCATGCTGGACTGACGCCAGTTGGTACCCATGGGTCCCTGACCAGTGCCCAGCCCCTGAATGGCCCTTCAGTTCCATCAAAGCTAATTCACCCCTTGTCCTGTGCCTCAGACTCTCCTCTGAACTAGAAGACCACAGATCCCCCTCCCCCCCCACCCGAGAATCATGGGTGAGAGCAGCTCAGGGCTCTGATCCTTTCATGAAGCTCACAGTGTGCACAGAAGGAAGTGGCCCAGGGAGGACGCCGTACCCCACACTTGGGCCGTGGGGGTGGGGAGGGCCAGTGAGGCAGGGCGCCTCGCTGCCCACAGAGGGCTCCTGTCAGTGGCTAGCAGAGAAGCAGGAGGATGGCAGGAAGGGGAGCCCCAAGGGGTCCTCCAGCTGCCACTCACTAGATGAGTCTCAAGGGTAAAGAGGGGATCGGCTCAGAGGTACAGGCTGTGAGGCCGAGCACGGAATTCCCCGGGAGCTGTGACCAAGAGGCTCTGTGGGCCCTCCAGCTATCTCGGGGAATTCTGCTGGCAAAGGGCTTGGTACAAAACAAAGGTTAGCTTGTCCTCTGCATTCCGAGCAAAAACCTCCGACTCTTGCTGTGCATGCAGGCCTGCCCTGTCAGATGCCGCAGAAATCTGCCTGGTGGCTCCCGGGGCGGCTTGAGCCAGACAGTGCAGGCTAAGGGTCTGGCCGAGGACACTGCGTCCAGAAGCAGACTGCTCCAGCTCCGGACTGCCCATGTCACCACTCCGGATGCGGGGCTGCACTTCGGCAAGTTCCCGCGGAGCAGAGGCACTGCATGTTCCCCTCTGCTCAGATGACGCTGTAGCTGGACACGTGTCCTGCAGGGGACCTCTGAGGCATGAGACACTGGGAGGGGACTGCTCAGGGCAGCATCTGGTGGGCTGGGGAGTTAGATTCTCCAGCACCAGTCCCCGCTTGGCCATTTCCTGGCTGTGAGGCTTTGGGCACGTTATTTAATCTCTTAGCAAACCTCAGTTTCCTCATCTGTCAAACAGAGAATGTTAGCACCCAACTCCCAGGACTGCGTTAGGATGTGACAAGAAGGCGTTCCAGGGAGAGCACGCAGCCCCGGGCTTGGGGACTGGTATCTGACTACTAGCTGGCAGCTCGCATTATCCTTTCCTCCTCGGATGGTGGGCATGGCCGGCAGAGACCCCTCATGGGGGACCCCAGGAAAGACCCCATCTGAGGCGGTGGGCGAGGGGACCCACACGGTGACCACAGGCCCCGGAGCATGTGAGCCCATGCAGGCCGCGCTTCCCAGTGACTGTGCCACCACAGGCCTTGCTGTCCTCTGTGCGTGGGCCAGGTCGGTGGGGCCTGAGGACACCTCCGTGCGGCGGGCGGCAGGGCCAAGCTGGCCCACGCTGCCAAGGACCTGGAGTCTGTCCCACAGGAAACCACACGGTCAGCTCCGAGACCTCCCGAAGCTTAGCCGTGCTCCCCCGCCCTGCCCCCACCACCCAAGTTGGTGGGTTGTGCCCAGATCCTTGGGAGCTCCAGACCCCCCAGGCTCGTCCTCGTGGTGGGGGAGGGGGCGAGGGCAGCGGGGGTGAAGGGAGGCCGCTCTGCGTCAGCAGGATCTGCTCTGCGTGAGTCACTCTTTAGTTATGGCCCTTTGGGCTACCAGTGTTTTTCTCCTTTTCTAGGAACTTGGTGTGCAACTTGCTTACCCAAAAAGAAAGGAGGAAGGAGACAGAACCCACAGCAGACCTCATATAACCCCAAAAAGGGGATTTCAGGTTCCAACCCTTGCCTTCTCTCCAAAGCAGGGTGAACTCAGCATTCCAGCTGCCTTGCGAACACTTCCCCCTGCCTCCTCCCCTGGGAGTGCTCCACTCCACCGGGGCAGAGGCCCCCAGCTCCCTGGCTCCCGGGCTCCCTGCCTTTGCAGCTGGACTCAGGGCCCGGCCTGACAGACAGGCAGGGGGGGGCTGGTGCTCCTCCAGGTCGGCCTTGGACTTCTCGAGGGTGCATGTGGCGGGGGGGGCTGTGCCCGCAGACACGCACAGGGCAGGTGGTGGCGTTCGGAGAGGGTCCCTTTGCACCACTGCATGTGCCCCACTCCGTGAGAGGTGACAGGTGGCCGGAGCCTCTGTTCGTCCCAAGCCCCAGAAAAGGGGGATCATTAGATTAAAGGCAATGCAGCCAAGACAGAGGGTCTGAGTGTGGTACTCGTGCCCCTCAACCCAAGGAAAACATACACCGGCACGCACGCACATGCAGACCAGACAGACACATACATGGAAGAGAGGCTAGAGCTGCGCTGTCATTATTCAAGAGACGTGTGACTTCCCGACTACACTCCCAGAAGCCAGGTGGCCCACAGAAGTGATGGGGGAGGTGGACCCACCCTGGACACACAGAGGCCTGGACGACTGCTGTGGTTAGCGGCACAGGAGCCCGAGTGCACCTTCCCACAGCCTCCCTCGGGATGCTCATTCAGAGCCAGTGCACGGCTGCGAGGAAGGCTGGGGAGGACGCAGGTCCCACAACTATGGGACAACTATGGCCAAAAACTATGCCCTCTCTGCGTGAGCAGTGAGCCTGCGGTGCAGAGTGGGTTGGCGACTGGGCTGACACCCCACAGCAGGCCAAGGCCTCAAGTCCACAGAAGACAGCACGCTCTCAGGGTTGCCCCCCAGTAAAATTCAGGGCTGGGGCCAGGGTACCACTGGGCTCAGCACTGGTGCCCTCCCCAGCCACTGGACACCCGGCCGGCCTCGTCTACGGGGGGAGTGAGCCGCAGGCTGTCTAGCATGGGGTGCGCTTACAGGGGGCCTAACCCCGTTAGGCAGTTCCACATCTCAGGCCAATCTCTACAGGGAGGTTTGGTCACTTCCACTTTCACAGAGAAGGAGACGGAAGCTCAGAGAAGAGCTTGATACCACAGCAGCCTCTCAATACACAGGCGAATCAATCAGTAATAATCAAATGAATTCCCGTGGTCTCCATGGTAACGAAGAGGGGGTGATGGGCTCTGAGCCAGGCCTGACCTCTAAGTCTGGCTCCTCCTCGGCTCCCCCAGCTCTCTCACCTGGCCAGGCGAGGGTTCAAGCAGCCCTAGGATTTCGGTTTCCTCCCCTCCTCCCTGTGGGGCATGACAGGGTCAGGTTTTTACTGCTTCACTCTCTCCAGCTGGCAAATCTTCACTCATCCTTCATGAACTTACTCAGATGGCCAGAGTCTGTGCCCCCCTCTCCATGGGCCCCCCGCCCATGCTTTCTGGTTGGCGCCCCATCACATGGGGACTCTGGGACAGTGTCTGTCTGCGGTACAGATGCTGGGTGGTGTCGGCAGAAGGGCAGTGAGGGGCTGGGCTGCAGGGGTGCGGCAGCATCCTCCCCACGGCATTTCAGGCTGACACTGCAGGGTCTGGTGCCTCCATGCCCCCTCCCCAGAGGCCCGTCTCCCTGAAGCTTCCCCTGTGACTGCCGTGGCCCCGGATGCTTCACAGGGGCAACGGACCCCCGCCTAGAGGGGTGGCCACATCAAGGAACCCATCACCACCCACCGCTTCTGCTCTGAGACTGGTGCCCACCATCTGCAAGTCCCCCGAGCTGCCCAGGGAGAGCAGGGGAGGTGGGAGCCCTTCCCAGCCCCACACTTCCAGGGTCGTGGTGGTACCTGCCGGCAGTCCTGAGCCCCTACAAGGCCGGGGCCTTCCACCCGAGGGGGTGACAGCCTGAGGCAGGGGCCCGGTATGATCTCCCTCTGCCGCGGACTGACCGAGGTTGCTAGGGTGAGCCGCCCAGACCGCCCTCCAAGGGGGGCACCCTCCCCCTGCTGCTGGGAGTAGTGACTTCTGACCACTGAGCTGGGTCCTTTCCCGGGAAGCTCCCTCAGCCAAAGGAAACTGCCCTGGCCTCGGCTCTCATTCCCAGGCTGCGCCATGAGGCCCCTTGCCTCCATGTGGGACATCTGAAAGGCCCTCCGGATCTCGAGGTCTGCAGGCCGAGGCCCTGCTGTGACTGTACCACAGCTCCGTCCTCTCCCCTGAGCACCTCCTGGTAACCCTGCTGCACACACATCTCGGAGTCTTCCCTGGGAACCCGACCTGTGACAGGGCCTCATTTTGCTCATCTGTCATTCCTTCTACTTGTTTGTCCATTTTTTATAGTCATTTACTGTGCATCCCCGAGGCCCAGCAAGTGAATGGCCCAAGGATGTCTGGAGTTCTTCTCAGAGCTCCCTTTCTGTGGCCTTTGAAGACTCCCCCCACCCTTTTTTTTTAACGTTTATTCATTTTTGAGAGAGAGAGCGAGAGCGGGGAAGGGGCAGAGAGAGAGTGGGATGGAGGATCTGAAGCAGGCTCTGCCCTGCCAGCAGCAAGCCTGAAGTGGGGCTTGAAATCATCAACCGTGAGATCATGACCTGGGCTAAGGTCAGTTGCTCAACTGACTGAGTCAGCCAGGCGCCCCAGAACCCCCTTCCTAGCAAGCTCCGTATTCCCATATGGCTAAAGGCAGAGGAGCAGGCACCGTATCCCCCACCCCTGGGAGTCCTGGGGGAAGGGGGCTGTCTTGAGTCAGAACACGGGGGCACTGGAGGGCACTGGAGGGCGCTGGAGGGCGCTGGGGAGCTGCAGCATGTGGCCTGTGGCAACCCCAAGGTTACATCACGAAAGAAGAAAAGAGAATCTTACCTTTTATTGAGCACCATGTTCCCAAGCTTCAGGTCTCTGTGCACAATGTTTTTCTGAAAAGCAACAGGCATATGGTTTGTACTGTGAAGGTTAAGGCCACGGGTGGATCCAGCCTCTACGACATGGGCTCTCCAGGTGTTGGGAAAGGCAGGAAGAAGCTCTGTGACGTGCCTCTTTAGGCTCATGCCTTGATCTGTCAGCCACAGGCCGATGAGGACCATTCTAAGGCTTCGACAACCATGGGTGGGAACGGGGTGACAGGTGGGCCCAGGTAGTCTCTGCCCCACCCAGGGCGGCTCCCCCGGCTTTCTCCCCTCAGGGCAGCAGCCGGTGGGGAAAACTACTCCTCTCTCCACCTCCAGCAAATGTCCCACTGAAATAACAAATCACTAGCACCTGGCTGGGTCTGCGGTCCAGGACAAAGTCTCCCGGTGCTGGTGAGCAGCAGCTGTGTGCCTAGGAGGGACCCAGGCTCTCCTCACCTGGACCTTGGGGCACCGGTCACCCCCACCCTAGGAAAAGCTCCGAGACAGGGTGCGGCCGCCCGAGGGGGATCTCACAGTTGTTACCTTCGCCGGGCTGCCCGGCAGCACCGCCCCAGGAACCTGGGCTGTGGCCTGCAGTCCTGGGCCTCACTGGGCGCACAGGTCCTCCTGCCACTTTCCTTCTGGACGTTCCAGCTGCAAAGCACACCTGGGTGTGTGTGTGGGGGACCAGAGCTGCTTCTGTTGAGCAGCAGCAACGAGGGCGGCCTTGCGTGGCAGGGGGGCCTGCGGCCTCTCGGTCACCGGGGCCCAGAACAGGCCAGCCGAGGGCGGGGCCTCACCTGGTGCAGGGCTTCCACTACGCGCACCACGTCGTAGAAGATGACCACGGTCTCCCGCTCGCTGAGCCTCTTCTCCTTGATGACGTAGTGCTGCAGGTTGATCAGGTCGGCGGTCTTGTCGCTGAAGTCGTGTGCACAGAGGCAGTCGAGGACGAGGCAGATGCGCTTCTTCATCTTCTTAACCATCCGGCTGGATTCTGTGTCCTCAACAATTTCACAGGTGCGGTCCTGGGGGGCAAGGGGGCAGACCGGGGCTTGGCTGCGGGCCGGCAGGTTCCTGGCCAGGGGTTTGGGACTCTCCTCTGCAGCTGGACACACACATGGGAGCCCAGAACGAGCTGCATGCATGCAGTGGTGGAGGCCTGAGGCCTGGGCGGCCTGGACCAGAGGACCGTTTGGTAATGCCCAGCTTCCTATGTGCCAGTGCCAGGCCCGGCCAGCGGCTGGGGTGAAAGCAGCTCACGTTCGGGCCTCGTGCTCTGACCCCAAAGCAAAGGGTCTGGACCAGGGCTGGGCATGTAATGCCAGAAACCTCTGAGCCCAGGTTACAGGCGGCAAACCCAGGGCCCTGGCGTTCCTCCCTCCATGGCACACCCCGGATTCCAGCCATGACCAAGGTCCGAGACGGAGGAAGCCAGGTGTTCTGTATGTCCCAGACAACTGCTCTCATGTGGGAGCAGGACTCCCGGGGCGGCCGCAGAAAAGTGGGGAAGGCTGGGTTCAGGGCCCAGCTCCACCTAGTCCCAGCTGTGGGCCACGGGGCAGTGTACCCCACTTCTCCAAGCCTCTGGTCCCTCATCTACTGAAGGGAGCTAGCACCCTGCCCTCCCAGGTTGTAGAGAGAGTAAGACATCCCATGCCAGCTGTCAGTAAGTGGGTCCTGGTACCAACATGTGGTAGCAAGTTCTGGGCCCATTTTCCTTGCGGAAAAGGTATCTCTTTTTCTTTTTTTGTTTAAGATTTTATTTTTTATTGTTGCCTAAACATTTTTTTAAATGTTTATTTACTTTTGAGAGAGAAACAGACAGAGTACGAAGAGAGGGGAAGGGTAGAGAGAGAGGGAGACACAGAATCCGAAGCAGGTTCCAGGCTCTGAGCTGTCAGCACAGAGCCCGACGTGGGGCTCGAACACACAAACCGCGAGATCATAACTGAGCTGCAGTCAGACGCCCAACCAACTGAGCCACCCAGGCGCCCCTTCTTAAGATTTTATTTTAAGTAATCTTTACACCCAACATGGGGCTTGAACTTAACAACCCTGAAATCAAGAGTTACATGCTCTGCTAACTGAGCCAGCCAGGCGCCCGAGCTGACAGGGTATTTAGTGAGACAGAAAACACGGGGACTTTCACTCTATCAGCTTGGGGAGGCCCTCCGTGTCCTCCCTGGCAGACTGACGCTTGCCTCCAGGGAGCCCCTGGGGACTGAATAGCCACATTTCTCCTTCTGAGCGCGAGCACACCTCTTGTTCACCCTTCCCCAGAGGCCCAGCAGTGTCTGGCACACAGATGACTCTAGAAACGCTTCTAATCACCCAGGGTCTATTATCCAAGGTGACATAAAGCAGGGCCAAGCTTTGGGAGCTATCTGAGATGAAACACTAAAGAAACACAACCCCCCTCAATGGGGTTTCATGTTCAAGGGAAACACTGATTTTTCAGAGTTGTCTCTAACTGCACATATAATAAAAAAGACCTGTGGGTTTATGTATGGGGGTGGGGGGCCATTTCCCCTTTATTTTATCCAGAAAATCAAGCTGCCAAGAGAATACCAGCGATGAGCGTGTACAGCCACAGCTCGGGCTGCACACATTCCCATTCACCTCCTCGACCGCCTTAGGAGGCGGGCACCATCACTACGTCCATCTTACAGATGAGGAGCGTGAGGTGTAGGCAGAAGTGACCTGCCCGAGGTCACACAGCCTGCATCCAGGGGCTCCAAACGTCTGTGCCTCCTGCCACCACACTGCCCGTCGAGGGCCAGGTGCCTCTAGTGAGAGTGGCCCTGGCCGGCGCGTGTAGCTGAGGGCTCTTTAGAAGCTCTGCTGGAGGCCTGGGCAGGAGGCCCCCTGGGCACCCTGAACCGGGCCTTCCTCATTTCTGGAGACACAGTTTCAGTTCTGCCCCGAGGAGAGCTCTTTTCAGGGTACAAGGACTAATTAGAACCTTCCCCGAGGGACCTGGAGCATCTGAGCTCCAGGGCTCAGGGACACTCGCCGAACCAACGGGAACACCTGGGCAGGTGAAAGGACTGTTGGCACCAGGAACAACAGGTCTCGCCCCCCTCCCGCCCCAGCCTGGTCAGCTCCCGAAGCGACACACCCGGAAAGAGCCCGTGGGTCTATGATTGACCCAGTCAGTGCTTTCCTCCCTGCTGGGAAGAGTGGGTCTCTGTGGAGAGAACTGCATGCATTCCTGCGGAGCCATGGCCATCACGGCAGGGGCGTCGCAGCTAACGTGGCCATGGCCTGGCCTGACCTCCCACCCATGCCACCCAGGAAGTCCTGGTGCACCGGCCTGCAGGCCCACCCCCACCCCCCACCGGTGGCCGCACGGGCGAGCTGCTCTGGCTACACGTGCGGCCCTAGCAGGTGTCCGCCCCAGAAGCCAGCCGGGGGTGGGGGTCGGGGGGAAGGGTGGGGACAGGCAGCCCCCTGGGTCACTCACCTGGAAGAGCCCGTGGTGGTGAACGACGCCATCCTGCGTGTGGAGGAGGGAGAGCAGAGAGTACTCGGTGTGTAACAGCATCTTCCCTTGCCTCTCCTCTTGACTTTCTATTCCTTGGTCCCCCCGCTCCTCAAGGGTAAGGATCTTCAGGAAGGCACACGCACAAAAAGACCAAAAACCCAAAAGAGACCTTACTTCACAAAGCCGAGCGACCATGGGAAGAGCAGGGGGGCTCACGCCCTGCCATGCAGTACCGCACACGCACTTGCACACGCACATACAACGTGCAAGGGTTTTCGTAGTGTGACGGTGTATGATTTCTGCTCCGGTAGAGCCCTGAAAGTCGGGCCCGTTCAGAGCGAGACTGCATGAACCCGACTGCTTCCCCGGGAAGGATGGTGCTACTCCTGTTCACGAGCGGCGTGGGTGTGAGGGTGGAGGAGAGGGGCGAGCAGGCGGCAGGGCGGCCCCCGGGGGTCCCAGGCCTCCCCCGGCGCGTCCCTCACCTTCAGCTGATAGAAGTCATCCGTGCCATCCTTCCTTGCCAAACACTGCACGATGCTCGGCACCGGGGAGTTGCCCAGGCGGGGACCTACGGCACACGGAGCCTCGGGCTTACCTGTCTGTCTCTCCTGACACCACGCCGTCTTTCCGCTAGATCCCCTTTTCCGGAAGGCCGTGCACGTCCACTGATTCACCCCCCGCGTCTCCTGGGGGAGAGTTCTCACAGGCTCCCCTCCAAAGGGGAGGATTTTGTGTGCATCTGCCCAAGGCACAGCTGGCTTTTGCAGGCATGTTTCTCAAAAAGAGGGGTTTTCAGCAGTGGGTGGGTGCTGGAATGTCTGAGGAGCGTGTTTGAAAAAGAGAGAGATCCCGGCGGCAACCTGGAGCCTCTGCATCAGCATCTCCAGGGTGAGGAACTAAAGCTTTGGCGAGTCCCCCGGTGGTCTGAGGGGGCCGCCCGGCCGGTCAGAGCACCCGGTTCGCGGAACTTCTGTACTTCTGGAGGTGTACGCGGTTCCTTGTCCCTTGAGCTTTCAGATCATAACTCAACGTCACAGCGTCACGTAACGGTGCTTCGTCAACATACAGTTGAAACGTCTGTTTTGGCTTCCAAGGTCTTATGTGACTTGGCTCCTGGCCACCTAACCGATGGTGTTTCCCCACCCCACCACCATGGTCCAGCTACACTGCGCTCTCAGGTACTGACTTGTTAAGGCCTTTCCTGCCTTGGGGCCTTTGCATTTGCTGTTGCTTCTGTGCAGAATGCCTTCCCCGGCTTTTCACACGGTTGGGTCCTTTCCATGCCCAGGTGTCAGCCCAAGTATCACTTCCTCATACAGAACCTTCCTTGCCTACCCTCCCTCTAAACCCGTCACTCTCACGTCGTCTTATTTTCTTCCTTCAAGGACCTTACTGACCCAGTGATGATCTGTGCGCTGTTTGCTCTGTTTCTTTTCCCAACTAGAATATGAAGTTCTGGTGAGTGCAGGAACTGGCCTGTCTTGTCCACTGCTGCAGCCCTAGCAAATCGCCCAGGCCTGGCACATAGAGGCACTGGGAACTATCTTCTCGATGCCTGGGGCCGACCCGTCCTGTGCCCATAAGTCCAAGTCACTGCTCCAAGGCAAAACTCCCACCTAGTCTCTGGCCAGTGGGAGAGTCAGCATCCTCAGAACCCACCTCGTTCCTGCGACGCTGAGCACAGCAACCCGGATTTGCTGGGCCTCCAACATCACACAGAAAGGCCCTGCTGCTCCTCTGGGCCACTGGGAACCCCCAACTCCACAAGAATTCTGTGCCAACTTTAGAAGACCTCTGAAGGGCTATCCCAAATGCCTCATGGAATTAACTGTGCCCTCCAAGAAGGGTCCAACAAGTGCCATGGATGATGGACCTGGGGTTCAGAGGTGGCTTGTGTGCCTCCCTCTGCTCACCAGGTCAGACGTGCCTGCCCCCCACACCCCCACTCACCACGTCAGACTGCTCCTGCCCCCCAGATCAGATGCACCTGCCCCCCAAACCCCCGCTCACCAGAGCAGACTGCTTCTGCCCCCCAGGTCAGATGTGCCTGCCCCCTACATCCCCCCTACCTCCTGCTCACCAGGTCAGATGCACCAGCCGCCCCCCCCAGCTCACCAGGTCAGATGCACCAGCTCCCCCCCCAGCCCCTGCTCACCAGGTCAGATGCGCCAGCCCCCGCCCTAGCTCACCAGGTCAGATGCACCAGCTCCCCCCCCAGCCCCTGCTCACCAGGTCAGATGC
>CM053570.1:74709311-74815214 GCA_028646485.1 Cryptoprocta ferox | reverse complement strand
TGAACGGTCCAGCTCTCTTTGCATTATTTCCGGAAATGCCACCTCCTAGAGCCTTGGCCCTGGCCGACGTTTCCCCAGCTCCTCTGTCCGATGCTCTCCGCTTCATTCTCAGCTCTAGACAAGACAGAGAAGAGCCCTTCTCCCTGAGCAAGTCAGCGACTTTCCTCACGCGAACTCAGCCTGCAAGTCTCTGACTTGGGGATGCGTCACACAGCTGCTGCCGCTGCTGTTCCCACTGCCGCCGCCACCTCCTCCCCCTCCCGGAGGAGCATCGAAGGTTCCCAGTGACAAAGAACCACAGCTCCTTTCCTTGGCATCAACCAGGGCCTCACAGGGGATGTCCTTCCAGGCAGCATACACTGGCTACGGAGGTGGGCAGCTAGCCCACCTCGAAGGCGCCAATCAAATGCAGAGAGGACACTGGCTTTGTGCGGACACAAACTGGGGTCCCCGAGAGACCACCACAGAGACAGAGAGGAGAGATGGCCTGGAAGTGGCTGCTTCCAAAGTGAAGCCTTTGGAGCCAAGTGGCCTGAGGTGCTGAATCCTGGGTCCCACTGCATCCCCACTGATCTGATCTCTGGGGTGTGGGGCGGAGGGGGCCCTGGGGTCCCTCATGCCAAGTGTGAGGATGGATGGCTGTCCCGAGGACCTCCTCTCTCAAACTCCCCAGACTCTTAGGTCCTCTCTGATGGAAGAACACCCCAGAGTTGTCAATGGGGAGGATTACTTTCTCTTCTCTTTCTCCTTTACTCAAATTTTTCTTTAATGACTTTTAAGAAAAACATATATTGTGCATTTAAGAGCCAGTTAAAGGATGCATGTGGACATGGCTGGAAATCTCTGTCTCCTCCAGGGTTAGGAGGGAAGATGGACACAGGAGCCAGATTCTAAGAGATATTAGCCTCTGGATGTGGATTTAAAAACACAGGAGAGTTGCCCCTTCCAGCTGCCTACCGTTAACAGCTTGGGAAGACTGTGTCCTGGATGGGGGCAAGGACACAGATGTACACAGACGAGTGGGCAGGGAGGTCAGAGGGTCACAGGGGTGCCTGGTCCTGAGGAGAGGCCCTTGGCCCTGAGGCAGCTCAGGGAAAACTTCGCTGTGGAGGTGATACTGGAGTGGGCTGGGCAGGGGCCAAGGTCATTCCAGGTAGAGGGACCTGGGTGAGCAAACCCACACAGGTAAGAAATGGCACGTAAGCAACAAACTCCAAGGAATTTGTGTTGTTGGAGTGTACGGCGTGAAGCAGCGGGGGGCGAGAAGTGACCCAGAGAGAGAGAGGGACGGGGCCAGATCTAGGGGACCTGGTGGCCAAGTTAGGAGGGAAGCCTTTATCCTTCCATAAAAGGCTTGGGGACACTGAACCCCAACCTCTACAATTTTTTTCTTCATACAGAAGTTATTGACATTCCCTGCGGAAACATTAGAAAACACAGATATGCAAAAAGAAGCATAAAAGGTACCCATAATCTCAGCACCCGGATGTAACCACTGCTAACATTCAGGCAAACCTTCCTGTATGTCTATGTGCGCACACTTCCAGTTTCCATTATTATAAGAATTTGGACCACACTGTGAGGCCACTGTATAAGCTTCCTTTTCTCCCATCTAAAATATATTATGAGGGTGAATTTTATGGTAGGTGAAATATATCTCAATAAAGCTGTAAAAAAATTATTAACAACCCTACATGACAATATCCTACAGCATCACTTGAAATATCTACCCAGTCTCCTTGGTAAGAATATATCATAGTTTATTGGTCCATGTACCTATCAGGACATATGGATTTTTTCTATTTTTTTTTTTTTATTAACTGTTAACACACATATATCTTGACCTACTTTGTCTCTCTCCCTCAGGATAAATTCCAAGAAGGGGACCTGCAGGGTCAAATGGAGCACACATTTCCAAAGATGTTTGACATACGCTGCCAAGCTGCTCTCGGTGAGGCTGTGCCAGTTTATACCCCATCAGTGGTGTGGGTGAATAAGTCCCAGAACCTGCACCAGGACTGAATATAATTTTTAAAAACTGCCAATTGATGGGTAATAAAAAGAACATTGTTGTTTAAATGCCTACCTAACTCTTTATTCATGAGGTTGAACTTGTTTTACATATACTGGTTGCATGCATTACTTCTTCCATGCATATCCAGTTCATATTCTTTTTCCATTTTTTACTGTTTTGAGTGTATTCGTCTTATTGATTTGTGGGAACTCTTTATATATTAAGGTTATAGCTGACATAGGATGGAGTTTTTCTTAATGTTTTAACATTTTTCTAATTTAAAAAAAAGGTGACATGCTTATGTAGTTAAATAGCTCTCTTTTCTTTTAGTTTGTTTGGCTGTTATTCCTGGAAGGCCATGCCTAATCTGAGAACAGGTGCATATTCACTAGTTAGCTTAAATCTTCACGTGCTGCCATTGTGGCCCTTATTCTAAACCCCAGGAGACTGACTCCAGCAGTGAAATGGAAATTTCACACCCCTAGTCCAATCTACCAGGGTTGCCTCCCATCAAGCCTCCATTTGTTTTCAGAGCTATGCCACTGAGGCGCGGACCCATGACTTCATTCTGAGAGTAACTAGGACCACGTAACCAATAGGCCTTGAGAGCCCCCGGATGGAGCAGAAGCCACAGTTAGGCTTGGCCATGACTTCTGCCAAAGACGCTTATGCTGGATGCAGATTTGAAATCACTCATACAAGAAGAATGAAACTGCTTCATGAAAAGCTGGACAATAATGTGTCTGGAACAGTATTCTCGCCCTTTGCCTGGCTGACTTCTATGCATCCTTCTCAGTTTAAATATCACCTCCTCAGAGAAGCCTTCCCTGATATTTCCACCACCACTGGGTCTCAGCACTCCATTGTGGAATTTTCGTTCACAGCATTTTCCGTATTTTGTGATTATGTATTTATTTGTGTGTCTATAGGCTTAATGTCTTCTCCCCACCACCAGGCTAAACGTTCCACAAAGAAAATAAAAAGTGTGTGTATATAAAACCACTGCGCCCCCAGCGCCTGGCCCAGCAGATACTCTAGGAATGGCTGGATGCCTTCCCTCCAGTTGGGGGTGGTACTTGCCGGGTCAGCAGCCCTGCGTGGGACCTGCCCCTGCCCTGGGAGATAAGCTGGTCTCACTCCCACTCGGGCCGTCTTCGCCATTCTCCCTGCAACACTAAGCCCCCTGTCTCCTCCTGGCTCCCTGGAGAGCACCACGGAGCCTCCAGCGCATCTGTGTAGACGCTGCCTGGACGCCCCCACACAGGCACGGTCTAGACAACAGTTTGCCGGGAGCAGCTGCAGCACAGACAATGAGTGGGCTCAGCCTGACCCCGCCCACCCCACTCAGGATTCAGCTCGAGCAAATGGCTTGGGAACCGCTCCAAAACGTAGGCTGACAGAAGGATGGAAGCAGACGGGCAGGGAGAGGGAAAAGATGCTGGCAGGGGAAGTGGCGGCAGGACAGTTTCCCTTCCTGAACATCCATGTCTGCCTGCCGCCCAGGGCTGGGGGAGCAAAGGAAGCAGTGTGAAGAGGCGGGCCTGGAAAACGGGGAGCTGCTAACAGGCTCCCTGGAGGGGTGAGCAGAGACAAACCCCTGGGGGACAGACCCTCTGTCCCCCACACCCGCACTGATGTACAGGGAGGACATGCCTCACCCCAATCGTCCTGATGGCTTCTCTTCCACAGACACACCAGTGAATGGTCCACAAATGCTCCCACGGGGAAGGCTGCTTTGAGGGACCCTGACTTCCTGGTGAGATCTGCGAAGTGGAAGGTCTGGCTACCTTGGTCTAGAAGGACTTGGGGCCGGGCCCCTCCACAGACGCTAGTCCTCAGACTGGGCTGAAGAGCCCTGGCCCAGTCTGGCTAAGGGGCAGCTGCTTGCCTGGTTATTTCCTGGGCCTGCTGCTCAGCTCCCCAGTAACTCAGCAGTCCTGGCTTTGAAGTCTCTGGAGCTTTCAATCTGTCAACTATTCCATGTGCTACCGTCCCAAGTTAGCACTGGTTCCCTTAGAACCTGCACTCACCGGGAAGCTCAGTGAGGCAACCGTGGGGGTAAGGGGAGGAGGCTAGGAGGTGGGCACTGAAAGAGAACCAGACTGGCACGCCCCATCTGCAAGCTGTGGGCCTCAGTCCTGAGAGCTGGGGGTTCACTTGCTTGGCCCAGCACTGGAGGCCCAAAGCTCTGTGACAGCCACCATGGCATGCCCAAGGGAGGGGGATGCCTGCCCTACCCTGTCAATTTGGGGTTAAGTCATTTTGCCCTAAAGCTGTTGGGGGATGTCAGCCCAGCTCTCCCAGAAGGCAACAAAAGCCGTTAGCAACACACAAGATTCTGAGGCCCATGATACCAAATCCAGGGGTGCAGTGTGACAGGACATAGGACAGCTGGGTGGGGCAGGGCCAGGCAGGGCATGGCCCAACATGGTGGATATACCTACTCTCGACCCCAAAAGGAGGTTGGTTGCAAAGAGAGATGGTGCTGAGGCCTCCCCAGCTCAGTCTTTCCTCGGTTTCACCTACTACGAAGCAGCTGAAGCCTGGCCCAACCAAGGGGGGCCCATCACTCACACCGAGAAACATCCCCTTCACGCAGCTACACAGATGCCCCAAGCAGCAGACACTCACCCATGCACAGAGGCGGAGGAGCCTCCCATCCCCCGACGAGCATGAGAAGCAGCGATGAAGCCTGCCCACTGTGCAGAAAGTTCTGCCCTTCACCTTGTCCTAGGCTTCTTGCTGCGACTTCTGGGTTCCTGGAGAGATGGGTGACTGTGTGCACCCAACCAGTGAAGGCAGAGAGCAAGGGCAGTCCCCGCAAGGAGCAGGCACAGACCCGGGCCTGGCACTCTACTGGCTGCGTGCGTGTGCGTGTGTGACAACAATGGCAGCTGCTAGCCACAGTTTGGTAGCAGCTTCCAGTGCCTGCAAGGAGCCAGAGCACTGTGTCTACACTGTAGGGTCAGGCTGAGCCGATGGTGTCAAGACTCAAGCTGTCCCTGTCAGCAGCCCCTACGCCCATTCCCATGTTTCCTGGCTCTGTCAAAAACAAAACAAACCAAACAAATAAAAATTCTCGGAGTTGTGCAGACTTCTGTCTTCTGTACTTTACCTCCGGCTGTGTCTACTGGAGGCAGGGACACTGCACCTCTGGTCAGCCCACCTGGTGCCTAGAAGTGAGCGCAGAGCTCCCACCCATCGCTGGCCTCAATCCTATTTGCTACACGTGTGTCAAGGGTCTGTGTCTAGACCCACATCACACCCCAGGAGGGAGGGAGAAGACAGTCTCGGTTGCCAGGACTCGAAGGCAGCACAATACTACGATTAGAGCAGTGTGTGTCAGTCTGACACTTGGGGGTGAAAGAACAGGGGACCCCAGCTGTCCCGTGCCTGGCTTAGTCACCCTCCGGCTGAAGGGAACACCGTCTTGACCCCCACACTGGCGGGGGACCTCAGAGTCAGCGCAAGCGTTTTGCAGTAAATCAAAGCTGGTATAAACCCCAGCACAGTCACTTAACAGTGATAAGATCTTAGACAAGTTGCTTATTCAGCATCTACAAAATACAGAGCACAACACCTACCTTAGGAGGTTGGTCTAAGGATTAAGTAAGATAACTCATGCAAAAGTACCTACCAGCATACTGTAAACATTTGGTAACTTGTGCTATTATTAGCTTCAACATAGTAGCTTTGTATCTCTGCTGCCCAAAGAGAAAGGGGTTGTTATCAAATGGGCACTGAATGGGTGTGTGTGGTGGAGGAAGAAGGCAGAAGAGGGTACCCAGAGTGAAGGCATAAGAGACCTTGAACCTGCCACTGGGCTGTTGGCCTAGCACTGCCAGCCTGAACGACATGCTCAACTCAGAGTGGGGAGGGGAGGAGGCCCAGGGGCTAGCCGAGCTGCTGAGGAGGGGCGGGGTGCCCAGCAGTAGAAGGGCAGAGGCACACAGCATCTCTCGCTCTTGTCTTATTCTGCTCACGGGTCTAGGGGGAAGCAGAGGCTGGAACACCAGCTGGCAATTATCAACCCGGGGCACAGGAAGGGACTGTCCAGGATGATGAGGCCACCCCACATGGATCCTGTGTCATGATCCAGTTGAGGGTGGGGAGGAGTCCGGAATTGAGACCTGGTGCCCCTCTAGTCCAAGATGTGCATTTGTCAAAATGACCAAATTCTATAATTAAAAGATCTGTGAGACTCACTGTGTATAAATATACCTCGATTTATTAAAAAAAAAAAAAAAGCTGCAACCTTAACCAAATGGCCAAAGCTAATATCACCAATAACAGAACTGACGTCACATAACTCCTGATACAATCGCAACTTACATTATTATCATTTTGCCCCAAATGTACAACCTGAATGTGATCATGAGGCAAACCCAAATTGAGGGGCATTCGACAAAACGGGCCCGTGTGCTTCAAAAACATCAATGACTGGCATTTAAAGGAAGAATGAGGGACCAGTGTGGATGGATGGAGACTAAAGACAAGTCAATGCAGTGTGTGATCCTGGGGCGGGTCTAAAGGATATGACTGGGCAACGGACAACATCTAAATACGACTGTATCGATGTCAATTTTCCTGAATTTGAAAATTGCTCTGTGCTTCCATGGGAGGATGCCCTTGCTCTTAGGTGACAGCTGCTGAAGGGTCACAATGCCAGCAACTTACTCTGAAGTCAGAGACGGGAGAAAGTGCAACCCACTGGAGGGAATAGTTCCCAAGGCCCTGGAGGAATCTGTTGTCCAGAGTCACAGATTCAAAGGGACTCCTTGTGGGTACACGGCCCACAGTGGCAGGATGCGGGATCTCTCCCTTGTTGGGCAGAGCGAGGCTGGTTTTGGAGTTCAGTCTTGAACGACCCCCTTCCGCCCCTGCAAACACCGTGCTAAGGGGAAAAAGGAGGCCTTTGTGCAATCTCCAGGTCTGCCACCTGGTGGCGTCTCTCTGCAGCACATTTCCGTCGGAGGGTTACTGCACCAGGTGCACCACGTGGGAAACCGCTCTCCGTGGCTGTGGCTGATCAGGAAGTACGCAGGAACGACTCTGGGCGAAGACCCCACTTCAGCTGCATGTGTAACGGAGGCTCAGACTAACAGATTCTAGCACCTTGCACATTCTCTGCTCCGGGACCCGGGCCTGCAGGGTTTTTGTCTGTCTCCGTGGTGGGGGTCCTCCGATGCCCTTCTGGTCTTCAGGAAGAAATCCTAACTCCTCAGACCCAGGCGACCTCTCTGGCTGCACTGCCTTAGCAGGCCCCCCCACACCCCTGAGATCCACCCACACCAACTGACTCACAATTCCAACACCCTCCCTCTGGCCTCTTCTCCCTGGTTGGCTCATCCTTCTCCCTCAGTCCTCACTGCCAGAGTCCTTTCCTCCTGCAGCTCCCAGAGCACCTGAGCAAACCTCTGTCCCCGCCCACTGTCCTGGAACCATGGTGTATCTGACCTCCCCCACCCCTGAGGGAGCGACCCCGATTTACCGCTGCTTCCCTGCACCTGCCCGGGGCCTGGCACGCTGCTGTGTGAGAAAGTGGACTGCAGAACCGTTTGTTACATGCCCAGAATGCATTAAAGACCATACTGGGGTGGGGACAGGGATGACCCAACTGGACGCCGGGTGTACGGATGGATGGTCCATCAGCTTGTGGCAGGAGACAGAACCCAGGATCAGGGACACAGGGGGTCACAGCTGCAGGTAACTGGGCGGCAGGGGTGCTGGGAACCATTTGTCCAGGCAGAGCCCCATGTCAGAAATGCCCGGATGCCTGGGGCAGGGAGGATTCTGGGTGGGCTGATCATGGGGGGTTGGGCTTAGACAGTGTTTTCGGCTAGAGAGCAGACCCCACAGAGGAGTGACTCATTCATACCATGCCTGAGGCTTGGGGCCGACCCCTCGCTGGCAAAGGGACAGACTAGCTCCATTTGGCTGAATCCAGTGAAAAGATCTGCTTTCCTGCAGCAAGATGTAGGTCGTGTCAATGATGGTTTGGTTTGCCCCTGCACACCAGGGATAGGTCCTCTGGGCCACTCTAGGCTCATAGTGTGAAGGTCCTTCTGCTGGTCAGAAAAATTCCTAGCACTCTCGCTACCCCCCAGAAAAGGGAACTTCTGGCTCAACTCTGCCTCTTATCTGACTACACCTGGAAAGAAATACCAAGGCTGGGGGTGAGCAGTGTGAAGTCTGAACACATGACCCAACTAAGACCTGTGGATCTGCTTTATAGACCAGACCCCTCCACAGTAGACGTCTGCCAATTCCCTCGAAAATTCTCCAGGCTCATTCCTGGACAGTGAATTTCGGACTCAGGGCCCACGTGGGAGGCCCACACCCTCACATGAACTCTCGCAGCAACTAACTTTTGCACAGAGCTCTATAGCTTACAAAGCACTTCCCAATACATGATTGTAACTGATCCCTCCCACCTCTCCTCAAACACAGCATTTTCTAGAAAAAGAAATTGAGACTCAGAGACACTGAGCCCTGCCTAAAGTTCCCTGGCTGGTTGTTGAAAGAGGTGGGATGTGAACCCGGGTCTTCCAACTCTGAATCCCATATTCTTCCAACTTGACCACACTGCTTTCTCAGCTGCTCCTTCCCTGCCTGATGATGGCTGTGGTCCTAGGAATGCCAACCAGAGAGAGGGGGGGTACCCTCTGGATTTCCTCATAAGCAGTCATTCTCCTGGAATCAGGGAGCTGCCAGCCAGAAAGGTGCAGGGGAGCCAGGAGAGGGGCTGTGCTCGTCCCTGGCTAAGGAGGTACTTCCACCCCCGAGCAGGTCTTTCTGGAGAGAGGGGCCGAGTTGAGGTGGGGTTACTGAGCTATCCTCCCAACAGCCAACAAGGCAGTGCCCCCTGGCCCTCTGTGACCCAAGCATTCTGGAAGCCACCCCCACCGAACCCCAATACTCATGTGTAGGTGCTGCTACCAGTGCTCCCAGCTTCCCGAGAGATCCGTTCTCCGCCCACAAAGTCAACTCAGGGAATCAGAGGAATTCACAGCCCATGGAACCAAGTGTTTCGAACCATAGACCAGGGACCCAAATGCCAGTTGGGAGAGCAAGATGGATTTTGAGGTCAGATTGGTCCGGGTTCGAAGTCCAGCTTCCATCACTCACTTGCTTTGTTTCCCTGAACTAGTCACCTGCCCTCTGGGAGAGTCACCTACCCTCTCTGGGCCTCAGTTTCCTCATCTGTAAAAGAGGAAACACAAAGGGTCAGATGCGATGCTGTGGCCAGCGGTGTCACGAGGTCTTTGCTGGGGAAAGTGAGGGTCCCCTGCTCGAAGTGGAGGTAACCTCCCTGGTGACCAGTCTCTCTGGGTGCATTCCTTTTTAAACTATCACTTGACGGGCACCTACTGCTTGCCAGAAACCGTTCTAGTGTCTTCCTAGATTTTCTTTCCTTCTCACAACTTGATGAAGTAAAGATTTCCCCCTTTTATTGCTGACCAGCTGAAGCCTAGAGACCCCAGCCAGCTTACCGGGCCCAGAGTACTCTTCTACTCCTGCTAGCTGGAGCGCAGGGGGCTCTATTTGTCAGCTTTTCCTTTGAGTGTTAATGACAACCACCCCCGAAGTAGGCATGAACCCTCTCTCTGGGAGCCTGAAGGCTATAAGGAACCTCTCCAGGAACCCACTGGAAGCCATTTGCTTCTGAGCTCAGGATGGAGCTGGGGGGTGGGGAGGCAGATTAGTAATCCCTTGGCTTCAGCCAGGACTCCCTGATGACAAAGATTCATGCGTGCGCTGTCATCTTCACTGTTCCAAAACAGTGTGATGATTTTGCTCATTTTTAAAACGCAGGATATGTGCAGCTCCTATTTGTCAAGAATACATAACATCACATCATTCCCTAAACGTTGCTTTCCTGCCTCGGGGGCTACGGAGGAACTGGCGGCTTCTCATCAGAGCTGGCTCTCTTGCCCAGGGTGAACCCCGCCCCCTGAAACCCGTGCTGCTCCGGGCATGTGGGAGAGTACCTGCAGCAGCCAGAGAGGAAGTGACTCAGCCCAGTGGGAAGTGGGAGGGGCGGGCAGAAAGAGGGCCCCGTGCCCAGCCTGCTCCCCCTCAGCACATCCGCGCCAGACCCAACCTCTGTCGCCGCCTTTCCCCAGCAGCACTGCAGTGTGACCAGCGCCGAAGTGGTCCTGGGGCCAGTGGGGACCCAAAGACCCCACTGCTCACAGAGAGCCCAGTGTCTGCAGTTCGGAGGTCCAGCTCTGGTGTCCTTTAGGAGGCCAGATTCACACACCAGGAGATTACGTAATCAGTGATGTCCCTCTTCACCCCGCTGCCCTGAGGAAGTCCCCACGGGGCTTCTCTGTGGCCTCCATGATGGCTGGACAGGGAAAGACTGGAGGCGAAAGGCCCCTGGCCAGGAGAATGGGCTCCAGAGTGATTCTGGGAGGCAAGGCCCCAGGGCTGAGCACACACAGGTGGACCCGCGGGGCCCCTTTGGGGAAAAGACAAATAAATGGAAGAGAGACCAGTCCCTGCAGAAGGGGCAAAGGGCGTCACCAGCGGTGACTCTGAGCGCCACCAGAGCAGAATCCAGGGCAGCAGTGCCAGCCCTGCTGCCAGCACACCCCTCCCAAGGGCCTCCGGAAGCAGCTGATGTGACAACAAATAATCCGTCACTGTGTGTGGGTGTCAGAGGAGGAAGGGACACACTTAATAGCTCTTTCTCAGGCCGAGCTGCTCTGGTATCTCCCACCCAGAGAAGGAGCCTGGGGAAGCGGCCAAGCACACTGGCTTGGGAGACATTCCTGGTGGCCCCTTGGCTCTGCGGAGGGCCTTGTGCCTTGCCCTCACAGCCCTCCCCTTTCAGGCCAGCCTGCCCTGCACCTGAGGGGACCCATCCTCAGCAAAAACCATGAGTTCTTGCCTTGTGCAGTGACTCAGCCAGGGAACATGGCCTGCCACGGGGTCCCACGTGGAGTTCAGGTTCTTGCCACCCACAATGGCCCTAATCACGCAGGGAGAAAACAGCAAGTGACCTCGGGAAGGCAGGCTGAGTCTGAGAGCCACCTCCGTGTCTGCTGTGCAACCTGAATATGTGCCTCTGTGCTCCACAGTCGCCTCACCTACAGGAGAGGGACAGCACGGCCCCCGCAGAGGGTTCCCTGAGGACTACCGGGAGCCAGCGTGTGGGAGGCACTAGACAAATGTTAAGTTTCCTTCCTTCCACCCCAGATTTCCAGAGCGACAGACGGGAAAGCCCGGGCCAAGCTCAGGTACACGTGATTCTCTCTCTTCATACTGTTTTAAACAGCAAAAATCACTACCATCATTCTATAAGAAAGGCTATTTGGACTGGGGTCAGCCAACTGCCTCTCCTTACCTGCCTCTATCAGCAATTAAATTCAGGGGCACCTGGGTGGCTCAGTTAAGCATCCGACTCTGGATTTTGGCTCAGGTCATGATCTCACGGTTTGTGAGCTCAAGCCCAGCGTCGGGGCACTGTTAGTGTGGAGTCTGCTTGATATTCCCCGCTCTCCCTCTCTCTCAAAATAAATAAATAAACTTGAAAAAAATTTAAATTCAATGACATTTTACAACTCTGACAATGAACAAAACAGTTCAGAAATGCTGCTGGCTGTGGCTGTCTGGAGGGGCAGGATCGCAGAGGCTGATGGTGGGCTTGGCCAGCAAAGTGCCCCTCGGTGAGCCATTCAGAGGGTGGACCCACACGAGGATCTCACCTGTGCTGGGCCACCGAGAGGCCAGCCAGGGCCAATCCTGAGATCCAAGAGCCACCACTGACAGATGGCACATGCAATGTCTGCTTGCCTGTGTCTCTGGAGAGGGTGAGCTCCTAGGAGCGAGGCCTGGCCCTTGTCTACTTCAGAATCCCCTGCATGGGCTCGGCAGGTGCGCAGAAAACAGCTGATGAACCACAGCCAGCAAAACAAAGGAAAATATACGTCCTGGGCCCAGCCTTTCCAGTTCAAGGGATTTTATCCTACAGAAATATCCACGCCAAGTTCACAAAGATAAATGTGCTCAACGAGGGTCCCTGTAGAACCATGTGTCGCAGCAAAAACCCACAAAAGATAAAACCACAAAAATCAGAACACACACACACAGACACCCAGACAGGAAACACCCTAAATGTCCACCAAGAAAGGACTGGTTCACTACATCACGTTCCATCCGATGGAATATAATGCAGCCTATGAGACTAGGTCCGCACCTGCTGATAAAGATGTCTACAATATATTACAATATTAAAAAAAAAAAAGCAAACCAGTACTATCTGTACTATTTGTATAATACGATCCCATCTGGGTAAAGAAAAAAAAATCATACACAAGCTTTTAATATACACAGGAAATTTCTAGGAGAAACTTAATGGTGGATACTTCCAGGCAGGATGAGGGGCCCAAGGAGGGGCGGGAGAGTTTTATTTTATATTCTTCCATACTGCTTAACTATTTTACCATACACTACTATAACAATACTTTCTTTTAAATCTAAAAAGTTTTTTAACCCATTAGAATTGTTGAGAGTAGTAACAGGCCGAAGGGAGGCCGGGCCTCAGAGAGGGCACACTTGAGGGGGTATGGCACGGGCCACGTGCGGAAGTGCCCTGAATGTACCAGCCCATGTGCCGCCGCAAGGCTGTAGCAGGAGAGTCGGGGGGAGGGGAGGGGCAAAACCGCCACTCTGGGCACACTGACGCTCTCTCAGGTAGCTTGCAAACATGCCTGTAAGGAATTTCCTGCTCGCCAGCTGGCATCCACAGGGGCTGGGGGATCACCAAAGCATTGGAACTGGAGACCTGGAACCTGGCTCGTGATGCCTCTTTCGGAACACTCACAGACCCACCAGCAAAGAGCTTACCTGGGCCTCATCAGAGCTGCCCCCGGGTCCTGACTGCGGACTAAGCACTAGGCTGAACCTGCTACCACCTCGTGTCTAATCCCCATTACTACCTTAGGAGCAGGCAGCACGGTGTCCATTTTACAGGGGAGGAAACGAGGCTGGAGACAGTGACTGGTTCAAGGTCACTCAACTAGCAAGTGGCAGAACTGGGTTTTGAAGCCAGGTATGATTTAAGCCTAGGCCCTTACCTGCTAAGTGATACGGTTGATAGTCTCCTTACCCACTAGCCACAGGGCAGGAGGGGGAGGGACCTGCTTTCAGAAAGTGGTAGTTTCCATTCTTCTGGCAAAGAAGGGACTGCTTCAGCTTTGCCAAAGACCCTTCCAGCTCTACAACTCTATGAGTCCAAGATTCCACGTGGGTTGGACTCCCTGGGGCCAGAGCCAGGCCAGGGTGAATGGCATGGCATGGGCTCTAGAGTCACACAAGTGTAGGCTGGAAATCTGGGTCTGCTCCTACTGGCTGTGAAGCAATGGGCAGGTTGCTTAACCCCTCTGAGCCTGGGGGTTTTCCTCCGTAAGACAGAGACAGCCCCTCCTTCCACAGAGTCTGAGAAACATTCAATCTGTACTGCGGAGTACTTAGCAAAAGACCTGGAAGGTGGTGGTAATCTCCCTCTTTATGGCTGCTTTCCTTCCTGTTCCTTCAGGAGGGACCACGTTGGGAGAGCAGTCAGAAGAGATGGCACCCTGAGGAGCTCACTCCAAACACAGTAACATGGAGAGCTCCACGCCCACTGCAAGAAGTAGGATTCTTGCTCTCTAGGGTTGACGGATGCCAGAAATGGGGTTTCAGAAGGCCCAAAGAATTCTGGGCTAGCCAGTGCTAAGGTCTTCCAAGGAGCTGAGCTTCTCCCTACAAGGACCTGCTGTCCCCTTATCATACCTCAAACCAGCTCTGCCCCAAACCCAAAGACAAATGACAGGCACATCAGTCCTGCTCTTGCCAATTCCCCCCACAATGTCCAGGCTACTTTTTTTTCCTACTGGACCCCTGGGTCACAGACTCTTTAAAGGTTAAACATCTGTCTCTTTTGCCAAGTAGGCAGCAGTCTGTAAACATATTTAGAGGGGACAGCTTCACTCTGAGTGACAAGAGCCCTTCTCAGTTTTCTCTGGGGCTTTCCAACAACTAGACTTGCTGGAAATCCTCAGGCCTGTATACTACTGTACTGTGGAAGCTCTGGGGAGCCTGAGTTCACTCCCGAGGTAGACTGCCATTAATCAGAAGAGGATGACCGCCACGGGGCTGCAGCCTGTTTGGGGCAAGGAGTTCTCAGTGCTTCCACAGGAAGGGGCATCTCAACCCAAAACAATACCCTTGCTCACTGGAGCAAAATCAGGCTGCTCCAGTTTATTAAAAGGGGGCCTAGAAATTCTTTTTTTTTTTTAAATTTTAAAAAAATTTTTTATATTTATTATTGAGACAGAGAGAAACAGAGCATGAGTAGGGAAGGGGCAGAGAGAGAGGGAGACACAGAATCCGAAGCAGGCTCCAGGCTCTGAGCTGTCAGCACAGAGCCCGACGCGGGGCTCAAACCCACGAACTGTGAGATCATGACCTGAGCCAAAGTCGGATGCTTAACTGACTGAGCCACCCAGGAGCCCCTAGAAATTCTCTAAGAAATAATAATAAGAGGTACTCTTTGAAGCAGCAACCTCTCTTCCAGAATTCTGCACATCCGTTAAGGTAGGCAAAATCATATATATGCAGGCGGTCACTATGGCTCTGTTTGGAGGGCAAAAGACAGAGAATAACCTAAATTCATCAGTAGAGAGCTTGTTGACTACATTACACACACCCGAAATGAAAAATGACCCAAGCAACCATGTGCCAGAATGGGACCATCACTAAGGCAGTATAAATCAAAACAAGCAATACCATCTTTTTCCCTCCTGGACCTTACAGATTCCTAGAGGATATGCAGGACTGCCATGGGCCCTGGGCCACCTGCTGCAAGGCCACAGTCCCACCTGAGCAGGTGGAGGAGGAAGAAATGGTCTCGTTTCAGGCCACTTTCTCTTCTACCTTCTTCACCCCACAGACCCAAGGACAAATCCTGTGAAAATCTCCGCCGTTCCAAAGGGCCTGTCTGAAACGTCGTCCCCCAGCACGCCCTCCACAGGGCACAATCAGATTCTGGTCTAGCTCTGCACTCCCGCAGAGCACGGGGACAAGGGCACAGGGGCACCTTCCTCTCACCTCTCTGGTGGCTCTGAGTCCTAGGTGGCCTCTGGCAGACACCTCTCCTTCTTGAGAAGAGGGACAGAGTCTGCTAACCCAGCCTAGGGAGTGACTCCAATCTCAAGATCTCTTTCCAGATAAGATCTCCAGGGAGCACTGGGAAAGCTGTCTCCCCGCTGAGGGGATGCTGCTGTCTGGGACCGCATCGGCTGAAGCAGTGTGGACGGCGCAGACCGAGGGGCTGCTCTGTAGGGCCATCTGAGGGCTGGGGAAATTACAGGGGTTTTGCAGACACAGCCAGTTGAGTTTCTGAAGTACTGCACAAGGTCACCTCCCTGGGCAAATGTGGGCAGAAGAAAGGTGGAGGGAAGGGAGCTGCCCTTCTCCCAGGTGCTGACTCAGGCATAACCAGAGGAAAGCCTGGCCCAGAGCTGGACAGGGTGCCACAGACTTTGCGACCAATGCTGTCCCACGAGACGCACTCGGATCTTACTGAATGCAGGTGGCAGATTTCACCGGCCACTGTCTTCTCCCAAGCCACCCTATCTCTGCACTACCATTCACTATGTCACCCAAACCGGGAACTTGCGGGTCACCTGCCACCACTGCTCCTCCCTCAACCTTCCAAATATTCCTAGAGTCCTACTGATTTCTCCCCAAACAGCTCTGATCTCTGCCCTTCCTCTCCATCCCACCGCCTCTGCCCTGATCCAGGCCCACACAAGCGCTTGCTCTGATCATTACAACAGCCTCCTACTGGACTCCAGACCCGTTCTCTCCCCAGTCTACCCTCCACCCGCAGCTAGAGGGCTCTTGGGAAGATGCAGGGGTAATGGTGTTCCCTCCACTTAAAACAAAGCATTCCATCGCAGAATAATAAGAAGTGCAAGCATCTGAGACTGGTGCCTACCTCTCCAACACATCCTACAGCCAGTCCCTTTGCATCCTGTGCTAGAACCTCTTGTGTTCATCCATGCACCAGCACGCGTCCAGGCCTGTGCCACGCTGTTCCCCTCCTCGGGGTGCCTTGTGAGCCCTTGGAAAACTGTACTCGACCTTCAGGAGCGAGTTAAACTCTTAAGTCCTCTCCAAAGTTCTCCCCAGTCTCCTCCACATCCCCCAGTGGAACCGCTCCTTCCTCTTCGTTCCCATTACATGCTTCACAGACTTCTGTGAGAGACTTGCCAAAGGGTGCAAGTGTTCATTGGTTAGGCCCCTGCTAGACCACAAGTTCCTCCAGGGCAGGGGCTGCCTCTCCACTCTCCTGCCCCTGGCACCCAGCACACCCCCGCCACATATGGAGCTTAGGATTTTGAGCCACCACACACGTCAATATGTGTGATGCTTCTTGGTGATACTAATTCAGATACCAGGCAAGGGTCTCCAATAGGGATACACACAGAAGAAACTCTAAACACCTTTTCTCTCATGAATACTTTAAAATACAATTTTTCTCAAGTACTCGTCTATTTAAAAAAAAAAAAAGTTCTTTAAAATTTTTTTTTAACATTTATTTATTTTTGAGAGACAGAGAGAGACAGAGCAGGGGAGGGGCAAAAGAGAGAGAGAGAGAGGGAGACACAGAATCCGAAGCAGGCTCCAGGCTTTGAGCTGTCAGCACAGAGCCCAACATGGGGCTCGAACTCACAGACCACGAGATCATGACCTGAGCCAAAGTCGGACACTCAACCAACTGAACCACCCAGGCACCCCCAAAAATGGTTCCTTTAAAGAGCTGAGCTGAATCATCCACATGGCTCCCATACAGACTGGGTAAACTCCCCACAGATTTCCTTTTCAGAAAGAATACAATGAAATTCTGTGATCTTGTGATCCCTCAGGACACTTCTGACAGCTCAATGGGACGCAGTTCCAGTTGCGACTAATTGCTCCAACTAATTCTTGGAAGTTCTTTCCTGTGGTCTGTAATAACACTTACCAAGTATTTCTCAGTGTGTGCTAAATGTTCAATCTGCAGCGCCTTACTTAATCCTCACAACTGCCCTCCTAGGGAGGGGCCTTACTGTCCTCACTTTACGGATGAAAAGGCTGGCCCTGGAGAGAATGCGTAACCTCTAGTGACCAGCAGGGCTGGGACTGGAACTCAGACCCGTCTCACCGCAGAGCCAAATAGGCTCTTAACGACCACAGTCTGCTGCCTTCCCAGGTCAAATGAAAGGCACAAGGGAGCAAGCGCGGCACCCCCTACAACAGGCCTTCTGAGAAGGCAGCTTCACCTCCTCAGCTGCTCATGCGACCTGCAATCCCAGGAAGAGAGGGGCACATGCACCAGCCACTTCTGTGCTGGGCAGAGAAGCTCAGAGCAAGGCAGGGAGCCTGCCACCTGCCACCCGTGGCATCCAGTGCTTTCTCGGCAAAGATCCCCCACCCTGGCACCAACTCTCCCTACTCAGAGGCCTGCAGGGGCCTCTAAAGACAACTCCAGTCCTTTAGGCTCCCCTCTCCTCTGCTGGAACCAACTCCAGAGAGATCACTCAGAAACACAGATCCAATCATGTCACTCCTCTGCTTAGAAACCTTTTCACTGCCCTTGGCATAAAGTCCTAACTTGTCAATGTGGCATTCCCTTGCCAGCCGGTACTGCCTTCCTTTGCACCATGTCAACTTTCATACCATCATATTGAACAATCTGAGGTTTCTGGAATAAACTGCGTGTGTATGCAGGGGCGCTTGGCTGGCTCAGTCTGAAGAGCATGCGACTCTTGATATCGGGGTCATGAATTTGAGCCCCACGTTGGGTGGAGAGATTATTTATTAAAGCTTTTATTTAAACAAACAAACAAACAAACAAACAAACCCAAACTCTGCGTCCTTGTCTTTCTCTGCGTAGTACATCTTATCCCTTCATTCTCACTGGGTAAGCCTTCCATCCTTCTAGATGCAGCTCCAGTGTTATCACTTCTGCCAAGTCTTCCAAGGACCCTCCCCCACCCAGGGTGGGCTCCTACAGCCCACTGTGCCTGCTGCTACTAGCTTTTTTTAGACCTTATTTCAACTCCTTGTTTACAGATCAGTCTCCCTTAACCAGACCATGAGCTTCTTGAAATAAGAATCAGAGCTAACATGTATCGTGCGACAGATATGGTTCTGTGTGTTTTACATGCGTTACTTTTTTTTTTAAGATTTTATTTTTAAGTAATTTCTACACTGAACGTGGGGCTCGAACTCATGATTTCAAGATCAAGAATCACACCCTCCACCAACTGAGCCAGCCAGGCACCCCTACATATGTTAACTTCTTACACCTTCACAACAGCTCTATGGAATCACCCCTGTTTTACAGCTGAGGACACTGAGGCACAGAGAGCTTATACCACATGCCTACTGTCACACATCTAGAAGCTGCAGGGCCAGAATTCGAACTCAGGAAGTCTGGCTCCAAAGCCCACTCTTCACCACTATACCATAGGGTACTTGACCCTCCAGGCAAGGACACTGTTGTTGTCATTCGGGGAATGAATGAATAAATGAGAGCAACCTCCACAAAGCACTGGCAGAGCAGGGCCATCAAGGAATGCTGGAACAGCTCACAAGCACTGTTTACAAACAAGGATTCTTTTGGCCTTACAATTACATATTCTGCTCTTCCTTATCTCATGCAAAACCAAGCCAAGAGGGAAAGGTGCCCAGCCCGGAGTGACTACCTTCTTCTCCACTGCTCTCAAAACCGAGCAAAGCCAACCGGTTTCTCCCGTGACTTAAAACAGAGCAAAGTCTACTCTGCCACCGAAGGCAGCTGTCATCTCTTCCTTCCGCCAGCAAACGGGCATCAAACCCAGGGAGTGGGGGTTAGCAGAGAAGGCAGCGTCGCAAATCCAAAAGCCCTTACCCACTGCGTGGAAGGTGTGGCCGAGTGGCGTGGGAATGGGCGGGCCGGACCCGGCACAGCAGGTGAAACTGACCACAGCGGCGTGCTCCCTCCTTGGAAAAGGCCGGCCAAACGTAGCACTGGCAAGCAGGTAGCTCTGACCCGCATCTGAACGCCTCCCGCGAGGCGAAAATTTCCCCAGCAGCGACGGGTGAGGGCTCCTGGAGGAAGCCCTGGTTGGCCCGCCTGGGGACTCGTTCTAACTTTCAAGTCCCTCTCGGGATCGGTAGGGAAGCACGGGGAGACAGAGGGTGCCTCCCGGGGAAAACCTGGCTTAGTTCAAACGCCGGTGCCCTCACTAACTGGCCGAATGACTCCGGGCAAGGCTGGCAGCGCCCACCTCCTAGAGCAGCGGCGGGACCTAGGCTCCCCGAGGAGCCTGGTACCCCGCGAGCAGCAGTCCCCGCCCCCGCCGCCCAGGAAGGGCAGACCCCAGAAGAGGAGAGGGCGTTCACTGTTGCCATTACGGTCGCACCAGGACGGCCTCGGGCTGTCACTGCGGTCCCGCCACAGCCGCTGAGGCCCGCCCCGCCAACCCGCACCCCCCGCCTGGCTCCCCGCCCCGGGACCCCCGCCCTCACCTTCCCCCGGTGCTCAGCGCTGCTCGCCCATAGTCCGTAGCCCGGAGCCAGGACTGCTCGGCGCTCCGTCCCGGGGGGCCGGGGCCGGGCCGGGGGCGTGGGAGCCGCTCACCGCCGCCTCCCAGCGCAGCCACCCGAGCCGCCACCGCCGCCGCCGCCGCCTCCCTCCATGGCTGCAGCGCCGCCACCTGACAACGGAAGTGACGCACCGCCCCCTCCTCTCCGGCCGGAGCCGCAGCCCCACCCCTCTCCCCGGACCCCGCCCCTCGCCAGTGTCTGCGGCCCTCACGGCCTCCGGATTGGGGCGCCATCTTGAAGATGGGCGGCAGCCTTCAGGCAGGAGGCCGGAATCCGATTGAGGATTGGCTCAGGATGAGGTCTGGGCCGAAACCTGTGAAACGATTGGAGACTGAGACTGTAAAGGGGCGGTACTTACCGCTTATCTACGTCTGCGGTGAGGCTGGGACGCAGACCCCGCCCCCGCCCCGACTCCGCAGGACCTCGAGTGCCCTGCACTCGCCCTGCCGGGTTTGGAGAAGGCTCCCGCAGTTGGAAGGTCGGCCAGTTGCAGTGTGTTTGTCAGAGAAATGGCTCTTCTTGGATCCCCATTTCTCGGTTTCTGGAGCTCTGTGCGGAGAGCGCTGCAGTTAGGCTCAATAAAATGACAGAATTCCTGTCTCAGCCCTCACAATTTATTTCCCTCTGGGCCCCTCGCCTTTGTAGAAACCCCGCTTCAGGCTGAAGATCTCTGGAGTCTTGACCGGGGAGGTTTACAGTGCAGAGATCCTATGAACGATTCCAGCTATCTAGCCTCAGTCCCTCCTGCTGCAGTTTCGGTCCCTTTCTCCTCCTCCTCCTGCAACCACGCCCTCCATGAATCAGCTTCTTGCACCAGCAGATGAGCCCTTTAAAGGGATTGCATCAGGCGGGTGACTCACTGGGGCCCTCTGAGAGCCTGGCTTCCCTCCTCTGGCACCCAGAAGCAGCTAGAAGGGCTCAGTGGCAGGAGCACCAACAACCATGGCCCCACTCCTTTGTCTCAGAGATGTGAGCCAGAGTGCTGGCCGCATGTGACTGTCTTAACTTCTGGGTGTCTTTCCAGCGGTCCCCTGGGTCGCTCTGTATCCATGTGTGGGCACATGTGTCCAAGCCTGTGTGCACTGCTGGGTTTTCTTAGGGACGTGTGGCCAGATGCTTTCATGTATGTGCATTTGTCATCTCCACACAGGCAGTGCCAGGACACGAGAGGTGGTGTGAGTGAGCCTGGCTGCCTTCTCCTGTGTCCGTCTCTTTGTCTCTCTGAATGCCTGGTGCCTACGGAGCCCTATCAGTTAGCCCTATCAGGGCTAAGTGACAGCAGGAATCAAGACAGCTCCCACTGTTGTGTTATGTGCTGTGTTAAGCACTTTAGAGACACCAAGTGTTGGGAGTCTGTTTACAGATGCAGCAGCTAGAGCTCTGAGAGGGGAAGTAACCTGTCCAGCTAATAGTGGCAGGGCTGTGATTTGAACCAAGTGTGGCAGATTCCAAAAAGGTTATAGATTTGAGTCCTTGCTGCATCTCCCACAAGCTGAGTGACTCCATGTTAAGTTCCCTAACCTTCCTGGTCTGTCAAAATAGGGATAACAGCTCACGGGATCACCGAGAAGATTCAGTGAGTATGGAAACAGTTTCTCACAGGACCTGGCCAGTAAGAGTGGTCACACTCACTTCTGTTACAGGGCTTCCGTAAAGTTGGGGACTGAGTCAGGTACAAAGAGGCCAGGCCACGGCTCTCCCCGCCCCCCAGCGTCTGTGTCTGACAAAGGGAAAAAACCTAGGGATTCCGGAAGCCCTGAATCTGCCAGGAATGAGTTTTGGGTTTTTCAGAGCTCTAATTATCAGCTAGATGAATCACTTGGAGCTGACACCACCATCCCCACCCCCCAGAGACTTTCAGCTGCTTCAAAATATAGGATTTTAACAAAGAAGAGGAGGAGGAAGAAAAAGAGGGGAGAAGAGGTAATGAATAGAAACGAAAGGTGCCAGCCAGAGGAAATGAAAAACATTTCATTTCAGGACACCACCAACATGAGGAGACTGCTGCCTCACACACACACACACACACACACACACACACACACGGTGACACAGTCTCCTGCTGCCTGCTGGCTCTCCAACTTTGGGCATACTGGCAGATGGTACTGCCATAACAAAGTGACGCCTGTCACAACAGCAGAGACGGTCGCTTGATGAGGTATAGGCAGATCTGACTATCACCGAAGGAGAGGAAGAAACCACCCCGAGGAGCTTCCTCAGGCTTCTGTAACCCAGCAAACCCTACTCACTGCTGGCTTCTGGCTTCTCCTTCTGGCCAAGCCCCGAGGCCCAGGTATGAGAAGTTCTGGGTGCCAGCGCTATGGCCGGTGGGTACCACCACTGAGGTGAGTGGAGACATGGCTTATCTTTGCCATCGGTGTGATGTCAGGAGTGGTGGGAAGCAGAAGAGCGTAGTGTAGTAGTTAAGATCATGGAGTGTGAGTCATACAGACTTGAGTTCAAATCCCCATTGTGTGGGTCACTGGCTCTTTGATCTTGAGCAAGTCACTTAACTTTTCTGGGCCTGTTGGCTCATCTGTAAAATGAGGCTATTAACATATACCTCCAAGGTTGTTGTAATGATGAAAGGAGAGGACTCTTCCATTCCACGAAGATTTATGGTGTGCCTGCTATGGGCAGAGCACTGAGCTAGATGGCAGGGGTCTGGGGGGACCAAACAGACTACGGCTCTGCCCTCCTGCAGCCCCTGGCCCAGGCCCTGGCCCACAATCAGAGGCAGCAAGTGGTAGCTATTTATGATGGCCATCTTGACATTCAGCCATTAACTTCACCAGGGGACCTGGGGAGAGCCCTTCCCCTTCCCCGAGGAAACTGGGCCTCAGTGTCAATTGTAAGATGACAGAGTTGAGCTGGATAGGTGGTTCCCAATCTTCTTGCCGTCAAAGCTTCTCTTAGTGTTTTCCCTCATGAGCCTCACATCTGATAAGATTTTGTCTCCCATAAACCGACATCAAGTCACTTCTTCCTTTTTTATTGATTATAACCTCATTTTACAACTGCTAGGGCTTGTGATCAGGGTAATTCCAGCCCAAAGCAGAGAGCACACCAGCTTGGTCACCCTTCACATACTCTGTGCTGTTTCTCCAGGTCCTTTCTGGAACATTGACAGGAGCTCAAGGACCCCTTGCTGCCTCGGGGCCCCTTCGGCTGAGGATGCCAAGCTGGAACTCAGTGAGCTGGATCTTTCCTTCATGTCCCATCCAGCTGAGAGCCGGCGGTGCCCTGTCACTTGTATGGGCCCAGGGAGGTCTGAATTTCAAGCAGTATGCCCACCCTGGCAGTCCCCTCCCCCGAATGACAGAGACACCCCCACACACACACTCTTCTCTCCAAGAAGGCAGGGCGAGATGGGGATCCACCAGCCCACCTGAGCACTCAGAATTCCTGGGGGCTCAGTCATCAGCTGGGCCCCCCACATTGGTGTTTGCACGTGCTTGAACGAAAGCCGAAAGCAATGAGTAGCAAAACACCACATCCAAGGGGGAGATAACATTTGGAAATAGGTTTTTCATCTTTTCCTTGGGGTCTCTTCCTTTCCTTATGCAGATTGTTAGGTTACTCTGCCTTCATTGCTTCGGGAAACAAAGGATGCAACAGAATGCAGAACTCATTTTTAGCTTCTGAATTCCAAAAGCCTAGCCTTCAGGGAGGAATGGAAAGAATTTCTGTGCTCGTACAAATTTAGAAAACTGTAGCAAGGGGGGTGTGGGAGACTTGAGGCTTAGGGTGCTCCCTGAGAAGAGACAAGCTTCTCTTCAGCTTTGAGCTGCACAGTATCAGCTGGGTCTCAGGGACTGGGGAGCACGGAGAATTGTGCTCTTTTCCTGGGCTAGTGCCAGGAAGTAACCAAACCCGCGGAACAAACAGCTGTGTGCTGCCTTTGGGCAAACAGGGCCTATCTAACCCAAGAGCCTAAGAATCTCCTGGGCCTAGTATGGCCTGGGAAAAGTAGAATCAAAATTTGAAACGCTGAGAGGGGTATGGGTTACTCCTGAAGCGGTCTTTGGGTCAGGGAGGGGCAACTCGGTGGCAGCCTTGGCGGGCTGATGACAAAGGACCAGGAGAAAATGAGGGCATCTCAGTGGATATTAGTGTGATTGGATGAGTACCAGACCAGAGCACCTTTCCCATGTTGGGCACGTTGAAAGGAAATGCCCTAACTTTCAACCAGTGCCAAGGAAACCAAGAACTTTGAATCGACCGCAGTTAAGTTTCTGCCACTCAGGCTGAATGGGGTGAAGTAGGAACTCAGGGGAGTTAGGAAGAATTCGAGTTCTGTATCTCACACACGGGAAACTGGAACCAGCCACACTCCTTACCCACAAGGCCTGGTGTCACGTGCGCCAGCCCTGTCCTTTCCCTAGCCTCACCTGCCTCTCACCCCTCTGATAGTCACAGCGGTGCTCTGTTTTGACTCCCAGCCCCCAAGCACTCCCACCTAGGACCTTTGCACTGGCAGTTTCCTCTGCCTTCCTTTGGCTCTTGAAATGGCAGTCTCCTTCTCCGTTTACATTTGGTGTCTTCAGACCATTCTTTCCAAAATAAAATCACCTCCATGTTCTCTCTCAAGTACCCTGTTTAGTTCCTTCATGACATCTCTAAGAATTTTTACTTTTTTTCTTTATTGTCAGTCTCCCCGTCCAGAATGTCAGCTTCCTGAGGGCAGGACCCTTGTCCACCTTGATGTTCCCTCAGTAGCTAGCACTGTCACTAGTGATACCTGTGGCATGGAGGGTGCACAGCAGTTAGGGAATTCTGGCTTGCCACAGGCTGGTGGGCACTGAGCTCCCTCTAGCCTTCCTGGGCCTCTGGCAGCCTTCCCCCCAACAATCCAGGACCAGACTCCAGAAGACCCGTGTCCTTGGGGCTTGAAGCCTTCGCTGTGCTCTATCCCAGGGCCTCAGCACGAGTGTGTCTCAGCGGGCCTGCTTCCCCTCCTTCCAGTCTATCCTTCCAGCATCTCACCTGGGGACGACAGAGGGCCCATTGGGGGCTGGCGCACGATGCTTATGGAACAAGGACAGAGTGCTTCGGTCTGAGCCCTTCTTCTCAGCTGTCCTTGCTGACCTTACCACTTCCCTCCCCGGCCTGGGGGCTCCTCCTGGCTCTTCACAGGCCCCTGGCACACCAATTAAAAGAGCTGGAGCTCTCCTTCATCTCCGGGCCAAACTCCTGGCATGAGCCCTTTTCAAGTTTGGAAACATTTGCAGACATGTGGGAAGTGTCTGCAGTGGAGGCCGCAGTGGGACTCCCCGCCAGTTCATTACTCCGGATGGGGTGCCCCCCCCACTTCCCACAAGTGCACAGCCATTTCCACAGTGAGGACCTCCCTTCGGTGCCTGCCCTCTGGTTTCTCTTAGCAGCAGTCACCCTGCGCCATCACTCCCCTTAACTCTAGCTGTTGGAGGGGCCTGGAAACTCAGTTGTTTTCTCCCTGTTAGGTCCCACTGTTCTCTCCAGAAGGCAAAGGTCAAAGTCTTAGGGACTTCTGGGACCTCTAGGCAATGAAATACACAGTATTCAAAAGAATCATGGTGGGTGGCTCTGTGGAGGTTAATGAGGCAAATTCCTGGGTTCCAGATTCTGGTTCACATCTGGGGAAGGGGGAGCCAGGAAACTGGCTTTTCCAGACACATCCCAGTTGGTTCTGATGAGATGGTCCGAGGACAGCACTCAAGGACAACACTTTGGTTCATGTTGGGTGACAGTGCCCCAGTGAACACTCCTCTCAAGTCCCCCTCAAGAAATAAAAGCATCTTAAGGTCCAAGGCCCTGCCTTACTCAAGACTCTAATGCAGCAAGTTCTCAGGCTGGATTTCATCTCTGGTTCTGGACCACCTCCTCCACTAGACTGTAAGCCCCTCTTTGGAAGGGACCAAATCTCATTCAATAATGTGTGCTCAGCAGGAGGCCTGGCACAACGGTAGCTGCTCTGTGGACATCTGATGAGGACACAGGCGCTTTAACCGCCATGCTTGTTGGCTCGTGGTTATGCTGGTGCGGCCGCGAGGCATCTACGACAAAGGCTTGGGTTCTACCCCTGAGCACCCCTTCTTCCCCGAGGACCCCAAAACTCTCAGAACTGGAGCCTGATTTCTTGCAGTTGGCTGAGCTCCCACACTAGAAGGGAGGGCCCAGGATTCCCTCAACCTCTCTACCTCAGGAAAGAGCAATGACGAACAGCCTCTTCAACAGGGAATCTGAACAGAAAAGCCACTTTCCACGTGGCCAGACTGAAGCGCTCGCCTACGATTCTCAAAATCTGCTGCTTGTATCACCCGAGAAATCTCAAAAGAGAAAAGAACCCAATGCCCATGTTACACCCCATACCAATTCAATCTGAGCTCATGGTGGGACAGGTGACCGCTATCTACTGCCAAGTGTGAGGTCACTGCCCTGCTACGCAGGACGACATGGAGCCCAGCACACGTCAGAGGAAGCATGAGGCATCGACTTGTTTGTATCCAAGTTTTATGAGAAAGCAAACACCACTGTGGGAAACGGGAACAGTTAGGGGTGGCTCGGGCTAAGTACACTTGGTAACTCTCACTGGGAGAGGGCTGAAAACTACTCGGCAGATTCCCTAAATCAGTAGATCAGATTCCGATGCAAATGATCACAAGGTGATCAATGTCCCCTACCCCAAGGCCACAGACAGAGAGGCAGGACCCCAGGGTGAGTCTAGGAGACGGGATCCTGTGAAAGGCAGCTGTGACAGGGGTGTCCATCAGAGACACCAGTTTCTGGGCGGGCCCCACTCTCTCTCTCTGGGTTCCGGGCAGGGAGGGCTGGCCGGCGGTTGGCTCAGTAGAACTCTGGACGAACTTGAGTGGGGACGGGAGCTTGCTGATGAGCGGGCTCATTTATACTTCTTGGAAGGAAATTCCCGCCGCCCTTGGCCCTTGCCGCCGAAGTTGCGCACCCGGTGGATGACCTGCAGCTGTTGCTCGATGGTCGCCGTGATGTTCACATCATCCGGGATGTGGACGTAACGGACGTTACGGCCTGTCACGAAGAGGTCATCCAGCTCGACCTGATGCCCCCAGCGGTCGGTGTAGGTGACGTTGGCCAGGCGGATGTTCATGAAAGCATCGACATTGTCGATGCGTCCCCGGGCCACGCTCTCGTCGCGCAGGTCCACAGTGGTTACCTGGCCCTGGAGGCCCTGCAGCAGGATAATCAGGCTGTTCTCAGAGATGGTGCGCTCCTTCACGGAGTGGCTCACTGCCATTCTTCCTCACCGAAGGCTGTGGGCTGCGGGAGGAGGAGCACACGGATGGCGGGAGCTGCAGCAGGCGAGGGGCCGCAATCACCAGCTCCCCTCCACCGGGCCCTAGCACATAGTTCCCTGCGCAGGCTTCTCTGCGTCTGACTCCCTCCCCAGCTTCTGTGGCCGTGGAACGCCCTTCGAGGCCATGTGCTTTATGTACACATCTCACAGAATCCTCCCGCTATCAGGCAAGCCAAGAATTACTCTTACTCATTTTATAAATACGGAAAATATGACCGGGAGAGGTTACGTGACTTGCCTAAGGTCACACAGGTGATAAGTGGAGGTGCTGCTGGGATTCAACTCTTTGGCTGCCTGACTCCACACCCCACACCAGTACTTCTGAATTCTCCCCGCATGTTAGAATCACCTGGTGAGTTTTTACCCGCTGCCACACCCCAGAGGTTCTGATTCATTTGGTCAGGGGCGGGGTCCAGGAAGCCTCTTTTTAAAAGCTCCCCAAGTAATTCGCATGTGCATCCAAGTTTGAGAACCGCTGCTCTAAACGTGGTTCACACCCTTGCCACTCAAACTATGGTCTGTGGGCGGGCACTTTCAGCATCAGCCAAATCCCTGTTAGGAATATGCAGAATCTCTGGTTTGTCCCCAGACCTACGGAATCTGCACTTTATCATGACCCCTGCACAAATCACCAGAAGTTCTTAAATGTGTGTATCAGAATCACCGAAGACATGTTAAAACAGGATGCTGGACGATCCCCGTCCACACTGCTCAGTTTCAAACTTAATAGGTCTGAGGTGGAGCCCAAGAATGTTAATTTCTAACACGTTCTCAGTTCTCAGTTAACAGTGACGTTCCTGGTCTGGGGCCTGTGCCCCCAGAATGCAGCCACCATGTAAGCAGAGACTCAGGTAAACTGAAAACAACAACAACAACTTGGCAGCATACAAAACACGTAGGTTTTGAAGGCAGAGAAAAATAGGTTGGAATCCTCATTCCACCTACAAACTCTGTAAACCAAGGGCAGTTACTTAATGTCTCTGAACCTGCTTCCACATCTATGAAGCCACAGGCTAAATGAGGCTAACAGAATCTCACTGAACGTACTTTGCTTTCAACACGCCCCGATGATGTATTAATGTGACTCTCTCATCTAGCCCCTCTTTTCAGACCCTGAGTGGAAGGTGGTGTGGCTTTCCTGCTTACGACCTCACTCAAATCCGAGCCGGGCTGTGCAGGGCGGCATCAAGTGTGGCAAGCCAGACCACACCACTGATGGGGGCGCTGGGCCGGGGGTGTGTAATGACCCCCATGCAGGCTTCACCAGAATGCGCCCAAGCGAGGGTCAGGGCTGCCCGGTGACTGCCACGAGGCAGTCCTGGGCTCTAGGACTGGGGCTCTGCCACTTCCCGGGAAGGCGACCTCGAGCAAGCCGCTTAGCTTCGTCAAGCCTGTTGGCCCATCGGGAAAATGGGGATGGCGAGGACCCTTTACTCACGAGGCAGTGGGGGTGGGCGTGGGGAGATGGGCTCTGCTCGGCAAATCGGGAAGGAAGCGCTTCCCCCGCTCCCCGCCGCTCTCCGGGGTTCCGGGCGCCCCCGCACTCCGCCCCGGGGTCCCGGACCCACCGCGCCGAATTCCTTCCGCTTCCCGGTCGGCTTCGCCGCCGAAGCTAGCGAGCGCCCGGCGGGGCCGCCTCCCTCCCGCGGCGGGACTAAGACGCCATGGCAACAGCCGGGCTGCCCGATCCTCCCGGAGCATAGAGAGCACGGCCTGCGCCGGCCCGCGCCACTGCGGGGGCGCCCAGAACTACAATCCCCAGCATGCCTCGCGGGCGGCGTGCTCGCGCACGGGCGACTCCGGGCCTGCGTCTTGGAGTCTCTCCTCCACGGAGTCATTCATTCTTTCAACATATGTTCGTGGAGGCCGCCTCCCAGGTTCCGGACACACAGCGGAGGCTAAGGAGACAAGCTCTCTGATCTCGAAACCCTTAAACTTCTTGAGGGCGGGCGTCCATAACAAAACAAGCAAGAAAATTATAAGAGTCCTCCAGAGAATTAAAATAGGGTGATGTGATAGTGACTGGGTGGCTTCTTATTGGATGGTCAGCCTGAGAAGGTGACGTTTGAGCTGAGATCAACGACAAAAAGCCAACCTTGTGAAAACTAGGAGACGAGCGCTTCAATTAGAGGGAGCAGTTTGCGCAAAGGACCTGGGGGAAACGGTGCTCGCCAGTTTGGAAAAACGGAATAGCCAGTGAGACAGGGGAGTGGTATGCCAAGAGGTGGGAGACAAAAGCCCAGCACTGAAGGCTTTGTAAGCCAAGGTAGGCGGTTTGGATTTAGTGATTAGGAGTGCAGACTCTGGCGGCAGTACCTGGCTTCAAATCTCCCTGCTAACTGACTTGCCACAAGTTAATTTTCCTTTTTGTGCCTCAGTTTCCTCATATATTTCTAGGAGTGCAGTGATGGGGTATCAACGTGGGGTGACATGATCTGCTTTACATTTTTCAGAGGTCACTTGGTAAAAGCCTTAATTTCCCCATTAGAAAAAAGAGGATGTCTATGTCAGAGAATTAACCTTCATTGATACATGAGAGCACTCGGCTCCTTAAGGCGTAGGCTTGTTTTCGTCCTTCACTCTCTCATTCATTGATTTCCAGCCCCCCCTAGGGGACTTCCCCTTCTCCCGAGGATCACAGTTGGTCTCTCTCGTCCTAAAACTAGGAAGCGCCTTTCTCCTCCATGCAAGCTGCTCTTGGTTCTCCTAACCTTCCACACAAGGAACTTCTCAAGGAGGCCTCTACACCCGTGGTTCTCCAAGTGTAGCCTTTTGTCCAACTTCCTATCTTGGAGAGGCTGGATTTTCTGCATGTACTTCAAGCAAAACGTATTGCAAGGGACTGAATGCAGAAGAACGTATGAAAGTCTGACGTCTGTTATGACAGGCAGTGAGAGATTTGCAAGAACACAACACGATGCAACTCTTCTCATCAAATTTTTCCTTTTGGAAAATATGGTTAAAAATTATTTTTAATTAATGAATTTATTTTTGAGAGAGAGAGGGAGAGAGAGAGAATCTCAAGCAGGCTCTGTGCTTTCAGCACAGAGCCTGACATGGGGCTTGATCTCACGAACCGTGAGAACATGACCTGAGCTGAAATCAAGAGGCTGACACTTAAATGACTGAGCCACCCAGGCCTCCTTGCCCAGAACATAGTCATTTTTATACAAAAACATGTTAATGGTTCTATTATTGTTATTTCACAGTGAATTAATATTACAATTTTATTTCAATGTCATACTTCAAAAAGTTTGAGAATCCCTACTCTGTCCTGAGGGCTGTCATCCCCTCACTCAACTCACTGTGATCTGGCTTCTGCTTCCAAGACTCCACTGACTTCTCTGGCAGGGGTCACTGATGGTCTCCTTGTTTATAAGGAGAACCTTTCTCTCCTTAGTCTTACTTTCGTGATCCTTCTTAGTGCTTGACTCTGTTGTCCAATCCAATACCAAAATGTTGGTATTTTTCCCCCCTGGGGCATTGTATCATTTGGTTTTATGGATTTCTGGTTGTTTCTTCTCCCATCTCTCTCTCTCTCTCTCTCTCTCTCTCTTTCTCAGCCAGATTTCATTTTCCTGCTTCCTAACATGTGTGCTTTCTCTGGGGCTGTATTCCCAGCCCCACTCTTGACTTGGACACATCTATCCATGCTGTCTCTTGCTATGTGCTGAGTCTCTTGTCTAGGTCACGGGCACAGACTGCACTACGAAACTCCATTTGCCAGCTCTCTGTTGCTCATGCCCCCATGTCTTAGTGGTACTTGAAACTCAGCATGTCTACAAGACCAATTTCTCAAGTCCTTTCCAAAGCAGTTGTTGCTCTGAATTTTTCTATTCCTGTGGTTGCTACCACCAGTTTTCAGCCATTCAGCCACCTCGAATAAATATAACTTTGATCATTTTTTGATGCCTTACATCCGTCAGGAAATTTACGCCCTGGAAATTCTTGGAAGTGCATCTCCCACCCCTCACTTTTCTTTTTATCCTGACTGCTGCCATCCTGGTTGAGACCCTCTTTCTCTCATTTGATTCATCATAAAAACCATCTTACTGGTCTGCGTGTCTCATGATCTTTGCCAACAGATTCAGAGTACAGTTATGATATTTAACTAGCAGAATAAAGCTTCCTGTACTGACATTGATTTGATGTCAACTCACCTTCTAGCTGGATCTCTTTCAGGTTCTCCACTCGAGCCCTCCAACCAGTGTTTCTTAAAGTGTGGCACGGGAACACCTTGCCTTCATGGAATGCTTTGTTTCACAGAATCAGAAGCGGAGCTTGGGAATCCGCACATCCAACAACGCACACTAAAATTTGAGGCCCATTGTCCTCCTCTGTGCTTAGATCTAGCCACTCAGCAACTCAGACAAGCCCTGAACTCTTGTCTCTTCCTTTGCTATCGTGCTCCATCTTCCTGGGATCCTCTCTTGTTTATCTTTGGATATTAAGTCCAATCCCTCCTTCAAAGTCTGGCTCAAGTGCTGTATCTTTCTGAAGTCTTCACTGATAACCCTGTTTGGGGGTGGTGTCTCGCCTCTAACCCCTATAGCATATTGCTTGCTGTATGTTTGCTTGTTGTATGCAGACTTGCCATACTTATTTATGTAAATCTTTAAAAAAAATTTTTTTTAAATGTTTATTTTCAAGAGGGAGAGAGCACATGTGCGTGTGTGTGTGCGAGTTGGGAAGGGCAAAGAGAGAGGGAGACACAGAATCCAAAGCAGGCTCCAGGCTCTGGGCTGTCAGCAGAGAGCCTGATGTGGGGCTTGAACTCATAAACCGCAAGATCATGACCTGAGCCGAAGTTGGACGCTCAACCAACTGAGCCACCCAGGTGCCCCTATTTATGTAAATCTTACTTCCGCCCCTACTAGTCTCCTGGGTGTTGAGACAGGGAGAAGGCCTGAGGAGGCCCAAATGTTTCACACTACAAACCACAGTTACATGAGGAACACCAGCTTTATGAATGTGCTGAGAAGGTGATAGGGATCTGAATGAAGATGGCGGCAGTTGGAATGGAAAGAAGGTCTGAATCTTAAAGACTGAACCGAGCTAATCAGACTCCCTGGAGGCTGATTAGATCTGGAGAATGGGTGGGAGGAGGAGGAATCAATGACTAAAAAAAATTTTTTAAGTCTATATTTTTTAGTAATCTCTATGCCCAGTGTGGGGCTCAACCTCATGACCCTGAGATCAAGGGTCCCATGCTTTTCTGACTGAGCCAGACAGGTGTCCCTCAATGATTTATATTTTAACTCTGGTTATCTAGAGAGATGGTGGAATGACCCTGTGGGGGATATCTCATTTTTTGGCTACTCAGCCACTAAACTCCTTTCCCCCCAGTTGGGGAAATCAGACATGCTGTGCATTTTGAGTGGGGTTTGGCTTCCCACTACAGATGACTTAAGGGCCAGATATTGTCTCTGATCCTTGTCGGCCATGGCACGGGCTTGTGACCTAAACTCAGGTGTTATCAGGCTCTAAATCTGGAGCAAGGGACATAAACCAGCACGGATTATTTAGGCTCCATCCTGGTGTCGGCATCCAGGCCTCATTCCTGGGGTTGCTGCAGGTGCTGGAGTCCTTTCCTAGGCTGCCTGCCCTCCCTTGGTTCCTGGCCATTTTCTCCTGGTTCTTCAGTCTTGACAACTGTGAGTTCCTGGAGTCCTGTAAGTAGATTCCTTCTCTACTTAAGTAGCCAGAATTGGTTTCAGTTTTTTGCAACCCAAAACCTAGACCAGTACCGGGCCCACTTGAATTGAGTTCATTTCAGGAGCATTGAATTCCTGTGTTCCCTTTAGATGAGCTATTAACAGTTCAGTTTCCGATTGTCAGAGAATCACAGGATCCCAACAGGCCGATTCCCAGGTCACCTGCTCCAACTCAGCACCCAGTGCCCCAAACCCCCTCTATGGTGCTCAGAAGATGCACCGGTGATTAGGGGCTCATTTTGCTGCCAGGCATTGGACTCCATTGTCAGATGTTTTTGGTAACTTCTACCCATGGCTTCTAGTTCTTTTCTATGGAAAACTGTTCTATTCTGTATCATTATTTAATTTTAGAAGTTTCTTTATGCCTTTTGAAGGTGAAGTAAATATGGGGCACCTGAGTGGCTCAGTTGTTTGAGTGTCTGACTTTGGCTCAGGTCATGATCTCACAGCTCGTGGGTTTGAGCCCTGTGTTGGGCTCTGTGCTGACAGCTCAGAGCCTGGAGCCTGCTTCAGATTGTGTCTCCCTCTCTCTCTGCCCCTCCCCAGCTTGGACTCTGTCTCTTTGTCTCAAAAAATAGATAAACATTAAAAAAAAAAACCAACAAAGTGAAATAAATGTACCAAATAAGTGAAGATGACGTCAGTGTTGGACACCGAGTTGTGAGTTGATGTGGAAGATTTCAGGGAAAGTGAACCTGCAGCCGAGGCTGGGGGGTGGGGGGGTCCACAGAGATTTGTGAGTCAATAGTAAGAGAGTAATGGCCTCTCGGAAAGAAAGTAAGGCAAACACTTGGCAGAAGAATGAAGACTGGGTGCTGTGGGGCTCAGGAGAGCCTGTGGTCTGGGGGGTAGGGGAGGGGGAAGGCGAGAGGAGAGCGAGGGATGGGGAGAGAGGCTAAAGGGTGAAATTGGGGTCGTCTGGCAGTTGACCTGGCCATTTTGACAGACTTTGAAAAATGTCCACGGCCACATCTGTATTGTGCCGGGCAGTCCTCAATTGAGCCGCTGAGGGAGAGGGGGGAAGTGTGGTCAGAAAGTAGGATGTGAGCCACTGAGGCCAAAGGGGGAGAGAGTTTTAGGAAGCAAATGGAGTTTAGCAGGGCCAGGAGCCTTCCAAAGGCCAAGGGGAATGGGGAGGAGAGAGGGCCATGGCACCCCGCAGATGGGCAGAGTCTGGAGAAGGGGAGAAGGGAGAAGGGGTCTGTGTGGTGACCGGAGCGTGCAGGAAGGAGGGGAGGGCAGTCGGCCAGGAAGCCTGGAGTGGGGGCAGGCAGAGAAGGACGAGGCTGGCCTGGAGAGGCAGAGGCCCAGGGTGGGGTGGGAGCAGTTGGGCTGGGAGTGCGTCCTCAGCAGCCATTCAGATCCATGTCTGAGGTGCAGAAAGAAGGCCGGGTGTGACTGAGGGGAGGAAGGGCACGGATAAAAGACACGCTGAAGTGGGGATGAGAGATGTGGGAAGGCACAGGAAGCAGTTGTCGCAGAGGTCCAGAGGTCTTTAGGACATCCAGAAAATCCGTGTCAAAGGTCCTTGGCTTGACACCATGACTTCCCCCTTGAAAACCCGAAAAAACAATAGCCCCACCATTTCAAAAGGAAGTTAGAGAGTTTTATAAAGACAAAGGAGGGCAGAGTGATCTGAGGCAAATGCTCACGTCCAGGGCTTAGGGGTCCAGGGTCCGCCCCCCGCTCATCTGCGGCTGGGCCAGCTGTATGGCTTCTCCAGGCCTAATGCAATTAGGGTTTTGTGTAGTTTGGGGAACTAACAGAGAAGGTAATGTTATTTTTGTCAGCAGAGGCACCACAGGCCAGAAACAAAAAGACTGTGTATGTATGTGTGTGTGTGGGGGGGAGTGTTAAATTATTCAGTAATCCAGATTATCAAACAATCCCTGGAATGCATTTTGAAATTCTCATTTGAAAGGGGTGAGTTATGATCCAAGAATTCACTTCACATGAACCACAAACCTATGCGGGAAAGATCCAACTGTGACCGGGTCTTCAGTCCCTGATAAACCCTCCTTGGGACCCCTCTACAGTCCGCTGCCCAGGAATTCGGCATCTGAGAGGAGCTGCCCAGGACATAATACAAAGAGACTAAGGGATAAGTAAAGGTGGTGTTTGTTCTCAGATTTTAAGTTGGGTCTTAATGATCAGGCACTTGGGGCGCCTGGGTGGCTCAGTCGGTTAAGCGTCCGGCTTCGGCTCAGGTCATGATCTCACAGTTCGTGGGTTCAAGCCCCGCATCAGGCTCTGTGCTGACAGCTAGCTCAGAGCCTGGAGCCTGCTTCGGATTCTGTGTGTCCCTCTCTCTCTGACCCTCCCCTGCTCGTGCTGTCTCTCTCTGTCTCTCAAAAATAAAAAAAAAAAAAAAACATTAATAAAAAAAATGATCAGGCACTATGGTAAATAGGTGTAGTTTCTAAAATTTGCATGTCTCTTTCTGTGGTTTCAGGTGGCTTAAATTGGCCTCTCTCCTAGATGTAAACTGGCGACAAAGCAGGTGCAAGTGGACGCAGGAATGTGACCTTGTTTAGACCTGGGGATCTCCAGGATCTGGGTACCATGCTGGGGTTGGAAAAAGTGAGTTTACTTTTAAGAATTGTTAGGTACTCAAGTGGACTATGTGAGGTGGTTTTTCTCTTAGACCTGAGAGCTAAATGCTCTTTCCCACCCTTTTGTGCCCCCTTCACTGTTACTTTTTACATCTTTCTTTTGGGAGCCATTAAAGACCTTTCGTTCAGGGGCGCCTGGGTGGCTCAGTCAGTTACGCATCCGACTTCAGCTCAGGTCATGATCTCGCAGTTTGTGGGTTCAAGCCCCGCATCGGGCTCTGTGCTGACAGCTCAGAGCCTGGAGCCTGTTTCAGATTCTGTGTCTCCCTCTCTCTCTCTGTGCCCCTCCCCCGCTCGTGCTCTGTCTCTCTCTCTCTCTCAAAAATAAATAAACATTAAAAAAAAATTTTTTTTAAAGACCTTTCATTCAGAAGACGGTTCTAGAACTTTGCCTTACAAATCTGTAGGGCATTCCGATGCTATATGAACAGGAGTGGACCAGGCTGAAGCTCAGCTGAGAAGACGTCAGTCACAGAAGGAGCCGAAAGAGCAGATCTACCCCCAAAGCCTGGAGTCGGGGGTGGCATACTTATGGATCCCAGTTCTCAGCTCCTGCCTGGGGAAGGGCCTAGGAGTCTGTAAACTCAGCACCTCACCTGGGTGAGCCGGCTTGAAGCCAGCGACCCAGTTCTTTCTCTTTCTTCCAGATGAGGGAACGGGGGCTCAGTGAGAGTGAGTGCCTAAGAGGCCATGGTGAGTTTGGGGCACCACAGCCCAGTGTCCTGACTCTGACCATGGGACGCCTTCCCCCGAGGCGCACTGAATACTGTGTTTGGACACCCTCAGACACGAGGCCTGGTTTAAATGAACACTGATGGATTCCTAGTGCTCAGTCCACATTCTTCCCCCATCAGTGCCTGTCTTCTGTTTTCTTTGCCTCCTCCCGCCTCCCCTGCTTCCTCGGCATGTCCTCAACCACCATGCAAGTGAACTTGTTTTTCTCAATAGCTGTGCAAGTCTACAGACATGCAAGGCAAGGGTTGCCTCATCACAAGGCTGCCCCACCGGAGATCTGTATCTTGTTTATTGATGGAACAGACACGTCTGAAATCACCCGCGTGGCTCTGTGATAGGTGAAGGGAGGAGGCTGTGTGTCGGCAGCTGGTGGCCCACCTCCAAGGCCCCAGGACAGGTCTGGAGCGCGCAGTGGAGTTTGGGTTTGTGGCAGTGCAGTGGGAGCCTGGCCCAGAACAGGAAGGAGCCTTCCCCTTCATCTGTCACCCCTTCAGGCCACCCCAGCTGGTGGCCAGAGTGCTTAAAAGAGGGCTCTTTGTAAGCGGTAACAAGCGGGTTACAGCATGATATGCTTCTCCCCAAGAGACCTTCTGGGGGGTTCTGTAGGTAAGGAAGTGTAACTTTCATTGGTAGGAAGCAGCTTAAGTCCATTTGGTAATTTATCTTTCTGTATCCAAGTGCTATGCCTTAGGTTCGGGATGGCTTCCCTGCCCGTCACATTCCAGAACCATGTCTGCTTCCACTCTTGCCACGGTGTGAGGGGTCTGAGGGGTCCCTGTGGCTGGCTCGATCTCAGGCAGTGACCAGCTCAGCTCTGTTTCTCTCTTGCCTTCTGCCACTCTGGGAATTTCTTCCATGGAACCGAATGGACCTTGACCTCTGGATGCTGGCTGGCCCTGAGCCTGCCAGTTACTCAGTCCAGGATGAGCCTGTGGTGGAGGGCTAATGCTCCTTCCTTGAAGCAATCAGGGCTGCCCTGGCCTGAGATATTTTACGTGGATCTTAATTAGACTTGGGATCCCGCCAAGGGACGTAACTCATCTGGTACACGAAAGGGAAAGTGGCACACCACGTGTGCCTCCCCCGTATTCCACTCACTTAAGGATCTGCCCGGCCACGGATGGTGAAGCGGAGATGGATGTCACGGCACGTCGTGCTGGGGGTCTTTAGAAGGTAAGGACACTAAGCGGCAGAGGAAGACTCCGGGGGTGAAGCGTACATACCAAGCAAACTATTTCCTGGGCACACACTTCCATACGGGAGACTCCCACACTGCATATGGATAGCGAGATGTGCAGAGAACGGCAGACACCCACGTGCTGTGTGTGGGGCCCAGCTGCGTGTTCCCTGTCCCAGCCTTACTTACCCTGCCTCTGAGGTTACAGTTCCCGGGGCACCAGGCAGAGGAGGACTGTCTCAGTTGGGCCCCAACGGCCTCTCCCACCTATTGCAAAGTCACTTACGAGGCAGAGTACATCCCAGGATGCTCTGAGCTTTCGGGACGATTCCCAGGTGCCTGTGAGCCACAGGCGTCCACAGGAAAGCTGCAACTGAGAGCAGCAACAGGCGTGCCCCCTTCCCGACTCTGGGGCTTGAACCTATGGCCCAGGATGCTTTAGATGGTTGCCATAAAACCAGAAGAAAACGGAGATGGTCCAATTGAAAAACCAGAATATATTTTGCCGAGAACGTGGGTATGTGTGTGCCTTCCGGACACTGTGCTCCTTGAGGGAGACTTGCGTAGCTCTTTACAACACAGACAGGAACGAGAGGTACCTGCTCACTCCAGAGAAAACTAGCGGCATCGTGTTGCTCCCCAGGGCATCCCTGGGGTCCTTATCGGGGAGCACGCCCCACAGAGGGCCAAGAGTCCCGGACCCGTACAGCTATAGCTCATCCATCATGGCAAGCAAGTCCTCCCCCTTGCTGGCGCTCTGCCTCGGCTGGTCTGTGACCTCCAGCTCCCCCATGATGCGAGCCAGCTCTTCGTTCCTTTGCTGGTCCTGTTGGGAGAAATGTGAGGGGAAGGCAGTGAAGGGGCTGTGTCAACACGACTGCCTCTCTGTGCAGTCGGTGTTTAATTTTCATCCCACCACTGTGTCGCAGGTCAGTTCCTCCCACTGACTGTCAGACTAGGGACTCTAGATACATGCCGATTAGAGAGAAGGGAGGGCCAGTGAAGTTCAAGGTTACTGGGAGGTGAGGAGGGGACTAACGCTTGGCTCGTGCAATCGCCCGCACACACCTGAGTAGCTTGTATGTTGATGACTTCATAGGATAACTCTTCTGGCCTGGTTAGCGCTGCCTGTCTGCATGAGAGAGTAGAGACATGGGTCAAAGGTTAGGGTTTTCTTCCTGCCAGCGTGGCACACTGGCATTTGATAACTTGGAAGCAGTGTTTTTCTGCCTCACCTTCTGCCCCTTCCCTTCAGCTTTCTGTCCGCCCTGTCCCCAAGCAGTGCACCCTATGCTCCAGAAAGTCAAGTCCTCGTATGTCTCCGTGCCTTTGCATGTACTGAACTTGGCCAGAATGTTTTTCCCCTTCATCCGCTTGGCAAACTCCAAGACCAAGCCCAGATGCCAACTCCCTTCATCTGCTGGTGCAAAGTCAATCACTACGTCCTCCATTTATGACTCGGCACTGAACTAACTCGTGTCTGCGTGCACTCTTCTCCTACCCTGCGTACTCCTGAGGCCAGGCTCTAGGTCTTACGCTCCATCTTTGTGCCCCCAGCACTCAGCAGAGTGACTCTCACACAGAAGTGCACAGAGGAAGTTAGTTCGATGGGAGCAGGGGGCAACTCCCACCCCAAATATTTGGTTGCAAGGAGGATCACATGAGATAATGATGCACACATGCTCTACAAAACTGTAAAGCTTTGTATAAATCTGGGTGGATTGCTCTCCCTTCTGGTTTTGGAGGAGACTGCTATATCCCAAAGACATCATGCTCTGACTTCCCTCTGGTTTCTTGACAGATGTTTCTTACTATGATTATCTTGACTTCCAATACTTCTGGTTCAGCTATGCTTTGCTATGTAAGACATTAGAACTATTTCTTGAATGAATCCAGAAGATTCAAGCTATTTAATAGTGGTGGATTCTTCTTCTTATTTTGAAAGCTTATTTACTTATTTTGAGAGAGAGAGAGCAGAGGAGAGGGAGAGAGGGAGGCAGAGAGTAGAGGAGAGGGAGAGAGAGAGGGAGAGAGAGAATACTCTCTCCGTGCTGTCAGCGCAGAGCTCTATGTAGGATTCAATCTCCTAAACCATGAGACCATGACCTGAGCGGAGATCTCAATCTCACGAACTGTGAGATCATGACCTGAGCCTAGATCAAGAGTCAGACAGACGCTTAACTGACTGAGCCACCCAGGTGCCCCTGGTGGATTCTTCTTTAACTAGGTTATTGAATTTGCTGGTTTTTCCTCTGTGACCTTTACACCTATATTTTAAGTGTCACTGGTTTATAATGGTCATTTTTTGGTTCTTATCACACTTAGGATTTTTCTATATGCCTTATAAGAAACAGGTTTAAAACATACTCCTCCTCTTCATCAGTGGTGAAGAGATTCAACCGGAATCCTGGCTCAGGGCCACTGGGTTTCTTAATCTCCATTCCTCCCATCAGCCTGGCCAAGAAATTCAGCTCTTCTTTAGCAAGAGGGTTTGGAGCAATGCTTTCCTGCAGAAACAATTTCATGATTTTTAGCCACATGAAGGTGATCACATTTCCTGCCGAGACCCCAGAGACCCAGGGCAGTATTACGGAACGAGGCAAAACAATAACTCTTTAAATGATCCGGGGAAGAAATGTGTCCAAATAAAGCATAGAAAACAGGCTTAACCAAAACAGAAATAATCCACATCAGAAGCAGAAGGACCCTTAGCAAGGCAGCAAACCAGAGATTCTCACACTTTCAAGATGAGTGGAGGGCCCCCAGGGATCCCCATTCTCCTCAGATGACCTTCCTCCTAGCTGAGGAAGAACACTGCCTCCTCTTCCGTCAATAGCATTTACAAGGAGCCTCAGCAAAAGCTCCAAGTCCAAGGGCACTCCTTCTATAGGAGCTACCACACTGCCCTCAGGTGGTGACTGTGGTGAACACATCCGGAATCCGTTCCCTCCTCTGGCTGGCTGGCCCCCCTCAACTGTCACCCCTCCTTCCAACCTGGCTCCTCTAACCCAGCCGCTTCCTGCTCTGCCTCTTCTGCTACGCTGTCTTTCTTTTGTCGCTCTGCCGCGACAAGTAGATTGAGTCCGTTATCTCAAGTAGATTCTCCCTCGCTTGAGATAAACCCCCTCTGCTTTTCGCCTAAACGACAAAGTCCAAATTGCTTAAGCCTCTTTGGAATCAGGCCCCAGTGTCCTGGTACAGGACACTGCCTCAATTACGTTATGATCCAGCCATGTGGGAGAGACGCGGCCTCCCTGCTTCCCCCAAGTACCACGATGCTCTCTTGTCCCTTGGTGCCTTTGCTTATACTGACACCTTGGTCTGTGTGCCCATTTCTCCTAAGCCAGCTTTGTGTCTCTGGGTTCCCAGCCCATAGAAGTCATCCAATAAATGTTTGCCACACGACTATTTCAAGATTTGTCCTAGAGCTCTCTGGTAGCTAATTCTGTGAAAATTTATAAAGATGGCATTCAGGGGATTTAAAACCCCATTTTGAACTGAGCTACCACATCATTACGTAGGACAGCCCTACGAAGGGCCGGTTTAATGATCAGAATACACGAGTGCTAGACTCAGCAACCACAGACCTAGTGGCACTGGTACAATGCTGTTTCACGTGTCCTGGTGTGTGGCTCCAGCTTAATTATGGTGGTTGAGCCAAGCCTGAAATTACCTAATTAGTCAGATCACTGGAAGTCTTCATGAGAAACTACAATTAAAAACCTTTGTACTTGCAAGGCTGAATTGAGAAGACTGTAAACAATGAGGGAAACACTGGCTGGCTTTGAAGTCTAGAGTTTCTACCCTTCTCCCCATCCCGAGTTTTGGGTCTAGAAATAAGCTCTGAAGAAGGATGGTGGGCGCAGGGGGAGGCGGAAGCTTACCTGGATCCGTGAAGTTGAGTTTTTTGATGCCCTGGACATGTGGGTTTCCACAGGCCGGTTCATACTGTACCTGGGATCAACAGAAGACTGTGAAAACACGGTCCTGCTCTTTTACAATGACATGCTTCTAACTTAGCAAGATAGCGCATTAACTTTTATCCTGAGACATTAAAAAGCATCCAGAAATGTGCCGGGAGTACAGAATATAACTAACTGGGGAGTAACCACTCTGATTTCATGGCTTCCCAAAGAAAAATACCCGCGAAGTCAGGTGGAAATGGCTCTTCTCGCAAAGTAATGTAGATTACAGGAAAAAAAAAAACGTGAACAGTACGTGAAGGCCACGCTGTTTTGGATCTCCCTGGCCACAGAGGTTTTGGCTAGTGCTCTTCTGTGGCTATTTAAAAGGATTTATTTTTCAACCTGTTGAGTTACCTTATGTTTGGGCATCATCGGGGCCCTTGGAAAATGTCAGGGCTCCGCATTCATTGTATCTGGGGGGAAATTATTTCACTTGTCAGCAGGGGTTTTCATAGGGGAAATCAAGCTGGTTTTTTAAATGAAGTGACCTCCCTCAGACTTGAAATCATTCAGGGAGGGAGGATTTGCTTACATATTGGTTCCCAGTTTCAGGATTCGGTCTCCATACAGTTCAAAAGAACCTTCTTTTGGTGCCGTGACATACTTTCCACCGTGCTTGAACTGTACCTTCTTCACTTGTTTGCCTTTGTGGTTGAACATTCTACAATACAAAGCATGGCATGAGGGGATGTTCTCCAAGCTCAGGTAGTCCTGGACGCTGCTTTATTCTTTGTACTATGGGACAAAACAGAATTCATGCACTCCTTCGAGACAGCGATGCTGGTTGAGGTAATAATAATAACGTACCAAGAACGTGTTATGTGCCAGGTGCCGTGTAAGCACTTCAGAGCATTATTATCTTATTCATCCTCACAGCAACCATTCCCTAGATGAGGAAGTGAATCCTGAAGAACTGGGTGGTTGGCCTCAAGTGTCTGCTAAGTGGCATAGCTGGGGTGAGAACCTGACCTTCTAACTGCTGTGCTTTACTGCAGGAAGGGAGGCACCCGGCACATTCTATGCGGTGGCCCACGTGTTGGTTTCTTGGCACCCCAAACGTGGGTCTGATGATTACTGTTGAGAATTCACCTGATGAGTCCGGGAACTTCAGTTCCCCACGGAACAGGCCCGGACACCGGCAACACGAAGCGACCATTGGAATTCTGAACTTTGTCCTTCAGAAATATGGATACCTGGGAAAAAATCCACTGCTTGTCATTTTTCTTGGTATATGTTCCTAGACATAGCATTCTGGGGATGGAAAGTGTGTAATGGCTGGGGGGGGGGTGTTACCTAGGGAGCTTCTAACCACAAGAAAGGCTCCGCATAACTAGCCTACAGAGTTACAGTGTTTTTAAAAACACCTTCTTTTGGGCCGCACAGCAAGTCTCCCAGGTGAGCTATATTACCCCCGTTTTAAAGATGAGGACGCTGAGGTTCCCAGAGTGAGGTGACTTGCCCAAAGAGAACAGTGAGGATGGCGGCTCAGAGGTTGAGACACTTCCTCGAGGCCGGCCAGCTCAGAAGGGGCAGAGCTGAGGATTCAACCTTGTGTTTCTCACTCTGGAGCCCGGGATTTTGGCCACGTGCTAGACTGGTGGGAAGGGGCCAAGGCAGGTGGACCCGGTGCGCCTTAGAGTCTGAAGGTCTTTTATGTGACTTCAAACACCGTATTAAGCTGATTTCTACTTCCTGGTTTGCATGTTTTTTTTTTTTTTTTTTTTTTTAAGCAATCTCCACATTTAACGTGGGGCTCAAGCTCACAACCCTGAGATCAAGAGTCACGTGCTCTACCGACTGAACCAGCCAGACGCCCCCTGGTTTGCACACTTTGTGTCAAGGTCTGGGTCAGATTAAATTTCATAAAGGTTGTAGTAGTTCATCAGTTCTGGGCTTCTTCATCTGTAAAATGAGATAAATTCAAGGATCCCTTCAAACTCTAAACCTCTACTAGATTATATTCATAATATCATCAAAAATACACATCTGTTGGGGGCCTGGGTGGCTCAGCAGGTTAAGCGTCTGACTTCGGCTCAGGTCATGATCTCACGGTTTGTGGGTTCGAGCCCCACGTCAGGCTCTGTGCTGACAGCTAGCTCAGAGCCTGGAGCCTGTCCTCGGATTCTGTGTCTCCCCCTCTCTCTGACCCTCCCCTGCTCACGCTGTCTCTCTCTCTCAAAAATAAATAATTAAAAAAAACATTAAAAAATTACACATCTGTTGTGGGCAAAGCAGTGAAAATGCAAAGCGGTAAGAATGTGTGAGATGGTGGTTTGGCGAGCCGATGTTAGACTGTCTAGGCTCACACCCCACCTGGGCCATTCTTTGGCTCTGAGTTTTAGGCAGGTTCTACAACCTTTTTGTGTATCCATTTTCTGTTTGGCAAACAGGGGGTAATAATAGCATCTATTCAAAGGGTAAGTGTTACTTGCTGAATCAGATAATGAGAAAGCACTTATCACTGAGTCCGACACACAGTAAGTGCTCGATACATGGTAGCTAATACTCTTAGGATTACAGTCCAGCTGGACCCAGGACCCAGGCATAAAATAGCAACGGGGGACAATATACAGCAGGATATGCTGGATGGTTACGCACAGTATATACCTTAAAGGTCTTCCAGCCAAACCCTCAACAAAACCAGTTCACACGCTCCCCCCAAAACATGCCTCATGCCCTCCCAGCTCTGCTGCTTTTTAAAAAATGTTTATTCATTTATTTATTTATTTTGAAAAGAACTCATGCGAGCCGGCGGGGGGGTGCTGAGAGAGAGGGAGAGAGAGTCCCAAGCAAGCTCTGCACTGTCAGCACATGTCTCCCACTGCGGAGAAGGACCAGACCAGAGGCATGGGGTGGGCAGGGTAGGTGAGGGTTTGGAGCTGGGCCTGGAAGAAGGCGGGTGTGAAGACACTTTAGACGCAGAGATGGGAGGGGCGCCTGCGTGGCTCAGTCAAGCATCTGACTCTTGATTTCGGCTCAGGTCACCATCTCACAGTTTGTGGGGATCCAGCCCTGCGTCAGGCTCTGTGCTGACAGTGCAGAGACTGCTTGGGATTCTCTCTCTCTCCCTCTATCTCAGCGCGCCCCCTTCCCCGCCCCCCCCCCCCCCGCCGCTTGCATGAGCTCTTTTCAAAATAAATAAATAAATAAGCATTAAAAAAAAAGCAGCAAAGCTGGGAGGGCATGAGGCATGTTTTGGGGGGAGTGTGTGAACTGGTTTTGTTGGAGGGTTTGGCTGGTAGAACTTTAAGGGATTTTTAACCTTACGATTCTGTGACTGGGGCACCTGGGTGGCTCAGTCGGTTAAGCGTCCGACTTCGGCTCAGGTCATGATCTTGCGGTTCATGAGTTCGAGCCCTGCGTCGGGCTCTGTGCTGACAGCTCAGAGCCTGGAGCCTGCTTCAGATTCTGTGTCTCCCTCTCTCTCTGCCTCTATCCTGTTTGCACTCTGTCTCTCTCTCTCTCTCTCTCTCTCAAAAAGTAAATAAACATTAAACAAAAAAAGATTCTGTGACCAAGAGATGTGAATATAAGCATGGAGAAAGAAAATTTGGAGAGAGAAGTGGGAATATATGCGTGTGCTAGACCCTTTGTGAGCCCACTTCTAATAGGGTTGACTATGTCATAGCAGGTCTGAAATGGATACACTTCAGTCCAGTGTGTGGTTGTGTTTGATCTGACAACCTGTCCTTGGCTGGATGGGACTGTGGGTCTGTCTGCTTGCCCAGCCCCTCTGCTGGCCCTCAGCTGTTAAGTGTGGCTCTCCCCTCCTTCTCCTCTTATTTCACCCCCACCTCAAGTGATCTCATCTACTCCCAGTGTTCACCTCTGTGCCAGTGGCGTCCAGATCTCAAGCTGCCACTTAGTCTCCTTCCCCGGGCACTCGATGCATCTATCCCCTTGCCTATTAGACGTGTCTACCTACAGGTTCTGTGGGATGTACTTCAAATACACCCTGCTCGAACAGGGTCATCGTTTGTCTTCCCAAACCTGATTCTCCTCCGGTGTTCCCAGTTGTGGCAAATCTCTGGCCTGGCCGCTGCAGGTGCCTCCTAACTGGCCTCCTTGCCTCTCCTCTCACCTGGTTGTGATCCATCCTCCATTCTGCTGTGAAGACTCTTCTTCTTTTTTTTAAGTTTATTTATTCATTTTTGAGAGAGAGAGCAAGAGAGAGAGAGCGAGAGAGAGAGAGAGAGAGAGAGAGAGAGAGAGAGAGAGAGAGAGATGCAGAGAATCCCAAGCAGGCTCCATGCTGTCAGTGCAGCAGAGCCCCATGTAGGGCTTGAACTCACTAACCGTGAGATCATGACCTGAGCTGAAATCAAGAATCAGACGCTTAATCAACTGAGCCACCTGGGCTCTTCAGCCCCTGAAGAGACCCTTCTAAACTTGTAGAAGGCTGTGTTCTTTTCCTGCTTTAGTGGCTCTCTGCTGCCTGCCAGATAATGTCCAGTGGCCCCTGTTCTTCTCTGCAGCCATGTTCCTCCTTGTTTTTTTTTTTTTAATATTTTTTTATGTTTGTTATTTAAAAATTTTTTAATGTTTTTTATTTATTTTTGAGAGACAGAGAGAGACAGCGCAAGCAGGGGAGGGTCAGCGAGAGAGGGAGACACAGAGTCTGAAGCAGGCTCCAGGCTCTGAGCTAGCTGTCAGCACAAAGCCCGATGCGGGGCTCGAACCCACAAACCGTGAGATCATGACCCGAGCCGAAGCCGGACGCTTAACCGACTGAGCCACCCAGGAGCCCCATCTCCTTGTTTTTTTAAATTTATTTTTGAGAGAGGGAGAGAGAGAGAGAGAAAGAGAGAGAGAGACAGAGCATGAATGGTGGAAGGGCAGAGAGAGAGAGAGAGGGAGACACAGAATCTGAAGCAGGCTCCAGGCTCTAAGCTGTCAGCACAGAGCCTGACCCGGGGCTCGAACTCACAAACTGCGAGATCATGACCTGAGCCGAAGTCAGATGCTTAACCGACTGAGCCACCCGCATGCCCCGCCATGTTCCTCCTTGAATCCCTATATTCTTGCCATACCAAACACTTGCAACTTTCTGCTGCCTCTGCAGTACTGAATACACCAAACGGTTATGTGCCTCATGCCTTTACTGAGGTGGTGTCCTCCATTTAGGATGTTCACTTAACCCCTCTCCTATTTTCCCATGGGCCTGGTGAAAACCCACTTTTTAAAAAAGGTATTAGATCCTCTATGAAGACTCTTCTTTCTGTCTTTCTGTCTTTGTATGTAAGTAATCCCTACATCCAATGTGGGGCTTGAAGTCACAATCCCGAGATCAAGAGTCACATGCTCCACCGACTGAGCCAGCCAGGTACCCCCAAGAACTTTCATTGTCTTTTTATTATTATTATTTTTTAATTTATTAAAACAACTTTTTTATGTCCTTATTATTTTGAGAGGGGGGAGGGGCAGAGAGAGGGAGACACAGGGTCTGAAGCAGGCTCCAGGCTCCGAGCTATCAGCACAGAGCCCGATGCGGGGCTCGAACCCACGGACCGTGAGATCATGACCTGAGCCAAAGTCGGACGCTTAACCGACTGAGCCACCCAGGCGCCCCTCATTGTCTTTTTAAAAAAATGTTTATTTATTTATTTATTTAATTTTATTTATAAAACAACTATTAATTATTTTATTTTTTTGATAGAAAGAGGGCGCGAGTGAGCGAAGGGCAGAGAGAGAGGGAGAGAGACAGAATCCCGTGCAGGCTCTGCACTGTCACTCACGAACAGTGAGATCATGACCTGAGCCAAAATCAAGAGTTGTATCCTTAACTGACTGAGTCACCCAGGTGCCCGTAAGTATTTATTTATTTTTGAGAGAGAGAGAGAGAGGGAGAGAGCGAGCGAGCACGAGGGGCAGAGAGAGAGGGAGACAGAGGATCTGAAGCAGGCTCTGTGCTGTCAGCAGAGAGCCTGATGCAGGGCTAGAACCCATGAACCGCGAGATCATGATCTGAGCTGAAGTTGGGCACTTAACCGACTGAGCCATCCAGGTGCCGCAAGAACTTTCATTTTCTACCCAGATTTCTTTTTTTTTTTTTTAATTTTAAATGTTTATTTATTTTTGAGAGACAGAGAGACAGAGCATGAGCAGAGTAGGGGCAGAGAGAGAGGGAGACACAGAATCTGAAGCAGGCTTTAGGCTCTGGGCTGTCAGCACAAAGCCTGATGCGGGGCTGGAACTCAAGAACCATGAGACCATGACCTGAGCCTAAGTCGGATGCTCAACCGACTGAGCCCCCCAGGTCTCCCTCTACCCAGATTTCTACAATAGTGTCCTAGCTGTAGTCCTACCTCCACCCTTGTCCCCTACGGTTCATCTTCTAGAACACAAATCAGATCACATTATTGTTCACCTTAGGATGCCTGAAATGTTTTCTTTACTCTTAAAATAAACTCCTCAGTACGGTATAAAGCTACGTCAACTGGTAGGTACCAGTTTAGTTATAACTGGCATCTGTTCTGATGAGTCAGCGCCCACGCCACACAGCTTGTTAACTGTATCACTCCTGCCTACATAGGCTTCACTCACACTGGCTTTCTCTCTGTCCAAGGAACACATCATGCTTTTTCCATCTCAGGACCTTTGAACTTGCTGTCCCTTGAGTTTAGATGTACTTCCCTGCGATCTCAACTAACATGTCTGTCCTCACAAAGCCTGCCCTTGACTTGACTCTAACTCTATCAGCTAAGGATGTGCTGTCCAGTACAGTAGCTACTAGTCAAGTGTGGCTATTAAAATTAAATTAAAAATTCAGTTGCTTGGGGCGCCTGGGTGGCTCAGTCGGTTAAGCGTCCGACTTCAGTTCAGGTCATGAACTCGCGTTTTGTGAGTTCAAGCTCCGCATCGGGCTCTGTGCTGACAGCCCAGAGCCTGGAGCCTGTTTCAGATTCTGTGTCTCCCTCTCTCTCTGCCCCTCCCCTGCTGGCACTCTGTCTCTTTCTCAAAAATAAATAACGATTTAAAAAATTAAAAAAAAATTCAGTTTCTCAGTCACACTGGCCGTATTTTAAGTGTTCCATAGCCATATGTGGCTAGTGGCTATCATGTTAGACGGCACAGATATAGAACATCTCCATCACGACAGAAAGTGCTATTAGACACTGCTGGTAATGGGACATCCCAACCCAGTTGCCCCCTATAACTTTACCTTATCTTGTCATCTTCCTAAAAGTTACCAGAACCAGAACGTGACTTACTTGTCCTCCCTGTCTCTTCCGACTAGTGTAGAACCTCCCCAAGGCAGGGCCTTGGTCTCGTTCACCCATGTGTCTCTCACCCATGTGTCTCAAACACTGAGTAGAGAATAGAGTAGGCACTCAGTAAACATGTGTTGGACTGACTAGGTTTACAGTGAAATGTTTCCAAGGGCGGCAGATCATCGAGGGGAGGTGTAGGGAACATTCCACGAAGAGGCAAAGATGGAATGATGTTTCCCAACAACCGAAACAATAGGAAGAACACGAGGAAGGGCCACGAGGGAAGGAAACAGGAATGGGAATGAGAATCTGGTTGAGGCTGGGTCACACGACCCGAGGAGCCTGCCTTTGAGGAGGTAACTCTGAAAAAGTTCTGGAAGGCTAAGAGGGTTGGGAATGGGGACGGTTGTAAAGAACTGCTCAGGATTTCAAGTGGAATTGGTCTTCAGGCAGTCTCTGGCCGGGCTGAGTGCAGGTCAGGGCCTTGAGCACATGAAGGCAGCTTCCGGTTGTTTCTTGAGACCACAGAAAGCTTTGGCTATCAGGAGGAGGAGCTTTGTATTCCCTTTGGTTAAACAGTGAACAAGGGAGTGTTAGATCAGAGCTGTGTTTTCTTGATTTAGTTAGTTGGTTTCGCTAACAAATCTAAAGACTATCAAGACTGTTTTGCAAACAGAGAAAATCTGTATAGGCAATCAGACATTGCGGCCAAGCAGAAATTAAAGACCAGCCTCGGAAAACCAGACAAGTATTACGGAGCAGCAGCTGAGTATTGTCAGGATATGTGATTCCTATTTTTCTTCATGGACATTCAGATGTTTCACTGCCTGCCTACTTAGCAATTAAAGCTTAATATATTTTGTGGCTTAATATGTTTTAATGATTTTGTTATAAACTTATTATTAGGAGTGTCTTCATTATAATAAATTTTATGTCGTCAGAATTGAGAAATCAATATGGCTGCTTATATCACTACAATCCATAAAAGAATGTCCACATAGGCACAGTCTTGATAAGAATATGATGCAGGGTTTTCAATATTTTAAAGCAATACAAAACTTAATCTTATTTGTACTTTCATGGTATTTTTAAATTTCAATCGATGACTATTAGAGATCTTAATTTATGTTGGTGTTCTTATTACTCCATCTATAGCAAATAAAATGATTCATGAGGGTTAAAAATGAAATTGGCCTCTGAGTTGAAAAATATTTGTCTTCCCCGGTCCATGGAGAACACATTTCCTCTGGAGAAGGGAACAGACCGTATTTTAAAGAGATACATAAGGTAACTGGGAAGGAATGGCAATATCGCTGTCTTCCTTGATCCATTTAAAAACTGCTGAGATTGGGGCGCCTGGGTGGCTCAGTACGTTAAGCGTCCAACTTTGGCTCAGGTCATGATCTCACAGCTCATGGGTTCGAGTCCCGTTTTGGGCTCTGTGCTGACAGGCTTGGAGCCTCCTTCTGATTCTGTGTCTCCCTCTTTCTCTCTGCCCTTCTCCCACTCGCGATCTCTCCCTCAAAAATAAATAAACATAAAAAAAATTAAAAAAAAAACAACAACTGCTGAGATTTGTTACCGGAAAGTTTATCATCACGGGGCCAAGCACTGAGGACATCGCTACCTGGGCCACCTCAGCCGTCTTCTGCCTGACCACATGGCGCCCTGTTTCCCTAGGACAGCAGTGGCAGGGTGCTCCCTGGGGCCACCCATTCACTTACCCGGATGTGCAGGTCCTGGAAGAAGGTGAGGAGCGTCTGCCGGATCAGCTGGAATTCCCCCGCAGAGAGACCCCCATAGGTCTGCCAGAGGCAAAGCAGAAAGAAGCACCTTACTTCCAGAAGTGAGGTGGGACCTGCAGGCAGGCAGAGCTAGGCGGGCACTCAGGGGCTGGAGCCAGGGTGGGGCGGCAGCAGGAGAGCCAGCCCAGTTCCCTCCCCAGGGGGCGAGACCCCACGAAGGTACCCTTCACTTTTCCTGTTCAGATTTAGCAGAACATCCACCATCAACTCCCTTCTGGGGGGGTCAGGAGAAAACGGCCGTGCTCTGTGTTGTTGCTTTCCCAGCGTTGAAGCCAACAGTGGGAGGGCATAAGATGGGGAATGCCTTTTATAATGACCTTTTAATCTGTTTTTAGATGCTTGTAGATTTTTAGAATTTTGGGGGAGAGTGGCAGGCTTTGCCATCCCTCATCCAATTCTGTCTGTCATAGAATCTGGCTGTTCTTTTTTTTTTTTTTTTAAGATGTATATTTTATTTATATTTTGAGAGAGAGACGGGGGGGAGGGGCAGAGAGAGGGAGGGAGAGAGAGAGAATCCCACGCAGGCTCTGCACTGTCAGCACAGTGCCCCAATGACGCGAGGCTCAATCTCACAGCAGTGAGATCATGACCTGAGCCGAAATCAAGAGTCGGACACTTAACCGACTGGGCCACCCGGGAGCCCGGAATCCGACAGTTCTTAACAGGGGGGAGGAGAACAAGAACGGGGCTGAGGGATGAGGGACTGGTGGTGACCTCTTACTTCAGTCAGCTGCCGGAAAGTCTCCTCCACTTGATGCAGGATGGTCGGGGAGTCTTGGATGAATCCCTTGATGGCATCTAAATGATTGAACGTGACGAGCAGCACATCCTTGGGGCGGGGGCACAGCAATACTTGGTGTTTGAAAGCCATAGTCATCAGGTCATAGAGCTGAACAAAATAAAGAGGGTCAGAGAAGTACACATCAGCACCTCCACACAATCGTTCGGTCAAGCATTTACTGAAAACCAGTTCTTGGCATACCATACAGCTCAGGTGACCGTGTCAGTCATCGCTCAAACCAAGACACTTTTGAGAGTCCAAGGGGATGATATTAATAATTAAGCCAGGGGGGCGCTTGGGTGGCTCAGTCACTTAAGCTGCCAAAGGACTTTGGCTCACATCATGATCTCGCGGTTCGTGGGTTCGAGCCCTGCATCAGGCTCTGTGCTGACAGCTCAGAGCCTGGAGCCTGCTTTGGATTCTGTGTCTCCCTCTCTCTCTGACCCTCCCCTACTTGTGCTCTGTCTCTTTCTCCTCTCTCTCTCTCTCTCAAAAATAACTAAACATTAAAAATTTTTTTAAATAAAAAAATAATTAAGCCAGAACAGCAGGAATAAACCAGGGCAGTCCTGGGAAAGCCAGGATTTCTGGTCAGCTGACGTGTCTTGATGATGGAACACCTTTGGGACGGTATCGGCAGCTACAGGGCCCCGGACTGGGTGCTGGCCTCAGAGAGCGAAAACCCAAAAGCCAGCCCTCCACCAGCGCGGCTGATGTGCTGGATGGCCCTGGCCACGTCCCTCCACCTCTCTAAGCCTGAGCTTTCTCATGTGAAAAAATACTCCCTGATTTCCTGTCGTTGTGGAACTGCTGAGAGGAGGCAGGGAGATGGGATGTGCGCAAGTGACAAGAGTGAGGTCCTACAACCATGGAGAGCGGTTTTAAATGCGGAACGGAACTTAAGGAGTTATCAACAAGCCCACGCGTGGTCTGACCATCCATGAGCAGGGAGAGGTGAGACACTGGTGAGGACCAAGGTGGTCACGATAGGTTTTGTGGGAGCAGAAGGCTGCGGTCATAGGTTCACACCAACTGAGGGAGGGGAATGGCATTCTAGTTGAGGGCAACAGCATGCAGGAGGGCCTAGAGGCAGCAAGGAGCATGCTGTTTCCTGGGAGAAGGAGGATAACAGCCTGATTGGAGAGGGGAATTCGTGTTGGGGTTGGTGGGAGACAAAGTTGGAGAAGTATGGCAAGATTAAAGGTTTTAGAAAGACAGGTAAAATTATGTATTTATTTAAAAAATTTTTTAACATTTATTTTTGAGAGGCTTAGAGACAGAGCACAGGCAGGGGAGGAGCAGAGAGAGAGGGAGACACAGAATCCCAAGGAGGCTCCAGGCTCCGAGTTGTCAGCACAGAGCCCGACGTGGGGCTCGAACCCACGAACCATGAGATCATGGCCTGAGCTGAAGTCGGACACTTAACTGACTGAGCCACCCAGGCACCCCAAGACAGGCAAAATAATTTAGACTAGACGTGGTGAGGATCAGAGGGCTACTAATGTTTTCTGAGCTGTCATGATAGAAGTAGCAGTTAAGCCAGATTAGCGAGTCTGGCCATGATGAGATGAAATGGAGTGGAAGGGAGACTGGGGTTGGGAGACTGCCTGGTACCTGGCTCCTGCTAGGTGTGCAGTACCATCCAGGGACTACAAGAATGAAAGAAACTGGGCTCAGTCTGTTCCGTTAGGCGTCGGACTTCGGCTCAGGTCATGATCTTGTGGTTCATGGGTTCAAGCCCAGCGTCCGGCTCCGTGCTGACAGTGCAGAGTCTGCTTAGGATTCTCCCTCTCTCTCTGCCTCTCCCCTGCTCATGCTTTGTCTCTCTCTCAAATTAATTAAACAAAAACTTAAATAAAAAAGAGAAATGAAAGAAACTTTGCTGGAGTAATCCAGAGGTAAGGCCTGGTAAAAAAATGGGGGGCATGGAAAAGGTGGGGAAAAAAGCACATGTGATGCTTCAAAGGAAAAGCCATCACATATGGCGACTACCTGACTAGGTTTGGGGACCAAGATAAGGGCTGGGGTGCCTGGGTGGCTCAGTTGGTTGAACGTCCAGCTTCAGCTCAGGTCACGATCTCATGGTCTGTGGGTTCGAGCCCCACGTCGGGCTCTGTGCCGAGAGCTCAGAGCCTGGAGCTTGCTTTGGATTCTGTGTCTCCCTCTCTCTTTGCCCCTCCCCCTGCTCATGCTCTGTTTCTGTCTCAGTAATAAATAAACATAAAAAAATAAAAAAAAAAAAAGATAAGGGCTGTCTGAAATGACCACAGTGTTTTCCATCTAGTGCCCAGGAGAAGACCGGTGGTGATGGTGGCAGGGCAGTCTGGGAGATGTGGGGCAGAAGGAACCAGTCTGGGAGAGAAGCTATGGGCACGTTAAAGGCAGGATGGACACTATAAGCTATGGCCATCTAGTGTGGTGCTGGGTACGTTCGCGTACGTCACCTGGTGTGGTCCTATTCAATCTTCGCACAGACTCTATGATGTAGGTGTTAGCCCAAGTTTAAAAATGAAGAGACTTGCCTAATTTTACATAGCTGGCAGTAAGTGGTAGGGTGAGATTTGACCTCAGGATGGTCAGATCCTAAGGCATTTGCTAGAAACTTCTACATGATCCCATTTCTCCAACATGCAGCTACAGATTTCATTTAGAAAGGGGCATGCCACAGGAAGAGCCTGGTGTGTGTGTAAGTGTGTGTGAACATAAAACACCAAAGAGAGAGATTTGAGACTCTCTGTCATCATTACCAGACACGAAGCACCTGCTGTGGATAGGACACCACACAAGGAATAAAGGATAAAGACAGGTGTAAGATGAAGAAGTGAAAGTTCAGATTATTCAGTAAATTGAGTCTCATAGCTTGTAACTGGTAGAGCTAAATACTTGAATCCAGGTTAAAAGACTTTTTTTTCGTTTACTCTTGAGAGAGAGAGAGAGCATGCATGTGAGTGGGGGAGGGGTAGAGAAAGAGGGGGAGAGAGAGAATACCAAGCAGGCTCCTCTCTGTAAGAGCAGAGCTTGATTCGGGGCTTGATCCCACTAATTGTGGGATCGTGACCTGAGCCAAAATCAAGAGTTGGATGCTTAACCCACTGAGCCACCCAGGGACCCCAAGAATCTAGGTTTTTTTTGATTCCAAATTCTATGTGGTTTCTCTACAGAAGCCCCAACCTTCTTAAAGGCAGAAGAGCAGATGATTAACACTGATCGAACATCTATTATATGCCGGACCTAGGTGTGCTATGTTTTCTCACTGAATCCTTCCTGAACCGAAACAAAAGAACTATTATTATCCCCGTTTTATAGATGAGAAACCGGAGGCCCAGGGAGATAAAGGAACTTTCCAGAAGGAAGTGAGAGGGGGTAAGGGCACAGTTAAAGGCAGTGTGTCTCCCCAAGGTTTCCAGGTACCAGCATTAAGCGAGTACTGATTTTGCACTCTTGGCACTCACTGTCAGTCCTCAGGATTTAAAAAAATTCACATCATAGAGAAACTAAAAAATAAATTATTAAAAACTTGTTATTGTTATTGCTATTACTAAAAATAACAGAGGTCCATATTTCACTCAGATTGTTTCCCCTAATGTCCTATTTCTGTTTCAGGACTCCATGTTACATTTAGGCATCAGGTCCCTTAGGCCTCTTTTGGCTGTGACAGTTTCTCTGACTTTCCTTGGTTTTGGTGGCCTTGCGGGCTTTGAGTACTGCTTAGGTACTTTGTACCATGACCGCCAAGTGTCATCTGTCTGGTGCTTTGCTCATGATTAGACTGGAGTTGGGGGTGTCTGGGAGGAAGGCCACAGAGGTAGAGTGCTACGCATCGCCCCCATCGGGGTACGTACCACCAACATGCCTTATCACTGTTGACGTTGACCTTGACCGTCCTGGTGCAGGTAGGGTTTGTCATTCCTCCGCTGTGAGCAAGCTGTTCTCCCCCTTCTATACTGGCCTCTTTGGAAGGAAGTCCAGGGAGTGGGGAGTTATACTTCCTTTCCTGATGGCAGAGCAAGCTCTGAACAGGAGAGTCTTCTGAATAGGAGATTTGTCTATTCTCTGCCATTTATTTATTTGGAATTATCGTTTTAAAAATCAGAGCGCCCCAACAATTTGTTTCCCAAAGGGATAAATATGTTCATGTTCTAAGTAAAGACTGAGCAGTGTTGAATTTGCTTTAAAAAATGTCCAGTTTCCTCATCACAGAGCTTAGGTTTTGTTAAGAATGAAGCAGAATTAAAGCGTTTATGGTTGGGCACTTGGGTTGGGTTGAGGTGTGTGTTCCTAGTGTTCCCAAATATGGGCATGGACGCCAGCCCTCTCTTTGGGCAGCTGGAAGGACACGGACATTAGAGGGGTTGGGATGGATGATTTGAGGTCCTTTCCGACTCCAAAACTCAATACCAACACCTGATACTTGCGAGTGCCTTTTTTTGTTTGTTTTTTTTGGCAAGATGCCATTGCATACCTCATCTCATTTGACCCAGTCTATGCTCATCCACAAAAGGAATAGGAGGTGCAACCAAGGGGACAGAGGCAGCTGTCTGCTCTCACCTTATCCATGCTGGCCTGGTTCAGTCTCATAATGGAGGCATGAGCCAGGCGGTCGTAGACGGTCCTCAGGGCCTTCTTGGAGTAGAGCTCTTGGGGTTTGAACAATTCCTCCATAAACTTTTGGTTGAACATGGTGGAGATGATGTCATTCAGAACTGCAGAGACAAGAGTGAATGCAGCTGAGCAAGGTGCTGAGGAAGCGTTATTCGGACACTGCTGTGTGTGTGAATGGCCTGCAGGGGCTGGGTCTATGCAGAGCTGGGGGTGCTGGTGAGATGCGCTCCCTCAGCAGAAACCACACAGGACTCCCAACAGAAAGCAGGGCCCAGGGTGCCTTATGAGCCCATCCCAGAGCAAACATAAATGTGACCGTGTAGAAATGTGTTGTGCTTGGGGCGCCTGGGTGGCTCAGTTGGTTAAGCGTCTGACTTCAGCTCAGGTCATGATCTCATGGTTCGTGGGTTCGAGCCCCGCGTCGAGCTCTGTGCTGACAGCTCAGAGCCTGGAGCCTGCTCTCTGACCCTCCCTTGCTCACGTTCTCTCTCTCTCTCAAAAATAAAAATAAAACATTAAAAAAAGAAATGTGTTGTGCTTTAGTAGCTATAAGCCACTTTTATACAGACATTATCTCACTTGATGGGGGAAATGTTTCTTCTTTCTTTAAAGAAGATTCCTATGCACATTTTGTATCTCTTCCTTAAAATGAGAGGCAGCATTGCTCTTTTTGTTTGTTTGGTTAGCTAATCTGTAACGTTTTTACTTAAAATTAAATGTCATAAAAATGGGACCAGTAATGGTCATCGACTCTGTTTAAAGAAAAAATATTTTATGGAAATAGACAAGTCTACCCGCTGGTTAGAGATTTCTAATGTTTCTACAAGAAGTGTACTTCATGCACCATTTTAGAATGCCTTAATTTCTACATTTGATCTCTAATATTTTAAAAAATTTTGATGTTTTTATTTATTTTTGAGAGAGAGAGAGAGACAGAGCATGAGCAGGGGAGGGGTAGAGAAAGAGGGAGACATAGAATCTGTAGCAGGCTCTAGCACAGAGCCCGATGTGGGGCTCCGACTCATGAACTGTGAGATCATGACCTGAGCCGAAGTCAGACCCTCAACCCAGTGAGCCACCCAGCTGCCCCTGATCCAGAATATTGATATTACACTGTGGTGATACGTCTCAGTGTTGTTCAAATGGAAAGTTTCCATCTGGTAAGAATAGAAGTCCTAAGGCATGTGCAAACCAAAGTGTCTCTAATTCAAGTCGTTCATTCACTCATCCAATAAACTATTCTGTGCTACTCAAATAACATTAGTTGAGGGCTAGGAAAGCCATCGGGTGCAAGAAATAGGAACAGGTATGTATGAACACAGATTATTCTTAATTAAGCCAGATACATGCTGACCTCAGGGTGAGGGTATATGAATGCTGAGAATATACATTCATTGCAATTAAAACTTGCAAGGAAACTGATTATTTAGAATAATTATACAAAACCAATGACTAAACATGAGTGATTATTGCCGAAGGATACAAATGCCCCTTTCTCTTGCCACACAAAGGTCACAGCAGGTGACGGGTTGTGACCATGTATTTTAGAGACTGAAGGCAAGGGAGTTCATTCAGGTCATGGTTTCAGGCACCCTCTCTCCCTTTAAGTTATGGATGGAAGTACCCTGAATGCTCAGCCAGCACTGAGAAGCATCCAGGAGCCTGGCTGGCTCAGGTGGTGGAGCGTGTGACTTTTGATCTTGGGGTTGTGAGTTCGAGCCCACATTGGGTATAGAGACTACTTAAAAAAAAAAAAAGATCTAAAAAAAATAAAAGCATCTCAAAGAGCATTTTGGGGGGAGGGGGCAGCTGTGGGCTGGTTGTATTTAAATCTTTTTAAAAAATGTTTATTTAGTTTTAAGAGAGAGAGCGTGAGCAGGGAGAGGGGCAGAGAGGGAGACAGAGGATCTGAAGTAGGCTCTGCGCTGACAGCAGAGATGTGGGGCTCGAACTCATGAACTGTGAGATCATGGCCTGAGCCAAAGTCAGACGCTTAACCGACCGAACCACCCAGGCGCCCCAAGGTTGTATTTAAATCTTACATGGAAGGGCTATGGGGAGAGAGTGAGCAAAAGCCTACCCCCACGCCCTGCCCCCCGCATTTTGATAGAAAAGAACTAAATGATTGTGGCTCCTTGCAGAAGCGGTGAACTCACACTTGACCTTTGGACTTCACTCTAGGCTCTATCTTCTTCGTAAGGAAGAACGCCGTTGCCAATATACGCTTAGGTTAGGCGTCACCTCTGACAATTGGAACCCATTGCAGCACGCCCCTAAAGTGCACCAACATTTTCCCAGTGTGGACAGTCTGGGGACATTCAAACCCTGCCGGGTTTGCTTCATGAATGGTCTTTTGTCTTTGGCCCAAACAAGCAAGGCCTGCAAGAAACTGAGTTTCCTAACCTTTTTCTTATCTTAGCCTAGATCAAGGGCAGAATTTGCAAGGAAATAGGTACAAGTGAAAAGTCACCCAGAAGCCCTCGAAAGAAAGAATTTGGAGAATTTTCCAGATTTATGTAGGGCAAGGAGGAGTGCCAAAGAGGAAGAATTCCAGTTGAAGAATAACATCAGCTCTGATTATGTCAGCGCTTACAGAAGCTGCCATTCACCTGGGTGCTGAGTCGTTTCCCTAGGGTCTTTGCGTCCCTAGCAGGATCTCGGAAAATAGCTTAGACCCAAATGCATCAGTTGTAAAAGAAAGAAAATTGCAGGGTGATTGCTAGTCACTCTGGCAAAGTAAAAGGCAAAATGAAGCCTTTCCCTCTGGGAAGTGAATAGGCTATATATCACCAGGGCTCCGTGCACCAGAACAACCAGAAAGTTTACCTGTTGTTAGGAGTACAGCACGCCCCGTCCCCATGGGCAGAGTGGTGAACATAAATGTCCCCACAGAAGAAATGGCAGTTTATGATTGGGCTTCGGCATCCAGGGCTCTCGCCTCTCAAATTTAAGTCTTTGGAAAGAATACGGGGGCACAGATTAACAGGCTTATATCTCACAATGTGCTTTACCTAGCACTTGGTTGAGGTGGGCCTAAATCTGTACCCGACATGAGATAAACACCAGGGCATGGCGAGGAACGGAAGGCTGTCCTTGCCCTGGAGAAGCAGTTCATGCCGTATTTAAGTTAAGCCTGAGAAACGGTTTTAAGCAGACCTGTCAGTCTGTCTTGGTGTGAGCTTTCTGCACTCACCCAGGCTTTGCATAATGTCACGAGGCAGGAATGTGCTAGGGGCCAGGCAGCAGCCTGCAGGGACTAAGGGGCAGGGACGGAAGTAATTTTTCACAGGTGCATCAGAAGGATTAGTAGCTGAGTTCTTAACGTATCAGGCTGCTTGTCCTGGGTTCTGATTACAAAGTCAGGTTCTGCTCATTATTTTAAGATGCCTCAGTTAAAATAAATTCCAGTGATTCGATTATGTATACTCACAGCCTTCATAATCCACATGTCTCACCTGAGATTCCACCATGTCTCAAGAGGTGGGCCAAAAATTGCTCAAGAGAAGTGGTAAAATACAATAAAAGTGTACCAAGCACTTCAGCTGTGGTTTTCTTTGAGCCTGGCCTGATGAAATAATTCTCTTGATGAAAGCCAACTGGGCCTTTTTTTTTTTTTTTTAATGTTTATTTATTTTTGAGAGAGAGACAGAGGGCGAGCAGGGGAGGGGCAGAGAGAGACGGAGACACAGAATGTGAAGCAGGCTCCAGGCTCTGAGCTGTCAGCACAGAGCCTGATGTGGATCCTGAACCCACGAACAGCGAGATCATGGCCTGAGCTGAAGTCGGATGCTTAACCTACTGAGCCACGCAGGTGCCCCTGAAAACAACTGGGTTTTTTTACCAACCACCTCAGCTCTACATTTAATTGTTATTGGGAACATGCAATTTGGAACCGAGGGTAAAAGGGAGAAGCTACTACTTCCAGATGGTTACCATTTTTGAATCCTTACTATGTTCCAGGCATTGGGCTTAGAACTTTCCATGCATTATCTCATTTAAACCCCGAGACAAGTCTGAATTACTCTCCTTCTTCTATCAAGGAGGACCACTGAGTCTTAGAGAGGTGAAAGTCCAAGGTCACATAGCTGCGGGTGGAAGTGAAATGAAGATGGGTGTTTGATTTTACTGCCTGTGCTCTTAAATGTTACATACGTCATTTCGGCATACTTGGTATGGTGACAGCATTTAAAATACTGAGGACGATGGCTGATGGCATGCATACGCTGTACCCAAATGTCAAGTGATGGAAGAAACTTGTGACATTTAAAGGTGGGAAAGGCTAAGGTTTTATTCTGGGGAGCCGGCCAAATTTTCAGGTTTGCTGCTGGTTGTAGGTGAAGGGGAAACTGAAGGTCTGGTACGATTAGGCCCTAGTGCGCGCAGGCTTCAGCCCCTAGTTCTGGCAGCCATGCAGCCACATGCTTCCATTTCCCCCGTTGCTCAGTAGAGATCTCTGTGTGCTAAGGGGAACGGCTGGGGGAGGAGCACTGGTGTCGAAGCACAGTTCTTTGGCTGCACGATACTGTCACAGAACGGTGTTAAGGACTACCAGCTAGGATAGCCTCCCCAGATGTGTGGCTGCTGTCCCAGCGGTCCCTGCCAGACTGTCTCGTTAGACAAATACCTCAGGTGCCATAGGGTCCTTTGGCCAAAGTCTGCTTGGTTTTCATCTTATGTGCTGCATTTATTTAGGTAAGAGATTCCGCCATATAACCAATGTCTTGGCTAAGGAGAAACTCACGCCTGTGTTTTCCCTTAGGAATATTTAGAGTGGTCCCGCAGTAAAGCCCAATGATACAGGACTAAGTGAGCCTGTGGATGCAGACTGAACACATGCAGCCCAGAGATAGCATACCTCGTTTTCTGTCCACCTCTGTCCATTCATCTACATGAAGCATATAAAAAGAAAACACCAGTTCATGAAGCAAGAACATTCTTTTCAAGGAGGCTTTAAAAATACCAATTCCAATGATCTGGCCTAGGAAACTTTATTTTGCACGTGGGCAGTAACGTCTAATGCAGATACTCTACCTTCCATCTGAAACCTTGGAAAGGATGATGGATTCATAACAAGTTCCAAAAGAGCCCTGGAGAGGCTATGTCTTCGAGACGGGGCCTCGTGGGAGAGGAAACCCAGAGCAAACACCCTGGGGTTGATCTCGAAAGGCCCGAGGAGTCATTTTCTCTAATGCTATGAGAATACACACCATTCAAAGGCTTTTACAAACACTAACTTTCCTGAGGAAGAATCCCAAAAACAGGTAGAGAGAGGATTTTTGTTTTCTACAACCTGATTTTTTGTGAAGATTTCCCTGTCCAGAGTGCAGATGGAACTGTTCCAGATAGAAACCTTGAAAGGTGAACTAAAAGGAAAAAAATGTCCATTTCTTTCTGATTTACTTTTACACATAGATGCATGACTTCCATGGAAAAAGAGGGCAGTAATGAGGGGACCACTGTAAAGAAAGAGTCTGAGGTCAGAGGCTGCTGGGGACATGCCAAGAGGGAACCAAATGAGGAGAAAGGTACTTGGCTGGAGAAATCTGTGAGAATCAAGACCCGTTATAGGCTGAGATCTGGCTCTACCATTTACTAGCTATGTAACTTCAAACAACTTATTGAACCTCAGTTTCTGCATCTGTAAAATAGGATCATAACTACATCGACCTCATAGGGTTGCTGTGGGGATGAAACGGATAACACGCATTGAGCACTTAGCTGGCTTCTCTTCTGGCTCCGCTTTCTGTACTGCACAACTTTGGACACCACCCGTAAAGGATGAAATACGGCTTTTTTCTTTCCTTAATGTTTTGGGGGGAGATTTCAATGTAGAACTCCAACACCACCCCCTCTAAGCAGGGTTCTACATGCATCCACATTTTCTTTTTATTTATTTCTTGCATCCACATTTTAAAAACATTTTGTAATTAATGGTCTCTTTTGGAAACATTTGCACTAGGTTGTTCCAGAGGTGATTTCTGAAGTTATAATCAAGCATCCATGTGCCTTCAATATACAGCACCAACAGCACTTAAGAAACCAGTTTGAAAGCACAGCCAGAGCCATGCCCTAACTGGTGGCAAAAGGTTCCCACTGTCAGGTTAGACTCCTCTGGAAAAAGTCACCATCTTTTTCCCACAAGTCATAGGCTTTTGGAGAGAAAACACTGGGCAAGCAGCACCAAGAACCAGGTCTACTTAGAGCAGATACTGGTCTCTTTGGCATAATGTCCACATCTTCTGTCTTTTGGTGGCATTCATTTTACAGGCGATCTTGCCTGATGCGTTTGTGGGCATTCAGAGGGGTGGTGCCGCAAGGGGCTCATTACCCTAAGGGACAGCGGCTCCCTGCTGTTGGCAAAGTGGAGCTGGGCAAAAGCGTGTCCTGGGTACGGGCACTCCTGCAGGCAATGACACTCAGCTCCAGCAGAGGTCGCTCTAGTGCTGTGCGTGCCTCCTCCCTGCCCTCCTGAGGATCCCTGGAAGGTAAAAACCATGTCCTGTCTTTCTGTTACTTTTCCAGGTGACTTGGTTGCGACAATTTCACTTTAGTTATATTTTGAGTGGGAGGAAGGCTCAAGGTTATCCAGAGCTGCCTGCTAAATTGGAACTAGAAAAATAAAAACAGAATCCCACCCCCATTTGGTTGTTCCGTAAGTACCACAGTGTGATCTGCTTGTCCTGGAAAAATCACTTACTGGCTCTCTGTCTCAGTTTCCCCTTCTGTAAAATAATGAATGTAAACAAAATGTAATAGGGTCTTATTTATGAGTATTTTTAAGAGGACGGGAGTGAGGCAAAGGCAGCTTTTATTATTCTTGCTATTGCTTAAAACGTGGGACGACATTCATATGCAACACTCAAAAGTTGCCCCAGAGAGACAGCACTTCCTTTCTGTTGAATGCTAAACTAGAGGCTGCGCTGTGGTGAAAAACTGCAATATACGCGCGGGCCTTGTGGGAGTGGGATGGCCTCCAGGAGACCAATTAGTCGTGTAAGGTAATGAAAACACCTAGAAGAAATATGATTTCCATTCACGGCATCACTGAGGACTTGTTTACTGTGTCTGGTGTTTTATAGGCCTCTGTGCGCCAGTAATTGTCACAGCGGCTCCTGCAGCTACACCAACCCTCAGTGGTGGGACAGAGGGGGGTTCTCAGCTTTCTGAATCCTGAGCCCTCCACCCTGTTTTGTCACTGTCTTATTCAAGTCCCCATGGGCCAGCTACTCTCTGCTGTTTCTTTCATAAAATCAGTGGGTACATTGGAGACTTTTTTTCAAAGCTCTCCCTCTCTTCCCCACCTCCTATCCCCCCACCCTAAAAGATTCTGATACAGTCCCCCCCCACACGTATGGAAGTATTGTGCAGTAGTTGAGGACATATTCGTTAAGAGTGTGAGCGCTGGAGCCCGATGACCTGGGTTCAAATCCTTTACTCTTCCTCTTACTGCCTATGTAACCGCAGGCAAATTACCTCTAGCTTCCCCAACTGTATAAAGGGGATAGTATTACCTAAACGATAGTATAGTTGTGGGGATTAAGGTCTTTAGAGAAGTCCTTGGTACACAGTAAGTGCTTAGTAAATGTTTATTGTTGTCAGGAAGATATGTTCCCCCCCCCCCCCCACCCAGGAGACTGATCCAAAGCCCTGCCTCCGGTGAATGCACAGAAGGGCTGGACCAGGCTCCACCCAGCATCTCACATTGATGTCTGACACTCACCCAGACTGTGGAAGGAAGGAACCAGTGAGTGAATGTGAATTGGTAAAGATGGCTGAAACTCCCTAAAGCTGCGTTTAGCCAACCCAGAAGGACGACAGTTCCTGAAAACAAAGGAAACCAGTCCCTTCGCATTCACAGGGTCTTGCCCAGAACCCCTCTTGAAAGCCAGCACCTGCTCCTCATTGTGCAAAATAGGTTGAGTACATGATCTCATTCAATTCTTACAACTTCGCTCTAAGTATGTATGATGCCTACTTTATGGAAAAAGAAACGGGCTTATCGAGGTTACACTCCAAGAGCATACAACTAGTTTGATGGCAATGCTGGAGTTGGAACCCAATCGTATGACCCCAGTGGGTATACTCTTAATTGCGAATTTACACTGTCTTCCAAGTCGCAGACCGCGAGGGAAAGGACTGTCAGCTCACTAGTGCCATTAGGCCCAGTGAAATCACAGAACATATGTGCCAAGGAAAACAGAACCCTCTTGAGGAAGAAATGACAATGTCATATAAAACAGCCAATTTAGATCATCGGTTCAACAAACTCTGACGGAACACCAACTTATTCTCGCCTCTAGGCACTACGCTAGGTGCTAGGGGACAAAGAGGAAGAAGAGCATCACGTGCGGGGGAGACACTCAAAGACTGTTTCAGTAGAACATGGCCAGTGATAAGGCATGGAGAGGCATGCATGGAGTGCCATGGAGTCTTCTCAGACCCTGTCCCCCATCTTCCTGAAGGGGATGATTCTTAAGCTGAAAATGCAGGATGGAAGGGGGACTATCAGCACAGAAATGGCAGGTTTGGGGTGGATTGGGGGTGACTAGCATGGAAATACGAATGCACATGCTTTAAAATAGACCTATTAGTCTATTTTAGGAGGCAGGCAGTGGTGGAAGGTAGGACTGCAGAGGTGGAGAGAGATCAGGTCAGCAAGGGCCCTGAAACGTCCTGCCAAAGACTTGGTCTCCATCCAAGCAGCAGTGGAAAGCTGACAAAGGGTTTTAAGTAGCGGAGACTATGGACAGATTTGCATTTTAGGAAGCTCACAGGCGGCCCTGTGCAGAATGAATGGAGGCGGCATGCTGCAGGGAGCTCTTTATATCTCTTTGTGCATGGACTTGGACTCAATCACACAGGCACAACAGTGAATATCGGAATATGTATGCTTAACATCCGAATATGCATGTTTAACATCAATTGAGCATACAGACTGTTGGAGACAATACATGTTTTATCTTGGGTCATGTCAGTTACCTTCATATCAACTTTTCTTTCTCTACCTGGAAATATATGTTTCTTTTGTACTTAATCCCAGGAAACTTGGTGAAAGCGGATGTTGGTTGAGAGGAAGGAAAAGAGGGAGAGGATAAGGGTGGCAGAGAGTTCTGTGCGGTCATTTCTCTGGCGATTAGATGTGGTGTATATGGGTGACAGAGTCTGCATTTTAGAAACTCTCATAATTATTTCCAGAACTGCCTTCTCTTTCAATAACTGTGAAGAGAATAACTTAAAACTCACTTATGTTTTCTTATTTATCTGTTATTTCAGAACCCCGCTTTCTAGAAATAGCTTCTGAAATGAGCAAGACTGGCCTCCAGCTTATGAAGGAGGATACTACACAGGACAGGAGAAGCCACACCTCGTTGGGGTGGGGGAAGAGGATGCTTGGGCTGGCGAAGAGTGTGTCGCCAGGTGGTGGGCGGCTGGGACTCCTACATTTGGGAGGGATCATTTGTCAGGAGAGATTGGGAAATCGGCTCTCCAATTTGAGGGGGGTGGAAATTGGAGGTGAGGGTGTCAGGTCCCCTAATAATATACCTCAGCGCGGGTATTCAATCCTTCTGCTGCGAAAGAATCTTTTTGGAGAATTTGACTCCTGGAGGGGCTCTGACCGGATGGGGCTGTGGCGTTGTGAGAAAGGTCCCTGGCTATAGAAGCGCGGGGTGCGGCGGTGTTGGTCAGCCTGCAGGGGGACCTGGCAGTGGGGGCCGCGCTGCGGGGCGTGGGGCTGGCTGGCTGCGCGGGCCGGGCGCCTCTCACCTTTGCGGGCCTTGTTTCCCGGGATGTTCTGGGCCCGCAGCCGCTGGTCCAGGATGTAAAGCATCTCCCCGCCCAAGTTCAAGAAGAGCAGCGGTAGCGTCCGCACCGACATGGTGCCAGGTATCAGTGGGGCAAGTGACGAGACCCGGGGCTGGGTAGCGGTAGGCCTGGACTCCCCGCCGCCGCGTCCCCCTGCTTGGTTGCCAGGGCAACGCGGCGGCCGGCTGAGGAAGCCAATCAGCGGGCCGCTTGTTGGGAGGCGCCCGAGGCGGGCGCTCATTGGGCCGGCGGCTGGCGCCTCTGTGGTGGATTGGGCTTTTGGGTTCGAGAGCTGGGTTTGTCCCCAGCTGGGGTGGCAGGGCTTCCCCCTGCCCGGGGACGCGGGAACCCGGAGCGGAACTTCGGAGTAGGCGGCCGGACCTGGGGTGGGGTCCCGGCCCCGCCCTTTCCGAGCGCCGCGACGCTGGCCTTCCCCGTACGTAACGTGCAGGGGTCACCCGCCTCACAAGGTTGCAAAGAGGAATCCCCGAGATTGTGCAAAATGCCACGAAGCCCTCAGTAATCTTTTGGGTGGGTGAAGGGCCAGAAGTCCTTAATTCGCGTTTCCGTCCTAAGAGCGACTTGGGAGCGAAGTCCCACCTTGGTTTCGTGCTCCGTGAAGCAAACCAGGCCTGTTCACGTCTGTCCGCTCCGGGAGGAGGCGTGCTGGGGTTTCTCTGAAGCTCCCTCTTTTCACACTGTTGAGCCGTCGCCTCCCATGCAGTTCTCTGCTTGGAGGGCAGCGACCCCGTACTTCACTCGCGTCGTGAGCTCCAGCATCACCTTCCGTTACCTGCTGCACGTTTGTACTTTGATGAGCAACCGTTTCTGTAAATTTCAATACTTCTGAAACCTGCGAATCCACTTTCCCTCCAGCCGCTCAGACTTGAAATCTGAGCCTTGGCCAACAACTCTGGTCTCCTCGGGTCCTATTATCAGTCACCACTTCTGCTTTTACCTCCAAAATCTTTCTCCTGTTTAGCTCTTAATTTCTTTTTCTGCCGGCATTAGTATGTTTTCTCTCCACGCGCACTGGCTGCTAGACTAAATTTCAGCAGTTGCCGTTTTCAACATGACGCATCCCTTCTGTGCTTCCCAACTGTTTGCCGGATCACAGTCTAAGTGCCTGGCATGGCATTCAAGACTCTCCACTCTAACTACCTTTCTGGAGACATCTTCTGCACTCCCCCATTGCCCCCTAATCCAGCAGAGCTCATCTGTCTCATCAGCTTTGCCCCCTCAGTGGAACGCCACCTCTTCTTTATAACCACACCTACTACTGCAAAGTCTTACCCTGACAGCTCAAGTCCTTCCCATTCCTTCTCTAGTCCCCTTCCCTTCCCAGCCATGTTTTCGAAAGTAGTCTAGGGGCACCTGGGTAACTCAGCTGGTTAAGCGTCTGACTTCAGCTCAGGGCATGACTTAAGGGTTTGTGAGTTCGAGCCCCACATCCGGCTCTGCACTGACAGCTGGGAGCCAGCTCAGAGCCAGCCTCGGATTCTCTGCCTCTGTCTGCCTGTCCCCTGCTCTCTCTCAAAAATAAATAAACATTAAAAAAAAAAAAAAAAGTCCGCGCTCACAACTTGAATTTCCTTAACATCTGCACTCCCTACCTCACTGCAACTTGGATTCAGTTCTCTCCATCCCTTTGAAGCTACTTCGCCATGAAGACTTTTTGGTCCTTAACCAACATCTCAGTACTGGATACTATAAAGTCATTGAAAGTGGGCAGTCCAAGGCTTTGATTTGATTGTGCCTGGTCCATGCAGTTTTAAAAGGGGAGAGAATTAGGATAGGAATGTATCAAGCAGCTTAGCATCACTATCTTATACCTGGCCTTCCGTATATTATGTTAACCTGCCTGATTGCTAAAGGCATTTAAGTTTGCTATAGCATAGATTCCTTCCATGGTGTCTCAGGCCTTTTTGTTATTGTTGTTGCCCCTACGCAGTATGGTAAAATGAGCAGAACACAGGCTTGGAATAACGATGGATGTGGGATTGGATCCTAGGGCTGCCTCTAACCAGCTGTGTGAACTTGGACAAGTTACCTAACCTCTGAGCCTCGGTTCTCACATGCTAAAATGAGGATCATCATGCCAATATGGGGTGGATGGATAGGGAAGGTGGCTTTAAAGATTGGATGAGATATTGTGCCTGCGGAGCGCTTACAACGATGCTTTTCCTGTAGGTCTGCCCCGTTGTGTCCCTTTTCTCAACTTCTCCACTGGCTCCCTTATATGATGGCACTTGGCCCTCCAGCAAGGTATCTCCACGGAGCTGTGTCCACTCCAAGTCCTGCCCTGTAAAGGGCCTTCCCTACTGTTCCTGGAGGTGTTATCTGAAGAGCTCAAGTCTGTCGTTCTGAGCCTCTCATCCCACTTGATTGTGCAGGACCCCAGCCTCTCTGTTCTACCCTCACTTTACCTTCCCCCTCCCCTCAGTTGCTCCTGAGTCAGGCTAGTTTCTCATTGGGCAATTTCACCCACACCCATGGCTTCACTCACCATCTAAACATAACCCGTAAACTTGGTTCTACCTTAGGCCTCGCTGCAATCCTGGATCTAAGTTTCTAGCTTCTCTTTGGATGTCACTTTAACATACCTTTCCCCCCGTTTTGTCTTTCCTCAATGGCTTCCCATCTCAGAATGAATTCCAGAATCTCTTTCCCACTGTAGTGGACTGAATGTTTGTGTACCTTCCCAAATTCATATATTGAAGCTCTAACACCCAACATGTTGGGATTTGGAGGGGCCTTTAGGAGGTAATGAGTTAGATGAGATTGTGAGGGTAGAGTCCTCATGATAGAATTAGTGCCCTTATAAGAAGAGATCTTTCTCTCTCCCCTTGCATGTGAGGACATAGTCTGAAAGCGGCCATCTTCAAGCCAAGATTTCTCACCAGAAACCAAATTGGGCAGCATCTAGATCTCGGACTTCCTGGCCTCCAGAACTTTGAGAAAATGTTTCCATTGTTTAAGCCAGTTTATGGTTTTTAATGGCAGCCTGAGCAGACTAATACCCCCAGAAAGCTCTAGATTATCTGGTGTCTGCCTTCCCCTCTGACCCCAACTCTTCCTGCTCTTCTTCAGTCTGTGTTAGACACAGTGTCCCTTGCTTCTGCAAACCTTCCAAATGTGCTCAGATGTCAAGGCCTTGACACTTCACCTGGTGTGAATGAGTGAACTTTGCAGGAAAAGGGGTACCCGTAAAACTCCCCAGAATTTATAAGGAATGTTTTGTGTATGTGCAGTTTCTCTCGGATAGGACTTGTAGCTTTTAATAGATTCTTAATCTGAACACCAGCACCCCTGCCCCCAAAACAATAAAGTGCTTGGATCGCTCCCCCTTTGATCTACCCTCCACCTGCTTAAATGTCTAAACAGACTTGGTGCTGTCTTCACTCCTTTGGTTTTTAACCATAACCGGCTCCCCACTCCCTAGAGAGCAGCCAGCACATCAGGCCTCTCACACCCCAGCCTCCACTTATCTGTCAGGCTCTATTTCCTGTTCCCAGTGCCCTCTGGACACAGCATGCACCTGCTGACATCTTTGCCTTTGCACTTGCAATTCCTTCTGCCCCAGATCCCTTCCTGCCCCATTTCTGCCTGGCGAGCTTCAACTTCCAGGGCCTGGTCCAGAAGGCAGCTCTGACAGCCGGCCTTCTCACTCAGCAGCCACTTCCTCTGTGCTGCTGTGTGCTCAGTCTCCCCTCCACAGGAAGGAGGCGGACAACGGGGTGCTGTTTATGTGAGTGTGTGCAAGGGGTGTTATGAGAATGTGTCCTCAGGTGCACGAGGCAGAGGCTCTTTCTCAGACAACCCTGGGATCCCAGAGCTGAACGACCAAACGAATTCCTCCTCCCCGTCCTCAGTGCACACAGAGCCCCACCTTCTCTCCTATTCTCCTTTAAGGCAGAAAGACAGAACTCTAATACAATTTATTGGTTTTCTGTGATTGCCTCTGGTCCGGCTCTGGAAGGCCTCATTGGGTTCTTCTGGCCTTGTTTCTGGGCTGCCGCGGCTGCCGCTTTTAAGGCCCTTTTTTGCTTCTTCAGCTTTTGTACCTCCTGGAAAACCTGGGGACGAAAGGGAGCAGGGAGACACTGTGACCCTATGCAAAACCTCAGACTTGGAGCGGCTGGGGTGGGAATGGACTCTCCCGGAGGGTCATGTCAGCCTTTCTCTATGGGGCAGACGGCCTGGGAGCCTCCTCAGGGCCTTGGGGCCGGTTCATTGCCTCACTCAGGAACAGACTACCCTCCCTCTGATCTCTCCACCACAGTCCCTGAGTGGGGCCAACGAAAGCCGCCATTCTGACACATACCCGAATGCACAGCGCCTTCTTGGTTGCCAAGCGGAGGTGGGCTTTCCGGTGGTACAGAGGGGGGATGGTGTACTCAATCCCCAGATCCTTGCAGACCTTCTCAAAGACATTATAGTTGGTCTTACGGAGGTTTTTGAGCATCTTGTTCCTCTGGTCGATGCTCATCAGCAGATAGCGCTTGTGGGTTTTGTCCTGCGAGAGAGTTGGTATATTACTTTTAGTATCATATAAATGAGTGGTGAGCCACTTTACAGTAACAAGGGATGGCCATTTCAGCATCTCATTGAAATCTCCCAACAATCTTGTGCAAATATCAACGTTTGCATAACACTGATTATCCCACAGTTATTCCCATTTTACAGATGGTGAAATAAAGGCTCAAGGCTCAAAGATGTCATCTGATTGACAGAAGATCCTAGAACTGTGCCAGGCAGGGACCTTGTGTGAGGTCAGGTCTGGAATCCATATCTATGGGTCTTACTCCAAATCTCATGCTCTTTCCCTTACACCACCTGCTCAGCCTCCCCACAGCTCTGCAAATTGTCAGCTGGGGTGGAGAGGAGGGAAGGCCTGTGCTCCTCTGTGAGGGATCTCTGCAGGGGGGCTGCTGTTCCACACTCCAAATGACCAGAACTCTCATCGCCAAGAAGCAAGCTCAACCTGCTCCAGGGGACCCTGAGGTGCTGCCCATGGACAGAGCCAGACCGTTCTGTATTTACAACCGTGTGTTTATTAAAAATACGTGCAGCTGCCTAAATCACAGCAGCTCTGTGCCCTTGGCTGTGCCGAGATATGGCATCGTGGTTAAGGATATGGGCCCTGGAGGGGCACCTGGGTGGCTCAGTTGATTAAATATCCAACTCTTGATCTCGGCTCAGTTCATGATCTCAGTTTGTGAGATTGAGCCCTGTGGCAGCACGGAGCCTGCTTGGGATTCTCTCTCTCCCTCTCTCTCTGCCCTCTCCCGCTCGTGCTCTCTGTCTCAAAAAAATAAATAAAAAAATAAACCTAAAATAACCCCTGTGTTCTTTAAAAAAAAAAAAAAAAAAAAAAAAAAAAAAAGAAAGAAAAAAAGAATATGGGTCCGAGAGCAAGACCACCTAGTTTCAAGTCCTAGCACATCATTTCTGAGTGGTGTGCTTTGAGGAATAACTTAATCACCCCTTGCCTGGATTATGCCTTTGTAACATGGGATAGAAAGGTGGTTCTAAGGGTGAAATGAGCTGATGCACGTGAAGTGCTCTGCACACGGCCGAATACTTCCTATGGCCATGCCGGCGCTTTATTATTTCACCTGGGCCTCAAAATCCCGTGAGCAGGTACTACTATGCCTCCCGCTTTACAGACAGGAGAACTGAGGCTTGGGCACATAAAGTACTTCCCCAAAGTCACACATCTGGTAAGCGGAAATGGCAAAGCCGAGATTTGAACCCAGTGCCAACCTGACTCCATTCATGCATTCCAGAAATCCTGAAGACCCACTATGTGCCAGACGCTGCGACCATGCCCTAAAGTCTGCGTCGTGACCACTGGTGACACTCAGCACAACACTGTGAGGCTCCCATTTTCTCCACCGGCGGCAGGAGGGAAATGCTTTTCCCACGGCAGCTAAGGGCTGGGCGCCCTGGCGTTGTGGCCATCTGGCTTTCCTAGCTGCTTCTCTGGACCCAGAGCCCTTCACCTCTCAGCCTCCTCTCCCCCGGCTGCTGGTGTTCAGCTGGGAGCGACGCCCAAGGTTTACCTTTCGGTGTTTCTGCATGTGTTCTTCATAATTGCGGATCTTGACAGTCAAGGCAACAACTGAAACCACAAACCACAAAGGATGAGAGCCGGCACAGAGGAAGGAAGGGCCCGGGCCCGGGTTATGTTTTAAGACCTCAAGGAATAACAATCACCAGTGCTCTTGTGTAGCTCTCTGCAGCTCCCAAAGCTCTCTGAATTTCAAGGTCTCAAAAGACTTTGGATTCTCTGTCCTTTAGAAAGCAAAGTCTAAGGAAGGCAAGTTCCTTCATCTTATAAGCCTATCATCCCCAAACCATAGCAAATAGCATTCTTTTAAAAAAAAAAAATTTTTTTTTTTTAACATTTATTTCTTTTGAGGGAGAGAGAGGCAGAGTGTGAGCAGGGGAGGGGCAGAGAGAGAGGGAGACACAGACTCCGAAGCAGGCTCCAGGCTCTGAGCTGTCAGCACAGAGCCCGATGCGGGGCTCGAACTCACGAACTGCGAGATCATGACCCGAGCTGAAGTCGGACACCCAACCGAGCCACCCAGGTGCCCCAGCAAATAGCATCTGAATGTGGCGACTTTAGAGCGTTCCTGTTAAATTCAGGAATGGGTCTACAGTCCATGCTATATCACTGTTAGTCATTCAGCGCTGCACTGGCGGTCCTAGCCAATGCAGTACGGTTACATTCCAGAACCGTCAAGGGTCTACTCCTTGCCTCTCCCCTTCCAGTGGCCACCCTTCTCTCTGTGTCTTCACTAGTGAGTTTTCAGAATTATCAGCTCTCACGCATCTCCTAAAGCCCTGCAGTGGTCTTCCTTAGGCAGCCTCTCATTTGATCCCTGCCTTTATTGCAAAGGTGGGGGCAAGGGCCGAAGCGGAAGGCGGCCCCCAAGGAGATGCTGTCATGACAGCAGGCCCTTCCTGGACACACAATGAGTTCTGGCAGCACTGCAGAGTGACGTGGAGCCTTGGCCCTGACCACCTGGGCCCCTTCACACCACCTTAGCTGCGGAGCAGAGAGGGACGCAGAGACAAGCGTTGGTTCCTGAGGAAACTCTCCTGAGCTCGCACAGAGGTATGAGGTGGGACCTGGGCGCTGACTCCAGCATCACAGAGCCCAGTTTTCATTGCCCGGGGTCCTTCTTGTCTCTCCCTTTATCAAGCCGCATCTAATACCTAGTGTACTTGTAGACAAGGGCCCGGGATCAAGTACCAGCTACCAGACCCCCACCCCCCGCCCGCTCTCCCACTCCCCCAGGACCCCCTGACCAACTTCGAGCCTCCAGGGAGCTGGTGTCCTCAGGGTTTGCCACGATCTTCTTCATCAACTGTTCTTGCTTGACTTTTAGCTTCTCTTTCTGTTGAAGACAGAGACAATGTGTGTGGTTGGCCACCGCCTAAGAACTAGCGTTCGCACCCCACAGGCCCCGGCCATGGTCATAGAACCGAGGCCATGAAGACTGTCCCTGCCCTAGAGATGCTCAGTCCGGGGGATGGACAAGTGGCCACAGAATGACAGTGGGACACATACTGTGACCTGAGAAGCCTGGGGTGGTGTTACCACGGTAGGAGGGAGTCCCAGAGGAAAGGACTAGGAGAGGCCGGGGTTTCGCACAGGTCACTTACCTGGCTGGCCATTTCCAAGGAAATGAGTCTCCTGACAACATCGTCAAACCTGCGGGGACACCAGAGCAATGAGAGACAGGTGTGGGAGAACAGGGGCAAGGGGCAAGGATGCTGTTTCCATTTTCGTTGGAAAAGCAAGGATGGTTGAAAATTTCTTTTTTTAAAAAAATATTTTAGGGACACCTGGGTGGCTCAGTCGGTGAGTGTCCGACTTCAGCTCGGGTCACGATCTCATGGTTCATGGGTTCGAGCCCCACGTCAGGCTCTGTGCTGACAGCTAGCTCAGATCCTGGAGCCTGTCTTCGGATTCTGTGTCTCCCTCTTTCTCTGACCCTCCTCTGCTCATGCTCTCTCTGTCTCTCAAAAATTAAAAAAAATTTTTTTTATTTTTTTAAGTAATCTCTGCACCCAACGTAGAGCTCTACAAGATCGAGTCGCATGCTCCACTGACTGAGCTAGCCAGGTGCCCCTGAAAATTTCTTTTACAACAGAAGAGTCTCTGTGGAAGTGGGGAGCCATTGCTTGGGGATTAAAAGTCAGCACGAATCTGATTTGCTGTGCCGCGAACATGGAAGGATGCGATTACACAAAGTTGGGGCTGTCAGTGTGAGTGTTCCAGGCACATCGCAGGGAGGGCAAAGGGAGGATTTTCATTTCAGCAAGGTATGTCTTGAGACATTTCAATTCTATAATCGTTGTTTTCTTCTCATGTCACACAGGACACTTCCCACTGTGCAGGGCTGGGACTGAGCAGAATGGTCCCTTCTTTGCTGTCTTTCAGCTCCTCTGTCCCTTGGAAGCTGTATGACATCAGACAACTAGGTAATCTATAAAAGGGGGACACTATTTCTTCCCTCAGGGGGCTTTTGTGAGGATCAAGAGATGAGAGATTTCAAAAGACCCGTGAGGTATGTTGCCTCCTTGCTAACTAAACCAGAGTGCAAAAAAAAGGCAAGCAATTGAGCTCCATGAACTCCATTCTGCCCCTGCTGCTCACTCACCCTCACCAAGCCTGGGCTTCAGTAGTTCTCTGCCTGATTCTATAACCAAGCTCCAGATACAGTGGACCAGGCGGGACCAGCCACTGTCTTCCCTTTCTCCTCCCCAATCCTCTTAGGGCCCCCTGCCTCATCAAAGAGATTTCTTTCTGCTTACTTCTCAATTCCAGGAATGTTCTGGTAGTCTTTGAGCAGTGTGGAAGGGGGCGGGTCATCATCTTGGCTGCGCTGGGCTGTCAAGTGCAGGGATGGAAAACACCAAGAGTCAACTCTCACTGTCCACCCTCTCAGTTCTGGCTTTTCTCACCAACTCTGTCAGACACCCAAGGTCTCAAGCAAAACACTGGCTATCTCTAGGCTCAGCTTCTCCTCTGCAAATGCTGCAGGCAACTGTCTTGGTATTTCATGCGGGGAGGAGATTGCCTGTCCTCAGATCCCATATTGCATCTTCACCTCTTACGCCTCTGGCTCTACAGTTAACAAATCCCCTACCAGCATGGGTCCTTTTGTGGACGGACCTGAGTTTGACTCCCTTTGAATCCCCAATCTGGTCCATGGCCTCATGGTACTCACAAGCATGTGCTGGCTGACTGTATGAATGAAATAAGGGGGTTGAGGAGGGACCCCCTAGCTTTAGGACATCTGAAATGTAAGCACAAATTGGAAACCCTTGGCCTCGGTGTGTATCCTATTCCCTTGGAGATGAGGGAGAGGCACAGGGGAGATAACTCGTCCTCTCCCGTCAGACCCTGCTCTATTGCTACCTACATAACATTAATAGAAATAAATGCTAATATAGACTGCATTTATGGCACCCAGTGCTAAGAAGGCTTTTCATGTGTTATCACTGAATCCTAACAATCATCTCAATAGATGCTTTGACAATCATTTTAGAATGAGACCGAGAGAAAGGAAATCACGTGCCCAATATCATGTACTTAGGAAGAGAGATCTCTTTAGTAAGAGAGATGCACACTGCGTTGGAACGGGAAACCAAGCCCTCCACCTCGGAAGGGCAGACACAAAGTGTCTACCTAGACTCTAGGTAGGCCTGGGTTCGCCCAGCACGCACGCCCTCCCTCTGCTAGCTCACTCTCCTCTCACTCAAACCCAGTCCGAAAGCTCAGGCTCCCGATCGCCGCTCCCACCCCGGCTCCGTCCCCGGCAGGTTTCAGGCTACAGCCTTTTGACAAGGCGGACGTGGGAGTCTTGCTCAGGACCTCTGGCCCACCCCCATCAAGTGGTTCTAACTAGCCACCTCCTGTCCCCTTGGCCACCCGGCGTCCCTCCAGGCAGCCTCTCTCCGCCTTAGTCCCACCCCAAGAGCTCCTACCTGGTTTCTGGGTGACATATCCGCGAACGGCCGGGAGGATGACACCTGTGCAGAAGAGAGAGGGCCGAGGCCCATGCCCTTAAACAGCCCAGCCTCGATTCCTTTCTGTGGCCCTCGCATTACCCTTCCTGCAAGGTCTTCGCGTTTCGGCGCCTAACAGCCGCCCCATTTCTTCCGCACCCCGCTGCCCCACGCCTCTCCCACCTCGCCGTACTTCTTCCCCACCCACCGGCCTTTCTCCCGCATTCTGCCCTGGCTCTTCTCCCCTATCCCCCGTCCCGCGTGTCCCCGATCTCCGCCCGACCCCACCTCCCTCCTCGCGATGCTCGGGTTCCCAGCCCCTCACCTCCAGGAGGGGAGGGGAGGCCCCCCTGGTGGGAGGGAGGCCTGGCGCACGCTCCGCCCGGCAGCCCACGGACTGGAGCCCGGGCCACTGCCTGGGTCTGAAGCGACCTCAGCGCCCTCCACGCGGTTCTCAGCATGCTGACTCGTGGCCCCGAAGGCCCGGCGCCGCGGCCGCCGTCCCTTTTGCGGCGCGGACCGGGTTACAAGGACGCCGCCATGCTGGCTCAGGCTCGACCAATGGAGTGCAGCTGCGAGGCCGGAGCAGATGAGGCCCGAGAGAATGGATTGGAAAGGCAAGACTCGGGGTGCGGCGCGATCGGGTGCGGGGGACAGGTCTGGCTAGCAGCTGTGCGGGGCAGGAGGCTGGGTGCTTGCGGGCCTCGTTAGTGGTGTGCGGTGCTGTATAAATTCTAAGGTGCCATTTTCTCCCCTGGGTATCCCGCCCTTAGTCCCACTCTAGGTGCCTGGCCTCGGGGCCACGGTAATTTTGGAGGCTCCCATGGGGCCTGCCGCAGCCTTCTTCCCCAACCTAGTATTTCCACCTCCTCTCCCCCCACATTCCAGGATGAGGCCCCCTAGGAACTACTGGGTTTCAGCCTCCTCCCGGGCAGCCTGGTAAGCCTCGTGAGGAAGGTCGTTGATTTTGGAATGGGAGCATCCTGGGCAGGAATCACAGCTCACTTTTCTCACTCAAATTTTATTCACTGTGTGATCCTGTGGGCGAGTCACTCCCCGTTTCTGGGCCACGGTGTACTCATTCATCAAATGAGAATGGTAATAACAGTGTGTATTTTTTACAGTGTTGGAGGATTAGGGAGGCAGTCGTGTGCAAAGGACCCTCTATAGAGTAGGCACTTGATAAATATTTGCTGTGTTAATATTTGTAAAATGAGGGGTGTAAGGACAACTACAAACTAAAAAGTAGGAAAAATACATTTTTAATGACATAAAAATAGAATTCTAATTCTCCCTTGTGCAAAGAGGGAAAAAGCTCTTCTCCCCCTCACTTTTCTTAAAGCATATGCTTTTGAAAACTTGTGACTGTGAATTTTTTCTCTGCCCTTTTGAGGCACACGTAAATCTTTTTAAAAGCTAAATAAGCCTCTTGCCAGTTTTACACCATGGGAACGTTCTTCTCAAGGATCTGGGAGCCAGCTCTTGAAATGTAGTCATTAAGGAAGACAGTGGCCCTGTCTCCCAGTTTCTGCCTGGCTCTGAGTTGCAAACCTGACTCTTCTCGTAAAGGTATGAGAAATTTAGTTTTCTTTTGGCTAAAGGCAATTAGTAAACTTGCGTGGCTGCCTCATTTACCAGGAGACGGTAGGATGAACTCCGTGTGACAGATGGTGTCATTGAGGACTAGTTATTGTTTAGCTTGAGAAAATGTAATCAATAACCTGTATCCACCTGGCTACAGACAAGGGTAAGGTTTCTTTCTGTCTTTTCAAGCTCTTTGGGGATTGCTGGTGATGCACCTGCACATCACATTCAGGTTTAATGTTCATTCAGTCATAAAACAGATTTCGTTTTCTTCTACCCTTGTGGAGAGGTTTTCTAGATTGGCAGGATATATATATATATATATATATATATATATATATATATATATATATAAATATTTTATTTTAAAGTAATCTGTATACCCACCATGGGGCTCAAACTCACAACCCTGAGATCAACTCACATTCCACCGACTGAGCCAGCCAGGTGCCCCCAGAGATTTTGTTTTTAATTATATTTTTTCCAACAGCGATTAGTCTTTTCTGAGGTGTACTCCCCATGTCCCATAGCAATTTGTGACCACACTCCCCCACCCCCACCAAGGTAACCCTGGCCACTGTGCCCTAGTGGCCAGTTTTCAAGTCCCCACCATTAGAATGGAAGCCCTTTGAGGGTGGACTGAGCCAACTCAGTTTTGAATCCCTGCCACCAGCACAGGGCCTACTTGCTACGTGAGGGTTGGTTGAATTAATGAGTGAAGGAAAGAGCACACAAATGAACAGTCTGATAAGTACCCCCATCATTGCTAGGGCCCTGAAAAGAAAAAGAACAGAGACTCAGGCATACTCAAGAGTTTCTCAAAATTAAACCAAACCAAACCTTGAACAGTTTAAGAGGCTAAAATTACAGGAATTAAACACAGAAGGCTAGTGGGCAGGGTTGGATGAAGCATTCTCTGGCCACTAAGGTGAGAGGCAGAGTCAGCCCATGGAGACTGGGAGGTGGGGGAAGGATGCTGGGGTCAGAGACAGGGAGATACTGGTTGTCTTTCTGCCCTTCTGGGACGAGATGATTTTTTCATGACGGGCTTACTGACATTCTCCTCTCCTCTGGATGGCCCAGGCCTTTCAAGAGGCAGGCCCGGATGGGGTTCCCAGGAAGTGCTAGATGCCCCCCAGCCCCTCCACCCCATGGACCTGGAGCCCTTGCAGGAGGGGGAAGTCAAGCAGTGGCCCAAAGACACAATCATCCTCCTGGTTTGGGACAAGGGGCTCTGGGGACCCCACGGGGCTGGTCTGGAACCAGAGGTTCTCATAAAACTTGGGGCTGGGAGTAAGGCTCCCTAGGAGAGGCTGAGTAGAGTCACAGCGGAGGTAGTGTCCTGGACCTGGGCCTGTGGGGCTTCCCAGCACCTGACCATAAAGGACCTGGTCATTGGTGCTAGACTGGGACTGGGGCTGGGTGGAAGGTGTTCTTGGGTCCCCCTGGAGCACATAGGCCTGGACCAGGGTGGGGAGGCCACAGGTCCCTGAGCTGTCATTGGACTCCCAGGGCCCTGGCTTCTTCTCTTCTTCCTCCAGTACTGTGATCTTGGTGATGGGTGGCATGCCGGGGTCCCGAAGGCTGGGCAGCTGGAAGGCCTCCTGGACACAAGGACGTGGGGCGAGGTTATGATTTATCTCCTATTCATCCCAACCACTGTGCCTTCCTGCTGGGTCGCAGCTGGGGGGATATTCCTGCTGCTCTCTGCTGGAGCCCAAAGGGCGCCACTTTCAGAGCACCTCATGCATTCCTGATGCGTGCCATGGGCTTCAGACCTATCTTGGTGAATGCCCCCAATGATTCTGTGTGACATTCGTCTCATTTCACAGTGAGATGGCCAAGGCTTTGAAATGGGTAGAGCTGGGATTCCAGCTCAGATCTGCTTTACTCCCGAGGGAGGGCACCTTGCTAGGAAGTGATGGGAAGGCCTGAGTACTCATCCTTGGGGGAGTTTCCTTTCACTTTCCTTCCTTTCGCTGCTTTCACCAGCACCCCCGGCCCCATTGCCCTCTGCCTTTGGGGTTCTTACCTCGACCATGATGGTGGGCACCCAGGAGCCCAGGCTGCTGTGGGCCGGGTCTGGGACAGTCGGCCAGAGGCGATTCTTCCTGCTGGAGAAGAGGGCGGGTGAAGGCTGGGTCAGGCATGCCCTCTCCCACCCCCTCCAGCCGTGGAAGGCTCCCTAGTACAGAGAGGAGACTGTCCAGGGCTTGACCCAGGCGTGGGCCCTGAGGCCTGGGAAGGCAAGGAGGAACCTGGACAGGCATGCTCCGGCCTGCAGTCCCCTATGGGCAGGGGTAGCGAGGATCTCTTGAGAGGACTCACCTGGGTCTGCAGCAGAACCGGGAAGCCCCGCAGAGGCAGATCAGCAAGACCAGGAGGCCAAACAGTCCCAGGAGGACATGCAGCTCAGACTCCTCTGGGGGGAGGGCAAAGCCAGAAGAGATTAGAGTTCGTGCAAGTAAGGCTGGGCCTCTTCCCTCAGACTGGGCTCTGAGGGCGGGAATGGGCCTCCTCCCTCAGCCTGAGCTTCATGGGTTGGGCTCAGTCTCCTCCCTCAGACCAGCAGATCCAGGCAAGGCCTCAAAATGAGAGATGCATTGGATGATGAACCTTCCCAACAGCCGTGTCTGGCCAGTGCCCTTCTCCCCTTACCTAGGGCCAAGGTCATCAGGGTAAGGCTTGTACTGTTGGTGGCCCCGGCCTTGCTGGAAGCCATGAGGTGGACGTGGTACAAGCTGGCAGGCTCCAGCCCGTGGAGGACCAGGCCATGGGAGGAGGCATTCAGGATGGTGACTGGGAGAAGAGGAGAATGGTCAGCCTGGGCCCAGATGCCGAGGCTCCCTCCAAGGCTGCTGGGCGCCCCCTCCCAGGCCTTCTGGGACTGTGAGGGGCTGAGAACAGACTCACAGAAGGACTGGTCCTGAGCGTTGGTCCAGAAGATGGTATAGTGGGTCAGGGGGCTCTTCCCCAGCTCAGGGGTCTGGGGCTCCCACTCCAGCTGGGCCCAGGTCTTGCCGATGTGCTTCAGATGCAGCTCTGGGGCGTGGGAGGGGGCTGCCGAAAGAGAGAGGCGCAGGGGCTGACGGGGAGCAGGGCAGAGTGGAGAGCCCAGAGTCTGGCTCCCGAGACCCCAGAACGGAGACACACTGTGGCAGGTAGTGAGAGAAGAGAGTCCAGGGGGCTTGTGCCCAAGCCTCATCTTGGACCGAATTCCACAGGCTGCTAATAAGTGGCTAAGTCAGGATTTGCACTTGGTTCTCCTTGACTCCAAAGCCTTGCCACCTGATTTCTGCCAGGCTTGATTTTGTTGGGCTCACTGTCTGATTTCTGCCGCTCGCTCTCTGACTTTATGCTGGGCCCTCTGTCTAATTTCTGCCACCCAGGACACTTGATTTCTGTCAGGGCAATCGACTGATTTTTGCCAGACTTGCTTCCTGAATTCTGCCAAACTCACTCCCCGACTTCCGTCACCCCACCCCCTGGCTCCTGTCTGGCTGCAGGGGTCCATTGTAAGCCCGGGGTCATCTTCTGGTTGGGAGAGAGCCTCTTGTGGGTCAGAGGTGGGGGAGGAAGGACATGTTCCCTCATAGCCCTGATTGCTGGGGCCCAGGCAGGCATTGAGAGGGGAGGATTCTGGGAGGGGCCTTGTGGCTGACGCACCCATCTCTTGGGAGTAGGCATAGATGTGCTGGGAGGGTCCCATGGTGTCCTGGTATAGAGGGGTCACGGTGATCTCGTAGAGCTGAAAGGGCCTGATGTTCTCTGTAGAGAGAAAATGGGGCAGGCCCCCTGGTGAGGGGCTAAGCTCTGCAGATGATCGGGAGTAACCCAGGCCTTGTGCTGAAGGGCTAGCCTCGTCTGTCTCTTCTTCAGATCATTTGACGGACGTAAGGGCAGAAAAGGGGGAGAGCTAGAAAGGTGGCAGGGGGGCAGGGCTGTGGAAAGGGAGGATCTGGTTAGACTGGGGGAAGAACTTCCTGATTCCGGGGGTATGAGATGAGAGCGAAGAGTCAAGAAAGACCGGGGAGTCTGCTTCTGTAGGGTGGTTCAGCCTGCCCCTTGCTTTCTGCCTGGCAAACACTGCCTCCTTGCTTCCCAGGTCCCCAGGCCTGCCTCACCCTGCAGCAGGGTCCTGGAAATGGTCCCGTTGTGTTCCATCTTCCAGGTCATGTTGCTGCCACTGGGGCTGGGGGGACCCGGGCCCCACTCAATCACATAGCCCCGAGGCTGAGAGCTGGGGGGCTCCCAGCCCACCCAGAGGCTGTGGGGATCTCGAGCTGTGGTGTGGAGTCTGGCCAGGGGCGGGCCTGGAGACAGAAGAGAACAAAGGCAAGAGGAATGCGGGTCCCAGAGCCAGAAACGTGGGTTCAAATCCTGCCTTTGTTACTTACAAGCCAGGTGACCTTGAGTAAGTCAACATCAGGACCTCAGTTTGCTCATCTGTAAAGATCCTGGTGCAGATCAAATGAGATGATGCACAGAACGAGCCTGGCACAGTGCCTCGTGCAGAGGAGTGCCTGACAGGGATCGGTCCTAGGGCCGTGGAGTTCATGGTTGATGCCGCTATGGTCCTGGGGGTATGTTAATTCACCGAGACCACTATGAGGGAGGCACTGCCCTGGCCCCAATTTATCCAGGAGAAAACTGAGACAGGTTAAGTAATTTGTCTAAGGTCACGCGGCTAGTGGGTTGGAATATTAGCTCTTGTTATCGCTCGCGTCACCTTGTGAGGACCCATGTTCAGGGGAACCTGGGGATGGGGGCGGCTGATCCACCGAGAATGAGCAATGAACTCAGGGACTGTGTTCCAGCTGGAGCAATGTAGGGCTTTCCTCCTGTCTCCCTTGGCAGAATGGACTCTGTGTGCGTGCGCCGTGGGTGTACACACGCATACGCACACACACGAGAATGTGGGTCTCTGAGCGTCTGCACTTGTGAGTGTGTGAGTGAATGTGAGTGTGTTTGCTGCACACATGAGCGCGCGCATGTGTCTGGTACCACCACCAGCCTCACTTGGTGACAATAGTAATAGCAGCTAACACATGTTGGGCAGTAACTTGGTGCCAGGCACGTGTCTTAACTGTCGCAACAGTGCTTTGAGGCAGGCACTGTATTGTCCCCCTTTGCTAGGTGAGTAAACAGAGGCCAGGGTCACTTGCCTGGCCCATACGGTTAGCAGGTGACAGGACTAGGTGTGGACCCAGGCAGTCTAGCCTCTGGACGTACATGCTTACCCACTACAATCTACTAGCCGCCAGCCCCCTTTACCTCTGCTCTCCAGGAAGACCACTGGGGTGGGACAAGAGGTCCCCGCTGTGTTGTAGGCCACAAGGACCACCTCCCGGGCTTCCAAGGGCAGGCGGACGGTGCAGCTTAGCTCCGTGGTGTTGCAGAGGGCCGGGATTGCCCCAGACTGGCCTGGTGGCCTGACCAGGTACCCTTGGATCTTCCCGCTGTATTCGTCCAAGGGCACTGGCTGCGGTGGACACAGGAAGAAGTAGATAAGGGGATGCACAGCTCATCTTGAGTGGGGGCGGGCTTCTGGATGGGGTGGATGGGTCATAGGAACTGAGCCCCCACAGGCTGGGGAGCCGGCCTGCCTCCCTCCCTTCCTTCTTCCCTGTTCCCCGTGCCAGGTCCTGGGAGGGAGGAAAGGAAGGAGCAGGTTGGCACTTAACTAGTCCCTGAACCGACTCTTTGCCATAGGCGAGTTGTCTCTCCAGAAAGGCGCTACCCGGCTTCCTAGGCGCATGCAAAGTGCATGCAAATCACACACCAGTGCATCCAAACCTCCCAGAACTGTTGGGAGTCCTGAGCCCCAGCCCACAGGGATCTGTCTGGGTTGGAAGAAGTCTCAGGGGTGGAGGGATGACCTTCAGAAGGGGTCACCTTCCAGAACAGCTGCACGTCCACGGTCCTGGCGTCCAGCTGCCTCTGCCGCCACCATGTGTCCAGTCTGACGATGGGGACTGGGGACGGAACAAGAAGAGAGGGTCAGGGAGGGCCCGGGAGGCTGGACTTCATCCTGAGGGCTGCTCCCAGCCCCTCCCCACCTCCTTACCCTGTTGTGCGGTGGTCAGTATCAGGCTACGGCTCCAGTCGCTCCACTGGCCAGGCAGGGGCCAGCGGATGCAGCGCATCTGCAGGGCGTAGGCTGTGGATGGGAGGAGCCCGCAGAGCTCATACTGGAGGGTCTGAGAGAGCAGGGGGCCCACCTGGGGGGATGGCCGTGGCTCTGAGCCTGGATCCCCATGCCCTTCAGGCCCAGCTCAGCTACCCTCCCCTCAGCCATCCCCACTGCAGGCTTTTAAGGTCGCCCTCCGCCTCACCAGGGCCCAGCTGGCTTCTCCCAGGTGTGGCTGGTGGCGCAGCTCGCATTTCTGTTCTATGTAGAGGCTTGGCTTCCACAGCTCCCAGCGCAGCAGCAGACAGCCTGGCTGGGGTGGGGCCACCCCAGGGCTGGGGGCCGGGGCCCACAGTGTGGGGGGCTCCAGCTTCACTGCAAGGAGGAGGGGTTGTTAGAAACATTCCCTGCCCCATCCTGTAGGGCTCTGCCTTATTCCTGTTGCTCTCTCTGCCTGTTGTTCTGTTTTCTGCCCTGGGGTCTCCACCCCTGGGGTTCTCTGTCAGCCTGTCTCTTTTTTTTCTCTGTCTCTCTGTGTCTCTTCCGCTCTATGTCGTCATGTTTCTGCAGGTCAGTCTCTATATATGTGTCTGTCTCTCCCTAGGTCTCTGTCTTATCCCCCTGCCCCAGGGCCTTTGCACTTGTCATCCCCTCTGCCTGGAGATCTTACCTTCCAGATACCCAGCGACCTACTCCCTCATTCCCTTCAAGGATCTTCTCAAATGTCATCTTCTCAGTGAGGCCGCCCCTGACCACCTTAGTGAAAGAGCAGTTGTCTCCCCCACTGGCTTTCCCCACCCCTTCCCTGTTTTAACTCCCCCCGTCACACTTCTGGTTGCCTGACATTCTATTTTATTTTATTTTTTTTGCGCACTAAAGTGTAACATTCCAAGGGCAGGACTTCTGAGGTTTTGTTCGCTGCTGTATCGCCAGCACCTAGAACAACACCTGCCTTGTATGTAGCGGGCACTTCAAGAAACTTGCTGAAAGAATTAATGAATGTGTCTCCTTGCCTCTGTGTTTATTCCATGTCTGCGTGTCTGTGTCTCCGTAGCTCTGTCCCCACCTGCATTCCACTTCGTCTCTGTTTCTCTTGTCTGCCTCTATCTCTAGGTCTTCCAGGATCTCCTTGTCTGTCACTGGGGCTGCGATTCCCTCTCTGTGCCTCTTTGGCTCTGTCCATTGTGGGGGCCTCTCCCCTCCCCCACACTCAGCGTCACCCACCGACGTCCATGGGAACAAGGCACAGCTGTGGGGACTTTCCGGTCCCTAGTGTGTTCTCTGCCTGCACCCAGATGCCCATGTTCTGGTACAACTGCAGGTGTTTGCGTGGGATGGAGCAGCGGCTCTCTCCGTCCTTAGGCACACAGTCAGGGATGGAGTCCTCTTGGGTCTGGCAGTTGCCCCGGCTCCTGCCAATAGGCCAGGCTTGGGTGTCTAGCAGAAGAAGAAAGCGAGGCTCCCTTCTCCCTCCCCTGCTTGCCTCTGGCAGCCCCGCACTCCCACCCATGCCCCACCCCAGGACCCAGAGGAGTGGGGCTAGAGACCCCTACTTACTTGAAGCTCTTTAGGGTGAAGTTGGTGGGCAGGTGGTTGTTGGGTCCTGGCTCCCACTGACAGATGAGGCTGTTAGTTGTGAGGTTCATGAGGCAGGACAGGTTGTGGGGTGCGGCGGGAGGGTCTGCACACAGGGTGGGGAGAGTGAGGGCTTGGAGTAGGGCTGCTCAGAAAGCTCTGACTGCAGCCGGTTAGCTTCGTTTCCTTGCTCTGGGTGGTTCCCTCTGGGGTTGCCTTGTCTACTAGCTCGTCTCCATCTGGGTGACCCTGGAGGGGCAGCCCTGGGGCAAGTCAGGTCACGGGCGTGGACAGGGCAGGCATCACAGAGCCTCCAGCCCCTCCGGCTCTGCCCCCTTTGACCGTGACAGTGTAGGTCTGGGTTTGCCATTTATTAGCCATCGTGATCTTGAAGTCATTTAGCTGCTCTGTGCCTCAGTTTCTTCATCTGTAAAGCAGGGCGATGGTAATACGCCTACCCCCTGGGGTTGTGAGGGCTGAATGACTTACTGTGTACAACGTGCTCGGACCAGTGCCTGGCACCTGGGAAGTGCTGTGTGAGTGTTTGCTCTCCCTTAGTGACTCAACAAAAAAACCTGGTCTTAGTTTTTTTCTTATGCACTTGGGCTTGGCATCATCTCCTTGCTTGTCAGTTTGAGCAGAAGGCTGAGACTGGGATGCGGAGAAAGCAAGAGCAGGCCCAGATGGTAAAGAGGGTCCTCCTTGGGCACACCCTCCAGTGGCTGGGTAGTTGGGCGGAGCCATGCGGAGTGGTGACTTTGGGGCCACACCGGCTGCTATAAGTCTTGGCTACATCCTTATTCACCTGTGACCTTGACCAAATGAGCCTCAGTTTCCTCCTCTGCAAAATGGGACTAAAAAGCACCCTCCGCTGGTAGGGAAGATTATCTGATACCACGCCCATCATGTGCTTACGGTGCAAGAGCTCAGTGAATCCTAGCTCTTATTAGTGTTGGCCGGAGGGAGAGCATGGAGGCCGAGCGGGTGGAGGGCCGTGCGGGGACTTACAGCCTGCCCACAGCTCCGCCTGGTCCAGGATCTGCAGGGTGTTTTCCCAGCGCAGGCAGCAGGAGAGGAGGGCCCGCGGGTGGTGGAGCGGAGGCAACGTGATGGTGGATTCCTGGCTTCCATCTGCCAGACGCCGCTGCCTCTCTCCAGGCCTCAGGTCTGTTTCCAACTTCCACAGAATCTGTGCCTCCGAGCCCAGGTGGCTGCAGTTCGGGCTGATGGTGCAGGAGGCGGTGATGGAGTCCCCCAGGCGGACAGTGGAGGCTGGGAGGCTGATGTGCCCGCACTCCTCCAGGCCTGGGGTGGGAGAGGATGGGCCACGAGTCACCCCTGTGGCTGGCAGAGCTGGGCCAAAAAGCTGGGCCTTTGGACTCCTAGACGCAGGTCCCTTCCCTTCTTGCCCCCCCCCCCCGAAGATATGGGGGCTGGAAAGGGGAGATGTCTATGGGGACGGTGAGGGGCTCTCAGGGGCAAGAGAGAGAGACAGAGAGAGAGCATGATGTGTTGATCAATGCTTAGCAGCTGGCTGTACAAGAAAACCAGATCCTGATCTGATCTGTAGCTTGGGCTGCTTTCCCTGGTGTAAATATTCCCACTGAATTCCCACATCACTGAATGTAAACTTGGGGGGAAATGTGCGCCCTTAGCTCTCGCAAGCCAGCTCCCACACACCGCCGGACAGAGACACGTCCCCTCTGCAGCACCCTCCCCGGAGGTGGTGCAAGCGGTGGGTGGAATGATAGGCAGCCCACCGCCCCGGCTCTCAGAATTCAGATCTGATTGTGTGGCCGCCTCTGCATCACGGCGCTGCAGCCGTGCGGTGGGTAAGAGCACGCATGTTGGAACTAGACCACCCAGGTTCCAAGCCTGGTTCTGTTGCCTATTCATTGTGGGGCCCTGGTGTGTTACTGAGGCTTTTGGTGCCTGCATTTTCTGGTCTGTAAAATGGGGATGAAAACTAGTCCCTACCTTCATGTTGCTGCAAGGATTAGATGTGATCACATGCCAGGCACCATTCTCGGTGTCTTTGCTACCACGGTCAGGATAGAGACCCAGGCCCTTCTCGTGGCCCTCATGGTCTTGTCTGTGCTACCCCTCCCGGTTCTAGCTCAGACCATCCCCTCTCATCGGCAGTCCCTCTGGCCTTCTTCCTAGTCCTTGGAAATGCCGTGATCTCTCCGATCTCCAGATCCGGGTACCTGCTGTTCCTTTTTCAGGTGCCCTCTTTTCCCTCTCTCTCACCTGCTTAACATTTAGCATCCTGGGGGAACCAGACCCGGCCCTGGTCAGCCAGACCAGGCCGAGGGCCCTGCACTTTCCTAAAGCTCTTGTCATCCTTCCTAATTACGGAGCCATGTGATTCGTTACTTGTCTGTCTCTCCAGGGATAAGGCCTGAAGTTCCTCGAGGCCAGAGACCTGGGCTCTTTGGCTCCTGACTGTATTCCCAGAGCTTAGCACGGAGGAGGCCCTTGGTGAATTATTTCTTGTATAAACAAATAAGGCAGCACTGCACCTTGCCCACCGTGCCGTCTCTCCTCAGTCATGCATTCCCAGGCCTGCTTTGCCGATGAGGATGCTGAGGCCCTAAGGGGAGAAGGAACTTGCCCAGGATCACAGAGCAAGTTCGTGACTTTCAACATGGGGCTCCTATCCCTTCACAGACACAGAATTTCAGACTGGAAGGGACCTCGCAAAACTGCGTACTTCAGAACTCCACCAGATAACTGCTAGGGTGGCCTGCTTTGTATGGCCTGTCAGCTAAGAATGGGTTTTACATTTTTAAAGGGTGCAAACAGAACAGAAAACAGATAAGAGCATGCCACAGAGAGTGTATGTGGCCTACATAGGCCTATCAAGCAAAGTGTGCTGACCCCTGCTACACAGCCTCCCCATCAATCCTAGCCTCAGCTTGCATATCCCCAGAGATGGGAAGCTCTTTACCTCTCAAGACAGAGTTTCCATAGTTGGAGAGCGCTGCCTGGGCTTCCCAACTCCAGGACGAAACCTGCCTCCTTGGGGCTCCCGCCCTAATCGCTTTGTTGCCCACGGAGCCTGCAAAGGACTCCGAGCTTCCTTCTGATGGCCTGGCACGCCGTCCATCTCACCCAGCCCTTTCCAGGCTGACCAGTCCAGGCCCTCTCACCATTCCTTGTGGATGGTGGTTTGCCTGCAGAGGTCTGTGGGTGGGAGCTGGCTACCCCACATCTGAGGCCCAGCGTTGATTCTCTGAGAACCCCAGGAACAGTGTGGCTGTGCAGGGAAATGATTCCCGCCTCCACCCACTGTATCTTTCTCCCCGTGGCTCCCCTCCCCTCACAGCACCCCTCTCCCTGGCCACACTCACTTCTGGGGAGCAGCAGGATAATCAGGGCAGCTCTGGTCAGGCTCCAGGTTCCCAGCTCCACCATAGTGCCAACTTGGTGCTCACCTGGAGGCAGAGGAGGATGGTGAAGGTCATGGGTTTTGGAGTCAGAGCTGAGCTTAACCCTTGCTCTGTCGCAGTATGGCTTTGGCCAGGTTACTTGACCTCTCTGAGCCTCAGTTTCTTTGTCCGCAAAAGGGAGGTAACGACAGCCTATACTGCACAGGGCTTTGGGAAGAAGACACAAAATGATGCAAGACAAGGGCTGCACATAGTGCCTGGAACATAGGAAATGACTGTGTAAGTGACCGCCACTGTCGTGTTATATTTGCCTTCCAGGAGAGAGCAGGGACAAGAGCATCAAAGAATAGCATTCTTCCCCTTACCTTTTTTAAATTTTTAAATTATTTTTGAGAGACAGAGAGAGACAGTGCGAGCAGGGGAGTGTCAGAGAGAGAGGGAGACACAGAATCTGAAGCAGGCTCCAGGCTCTGAGCTGTCAGCACAGAGCCCGACGCGGGGCCCGAACCCATGAACTGTGAGATCATGACCTGAGCCGAAGTCGGACGCTTAACCGACTGAGCCACCCAGGCACCCCACTTCCCCTTCCCTTTTATCTTAGCTGGGCTTGCACACAGGTAGTTTATTAGGAAGGGTCCCAGGAACAGTGAGGGGGTGGGGAGAGGGAAAACAGGTAAGGAGGGAAAGCCGACATAAGGGTGCAGCACAGACGTGGTGATCTCTGGACAGCTGGGGCTCCAACCTGCTGGAACCTTCCAAGGAGCCGTGTAGAAAACGCATCAGAACTATCCACCTAAGGGACAATTTACCCTTTGAACAGGAGGGAGGATGGAAACATTTTTCTACTGACTTCCATCCCCCATCAGTCAAGGGATGATCTTTGGGGTGTTAACTTCCTGGCATGTCCAGGTTGCACACGGATGAGCGCTAGGCGTGTTCCCCTGGGTGAGCCCTGCCAGAAAGTTTAGAGATGCTCCCTGGCAGAAAGTAACAACTCCATGGAGTAGCCGAGGCAAGGGGCTGTCGGGTTACACCTGTGGGAGGCTGGCCTCTGTGGCGATGGTGGGAAAGGGAGGGCACAGGGGGTCCAATGCACCCCCACTTCTGGGCATAGACCTCTGGAGGTTTTCTGGGGCCAGGGGTCCGGTCCCGGCGACTGTCGGGAGCACTAGTGTCTGTTTCAGGAAGTATGCCAAAGGTATTCTGCCATGGCGGGCGTCTAGCTGAACCCTCCATTCTGCTCCCATTGGGGTCTTGGGGCCAGGCACCTGCTTCTCCAGCACTAACTGGCACCCTCGGCAGCGGGTCAGTGGGAATCACTGTCTAGCCTGCGTGTACATACAAGATCACATGCATGTAGGTGGTGTCCCAGCAGACCCCCTGTGCTCAGAAGGGGGAAAGCGTTTCTCCTTTTTTCTCTTCCTCCCAGACAGGGATGTGAATAAGAACTTTCCAGATACCCAAGGCAGGGGCCTTACACCACCCCCTGGGCTATTTCTATACATTTCGGTATCAGGATGCCAGGGGACTGCTAGCCCATAAGTCACGTTTTTTGCAAATGGGGAAAAAAGTGCCCCTTCCTCTGGGCAGATGCAGCCTTACAGTAAGACCTGGCAACTGAAGAATAGACTGGATTTCAGCCTCTACTTGCCCCTTAGCTGGGCAGCTTTGTGCAGTGAGAAACCCGCACCACTGTTCAGAGCACCCTGGTCTACCAGTCAGTGGCTGGCAGCTTTCTTACTTCATCATTCCAGTTTGATTATCTCCCACGCACACTTGTTGGGGAAGATTTAACCTCCTGGGCCCAGATTTTGGGACACTGGTTTCCATCTCCTTGTGTTTTTGATCATACCCCAGCCCTGCTGCCCTAGCAAGGATCAGCATAAGGCCCAGCCTGTGCCCAGTGAGGTACTACTCTACCCCTGTCCTCTGGCTCCTGTCTAGAATGGGCAACCAAACCCCACCCCGAGAGGCCCGGGCATCCTTCTTCTGGGTTGCTGCCGAGTGGTGGCATGTCTGACATCAGTTTCTGGTCCCCCACTGCAGCCCCGGGTGACCCCCACCCCGGTTGAGCATGACCCGGGGCCTGTTGGAGCATGGTCTCACTCTCTGGGGACCGTAGACAAGTTGGGAGTCCAGCTCTGAGTCAGACCACCTGATCTGAGCCCTGGCTCCACTACTTACCAGCTTTGTGGCCTCGGGCAGGTTACTTCACCCTTCTGAACTTCAGTGTCCCCATCTGTGAAAGAGGGAGAACATCCGCACCCAGTTCTCAGGGCTGTAGTGAGAGATGCACTGAGATGGTCTGTGATAAAAGCGCTCAGCGTGGAGCCTGCGTAGAGGCCCTCAGTGACCATCAGCTGTTTTCACGCGCCATAAAGTGGGACACTGCGTCACGGAACCCAGAACGTGGCCTCCTCTCCCGCTTACAGGCTGTGTGGACACAGCCCCTGAGGACCGCCACCTTGCTTTCATTTGTGTCACACTGCGTGGCTTCAGAGCCCCACTTCTGGGTTCCCTACTTGTAGCTCCTTGGGACCCCAGTCTCCCGTTCTCTCCAGCCGTCTGCTCGGTTCTCCCGCTCTGTCCCAGCAGAACCCGCTGCCTCCTGGAGGCGCTGCGACCACCCACCTCTTCCTGCTCTCCTCTCCTCTCCCTGCACTCAGGCTTCTCCCCTGCTCCCCTGTCCCCAGCTCACACCCTCTCTCCCCTGTTGTGTTTACTCTCCTGCATAAAGATTCTTTCTGGGGGCGGGGGGCTGGGACTGGACAGAGGGAGAGGTGCCGAGCAAGAGGGAGACAGAACAGCAGAATGAGCAAGAAAGTGAACTAGACACATAGACTGAGAAGGCTGTGGCAGGAGGGGACGCAGGGAGACTGAGGCAGAGAGAGCCCAGGAGACGCTGGACCCAGAGACCACAACACTCAAGGCCGAGAGGCAAGAGGTCCCCAAAACAGTCTAAGATTTGAGAGGAAAATGTGAGAGACGGGGAAAGGCACAGCAAGGCTCTGAGACAGAGAGAGACCCGGAGTCCAGGGAGGGGCTGGGGAGGAAAGACGGAAACAGAGGGGGAGAAGGGACAGGCTGAGACGCAGGGTCTGAGACAGGGACGCAGAGACGGATGGCGATTACGTCCTTCCCTGAGCCCAACTCGATGTCCCCAAAGAAATACTGGGCTATGTATGACTTCCCCAATGCACACCCCCTCCCCCCAAAGAGGGGGCAGCCCTGGTCAAAGGGACTCAGTGTCCAGGGCTCCTGGTTCCCAGGGACCAATCCTAAAGGCAGGAGCCCTGGCCCCAGGCCTGCATACATGCGCTTGGCAGAGTTGGGGAGTGTGGACCTGGGACTCGAAGGCCCCGTCAAGCCCGAGGTGCAGCCCTCCTTGGGGTCCCCTACTCACACTGCAGCCTGCAGCGGGCCACCCGCCTGGAGAGCCGTCTCTGCTCTCCTCTTGAGGGCAAGTTCCTGAAAACAGCCGCAGTCCGGCTTCTGTCCCCAGCCCTGTCGTTAATGGCTCAGTGTGTGACGGGCCCAGGAGCTGCTGATTGCAACACCTGCCCAGCCTCCTTCTCTCCCTTGCGCTGTCAGTCAGTCGCTGAGGCGCAGGGCAACCTCTTCCTCCCAGGAAGGAGCCTGGGAGGGAAGCCGGTGAGGCCGGGCAGCCTTCCTGCCTCGGGGGTCTCAAAGGGGCCGGGGAATGTGGCAACGGTGTCCCTCTCCCCTGCCTCCGGATTTCCTGACCTCAAAGCTCTGAGGCTGGCCAGGGCCCAGGCTTCAACCTGCCTGGGCGCCATTCCCATGCCCCCGCTCCTGGGGGAGCATCAGTGGGAGACAGACCCTGGCTCGAAGACTTGCTCAGCTCTGAGCCTCTTTTTGGCTCTAGCCTTGGGGCCCTGATCCTCTCAGGACTTAGGGGGCAGCTTCCAGGCTATAGGACATTTTGTGACCCAGCACCTTACTCACGGTGCCCCTCGTCACTACATTTTCCACCATTGACAGGCGGCGGAGAAATGGGGGGTCTGGGAACCAAATAGGGGGATGACGTGGTGAGGCTCCGTCTTCATATGCTCACTTGAAATTGATTTACTCGTTGGGGTGCCTGGGGGACTCAGTCGGTTAAGGGTCCGACTCTTCATTTCGGCTAAAGTCATGATCTCACAGTTCGTGAGTTCGAACCCCACATTGGGCTCTGTGCTAACAGTGCAGAGCCTGCTTGGGATTCTTTCTCTCTCCCTCTCTGGCCCTCCCATGCTCTCTCTCTCTCTCTCTCTCTCTCTCAATAAATAAAATGAAAAAGAAATTGGTTTACTCACAAGGATTCTGTTACCCTGAACATTTTTTGATTGAGTGAAGCAGACTAAATTTAGGGTCTTCCATTGTCTGTATCCATGATTCCCCTGAAACGGTTTACAAATAATTTTCTGTGCATTTTTCTGAAGAGGGTTCAGACTGTTCATAGACTGTTGGATTTGTGACCCAATAAGATTGGGTACCAACCGACTAGGAAGTGTGTCCCTAACAAATGATCCTTTTTAGAAAAAAGCGGGCTTCTGAGTCTGGTGTGAGGGGCAGACCTGGGCTGAAGTTGAGGGTCCAGATGGAAATACCCAACTGTCTGTGGCAACCTCCCCAAGATGCCCTATAGGCCCCGCGTGCTCAGCAAATCCCATAGACTCTTCTTTCAAAGTATAGCCAGAATCTCAGGTAGACGGGTATTCCCTCTATAGTTCAACTTGGCCCTGTGTTTCAATATTTTTATGATAAAAAAGTTGGAAAATACAAATATCGTTTAAACCAATACCAGCCAGGATAAACCACCCTTATCTCCTACTTAGATGTCCTGATAGTCCCTTCATGGTCTTCTTCTTCCATTCATCCTCGTCCCCCTCCAACCTGTCTATTGCACCTTCAGGAGGCAGTATGATACTGACCCAAAAAAGTTGGGGGTGCCCGGGTGGCTCACTTGGTTATGCGTCTGACTTCGGCTCAGATCATGATCTCCCAGTTGGTGAGTTCGAGCCCCGTGTCAGGTTCTGTGCTGACAGCTCAGAGCCTGGAGCCTGCTTTGGATTTTGTGTCTCCCTCTCTCTCTGCCCCTCCCCTGCTCACACTTTCTCTCTCTCTCTCTCTCTCTCTCTCTGTGAAAAATAAGTCAATGTTAAAAAAAAAATTGGTTCATGTCATCCTCTGTCGGAAACCCCCAATGGCCTCCCATCTCACTCAGAGTCAAAGTCAAGGTTCTTTCGATGATCTATAAGGCCTCACTCAACCCTTGGGGGGCCCCATTCCTTCTGTGGCTACTCTCCTATTGTTCTTCCCCTTACTGCTCTGCTCCAGCACTCTTTTTCTTGAACTTGTTAGGCTCCCTCCTGCCTCAGGGCCTTTGCACCTGCTATTTCTTTTGCCTGGATTCTTTCCCCCCAAATAATGACAGGGGTCATTCCTCCCCTTCTTTAGGTCTGTGCTCAAATATCACCTCACCAAGGCCTTCTCTGACCACCCATTTCCTATCTCTCTTTTCTTCCATATCCCTTTTCATTATCGGTCATTGGCTTTCCCCTCCCCCCACCTCCCACTAGAATGGAAGCTCCATGAGGGCAAGGGTTTTAGTCTGTTTTGTTCAAAACCTTTTCTCCACTATTTACAACACTGCCTGCTATCCAGTGAGCCCTCAACATATTTTTGTTGAATGATGATTGAATGGATGAATCTTCCTCCCGCTTCACCAAACCTGGCCCCAATCCTCACGTGCCTCATCTTGGTAAAGGGTATCACCATCCCCACTCCCCCAAGTCGCCCACCCCAGGATTCCTTCCTCACACCCCCGTGTCCACACTCCCACATCCAACCAGTCCATAATGAAGGAGAATGGGCCTTCAGTACAGCATTCAGAAAACATGTTCCCCGAACAGGTGCGGGGGTACAATGGTGACCAAAAGCAGCTTTCGTTCCTGCCCTTACGGAGCTCTCTGGCTTGTCCACCACTCTGAAAGTCATCTCCTGTCCCTGCCTTTGATGGGTCTCCCCACCCCTCCCCTGAGTGTGCCCCAGCCTCCCCGTGGGCCCCTGTTCCAGGCTCTCTCCCTCCACCCTTTGTCAGCACCTGGCAGAGTGAGCGTTCCTACACGCAGGCACGGGTGACCATGCCAGTCCCCTTTCTTCAGAGGCCCTATGATGCACCCTAATTCCTTAATGGGACAATCAAGATACCCCACCAGCTGGCCCCACCTCCCTCTCCTGCCTTATCTGCCTCCAGCTCCCTAGACGCACTTCTTCGGGCTGTAGTCGTGCAGTATTTGCCCATGTCTCCCTGCCTGCCCCAAGCTCTGGAGTACCTCTGTGTGTTTGCTTTTGCTGAGCCCGTCACCTCTGGCTGGCCGAGTCCTGCCTCTGACCCAGCTCAGACCTCCTGCCTGTGCTGGGCATCTCTCTGGGCTGGGTCAGGTGCCCTCCCTCCTTGGCGATCCTGTACTATTGCAGTGGGCTGTTGGCTTCCTGCCTCCTCCATTGGACTGTGAACTCCTTGAGGGCAGAAACCATATTCCCATCTCCGTCTCCAGCCTCCGCACAGAGGATTCTCAGTGAGGATCTACTGGGCTGCAGAAACTCCTTCTCCAGGCCTCCTTATCAGAGACAATAACTCCTCCCAGGGGTTTTGGGAGGACTGAATGAACTGTGGGAGGTATGAAACCCAGTGTGGTAGCCAGCAGGTAGTAGGTGTTCAATAAAATTCCTTTCCTTTTCCATCACTGCATAGTTCAGTGTTTCAGGGCCGGATTGTACTGATCTCGCGTGTGCTCCATTCTCCACTGTGGACCTGCACCAGGAAACAAGACTGCAGCGGCTGAAATGAAAGTTAGATTTAAGGAAGAGCTTTCCTCAGGGCGAGAGGCTTCAGAGACATTATATTAGCATAGAGAGGTTAAGAGAGGGGCTGAGGAGACTGCCTGGGTTTGCCACTTACTAGCTGTGTGACCCTGGGCAAATTGTTTAACCTCTCTGAGCCTCGGTTTCCTCATCTTTAAAATCGGGATAGTAGTATTTGATTTATGGGATTTTTGAGAGAAATTGGCGGAATTATGCACGTGAGGCTTATGGAACAGAGCCAGGCATACAGTAAATGCTCAATACATGGGTCCTCTGGTGAAGAACACGAGACAGATGTGGAGTCATCCCCTCCATTGGCTAGTGTCTGCTTTGTGGATACTTCCTCCTCAGGCTCTCCTGCCCCTTGCCCCCTCCTCTTTCAGACGGTGATCTCTGTGGGCTGGAAAGTCCAGTCAGGGAGCCCTGGGGAGGGTGGCCTGACTGTGCGTCGGATCGTTTCAATTTGTTACTGCCTGTGGTGTGCGGGGCCAGGGGGTGGGTCGAGGAGCTGTCCGTTCCCGAGGGGCAGAAATGGGTGGGTGAGTGTCCGGAAGTACTGGCTGTGCTCATCTGCCACGGCCTGGTTTGGCTGGAATACAGCAGTCGGCTGAGATTGTGCAAACAGGTCATTGTGCAAACACGTCCCTGTGTGTGACCTCGATTGTGCAAATAGGTGTTTACTGGAGGCTGCTTGGCTTGGGCTGCCTGCTTACAAAAAGTGCCTGAGCTGTTGACTCAGAAAGAAAAAAAAAAAACAAAAAAACCCCAGAATCTGGACACTCATTCTTCCTTGGACACACCCTGAACTTTGTGCCTCCCAGCCTTTGCTCGGACCAATCTCTCTGCCTTGAGGCTCTCCTGCCTCTGTCTCCACTTGCTGGAATTATTATACCCATTCTTCATGGCTCAGAGAAAATACCACTAAGTCTTTCTGCATAAACTTTTTCCTGCTTTGCATGCCCGAGGGATTCAATACACCTCAAACCACTGGTCTTATGGCCCTTTCTAGACCCTGAGCTCCCTGGGGACAAGGACCTTTCCTTGTTCACCTCTGAAAGGTTAGGAAACTGAGGCCCAGAGAGGGAAAGGGACTGCCCCACGTCACGCAGCCAGCTCGCAGCAGAGATGGGCTCATAGTCTGGTCTCTGAGCTTTCTCTTCTATTAACCCGCTCTCTTTTGAACCCCACCCACCTCTGACTGTGGATCTGGGCTCCAGCCTTGAAACTGAGCTGGGACTCCAGCTGGAACGGGGGGATGGGTGGGATTATGCAGAGGAGGAAGGGGTACTTTGGGTAGGGGGAACAGCGAGGGCAAAGGCATCAAGCCCGAGAACAGGAAGAGTGTGGATGGAGGCCATAAAAGAGGTAGGAGGAGGGAACAGGAGGAGCCGGCTTGCCTTCTAGACCCAGCAGTCACATTGACTCTGCAGGACCCCGGGCAACACCTCACGGTCCTGCCTCTCAGATCCCCATCTGCTCCTTGATACTCCAGAGGTACCCCAGGCCAAACGTGACCCGCCCTGAGCTGCTCCACATTCTCCCCTGAAAATTTCTGTCCTGGTGAGTGGCATTTGGAAACCTGGATCCGGCCGGAACCCTTTGCTGTCCCTTATGCCCCACATCCAGCCCGTCACCCCTTTGTGTGGGTTCTGCCCTTTCTCTCCCATCTCACTGCCACTGCCGGAGTCAGGCCGCCATCCTCGCTCTTCGGGACGACCGCGGTAGCCTCCGCCTGGTCTCCCCACCTTAGTTCCGGGGACGCAGCCCTTGCTGTGCTCGGCCAGAGAGCTTCTTCCAAAACGCAACCCCAGCTGGTCGCTGTCCAAGTGAAAACCTTCCATTGGCTCCTCGTTGCCTGTGGGATAAAGTTCCAAGTCTTCCTCGCGGCCTTTGTGGCCCTTCAAAATCAGCCCCTACCCTCCCTGATGCTGGAGCCTCGTCCCTTCATGCTCCCTTTCTAAACCTCCTCTTCCCCTTCAGGGGCCTGACAGCCTCACCACTCCATTTATCATCGCTGTCCTAACAGGTGCTGTTTTTTCACAGCGCCAAGACTTCTCCGCACTGTTCCCTCTGCTTGGAATGCCCTTCCCCTTATTTCCGTGTCTGAAGAAATCCCTTTTGTCCTTTGAAACCCAGCTGAAATGTCACCTCCTCTGTGAAGACTCCCTGGATTTCCCAGGCTGGGTTAGGTGCTCCTCCCCTGAGCTCCCAGATGTCCTGTGAAGGCAGGGACTTGATATGTGACTCCAGTACCCAGCGTGGGACTTGGCATAGAGGAGGGGTGTGTGTGAAAGGGTGCTGAACAATTTGGATATTGGACCTGGGTCTTCAGGTCCAAGGGGTCCCCAGGTTTCCTGCCAAGAAACTGGAGGAGTCCCTTCCACCTGGTGGCAGCTAGCACTCCACTATCCTGCTTCCCTAGTGCTCGGATTGGCAGGATTTTCTCCCTGTGATTGGTGCCCCCAAATGAAAACGAATCACTTAGGATAGAATCAGTGCTGGGTGCTGGAGCGCAAAGTGCAGGGCCCAAGCCGTGAAGGGGCTGGGACGGCTGTCCAGATGCTCTCCTGGGGCCTGCCTCTAGGGAAGGAAGCAGAATTCTAACTTTGGGTGGGCAAAAGGGAAGACACCCCCCATCCTCCCTTGTGGTCTGCTGGCCAGGAGGGCCTTATCTCTGCTCTCCACGGCGCGCTGGGGAGGGGGTACAGTCTTCGGGGTGGGGTGTGGGAAGATCAGAGGCTGAGGAGAGATAAAGCTCAGTTACTTATCTTGCCTTGGAGGAAACCTATTCCCTCTGCAAGCCTGCGGCTGGCAGGAGGGGTGGGTGAGGGGCAGCCAGATAAAGGGGAGAGTCCCCAGGCCGGGCCAGCATCTGCCCTCATCATGGGCTTCCTTGGGTGAGGGAGCTGGGTCAAGGCAGCTGGTTCATGTCCTCACTGGGCTGGGCCCATGGGAAGGACAAGACAGGGGCATTTTTCCTAAAAATCTTGCCGGGAAGAGTATCCAGGAGAAACGAAATGACCTGTTAAAGGCAGGAGAGAGGTGAAAGCGGGTCCATAACTTCTGTGATGACAACTGGGGTCTGCATTCTTCCTTGCTTCCTGGGGTGCTCGATCTGGATCCTGAGAGGGATGAGGGGTCCTCAGCGGTATCTGGGGCTCCTCTGCCTCACCAGTCTAGGTCCAAGGGCCACAGATAGGGGTTTCTGACCACAGATAATTCTTTGGGCTGGGGTGGGGGGGCACCAAGGAGCAGAGGGATGGTGGCTTTTGCAACCTCCTTGTGCTTTACCTGTCCTTGTGAGTGGTTTGGACTGCTAGGGTAGGGCCTGCTGTATCCTCTCCATCACCTTTCTGATCTCCCAGGCTGGCCTCTCCTGTTTCCTGGAATGCCCAGTTTATTCACTTCTTGCATTTGTTGCTTCGCTCATCCCCATCCCCACCTTCTCACTCCTTTCTGTTCATCCCCTCACTCACCGTTCATCCATCCACCCACTCACTCATCTAACCACCCACCTGTCATCACACTCACCCATGCATCTATCCACCCACTTGTCTGTCCACCCATCTATCCATCACACTCCCATTCATTCGTTCATTTGCCACCCAAGTACACTCACCCAACCACCCAACCATCTACTCAGCAAATATTTTTGAGTGTTTACTACCAACCAGGCCCTGCACTTGAGCCTGAGGACAGAGTATGAATAAAAGGCTAGGTGGTGTGGTCTTTGACAAGCCAACTTTCAATACCCTCAAGCTCTTCGCAGAACCTCTGAGCGCCTCCCATCCCTCAGGACGCCTCCCTACAGCCCTTACGAATGGAGGCGGCTCCTCCTCTCAAGCTCCAGGGATGACAGTAGCCACAAGCATGGTTAAATTTCCTCTTGATCCCAGTGTTGGATCTAGACATGGCTCCTGAGTCCTCGTTTGAAGCTCTTGCCCATGAAGCTGTGACAACCTCTTCCTCCCCACCACTCTCGTCTACTGGTCTCCGGTCACTTGGCCTTATTCTCTTGACCTGGGTGCCTACCTCATCGTCATCCTCTCCACTACCAGCCTGCCACCATCTGGGAGGTCTTCTCAGCCACATGGATGATGCTCCCATACCTTGGTTGTTTAGCTCCTTGACCAGTCATCTCCAGGGACTTTGTCATTTTAGCCACCAATACAGTGGTCACACTGTGGACCTTACTGGCACCTGGAACTGCTCAACTTCTATGACCTTACACCCCACACCTCGCTCTTTGACCACAGCCCTCATTTGTTTAGCTCTTCCCCTGTCCACCTCAAGTGCTCCTGCCCTGTGAGCTCAGGGAGGCCTCCAGGCCCCAATTCTCCTATTTCCTTGCTATTAGCCTTGACCTTGTCTCTTTCCTTCCTCCGGCTTGGGGAGCCCAGCCTGAACTTACAGGTGATTCTCTTACCCATGTGCTCAATACTTTTGCAGCCCTGTGCTCCCACCTCCATGGCCAGAAGGGCCCCATGGATCAGGCTGTCATCAGCTATTCCCCTCCCCCACTCCACCCAGGCTTGTTGTGGGTCCTGTGAGGACCTTCATGGAAGATCAAACAGGGGCCTCGTCCAATTTCTCCTGGGCCTTCAAGTCGTGCCTCAAACTCTGTTCTTGTCCTTTGTCCTCAAACTTCCCTTCCGCACTTTTGAGACCCTTGAGGCCCGTTCTCAAGTTTCCCCCACCAACTCCCAGTTGGCCAGGAAGAGAGACCACTTTTGGTTTTCTGCCATCAAAACATGCCTATCCTGGCATTTCCCAAGGATGAGGGGTCCTTCTCATGGTCCAGCTTCACCATTCACTCCTCTTCTAAGTTTCTCCATTCCCCCGCCATCTTCTCTGTGACTTCTCCTCTTGCTTTGGTGCTGATTGTAACTACCATGACTTCCCTTAGGTGCTTTATATTTATTCATTTATTTAATCTTTATGGCTGCTCTATGGGTGGGGGCTGTTATCACATCAACCCATACCACAGATGGAAAAACTGAGAGAGCCGGCAAGTGGCAGAGTCAGGCTCTGGTTCTGAGCCAGGCAGCTTGACTCCACTGTGTGTATACCATGAGCTTCTAGGCTTTTCCTGCTCTGTGGCTCTGCCAGCACATTTCACCGTGATCCAGTATCTTCCATTCCTTCTTCCTTCAACATAATTTCCTTTTTGGTACAGCCCTATCTTTCTCCTCTCATTCAGGCTAAAATATGGTAAAGAGGTGTCAACATTTGCCTTTTCCGTCTCCTTACTGTCCAATCTAATCTGGCTTCCACCCCATCATTCCCAAAGAGTGTCTTTTTTTCAGATCACCCACAACCTTCTGGTGACCAGATCCTTCTCAGTCCTCTCCTTACTCAGCTGGGCTGCTGGCTTTGTCAATGTCAACCTCCTAGTCCTTTTGACTTCATGGATTTTTGTTGAGGAATAACATATACGCATCATTGTACAATTGTAATTATATTTTTGGCCTTGTTGCAAGTGTATTTAACATATATGCATGTGCTTTTAAGCTCTTAATTTTGAGATCATTTCAGGTTTGTAGAAAAGTTCCAAGAATAGTAAGAATAGTACAGAAAACTTTTACCTACCATTTGCCCAGATCCTTAACATTTTACCAAATATTCTCTCTCTCTCTCTCTCTCATGTATCTATCTGTCTATCTATCTCTCTATCCATCCATCTGTCATCTATCATTTATCTATCATGGGCTGAGTTGTGTGCCCCACCCCCTCAATTCGTTGTTGAAGCCCAACCCCCAGCAGAATGTGACTGTATTTGGAAATAAGTTCTTGAAGGAGGTGATTAAGTTAATATGTGGCCATTAATATAGGGCCCTCATTCAATATGACTGATGTTCTTATAAGAAGAGGAAGAGACACTAGGAATGCAGACATACCTTGAAAAGACCTAACTGTGAGGACACAGGGAGTAGGTGACCGTCTGCAAGCTGAGGGGAGAGTCCTCAGAAGGATCCAGCCTTGCTGTCACCTTGATCTTAGTCTTCTGGCCTCCAGAACTATGAGAAAATAAATTCCTGTTGTTTAGGCCATCCAGTCTTTTATTATGACATTCCTAGCCAACAAATTATGTATGTGTGTGTGTGTGTGTATGTGCGTGTATGTACACATCTACATCTACAATTGATTTCCGAACCATTTGAGAGTGAGTTGCACAGGTGATCCTTCACTGCCCTTAAGTGTTTTCATTGTGTACCTCCTAAAAACAAGGACATTCTCTTACCTGACCACGGTACAATGCTAAGAATTCAGAAAATTAGTAATCCTATTACCTGATCTATAGAACTTTTTTTTAAAACACGTTTAATTTTATTTATTTTTATTTTTTAGACAGAGAGAGAGCATGAGCAGGGCAGAGGGGCAGAGGGGGGGAGAGAGAGAGAGAGAGAGAGAGAGAGAGAGAGAATTTAAGCAGGCTCCACACTCGGCATGGAGCCTTACGTGGGGCTCGATCCCATGACCCTAGGATCATGACCTGAGCTGAAATCAAGAGTCAGACGCTCAACCAACTGAGCCACCCAGGCACCTCTGGTCTGTAGATCTTATTCAGATTTCACCAGTCGCCTCTAGATGTATTTTTAAAATTGATTAAAAGATTATTCTCTAATGTTTGATATGTAAGAATGCTTGAAAATTATGAAGCATAATAATAAAACGACCATCTGTCAACCAATTACATAAGATCAAGAATTGTGGTCAACAAACCATGGCTTGTAGGCCAAATCTGGCCCATTGCCTGTTTTCCTAAATAAGGATTTATTGGAGCACAGTCACAACTATGTGTTTACTTGTGGTCTGTCGCTGTTTTTGAGATACAATAAAAGAGCTGAGTAGTTGTGACAGAGACCTCATGTTCCACAAAGCCAAACGGGATCTAAAGGGCCTTTTACCACGTGGCCCTTGACAAAAACGTTTACCAGCCTCTGGTCTACAACAGAGCTGTCCAATAGAACTTTCTGCAGTGATGGAAATGTCCTAAAAATTTATGCCGTCCAAGACAGTAGCCACTGGCCACATGCAGCTCTTTGGCACTTGAGTTTGGCTCGTGTGACTCATTCTGTTTTATTTAATTTTAATTATTTTAAATATAAATCAAAATAGGCACAGTGTGGCTAATGGTTACTGCATTGGAAGGCACAGCTCTAGACCATGGGCCACACCTTTGTATCCACTGGTAAACTCCTTTCTGCTCTACTGCCCGGTCTCCTCAGTCCCCCACAGGGAACAACGATCTTGAGTCTTGTATTTCTTATTCCCTTTTTACTGGAAAACATATATTAAAATACAGTTATCACACATTTATCTTTCTGTAAGCAACATATTGTTTGGTTTTCCTGTTTTCGAACTTTAGAAAAATGGTGTCATACTGAATGCAGTCTTCTGTTACTTGCTTTCATCTCTCAACGTTATATTTCTGCCATGTTGCTAGGGGTGACTGGAACTTTTTCACTTCACCTCTGTAGAGTTCATTGTGTTGCTATACCAAATATTAGTTTTATCCATTTCTTATCAATAGCAGTGGAGGTAGTTTCCTTTTTTTGTTGACATTGCTGCTCCTAGGGACATTCTTACACAGCTTACCCGATGCACGCGTTCATGAATTTCTTTGGAGAACTTATCGGGCAAGGAGGATTTGCAATGTTTAAACTTACAAACAGCACCATCTTGTCTTCCAACATGCTTGCACTCATTTACGTTCCTACCAGCTAAGTGAAGAAAGCCCCCATTGATCCAGATCCTTCCCAACCCGCGGTGTCAGACTTCTTCATTTTTGCCAACATGGTGTAAAATTGTAACTTATGTTGTCTTAATCTGCATTTTACTGATTATTAATGAAGTTGATCTTTTCATGTGTTGATTGTCTTTCATGTCCCACTTCTGAGAAATGCCTATTCCTGTCTTTTGCTCATGTGTTCGACGGGGCTGTCAGTTGTTTGTGTCGCAAATAACTTCTCCCCCAGCTGGTGGCTTGTCTTTTCATTTTCGTTGTGATGTCTTGATGAGTAAATGTTCTTAATTTTAATGTAATTGAATTTATGAATATTTTCTTTCATGGTGGGTGCTTTTTATTTTGTTGAAGAAAGCCTTTCCTGTTCTGGGGTCATATTCTCCTGGATTTTCTTCCATGAGTTTAAAAGTTTTGCCTTTCATATTTAAAGCTTTAATCCACCTGGGGCTGCTATCATTTATGGTTTGGGGAAAGGATCCAATTTTCTTTCTTTTTTTTTTCTGTGTGGATATCCAATTACTCACTTATAAAAGCTCTTGCTTTTCCCAGTGATCTGCAATGCTGCTTCTGTCTATGTCATATATCACATTTCCATATATTTGTGGTTTGAGGCTCTCTATTCTGTTCTGTTGGCCTATTTGACCATCCCTATGTCAGTGCCATATTATCTTTATTACTTGACCTTTAAAAATCTTGATATTTGGGAGGGCAAGTCCCCTCACCTTATTTTTCTTTGCCAGCTGTGTCTATTCTTGGATGTTTGCTCTTCTAAGGTAATTAGAATGAGTTTGTCTAGATCCACAAAAATTCTATGGTAATTTTCATTGGAGGTACGTTGATTTTACAGACCAATTTAGAAGGAACTACTGATATCTTTAAATACTAAGTTTCCACCGAGGTTATACATCTTTTGTTAGATTTCCTCCTGGTTACCTTATGATTTTGTTGCAATTGTAAATGATACATATTTTAAAATTATATCTCCTGGGCGCCTGGGTGGCTCAGTAAATTGAGCATTGGACTTTGGCTCAGGTCACGATCTCGCATTCTGTGAGTTTCGGCCCTGTGTCAGGCTCTGTGCTGACAGCTCGGAGCCTGGATTCTGCTTTGGATTATGTGTCTCCCCCTCTCTCTCTGCCCCTCCCTCTTGTGCTCTGTCTCTCTTGCTTTCAAAAATAAATAAAACATAAAAAAAATTACATCTCCTAAATACAATTGGTTTTTCTCCCCTATAGGAAAAGATAACTTTCTCCTTCCCTCTTACATATTGTTTTAAAAATCTGGCAACTTTGGGGGTGCCTGGCTGGCTTAGTTGGTAGAGCATGTGACTCTTGATCTTGGGGTCATGAGTTCAGCTGCTTTTTTCACTTAGAAAAAAAGAAAAAAACCTGGAAACTTTGTTACATCTCTTATCCTAATGCTTTCTTTGTAGATTTTTGGGTTTTCTATGTAAATAAACATATAAACTGTGAATGAGGTACATTTCTTTTCCTCTGATCTTTACCTTTCTTCCTTCCTTCCTTCCTTCCTTCCTTCCTTCCTTCCTTCCTTCCTTTCTTTCGTCTCAGCACATTGGCTAGGACTACCAGTTTGGTTTTGAAGAGAAGCATGGTAGGAAGTAGCATCTTTATCTTGTTTATTATTATTATTATTATTATTATTGTCATTATTATTATTATAAAGTTTATTTATTTATTTTGAGAGAGAGAGAGCAGGCACATAAGTGGGGGAGGGGAAGAGAGAGAGGGAAAGAGAGAATCCTAAGCAGGCTCCCCACTGTCAGCACAGCACCTGATGCAGGGCTCGAACCCATGAACTGTGCTCCAAACCCATGAACCATGAGATCATGACCTGAGCCAAGATCAAGAGTCGGATGCTTAACTGGCAGAGCTACCCAGGCCACCTGTCTTATTATTTTAAAGGAAATTCTAATGTTACCCATGAAGAATAAAGTTTCCTAAAGATTTTGGGTAGGTAATTTTATTATTTAAGAATTTTCTCTTCTAGCTCTAGTTTGTTAAGCATTAAAAAAAGTCATGGAGGGGCGCCTGGGTGGCTCAGTCGGTTGAGCGTCTGACTTTGGCTCAGGTCATGATCTCATGGTTCGTGGGTTCGAGCCCCACATTGGGCTCTGTGCTTATAGCTAGCTCAGAGCCTGGAGCCTGTCTTCGGATTCGTCTCTCCCTCTCTCTCTGTCCCTCCCCTGTTTGCACTGTCTCTCTCTCTCTAAAAAAATAAAATAAAACATAAAAAAAAAAGTCATGGATAAGGTGTTAAATCGTATTGAATGCTTCTGCATCTAATGAAAAGATAATGTGTTTTTTCTCAATTAATTTGTTAATGTGATGAATAACATTTATAGGTTTAAAATATTAAAACACCCTTGCAATTCTAGGATACACCAAGTCTAGCCAGAATATATTATCATTTTTATGCATGGATGGGTTCAGGTTGTTATTACCTTGTTTAGGATTTTTTGCATCTATGCTCTTGAGTGAAATTGGTCTATAATTTTCCTTTCTCATATTCTCCCTGTTAGATTTTGGAATCAAGATTATACTGTCCTCATGAAATGGGCCGGGAAGGGCTCTGTCTTTTTCTAATTTCTATAAGAGTTTGTATAAGTTGGAATGATCTTTTCCTTGACATAGAGTTGTTTATGGTATTCCCTGTATGTCTTTCTAATCTCTACTGGATAATATACATATGTTCCTTAAAGAATTTTTTAAATAATGTTTTAAATTTTTTAAATGTTTTTTATTTAAATAAAATGTTTTTTATTTATTTTTGAGAGACAGAGAAGGACAGCGTGAGCAGTGGAGGGTCAGAGAGAGAGGGAGACACAGAATCCAAAGACAGGCTCCAGGCTCTGAGCTGTCAGTACAGAGCCCGATGCGGGGCTCAGACCCACGAACCGTGAGATCATGACCTGAGTCAAAGTCGGACGCTTAACCAACTGAGCCACCCAAGGACCCCTTTAATAATTTTTTAAGTTTATTTATTTATTTTTTAATTTAATTTAATTTTTTTTATTTTTATTTTTTTTTAACTTTATAGTTTATTGTCAGGTTGGTTTCCATATAACACCCAGTGCTCTTCCCCACAAGTGACCTCCACCATGACCATGACCCCCCATTACCTTTCCCCCTTCCCCTTCCGCCCTCAGTTTGTTTTCAGTATTCAAGAGTCTCTCGTGTTTTGTCTCCCTCCCTCTCC
>CM053570.1:74675265-74708811 GCA_028646485.1 Cryptoprocta ferox | reverse complement strand
ATTGCAGTCAGAGAACATGATTTGTTGGTGTTTCTTTGGAATTGAGACCTGCTTTAGACCCTTGTACATGACCTATTAAAATAACTTTACACTTAAAATAACAAACACTATGTGTTTGAGATGTATAGTTTCTAATCGTTGGATGCAGAATTCCAGAAACTTCCATTAAATCTAGTTTATTACATTGTTCAAGTCCTCTGACTAATATACTGTCTGCTTGGTCTACCAATAATGGAGAGATGAGTATCAAATTTACCCCCGTGAAGTGGGTTTTTCTCCCTTCCCCTGCACTTCCATCCACTTTTGCTTCCTAATTTTTGAGGCTATTTTATTAGGTACATGCAGACTTAGATTTTATTAGGTACATGCAGACTTAGAATCGCTGTCTTCCAGGGAAAGTGAATTTTTTAGTCTTTGTGTACTGACCGTTTCTCCCCCTAACAATACTTTTTGTAAATAGCTTTATAAAGTGTAAACAGCAAAGAGCTGGTTTTTTTTTTTTAAAATCCAGTCTAACACACTGTCTTTTAGATGGCCCATTTAGTCCTTTTGAGTTTATTGTGATTATTGGTATCTTTTGATTTAGTTTTGTGTCTTCCTTATTCTGTTTTTTCCTTATCCTTTCTCCCCACTTTGGAGTTTTGGTTTGCTTCTTTTCTTTTCTTTTTTTTAAGTTTATTTATTTTGAGAGAGAGAGAGAGAGAGAGAGAGCAAGCAGGGGAAAGGCAGAGAGAGGGAGAGAGAGAATCCCAAGCAGGCTCCACACTGTCAGCATAGAACCCAATGTAGGGCTTAATCTCATGAACAGTGAGATCATGATCTGAGTGGATATCAGGAGTCCGTTGCTTAACTGACTGAGCCAGCCAGGTGCCCCTGTTTGCTTATTTTCTTCTTCTGTCCTCTTCTACTCCCTTTCTTGATTTGAAATGTATATACCCCAACTTCTATATTTCTAGTGAAATATATGACATTTGAAATTCTATCCCACAAACCTCATGAAGTCTAAGACTAACCAGTATCTTAACCCTTTCTAAATAATACAGTGAGCTTTGAACTCTTTAACCTTGATCATCTCCAGATTTACATACTATTTGTATGCAGTAGTTTAGCTCTTTCTCTTCCCGTATGTCGTTTTGATTTTATACAGTGTTTGTGTAGACTTAGCTACATGTTTATCAACGTCTTCGCTCACTGCTGTTTTCTTGCACACCAGATCTTTCTTCTGGGGTAAATTTCCTTTTTCTTACAGTACATCCTTCAGAGGTTTCTTTAGTAAAGACTTGCGGTGGGTCTTTTTGTTTACTGGAAAAAAAAAATCTCCATTTCAGCCTCAGCCTGGAAAGATAGGTTGGCTCAGCTCATAATTCTGGCTTGACAGTTATTTTCTCTCAGTGCTTTGAAGCTATTCCCTGTCTTCTGGTTTCCACGGTTGCTTTTGAGAGGTGTGTGTTGTCTAATTATCCTTTCTTTGTAGGTGGTGTGGCTTTTCCACGTAGCTGCTTTTAAGATCTTTGTCTTAGGATGCACTTTGCTATGTGGTTTCACCATGTGTGGCTAGACGTGGATTTCTTCTTATCTGCCTTGTGAGATGTTATGTTTTGCTCTCCCTGTCTATGGAGGCATGGCTTTCAGCAGTTCTGGAAAATGCTTAGCCACTATCTCTTCAAATATTGCCCTGCCCCCTTTCTCTCTCTTCTCTTGCAGGGGCCTTGGCTCTGGCCAGCTTGGCCATTCATTTCTCTTTCACATTTTCCATCTGCTTTTGCCTGTGCTGCGCTCTGTGTGATCTCTTCAGATCTATCTTTTAGCTCACGCTGTGTCTCTTCCATCATGTCCAGTATACTGTGTAGCTCATTGTTGAGTTTCAGTTGCAAGTTACCATTTTCATTTCTAAAAGTTCTGGTTTGTTCTTTTCCAGAGCTAGCTAGTCACTTTTTTTTTTTTTTAATGTTTATTTTTTTTTTGAGAGACAGAGACAGAGCATGAGTGGGGGAGGGGCAGAGAGAGAGGGAGACAGAATCTGAAGCAGGCTCCAGGGTCTGAGCTGTCAGCACAGAGCCTGATGCAGGGCTCGAACTCATGGACCGTGAGATCATGACCTGAGCCAAAGTCGGCGCTTAACCAACTGAGCCACCCAGGCACCCCTAGTCACTTCTTAAGTTATCTTCTGTTACTTGATAACTCTAATGATTCTGTCTTTTATTTCTTTGAAAATTTCAATCAGGGGCGCCTCGGTGGCTCAGTGAGTCAAGCATACAACTCTTGATATAAACTCAGGCCTTGACCTCAGGGTTGTGTGTTCAGCTCCACATTGGGCTCCATGCTGGGTGTGAAACTTACTTAAAAAAATTCCAATCAGTTATTTAATATACTATAATTATAACAGTTACAATTTCTGACATCCTTGGAGATCTCAATCTTTTGTTTGTTACATCTACTCTGGCCTCCTGGTGTATTTGATTTTTCAAAAAATTGCGAGTCTTAGATGTATATGCTCTGGGAATCCTGACTGCCTAAGTTGGGGATGCTGTCCTCCAGCGAGGGAGGATTCATTTGGTTTTGCCGGGGGTCAAGGGACACCTCTGCCTGGGATCGCTTTAGACTCTGTTGCATTGCAGGTCCTGGGTTAGTGTTCAGGTGATGGCCCACGCCGCGCTTCTAGCCCAGTATTGGTCTCTTGACGATAGAACTTGTTCTCACTCTCTCGTTTTCCCACAGCTCCAATCCAGATGTCAACTCTCCGTTTTCCTATCTCACTGCTGATGGTACCTGTGTGCTCAGATCAATCCCTTATGCCTGTATGCCTCGCAATGTTTTAAAAGGCACTTTCTTTCAAGGATCTGGTTGATCTGTAGTGGGAGGGCCCAGAATCGACACTGTTGCTGGGAGAGGACTCCTCCGTTTTGTGCAACTCCCTATTCCCTCTTTTGTGACTTATGTTCTTCCTGTCTCCAGGCTATACACCATCCTCCATACTGATGCTAGAGAGAATTCTCAAAGCACACATGGGATCAAGTCGCTTCCCTGGCTAAAACCTTCCAGCAGTCCCCACTGCCCGGGGGAGAAAGTCCAAGTTCCTCAAGGCTGGTCCCCTGCTGGTCTTTCTGGTCTCATCCCCATGGCTTCTAGCCTCAAACTGTATGTTCTAGCAATTCCTAACTTCTCCGTGGCTCCTACCCTCTACCCTGAATTCTTTTCCATGTTATTTGTCTATTTCCCAAGCATATTCTACTGTCTGAAATTCCCTTTTCAATTGTCTCACCTGTCACCATTTCCCCTCCACCTGGATAAATCTTATTCACTCTATAAGACTTATCTCTTGTGCCACCTCTTCCAGGAAGCCTTTACTGATCTTCCTTCAGGTCGGAGGACTCTTCTATCCTTTGGATAGACTCCTCTGTCTTCTCAAAGCCCCCTGGGCTTACCTGACTCTCAGCAGTCATCAACTTATGTTGAAAGTTACCATTTAGGCATTTTGCTTCTCCGCTAAACTGGGGGTGCTTCTTGAAGTCAGGGATGGGTTCTCGCTGTTTGGGTGTTCACACTGCTTGGCATTGTCCTGCCATGGAAAAGTTGCTCCATAAACGTTCGTCGGATGGAACAGAGACCCTTTCTGCCCATCCTGAAATTTCTCTTGCTTGAAATTAGTTGTTTATGAGAAGCATTTTTTACATATGAGGACCACATTTGATGTTGTTGATGTGAGGTTCCCTACCAGGGCTCAGGATGAGAAAGTTCCTTTTGCTAGATGAGGTCTGTTAGACACGCAGAGACTAAAATGGGCCTCTGGCTGCCTTGTTGGGCATGTACCAATGTGGGGTCCGGTACTTTTTCAGTTTCTGTCCAGTCCTGTGTTGTGGCTAGCAACGATGATCCTTATTATATAGATTTGTTAGAAATATTAAATGAGGTGCTATATGCAAAGCAGCCAGCTCCGTGCTTGGCACACAGTAGATGCTCAAAAGAATCTAGGTCTTTTTTCTGTTCATGATTGAATTCCTTGAGTTTGGGAGCCCTGGATTAGGTCTTTTCATTGGTTCCTCCTGCATGTAGTACAAGACCTGCCACAAAAGGGACACAATAAATATCTGATAAGTGCATGTGTGCACGAAACCCTGGGGCATTTCTGGTTTCCATGGCCTGTGGCTCTGCCCCACCCCCACCCCAAGGTACTTTGGGATCTGTCAAAACCAATTATAGCTTTCTGTTCCCGAAAGACAAAACCCAGCAAGACCTGAGACACATGGGAAATTCTAGCTTTTCTGAGCTTTAGCCGACAGGCAGTCCACATGCTGGGGCCCCTGAATCTGTTGTTTCCAAGATTGCAGGATGCCCTCTATGCTTACACTGAAATTCTCCATCTGCTCTTGCTGTCAAATTGTTAAGAAGACTGCTTTCTTGTTATGTCACACCATGTCCCTGACATGAGGCCCTGTATGAGAAGTCTCTTTCAGAATTAGTTCCTGGAAATATTTGTACCTGTGCAGGAACTGATCTGCTTCCTCTTTTCTGATAATCAGTGTCAGAATTTAGTGTTTCATTTTTTGCCCTGGCTGCCTGGAAGCTCAAAGCCAAATTTCAGGATCAATGACAGTAATGATGGCAACCCTTAAGATTGCTGTTTTTTTTTCTTTTTCTTGAGCAATATGAATCTGTTGAATGAATTTATCTTTTCTGTTGTAAGCCATCTCACGTCCTTTTGGGAAAGAGATGCGGCACACAAGGGTTTCAAAACTATGGGAACAGCAGCGGCAGCAACAACACAAGGAGATGGTGGGGGGAGTACAGAGGAAGAATAAGTCATCAGTCGAGCCACGTGGGATGCTGGTGAAGAGCTGTGGCTCTGGGGCCAGACTGCCCCTATGCAAACCCCAGCTCTGCCTATTACTTACCCAGGGCTATCATGCACAGCTCATAGCTTTTCTGAGCTTCCTCGGTTGTAAAAAGGGATCATCACTGTATCTACTTTATATACATATTTTTAAAGTTTACTTTACTTATTTTGAGAGAGAGAGAACATGAGTGAGGGTGAACGGGGGAGGGGCAGAGAGAGAGGGAGAGAGACAGAAACCCAAGCAGGCTCTGCACTGTCAGCGCAGAGCCCGATGTGGGGCTCGAACTCACAAACTGTGAGATCATGACCTGAGCCGAAACTAAGGGTCTGTCGCTCTACTGACTGAGCCACCCAGGTGCCCCTCACCGTGAGGAGGAATGAACATATTTCCTGTACACTACTTAGCATGGGGTCTGCCACAGAATAAATGTTCAACTGTTCTGAAGGTACAGGACATTTGGACCTGGGTGTCTGGACAATGGGACCAACAACAGGGAAGAAGGATACAGTTGTATGGGAATCGCCATGTTGGTGGTGGCTGGGCACATGCGCTTTGTGTAGCGTTTCCCCCAAGGCCCCAGCAGCCCGGGAAAGGTACCAGTGGAGGGTCACAGTAACAGTCACGACCTGTCCTTGGCTGGCTTCTATCCCCATCTGTTCACCAGGATTTCCAGAAACCTGCAGGGCTCGTCCAGTTATTTCTGGGAGCCTCCAGGGGGTTTTGCTTGGTGTTCATGCAAGATCCGACCAGCCTGAGTTGCCTCGTGGCATACGCCGTGTTCTCTGGCCCCGGCTCCCGCTCCCTGCCCCCTTGGTGTCCGCTGTCTGTGAGGTTGCCCGAGGCTGCCTCACCGTCTCACTGCTGCCAGGGCCCTCTGTGGGGGCACCTATGTCCTTGGGATGAAGACGGCTTTTCTTAGCAAGGCACACAACTCGGGAGCTATAAAGGAAAACACTGTCAGGTTCGACCTCATAACAATAAAAATCTCCTATACGACAAGTGACCCCATAAATAAAGCTAAAAAGGCAAGCAACAGACTGAGGTTTGAAGGGGGAAAAATAATCTCAGCTTTCCCCCAAAGTGTCTTGTTATTAGGAGGAAAAGGAGGAGGAGGAGGAGGAGGGTCTCAGTGCCGGGTCTACCCATTGGGCTGACTAGGAATTAATCCGACAATGCTTTCTTTATCAGCCAGAAAGGAGCTGGCTTCCTATTAAACAGAGTCCAGGGTGGGCCGGAAGCTGACACCTCGCATCGAGCCCCACGAATCACTAACAACTTGGGGTTAGCTGGGGTTCTGCACCATCTCTACCCTCTCCGGGCCATGATCCCAGCCAGTGGGTCCCCACCACCAGCACAGCATGAGAAGTGCCGTCCCCGTTCCTTGCCCGAGGAGGCCAGGAGGATAGGGCACTGTGGTGGGTCTCTACTGGGATGCTAGCCGGCATAAACGGCAGCAGCATCTGAAGCCATCATTTCTATTCACATGGCAAATGGGAAGGTGTATTTGTTGGGGGGCTTAGACAGCAGAGAATTGCCTTCTCTGTCACGTACAAGTCAGGGCTGGAGGGAATCTGGGATGTTCAAGGACACCAGGGAGCCCCTCTCGTCCTCACGGTCCAAGATGGCAGATCCCCATCTTAGGGAATGCTGTGGAGGGTGGGATGAAGAAGGAGTGCAAGGCAAGCTCCAAGTTCCTTTTCAATAAGGCCCCTGGAGCTGTTCCGCGACACTTCAGAGCCAGTGCACAGCGACATGCCAGAGCGGGCGGCAAGGGAGGCTGGAGCACCTGGAACCCAGAGAGTAGGTGGAAGACATCCCAACTCGAATGAAAGTGGAACCAACTGGCAGCACTTTAATTTTATTTAAGACATTAATTTATTTTTTAAGTAAGCTTTATGCGGGGCTTGAACTCATGACTGCGAGATCAAGAGTCATGCTCTACCGACTGAGCCAGTCAGCCAGGCACCTTGTCGGCATTTGTTTGTTTTTTTGGTGATCTCTCCACCCAACGTGGGTGGGGCTCGAACTCACGACCCCAAGATCAAGAGTGGCATGCTTTACTGACTGAGCCACCCAGCCTCCCCTGACAGCATTTCTGATTCACGTAACATTCGTACATGACTTGCTATGTGCCATTCATTATTCTAACTAAGCGTTTTACATGTATTAACTCATTTAATCCTTAAAAGAATCGATAAGGCAGCTATAAGCAGCACCCCCACTTTAAAGACGAACCGGAGAGGTTCGGTAACCAGCTTGAGGTTGCCCAGTAAGTGTCTGAGCCAGGATGGGACTCAGGCACCCTGACTTTAGAGCTTGTGTGCACAGCTCCTGCGCTATTCTGTTAATCGCCCACGTGGTGCTGCTGCCTTGGGATTCGCCTTCTGCTGCCCTTCACCTGGCTGTGGGGTGGCTTCGTGGGGCCACCAACCTCAGGACTAAGTCAACAGCTTGAGCCAGCTGGCTGCAAGCGCCCTTTGCTGCAACATAACAGGACAAGCCCTGGGTGATGCCGGTCACTGCGAGAAGGGGCAGGAGTGCCGCCTCAGAACCCAGGGCTGCCCACGGAGGATAAAGCGCTGTAATTCTGGAAGCTGCCCCTTACTTCTTGGGGGCAGGAGGGAGACTTGGGGTTTTGCCTGTGTTTAAGGGACAGGTAGAGGGGGGACGGGGCAGGTGGGAGGGGGAGCCACAGAAAAAGTGACGGGCTGCCCGGAGGATTAATGTGCCCCTGTGTAGCTCAGGGTGGGTGGGGATCACCACGGCAGAAAATGGGGGCCCCCCTACATAGAATCTGATGACTGTGACCCCAATGCTTTAGGGAGCGAGAGGTGAGGACAGGCCAGCGAGAGTCAGGCTCGTGATGTGGGGGGCAGTGGCTTCTTGGATGGGGCACTTAATTCTGTTCCCCTTTGAGATTTACTCACCTGGGGTGACTGGGAGGATGGGAGCACTTGGGTCTGTCCCCACAAGTGGACAAGCCGGGGGCATGAGGAAAGGCCAGGGCATCAAGCAAGGAGTTAACAAGGATCCGGGCTCCTTCCCCGATTGACCACACTACGAGATCCTCTTTTTCAGGGGGGCAGTGATTGTCTTGGGAGCCCCAGCTGCGAACAGGAATTCCTGGGTCCAGGCGGCCCTGGCGGCCCCTGTCCCCTTCTTCCTGGGCTTATGCGCTTTGCGGGGCTCCGAGGTTGTAGCCTGCAGATGGCCTGATAGCGTGGGAACCTCTTTTATTCTCTTCGGAAGCCCTTCCTCCTGTCCTGGCTGGGGAGGCTGAATCAGCAGGGAGAAATGAAAAGATACCACTTCTCTGTGGAGGGCCAGATCCCTTTGTGTTTCCAAGGGCTGGCTCCCCCTCTGTGCTCGGGGACTGAGTGTGCGTGTGTGTGTGTGTGTGTGTGCACGCATGTTGGGAGGGCTGGGGCGGTGGGGGTTTCTGCTGGTCCTTTGAGCTCTCTGTCAAGTGCTACTGTGGGAGAGAAGAAGGGGAACCAGGTCAGTGTGGAATACCCCTACAGACGGAGGGGCCAGCCAGGAAAATGAAACCATTCAGAGTATTTAAGTAGAAGGAATTGGGGGGGGGAGGCTGGGTGACTCAGTTGGTTGAGCGTTTGACTCGGTTTCGGCTCAGGTCATGATCTCGTGGTTCATGGGATTGAGCCCCGCATTGGGCTCTGCACTGACTGCTCAGAGCCTGCATGGGATTCTCTCTCTCCCTTTCTCTGCTCCTCCCCCGCTCAGGCACGTGCTCTCTCTCTCTCTCAAAACAAATACATAAGTAAAAAAAAAATAAATAGGGGCACCTGGCTGGCTCATTTGGTTGGGCATCTGACTTCAGCTCGTGGGTTTGCGCCCCGCATCGGGCTGTGTGCTGACAGCTCGGAGCTTGGAGCCTGTTTCGGTTTCTGTGTCTCCCTCTCTCTCTGCCCCTCTCTGGCTCTCACTGTCTCTCTCTCTCAAAAATAAATAAACATTAAGAAAATTTAAAAACAATAAACAGAGGGAATTTAGTGCCGGGATTGGCCACATGGCTTACAGAAGGACTGAGAGGCCAACGGGGAGGCAGTGAGGCAAACCCAGAGGCTGTCATCAGCTGCGGGCCATGGTCCCTCCTAGGAAGGAGACACAAGGGAAGAGGCAGGGTTCCTGAAACTCAGGGGCTGGGGCAACCCCATGGAGGGCCTGTCAGGCACGAGTTGGAGCCACAGAAGGAGACAGAGCTGCTGTCTCACCCAAGGAGGGAGGATGGCTGAGAAGTGCCCTGGCCTCTCCCTGTCTCCTGCCCTCTAGTCTCCCACGAATGTTTCTTACTGTCCCAGTGGCCTGGGCTACACAGCCAGCAGGGGCCAGCCCCTGGGAGCAGTTCTGGGACTGACCCAGGGAGGAACCGGAGGAGAAGCTGGTGGGGAGAGCCTGGGACCCCTGCCTGACTCTTGGTAGTGGTGTGGTAGCAGGGCATTGCTCTTGGACTTCTGGGGCACCCTGCCGACGCCTGGGACGCGAGAACAGACCCCAGCGCCGTGTTGGGATGCCTTGTTGGGGCGCTCTGTTCCCAGGTGAGGGGACGATCAGTCTGTGGCCCCTGTATCCTCCAGGTGGGCCTGGGGGAGGTGAGAGAGGAGCTCCTGGGACTGTCCTTTGTGGTTGGAGAGGGGCACGCAGGTTGGAAAGCAATGACTGTGGTGGTGTGGAGGGAGCCAGGGGACGCCAGCAGAGGCTGCTGTGGGTGGCCAAGGCCGTGGGAGTAAGAGAACAGCATGGATTTGCAGGATTTCAAGAGGATTTGAACACTCTTTGGATGTGATCAGGGGCACATGACATGGGATACATTTTCCCTCCAATTGGAGAAAGTAAAGATGATCCTAGCTGCTTAAGTGTGATGCTGGTGGCCATGCCCTGTGGGGACTTTCCGAGGGCAAGTCCCCATTGTCACAAACCATACCCTGGTTCAGAGAAGGCTTCTGGGAAGACGCAAAAAATGAACAGGCCCTGCAGGAGGTCCAGTGGGGGTGCTGGAGGCTGCCTGCCACCCTCCTGCAGGTGGCCAGAACCCGAGGAGTCACAAGGCTGGTGGGACAGGCGAGGAGCCCCACACTGAGTGGGAGGGTGCGGGGAGTCCCTGGAGCTCAGGGGCCCAAGTCTGAGGACAAAGGCCTCAGCTGGCTCCAGACCCGTCCCTCAGGCTGATCCTTGAAGCTCTCCAGGGTCCCGGGACACCCTGACCTGTGCTCATCAGCCACTGAAGCAGAGCCCGCTGGCCTGTAGGCTATGAGCCTTTGCCTCCTGGGCTGAGGCCATGTGTGTGGTCCGTTTTTCCAGGCTCTGCTCAAACCTTGGCCTGGACATCAGTGCCCCCTCTTCCTGCCCAGGCTCTGAGCTCACCACCGGGCTTGCCTGCCATTCCTGGGAAAGAGGAATTACCAGCAGGTCTCAGAATAACATGGCTTCCTCCTGGACGTGAGAAAGCAGAAATCAGAGGTGGCACTGTTGGGCCGTAAACCCTGGGCTCTGGTCAAAGACCTGGTCCCCATCCCCCACCTTGTCCCATTTCATAGATGGGGAAATACAGAGGCCCAGAAAGGAGATAACACTTATGGTCAGAGATGGGAATAGCCCTGTCCATAGACCTGACGCTTGGAGGAACTGAGTCTCCCAGAGTTAGGGACAGTCATGCTGGGGTTCCTCTTACTTCCAGAGCCCCTAACTGCACCTGGCACTCCCCCACAGTCCAGGTTCTTTCTCCCCTGCAGGCCTTTGCTAGTGCATTCCCCGGCTGGCTTGCCTCACAGCACCTACCCACGACAGGCTCCACTTTCAGCCAGACTGTGGCTCCCCTGGGAGACTGAGACCCCCAGTCCACAACAAAGTCTTGCAGACTTGAACTGAACATGTTCCTTTCGCTGTGATGGGCCCAGACTCTGGGGGGCTTGGAGGGAAATGTGCCATTTATTTTTTATTTTTTTAAGTTTATTTATTTATTCTGAGAGAGACAGAGTGTGAATGAGGGAGGGGCAGAGAGAGAGGATCCCAAGCAGGCTCTGCATGGTCAGCGCAGAGCCCGACGTGGGGTTCGAACTCACAAACCGCGAGATCATGACCTGAGCTGAAATCAGGAGTTGGTTGCTTATGGACTGAGCCACCCAGGTGCCCCGGGAAATGTGCCATTTAGATGATGGAGCTGCTGCTGTTGTTCTCACCCCCAACTTGGAGAGTTGTGACCTGGCCACCACCTTCTCCTGGGCCTGCCTAGGGGAACTGGGTAGGCTCTGAGGCAGGGAGAAGGACCCAGGGATCCAACCTGATGCCTTCCTGGGTAGGCCCCCAAAGCTGGTCCTCCTGAAAGCAGAGAACCCGCTTCCCTCTCCAGCAGGCCTCTTGTGGCTTCCCCGCAGTGGCCAGCAGGTGGTGCTGTGTGCCCAGCTTTGCCCATCCTTAGCCCTTGTTCTGCAGTTCGGCTCTGGCGGTATTGAAGGCCGGGCTGCAGCCCTGGAGGGGTCCTGAATCTTGCCAAGACCCCTTTGTGGCTCTCTTTCTGCCTCTGCTGGTGCTTTCTGGTGGGACAGGATGTCTCCCAGGGCTGGCAGAGCCAACACAAGTTCATGGCATGCCCTTTACCCCAGCTCCTCTGCTGTCCTGAGGCGTTTCCCTGCGGCCCAGGTGGCCCGTTCTCTGTGGCCTGGGTGTTTCATTTCCCACCTACGTCTCTGTGCTGTGCATTGTGCTGGGTGCAGCACGCACATCGGTTCAGGTGTTCATCACACAACTGCGTGAAGTAGGCACCCATTGTGCAGACGAGAACATCAAGGTCAGGGTTCTCAGATAACATGTAGCAGAGCCAGGTCTGCCGTCCGTTTGACTCACACCCATGTTTTAACCCCCGCACTGGGTTGTAGCCGTGTCCTGGAGGAATCGCCGCTTTTAGGGAAACGGCCCCAAATCTGGAACTCTCCTTTCCTTCTTCTTCACCCTGACCCTGGGGCACTTTTAACCATGCACACAAGACCCTGAGCTGAGCCGGAAGGGACAGCTCGAGAGAGCAGCCTGGGCCTGCCTGATCAGGGCGGCGTCTTAGCTGCAGTCAGGGCAGGGGGGCGGGGGGCGGAACGTGGGAGTGACAGCGGGCACCCCAGGGCAGCGAGGGCGCGTGTCCTCGCTGCCGCTCGCTCACTCTGCTGCTTCTTCACCCAGCTTCTGCCTTGCTCATCGCTCTCCCTCTTCCTGACCTCATTTCCAGTTCTTGGCTATCTGGATGCCTCTCCCTCCCCGACTCTCTGTGCCCAGTTCTCCCTTTTACTCTGTCTGTCTCTGCTGCTCTGTCAGCTTGTCTTTCTCTCTTTTTGTGTCTCTGTCTCTCTCCAACAGAATCGGAGTTAAGTGACAAAAGAAAAATGATGCCCTCCTGCCAGGGTTATTAAAATCATGTTCTACAATTGAGCCGCCAGGAGAGCCCCAGTTAATGACAGATGATGAGGCGGCAGCTTCCCCACAGCTGGGAGTGAGGCGATAGGCTGCAGGATTACCACCAATTACTCTGGGAAGAGAGCGGGCAGCCCCTCTCCTCACCTTCCAGATCACCTCCCTCCTGCTCTGGGAAGATAAAGTCTCCCTCCTGGCAGGGAGGCTGGAGCTGGGGTATGGGAGAGGAGGGCACAGGTGTCTAGGAGCCGGGCATCCCTCAAATTGGCAGGGATCGTCTCAGTTTACCCAAGGCTTCCCCATCTCACAGCGGCCTCGGAGGCAGGCGAGGCAGGATTCTGAGCCCTGTGGAGATTAGGGCTCAGGGAAGTTAGGTAACTTGTCCAAGGTCACACAGCCAGTAGGTGGCCGAGCTGGTACTTGAACTCCCAATTCCAATGTCGTTTTTATTTCTTCGTCAGCCTCGTGTCCAGGAAAGGAGCGTTGGAAAAGAAAGGTTTGTTTGGCAGAAGATGTTAGACCTTGGTCAACCAGGCTTTGGTCCAATCGGGACTCCAATAAGAGTAAGCGAGGGGCGCCTGGGTGGCTCGGTCGGGTAAGCGTCCGGCTTCGGTTCAGGTCATGATCTCACGGTTCGTGGGTTTGAGCCCCGCGTCGGGCTCTGTGCTGACAGCTGAGAGCCTGAGCCTGCTTCGGATTCTGTGTCTCCCTCTCTCTCTGGCCCTCCCCTGCTCGCGCTGTCTCTCAAAAATAAATAAAAAACATAAAAAAGAATTAAAAAAAAAAAAGAGTGAGTATATTGCAGCAAAGTGGATTTGAGTTAGGAAGGACTGGGAAGGACTTCCCAAAGGAGTGGGCACTAACACAGATGAACGAGAGTCTATGATTTTGCCTTCTTCGGTGGCCTTTCAGAACGAGAGGGGACCATCTGGGCAGTTTTTCTTAGTTAGACAGGGTGCAGGCGCTACAGAAATCCAACCAATCCAACGGGCTTTGAGGGTCTAGGGATGGGATGTGACAGAGTCAGGGACACTTGACAAGGTCAGTTGCAGAAGAGATAAGGAGGCCCGCCCCGCCCCGAGGCCCAGAGCCCAGGGAGTGTGGGTGGGCGGCCGCCAGGGCCCTCAGGACACAGACACCGCCACTGTGAGTCAGGGGCCACATCTCACGAAGCCCCTCACGGGCAGCTCACTGAAGTCTCGTGTCCTCTCTTTACGTAGACAACTGAGGAATCATCCTCCTGATTTTGCAGATGAGGAAAACGAGTCTCCAAGAGGGGAGTGGGCTAGTTAAGGTCCTAGAGTGAGACGCCCCAGCTCCATACTCTGACCCATTCCATGCCACCAGGCTGGGGGGAGGCCATTAGGGACTGTAGTGCTCTGGGGGGAGGGGGTGTCTGTGCGCCACCTGCCGACCCATCCGCATCCTGGCCTGGCCTGACTACTTGCTCCCTGGGGTTGGGGGGCTGATGCCGGTACCGCAGTCCGTGCTTAGAATGACTATCTTTTTCCCATCTGGATTCTATTATTTTTCAGTTTATCCTGGTCAGAAAGCACAAGATGAACGTCTAGAGGAAAAGAAATATAATCTTTGAGAAAATTGAAAAGATAGATCATTGTTTGGGGCTGGGGGCTTGGGGGCCGTGCAGGCTGGTTCTCTCTGGCTGATTGCTTGGGGCCCGGCTCAGCTCATCTCTGCACATGCGGCTTCTCTGCCCCACTGGGCTCCACAGGGGGTCTCCTTCCCGCCCCTGGGGCTCTGTTCAGGACCTGGTCTCTGGGGTGATGGGGTGGGGGGCTGGGAAGGAGGGAGAGTGGAGCCACAGGCCTTCAATTTCCTTCCCTGGGAACATGGGCCTGTTCGGGATATTTCTGGGACCTCCAGATTGTTCCCTGTAAGAGAAAAACCCACCTCAGTGTTAATAGCTAGGGCATATCGAACCTTTATTATGGTTCTGGTATTTTCCAACCACCTTTCATGGGTTCTAGGGACTTTCCACCTTTTTTGTTCCTCACACCAACCCTGTATGCCAGTACCATTGTCTCCCTTTTTTAGATGAGGAGACGTAGGCATGGAAAGCGTAAGGAACTTGGCCAAGTCCACATGGCTGGGAAATGGCAGAACCATTCGAATCCAAGTGGTTGAACTCAGAGTTCACTGTGCAACTACTAAACCCTAACATTTCCTTTCTTGGAAAGAGACAGGGGAGAAGAAGAGAGAATGTGCACCTAAGTGAGTATGTGAGTGACTATAATGTATGTCCTAGTGTACAGTACATAGCTCTGTGTCCTTGTGTCCTTGACTGTGTGTAACTATATGTGTCCATTCTTCCATCGGTCTACCATCTACCTACCCACTCACACGCATCGATCGATCGATCAATCTATCCATCATCTACCACCCATTATCTATTTATTCATCCATTACCTACCCATGCATCCATTTATTATCTATTTATCTTTTCCATCCATTCATTCATCATTCATCCATTATCTATCCTTCCGTCCATCCATTTGTCTGTGTCTCTATCATCTGTTTCTAAGTGTGGGCTCACACGTATGTGGGGACGTTCCTAAGTATATCTGTGCGTGCACATGTATGCATCTGAATGTATGTGGTAGCCGTCAGTACGGATCCGGTGTCCAGACGTGCGACCCCCTTCTCTGCCTCAATGGGGACCCTTCTCCCACACCTGGGAAGCTGCCTGAGGGAGGAGAGAGAGAGAGGCCCAGCCTCAGCAAGCCTGCCCTGGGCCCTGACTCCCCTCCTAGCCTCGGTGGAGGGTTAATTAAATCCTTTCCCCAACAAGTGTGGTAATTAGTGCTAATGGCTGGGCTGCGGTGCGGCAGCTGAAGAGGGCCAGCTGGGGGTGTGCGTGTGCGCGTGCGCGTGCGGGTGTAGCAGGGCCTTCTCAGCTTGAGGGACTTGTGAGACCAGGGGAGGGGCTTGGGAGAACGCCCTGCTCTTCCCTCCCTCCAGAGCTCCTCAGGTTGGTGACCCCAGGGGCCTGGGCGCGTGGCCGGTCTCCCGCCAGCTTGCCCCGGAGGGCGGGGGGCGGCCCTGCTTGCGGTGCCCTTGGCCTGAGGACTCTGGCTCTCTGCGTGTCCATGTGCGACTGAGGCTGTGTGTGTGTGTGCACACGGCCCACTGTCTACGAGCCGTGCCGTGTGCACACACCTGACCCCGTGCGAGGGGAGCACTGACGTGAGGCTGTGCGGTGTGATGGCCCTGATGCATGGGCTCCCCGTTTGTGTGTCCGCGACGTGTGCGTGATGGCGCGTTTCTGGGTGGGCTCTGCGCGACTCCAGGTGTCCCTGAATGTGGGTTTCGGCGCGCGTGTGCCTCTGGGCGTGTGTCGCAAAGCGCGAGGAGCAGCAGGGCCGCCGACTTGCAGGGCCTGACTGACACCCCTTGCAAATACATGTGACAATGAAATATAGTCCTGGAATTGCTTTGGATGCTCCGTCAGGCAGGCGACACGGAATAGGTGAAGTTGTAAAGTGTCCCCGGGGAGCCGCGGCAGCTGAGTGACAGCCTGGCGCCGGCCCCTGCCTCTCTGCCGGGCTCTCCCTCGGGAGGCCCTGGGGCCCCCTGCGCTCGTCCTGACCCGCGGCCGGGGATCGTGACCGCCCCCCCCCCCCATGGTGGCCTGCTTGAGGTTGAAGGGCACAGTCCGTCTGTCGGGGCTTTTTTGCTTGATGTTTGCCTCACCGCCCTCCTCAGAATGGAGAAGCCCAGACGAGGGCTTTGTCCGGTCTCCCGTGTTGTGCACGCATCCTGGGCTCCCTGGGGACAGGGCCATGTCTCCCCTCCACCCAGACTGGATGCCGCGAGGACACGGCCGCGTCACCCCTTCAGACTGGGCTCCCTGAGGACAGGGCCATACCTCCCCCGTCAGCCTGACACTCCAGAGGGCACAGCTCTGCCTCCTTCTCTGCCTGGGGCGTCCCGGAGAGTGAGAGACCCCTAAAGAAAGTGTCAAGTGTCCCTCGGCACGCCCCAGGCACCCCCCAGCCTGCGCGCTCTGAGTGCCCGTCTGGCGGTGTGCACATTTGGAAGCCGAGGAGAAACGTTCGCCTGAGCCTCAGCTTTGGAGCCCTGGGTTCAAATCCTGCATCCGCTGACTTCTAGCCGTGACCTCACTGAGGCCGGGGCTCGAGTGGAGGGACTAACAGCTTCCGCGAAGCCATGATGCCGCTTAGGCCTCTGACCGCGGGGCGAGGGGGTGCCTGTGTTCCACAAAGGTGCCTTCGCTCCGTAAAGCCGTGTGCCGTCCAGGCAGCACCTGGCTCTGGTCCAGAGGGCGCCTTGCGACGATTGCCCCCAACGGCAGCACAGGCTGCGGGGCGGTGTGCGCAGGGCAAGTGAGGCAGGCCACGTGAAGCCCTCGCTCAGAGCTCGGTCTGTGGTGAAGGCCCTGGGGGCCGAGCCCTGTGTGGGGTCTCCTGCTGGTTGGCGGTGAGCGTCAGAGTCGTCTCTGGGCCTGAAGGCTGCGTGGGCGACACTCTGGTGTCTTTGTTTTACCTCTTGTACGTGGCCATTCGTCCTGAGAGCCAGAAGGTGTGTGTGTGTGTGTGTGTGTGTGTGTGTGCGCGCGCTTGCAGCAGAGAGAGAAAGTAGGAGGGGAGAGGGAGAGAGAGAGAAGTGGGGAGAGGGGGAAAGAGAGAGAGGGTAGGAGAAGGAGAGAGAGTAGGGGTGAAGGGGGGAGAGAGAGGGTAGGAGGGGGAGAGAGACTAGGGGTGAAGGGGGGAGAGAGAGGGTAGGAGGGGGAGAGAGACTAGGGGTGAGAGGGGAAGAGAGAAAGTGTGTGTGTGTGTGTGTGTGTGTGTGTCTGTATGTGTGAGAGAGAGTAGAGGTGAGGGGAAAAGAGAGAGAGGGTAGGAGGTGGAGAGAGAGAGATAGTAGGGGTGAGGGGGAGAGAGAGAGGGTGGGAGAGAGTAGGGGTGAGAGGGGGAGAGAGAAAGTGTGTGTGTGTGTAAGAGAGAGTAGGGGTGAGGGGAAAAGAGGGTAGGAGGGGGAGAGAGAGTAGGAGGGAGAGAGAGGGTAGGAGAGAGAAAGAGAAGGAGCAGGAGGAGGAGAGAGGAGAGGGAGCAGGGGGGAGGAGGGAGAGAGAGAGGGAGGGAGACAGGAAGAAACACTGGGAGAGAGGAGGAGAGGGAGAGGGAGGAAGGGAGGGGCGGGAGAGAGAGGGAGAGAGCGAGCGAGCGAGAGGGAGAGCGAGTGAGCGAGAGGGAGGAGGAGCACTGGTAAAAGAAGGCAGGGTGGGGTAGGGAGTGGGGCTGGGGCATGACAGGGTGACGGGTCGTTTCCCCCCAAGCTGGGTCCTCTCAGTCATCTGTCACTGAGGTTTCCCCGCCCTTTCTGGGGATGTCCCTTCATCTGTCTGTGCACAAGGGATTTCAGGCCATGTGTCAGGACAGCACACGGGGGAAGCTCTTGCTGTCTGTCCCTCCTGTCCCACAGCAAGTGCTAGGAGGTCTGTGGCTGGGGACAGAGCCCATCCCTGCTCCTAAGCGGGCCATGGCCGGTCACTGGGCAGTGGGATGTCCCCTGTTCAGAGCCCACAACACCGTGAACCTTATGAGGGCCTGGACCATGGTTTCTTTTCAGTCAGACATCCTCAGTTCCTGGCACATAGTCGCTGCTCAATAAGTATTGGTCTCGCAGCTGTGTTTCAATATCAGGATCCATCCCTCCACGGCTACGGCTTCTAGCATTGTGCATGGCATGACGACAATTTAGACCGAGACCACTTGGCTGGCGGAACGTTCTGGGGGGTTTTATGGACAGGTAGCGAATTCCACAAGATGAGGGTCAGCGAAATCTTGGGTCCAGCCTGACTCCGAGAGAAAGATTTCCTCGCAGCTTTTATAAGCCCTAAAGGGACAATAACTTCCGTACCTCCTTCTCCCAATTTCATCTCCATTTCCATATGACACCCGGGCCTTGGCAGGAGAGGAGATTTGTGGCAGTGACTTTTGCTCTTCATCCTGGAGGCTCTTGGCCCAACCTTTAATCTTCCAAACAGGCCATCAGCTGCTCTCTCAGTGCCCTCAGCCAAACTTGAAAATTCCGGAATCCGAGGCCGCATCCCAGACAGGTGGGAACAGACACTTCCACCTTTCCCACCCGAACACTTGTTGACAGGTGGCCCCTGTCAGGTCTGGATGCCTCTGGGTGTGACAGAGGTGTGCGTTCTGGCCAATTTAGTCGGGACGAAACAGAACAAAGGGAAGAGCCATTGTGTACGAGTGATCGTTTCGGACCCCTCTGGCTTTCCCTGGGGGGAGCATGGGGGAGGGAGCCACGTTTCAAAGTGTGTGCCCACGCCTCGGGCGCTGCTAATTTCATTTTCATATTAGACCATTGTACGATGAATAATTATATACCTCCAGAGAGCGAAAGAAGGATGGGAAGAAGGTGCGCACCGGGAGGCGTGGAGCGGATGGGTCCCAAGCACGGGTTTGGCTCTCCTGTTTAACAGCTGGGTGACTGTGGAGAGGTTACTTAGCAACCCCGTGCCTCAGTTTCCTCACCTGTAAGGCACTTTCTTTACAGGGTATTTGCGAGTACGAAATGAGATTACGCATATGCTAAGTCTATTGTCAGGCAAAATATTAGCTATTATCCTGTTGTTACATTTAGGTATCTGCATGCGTGTGTGTGTGTGTTGTGCCGGGAACCCCTGTCTGTGTCCATGTGAGGGACACGGAGTATGCGCGTGTATGACACACCTGTGCGTTTGGACTGTGTATGAAAAACGGCGCGTAGGAGAAGAAAGCTTGGTTGGGGAATTCAGCTCCGTGAGTTCTGCTTCTGTTTCCACCATATATGTATTATGTATGATGTCGAACAGGCGTGTCCCTATATCCTCCTCTGTAAACCTGTGGTGAAAATGATAGTGATAATCGTAGTAAATGTTTAACGGGTGCTTACTATGTGCGGGGATAGTAAGCCTGGTCCTGGCTCCCCCACCGGGCTGGCACTAGATTCAAGGGTGGTGCAGAAGTGCGTTACCATCCAACATGTTCTGGGCTCTCAGGGCGGAAGTCATTGCGGGTATGCATACGCGAGCGTGTGTGCGCAGCCCAGTGTCTAGCCTGGCTGAATGAACGCGCACCTGTGTACCGACAGCCCCACCCGCCGGAGTGCACACCCAGCCCACCCATATGGCCACGCCCGCGTTTTCACGCATGTGCTCGCGCATGTACAGCTGAGTCAATGCGTCCTCACCCGCGTACCCCCCCGTGCAGGCAGATGCACACCCACGCGCCATCTGGCATTGCCCGGCTCCACCGCTCACACACGCGCACCTGCTCACTAGCATGAGCACGCGCCCCTGACGACGGGCAAAGGCTAAGCCACGTGCTGTGCGCCACGCAGCCGTTTGTAGGGGGCTGGTGCATTCTGGGCGGCTCGAGGGGCGGACGTTTCCTCTCTCACAGCTCCGGGGGCTGGAGGTCTGAGATCAAGGTGCCAGCGGGATCGGCTTCTTCTGAGGCTTCTCTCCTTGGTTTATAGATGACCGTCTTCTCCCTGTGCCTTCCTCGTCTGCCTCCGTGTGCGTCTGTGTCCTGATCTTTTCTTCTAAGGACACTGTCCTATTGGATTAGGGCCCGTGCCAAAGACCTCGCTTTACCTTAATACCTCTTCATTTATTTATTCATTAATTAATTTATTTATTAATGTTTTATTTATTTTTGAGAGAGAGAGACGGAGCGTGAGCGGGGGAGGAGGAGAGAGACACAGGATGTGAGGCAGGCCCCAGGCTCTGCAGGGCTTGAACTCACTGACCGCGAGATCATGACCTGAGCCGAAGTCAGAGGCTTAACTGACCGAGCCCCCCAGGCGCCCCCCTTAATTACCTCTTTAAAGATCCTATCTCCAACCACAGTCTCATTCTGAAGGTACTGGGGGCTAGGACTTCACTATGTGACTTCTGGGGGGACACAGTTCAGCCCATAACACTGGGGGAGAGAAATTCTCTAATTTTCTCTGTACAGAACACCTTGACCTTGGCCTTGCTTCAATGTCCTCATCTGTAATGGGGATAATAACTGTACCCCCCCGATAGAGTTGTTTTGAAAATTAAATCAATTAATCTATGGAGGTGCTTAGGGTGGTGCCTGGCACACAGTATGTGCTCAATAAACATTAACTGTTTTTATGATCATTTATTATTATAAACAGTTTTTAAAAAATGTTTATTTATTTTTGAGACAGAGAGAGACAGAGCTTGAGGCGAAGAGGGGCAGAGAGAGAGGGAGACACAGAATCCGAAGCAGGCTCCAGGCTCCGAGCTGTCAGCACAGAGCCCGAAGCGGGGCTTGAACCCACAAACCGTGAGATCATGACCTAAGGTGAAGTCGGACGCCTAACCAACTGAGACATTCAGGCGCCCCTATAAACAGTTTTATATTTGCTGTGTTACAGGTGACGCTGAACCTGTACTGAACGGTAGCAAGGCCCACAACTTGGAGGTGCACTTCCTGCTTAGCGTCCATAGGCTTAGAAAACCATACCCCTGAGATCTGACCTTGAACCCCAGAGCTCCTAGACTCTCTGTGTCCTTGGCTGAACAGGAATTCTCACTGTAATGCCCTGACAAGCACATCAGGGTTTTTTATTTGTTTGCTTTTTGTTTGCATACCTCCAGTGATGGGGAGCTCACTTTCTCCCAGAGCAACATTGATAGAAAGTTCTTTCTGGCTCCTGCCCTGAGCAGCGGTGTGTCATTCTGCCCATGATTCCTCCTTCTGTCCTCTGCAGCCACTCAGCAAGCCTGGTCCCATTTCTAAATGGATTCCCTTGAACTGCAAACCTCCAATACTGCTAATGTCGTGTGAGTTGTGACCCAGTGAGGTCCTCAGCGTCTACAAGTGAGGCAGACTTTTAAAGAAAATGTTAATAGCGGTATTATTTTTCTTGATTTAAAAATGTAATACATGGTCATTAAGAAAATTCAGACAATACAGGAAAATATGAGGAAGAAAGTAAAACCACCTATCACCCCAGCAACTGGAGATAACCAGTGTTAACATTCTTTAATTTAATTTTTGAATAGGCAATACATTCACAAGGTGTTCAAAATTAAAAATCATAAAAGGATATTATTCAGGGAAAAATTTCCCTCCCACACCTCTGTCTGGTAGCCTTAGTTTTCCTCCCCACAGACTAAAAAAGTTATTAATTTCTTACGGATATTTCCAGAGATAAATTAAGATATATAAGGCTATTTTAAGATCTTTTAAGATACCGTTAGGGTATTTTAAAGGATCTTTTAAGCCTTGTGAGGAAACACACACACACACACACACACACACGCAAACATACACACGTTTTCCTCCCCATCCCCCACTTTTATTCACTGCTTTGTTTGCTAAGCAGCATATGTAGGTGGAACTCTCTGCCTCTTGGTTTTCAAAGAGCAGATCTTTCACCTCTCCCTGATACACTTTGTCTTTTTGGCCTGACTGCACTGTTTTGGACTTTCGGGGTCATTTGACATTCTTCTGTCGGCCCTTCCAGCTTTCTGACATCCTGTCATTTCCAGGTGTGTTTGCAGTGACCCTCTCCAATGTCATGGCTTCCACACCATTAAAAAAAAATTTTTTTTAACATTTATTTATTATTTAGAAACAGAGACACAGCATGAGCAGGGGAGGGGCAGAGAGATGGGGAGACACAGAATCCAAAGCAGGCTCCAGGCTCTGAGCTGTCCGCACAGAGCCCGATGCGGGGCTCAAACCCACAAGCGGTGAGATCATGACCTGAGTCAGGTTGGCCACTTAACCGACTGAGCCACCCAGGTGCCTCTCTTATCACCCCTATTTAATAGTCTCAGAGAGGTGAAGTAACTTGCCTGAGGCCACACAGCTTGTAGGAGGCAGAGCCGCGCCTGGAGCCCACCCTCTGGCTTCCCCTCTGTGTCATCCTGTCTGTTGACAAATGTGCTGCAGACCTTTGTGAGGCCCCTGAATGGCCACCATCCTAGTGGGCCCACTTGGCACGGTGGTCCAGGCTTCTTCACGGGGTCTCCTCTTCACAGGGCTGCAGAGGGGGCCTCCCTCATTGGCGGACCCCTGCTCTGCCCTTGTGGGTTTCCTGAATGCAGTCCTGTGGACAGGCTTTTCATTCACGGGAACTGCAGGTGTGAGCCGGCCACCCCCCAGCGCCAGCAGAAGGGCTTGGGCTCAGTGCAGCGAAGGGTGATGATCGAGACCACTCGAATTTCAGCCAGGTTCCACTCCTTACTCCTGTGTGACCTTGGACAAGTTACTTAACCTCTCTGGACCTCAGTCTCCACATCTGGGGAGAATAGCTGAGACGACGTGCGGAAAACGCTCAATGTCAAGGAGGCAGCCAGTAAATTCCCCATCGTTATTGTGGTCATCCCAGGCTTATTTGTGGGTCTTCAGTTACCTGGGTCCCCCTTTTACTCCTCAGTTTCCTCAGTTAGTCCTTCTCCAATGGTGCAGTACAGGTCCTAGCCGGGCGGGGTGGGGCCCTAGACGTGAATAATCTTGGTCCCGTCCTTGAGGTTTCCTGTGTGTGGATAGGGCACCGGGCCTGGGGAAAGGAGTCTGGGATTGGCTCCGTCTGTCCTCTCCCCTACTCTGCCCGTCCTTCCCCATCAGCCTCTGAGGAAATGCCCACTCCCTTGTCTCTTCTAAGGGAAGGACGTTCCAGACACCCCCTCCCTCACCCCACGACTGCTCAGGCTTTCTGGGCTCTGGCTTTCTCTGATGGAGATGCTGGCCTTGTGCCCTGTCTCCCTTCCTGGTATGGGGCCCTCCTGGGAAGGGACCGTGTGTCCTCAGATTGGACTTCCCATGGCCCTGGCTCTGTCTCCCCCTTCACACTGGGGCCTCCAGTGATAGGTGTGTCTTTGCACCGAGACCCTCCAGAAGAGGGGTGAGGCTGCCCCCCTCTGATTGCTGTCCTGTCCATTTCAGAATGGGGGTACCCAAAGAGAGAGGCTGTGTCTCCCCAGGTCGGGGCCCCCAGGGCCCCCCAGGGATATGAATTAGGTCTTCCCCCTGAGGAAGCTCCTTGGGGGTGAGAAATCTCTTTGTCCTCTCACACGTGGAGATGGTCAAAGATGGAGGCTGTATTTCCCCCCTCAGTCTGGGGCTCTCCCGGGACAAGGGTTGTGACTTCCTGCTCCGATCTGGGCTCCCCTGGGGTCAACTTGTGGCTCCTCCCTTACGCTTGGACTTTTCTGAAACAGGCCTGTTTCCTCCCTCAGACTGGGGCTCTCAGGCTGGGCATTTGTAGCCTACCTCCCCCACCCCCTACCATGCCCTGGCCAGGAGTTTGGTGCCAGGCAAGTAATTGAATTCCTGTACGTTAACAAGTCAATCATGGAGTCTTAATGAGTCCTGAGTAATCTCAGACATGCGTGTTAATTAAATAGCTGTCCTGGTTCTAATCCGCTGGAAGTTAATCATTGGGGAATTAGGAGGTGTCAGCGGGGGAACTCCATTAAGGTGGTGGAGGGCGGGGTCCAGCCGGGGGACGGAGGGAGCCAGGGATGGAGTCAGGGAGGCAGGGGCACGACATGTCCCGGGTGGTCCCTCAGAGGGTGGGGGTGGGGGGCACATGGCAGTGGGGGTCCCCACCACCTCTGGGCATCAGGGTCAGGAGCATCCCCATCCTCAGTCTTCACCAGCCCCTTCTGCCTGGGCAGAACCCCTCAGCTCCCAGCCTGGTCCAGCGCAGCCCCTGCCCTGCCTTGGTCTCCAGTCCAGGAAGGCTCAGGAAGGGGTACACATACAGAAAGTGCCAGCACACAGTAGGGGGAGCAGAGGCACACAGTAGGGGGAACATAGGCGTGCTCTGCAGATACAGGTTCTCTCGATCCTTCTGGTGTTGCGCGCTCACTCCCTCACCCTGCCTTTAACCCCCTCCACCCTCTTCTGTACCCGGGAGGCAGAACCTCTAGGGAGGGATCACCTGTCGCTGCCGCTGGCTTCCACGTGGGTCTAACCAAAGGGAGGCTTCTGTCAGGTGGCAGCCTATTGGTCCTGGCATTGGTCCAGTCTGTAAACCCTCTCTTGGAGCCCTTTGATGAGCAGTCTGTTTCCTGCCAGAGCCCTGAACAACCGCTCCAGGCTTAGAATGTGGCCCCATCAAGTGTCTTGGTTTCTATGGCGGGTTAAACATGGCCCCACTACACATTCTTGGCCACTCCTTCCATTGAGAGTTGGAGTGTATTTTCTTTCCCTTTGAATTTAAGCTGGCCCCTGATGGCTTTTTACCACCAGCTAAAGTGACACTGTGTCATTTCCAAGGCCAGATCTAAAGAGATCTGCAACTTCCACTTTTGTCGCTTGTAGCATGCCCTCTTAGAAGCCAGGTGCTGTGTGAGAAGTCTGACTACCCCGAGGCCACCATATTGTAAGGAAGCCCAAGCTAGGCGCACGGAACGGCGTTGGGGCCCCAGACAGGTGACTGAGGTGTTGGGCTTTCTAGCCTGATCCACTTGTCAGCTGGATGCAGCCAGTATGTGACCTCGGCTGAACCCACGCAGAGCGGACAAACCACCTAGGTGACTCCTGTCGGAATTCCCAGCCCACAGAGTTACGGAAATGATAAATGGTTGTTGTCTTAAGCCGTTACCTTTTGGGGCAGTTTGGTACGTAGCAAAACTGAAACGGTCACCAAATGTGTTAGTTTCTCAGGTCTGTCATTACAAATGACTGCAAACTTGGTGGCTTAACACAACAGAAATTTATTCTCCCGTGATTCTGGAGGCCAAAAGTCCAAAATCAAGGCGTTGGCCGGATTGGTGCCCTCTGGCGGCTCTGAGGGAGAGTCCATTCTGTGCCCCTTGTTTGTCCCTTGCGGCTGCCAGTGACCCCTGGTGCTCCTTGGCTTGGGCTCCCGTAGCTCAAACATCCCACCATCTCTACGCTGTCTTCTCTCCTTGTCTCTCTGTTTTCCCTTTTCTGTTCCTTGGGAGGGTAGTTGTCCTTGGGTTTAGGGCCCACCTCATTCAAGATGATCTTCTCTTGGGATCATTACATTAATTAAGGTCACTAGGACCCTTCTTTGCAAATCTGCCAAGACCCTTATTTCAAGTAAGGTCACATGCTGGAGGTCTATGTGGACATATCTTTGGGGGCTACAATTCAACCTGCTACATTGGATATTGTGGCCCACTGGGACTTCCTTGAGGCCTGTGCTGGTGATCCTACCTGGGACATGGCGATTGTAGCCAACAATGATTCTCAGACCACTGCCAACCTGCACTGTTGTTCTCAGCATTTTTCTTTAAAAAATTTTTAAGTTTATTTATTTATTTTTGAGAGAGAGACAAAGCAAGCAGGGGAGGAGCAGAGAGAGAGGAGAGAGAATCCTAAGCAGGCTCTGCACTGTCAGCACACAGCCTGATGCGGGGCTCGAACCCACAAACTTGCGAGGTTATGACCTGAGCTGAAATCAAGAGTCAGACACTCAGGGCGCCTGGATGGCTCAGTTGGTTAAGCGACTTCGGCTCAGGTCATGATCTCACAGTTTGTGGGTTCGAGTTTTGTGTGGGGCTCTGTGCTGACAGCTCAGAGCCTGGAGACTGCTTCAGATTCTGTGTCTCCTCTCTTTGCCCCTCCCCTGCTCATACTCTGTCTCTCTCTCTGTGTCTCACAAAAATTAATAAAATGTTAAAAAATATATTAAAAAAAAAGAGTCAGGCACTCAACCAACTGTCCCAGGTACCCATTTTCTTGGCATTTTTCTTCTGTCCCCTGGAGACTGAGTCAAGGCACCTTCTCTGGCAGTATCCACGTCGTGGTGACCCAAGCATAGAGCACTTCATTAGACAGATAGTCACCAACAGTCCCCTTTCCCCACCACCTCTCCTTTGTGTCCCCACAGGACAGCATGAGGCTTTGTGGAAAACGCTCTCTGCAATCCATATACGTGGAGATTGTAGGCTTCCCTGATGGCTGGGTTGCTCCAAAATAGCAAATGGGGGTCGCAGCATAAGATATAATTACAACTTCTCTGAGTCCTCACAGTCCAGCTCTTTGAAATCTGCCCTGGAGTCTCCTTGAGCTTTGCAGGATTAACATCTCTCTCTTCTGGGTTCTCGCAGGGCTCTGGGGGAGCATCTATTACTGCTTATTTTATTCTCGGCTCTTCTCCCATCCACTCTGAAGTCCTACCCCAGCCCTGAGCTGGAAGGTGACAGTTGGCTCGCTTCAGTTGGGAATTTCTTTTGCTGAGTTCTGGTATCTAGATGTTGGGAGGGACCCTTCCTTACTCCCAGCCAGATGGCAGAAGTGGCTATTTTGCTGGACCAGCTCACCGTCTCAAAAGCTTTTAAAGCCACGCCCTCATTCTGTAGGGCTTCCCCACCGGGTCTGGTCTACAGGCTTGGCTGTATCATTGTTTGGATTTGGTTTGTCCTGGTTGGTGGCCTCCCGGGGCCATCAGCACTGTCTGCAGGTTCCTATCACAGTCTGAGGTCTCCTCTCCTAAAGCCCTGGCATACTCTGGGTCTGCGAGGCGGCAAATGTCCAAGGGGCTTTAGTGATGCTGATGGAGCTGAGGACTGTAAGCCCCTGGCCCCCGGTTTCTCGTGTCTTCCATCTCCCTTCCCCCGACCACGTTCGTTCTGGCCTGTCTGCCCGCCTGTGGATCAGCTGCAAGCCAGACAGATGGAGTGCCTTTTACTCTGATGTGGAGAACAGACACACCAGCCCAGAGCACAGCCGCCTTCCTGGGCCTGGTGGGGTGCCGCAGCCCCTTTGTCTCCTCCTCCCTGTTCATGCCCCTCACTCACCAGGTGAGTCCCTTTCAGGTGCCTCCCTCTGGGTGAGCAGCTCATCCCAGAGCGGCTCCCCAGTGGAAGGATCTGCTGCCCAACGGGAAGGAGATTCTGTTCTCTAATCTTTTCAGAAGAAATCTGCCTTTCAAGAGGCAGTCGAGGACAAGGAGAAAAGCCCAGACTCCCACCGGATTTCCCGAGTTTGAATCCTGTCTGTCTCCTTCCAGCTGTGTGATTTCAGACAAGTCGACCTCTCTGTTCCTCTGTTTCCTCCTCTGTGTAACCAAGAGAATACCAACACCCGCTTCGTAGGACTGATGGTCTGAGCAGTGCCTGGCAGGCATGTTCTCAGTGAACATCAGTCACTGTTCCTGAAGGCTAGGGCACACGTCAGACTTCATTCAGAACTTGCAGACTTGACGACCCCTGTCAGGCAGCAGACTAAGTGATATGCCGGGGACAGGCAGAGCTCCAGGGACAGGCACCTAAGGGCTGCAGAGGTGAAGAGTCTGAAGGTGACTTCCAACTGCATGGCTTGCAGAAAGCTCTGTGTGGTGAGTAGATTCTGAGCCTGGTGTGCTTCTTCTTCACCTGCCCCAACCATACGGGCCTTTGTGCTGGCATGCCCCTGCCTCAGGGCCTTTGCACTTTCTTTTCCTACCGTTTCAACTTTTCTCCCCTGATAGCCATGCGGCTCCCTCTTTGACGTCACTCAGATCTCTGCTCAAGTGTCACTTTACAGAGGTATCTACTTTGGCTAAAATAGCTTCCCATCGCCGCATCTCCTCCTTACCCTCCTTGGTTTTTCTTCATAGCATTTATTCGTGCCCGAAAAGCTGTGTTATTTGTTGTTGGTTTGTTTGTTGTTTGTCCCCTTAAGATAATATAAACTCCTGGAGGCAAGGGGCTTTGTTTTGTTCACCCCTGCATCCCAGTGTCCATAAGGGTGTCTGTCTGTGCATGGCTGTTAAGGGAAGGAATGAATAGCATCTTATTTAAGCTTCATAATTGTTCTTGGAAGTAGCTACTCTTTTTTTAATGATTTTTATTTTTGAGAGAGCACAAGTAGGGGAGGGACAGAGCGAGAGGGGGGAACAGAGGATCCGAAGCAGGCTCTGTGCTGACAGCAGCAAGCCCGATGTGGGGCTCGAACTCACAAACCGCGAGATCATGACCTAAGGTGAGGTCGGATGCTCAACTGACTGAGCCACCCAGGCGCCCCTGGAAGTAGTTACTCTTAATTCACCCCATGTAGAGAGAGGGAAACAGAGGCGCAGAGATAGTAAGTAACTTGCTCAAGGTCACAGAAACGGTAAGTGGCTTAGCTGGTTCATAACCCCAGTAGTCTCGCTCTAGAACCCTCATGTTTACAAGTTTTGTCCCCTGATTTCCTGTTTGCACCTGACACAAGGGGGTGGTCTGACCTCCTGCTGCTCTCTGGTGATAGGTCAGGGGCTGGCTGAGTGGGCTACAATGGGCAGAATTTCTCATGGACACCACTTCTGTGCCTCCCATAGATTTTGCAGGAAGGACAGACCTGGCTCTCAGCCTTCCTGGGGTCCACATGGCTCCAGGTGAGAAGCCAGGATAAGCACTGGGGGTGGGCTGCCCTGCAAGTAAGAGGGGAGCTGTCACCAGCCCACTGCCCGGCTCATCCCCTTGTGTTCATTATCCTGAGACATAATTCTTTCCTAAGAAAAGCCACACCTATAAGTCACAGGATTCAATTCAGATTTCTCCCATTATTTATTAAGTTTTTAAAAATGTTTATTTATTTTTGAGAAAGAGAGAGACAGAGCATGATCAGGGCAGGTGCAGAGAGAGATGGAGACACAGAATCCAAAGCAGGCTCCAGGCTCCTAGCTGTCAGCACAGAGCCTGACACGGGGCTCGAGCTCACAAACCATGAGATCATGATCTGAGCCAAGATCAAGAATCAGACGCTTAACCGACTGAAGCACCCAGGTGCCTCCACTTTAGGTTTCTCTTGCCAAAGGAAACCTTCCACGACTTTTACCCCTTCCTACCTGTAGCAGACTTGACTAGTGTTCATGCAGATCAGGCTCGGACACACGGAAGACCACACTTTCCAGCCTCCGTGCAGTGTGACGGTTCTAGCCGATGCAGGGAGCGCAAGTGGCGTGTGTCACTTCTGAGCTGAGGCATTTAAAAACCTGGGTGCTCACTCTTCCAGTTCTGGGGCGACCCCGGAGGTCCTGTGCTCCAGACGGTGTAGCTGCAAGGTGGTGGGGTCTCTCTCCGTCAGCCTGGGTCCCTGAAGTTCACTGTGTGAGGCAGAGACCCCTGTTCTGCTGACCCAGGTTGAGCCTGCAGTGTGGCCCGAAATAAATCTTTGTTGTCTTCTGCCACTGTGATTTGGGGTTAATTTGTTACTGCAGCTTGGCCTAGCCTTTCCTGGCTAATGCGCCGTTTCGGACCTATTTTGTATCTCTTCAATACTGGTGGCTCGTAGCTCATTCTCTCCCCGTGGGAACGTGAATTGGCACAGCCTTTCCGGGAGACAATTTGGGAGTACGCGTGTATGAAAAGCCCTAAATAAATGTATTGTCTTTGACTCAGAAATTTTACTTCTAGGAATTTATCCTAAAGAAATAATTGGACAAGTTCAGAAAGTTGCGGGGATGAAAAGGATATTCATCACATAAAATGGTGAGAATTGGATCAGACTAAATATCCCACAACAGCAAATTGGTTAAATAAATTTTGATTCAGCTCCACAATAGAATACTAGCTACTGCCCGTGGCACAGATTTATTGGCACAGAAAGAGAGCCCCAGTCTATTATAGTGCAGTGTATGCATAATGTGAGCGCATCTCTGTGAAAAAAAAAAATATATATATATATATATGTGCATAAAGAAAGTCTCCGTGATAGTCAGCAAAAACTTAATGGAAAATTCTGGGTGTGGAATCCCAGGTGGTTTTATCTGTATTATTTTTATTTTGCCTCTCTCTATTTAAATTTTTTCTTCAGTGATTTTGTATCTTGGGTACAATTAAAAATTAAAGGGGAGGGAAAAAAATGACTATGTGCTGTTGGACACATTAGCCTCTAAGGGTCATGATTTCCTTCTCTGTGAAACAGGCGTGGCCATGCCCACTTTGCTGGGTTTGGGGAGGATTCCGTGAGATCACGTGTTACAAAGCATCTAGCACCTGCTAGGCGCTCAAAATCCATAGCCGTTGTTCTCAGTTCTCAGTGAACTAAGGAGTCTTAGAGGCTGGTTTGTTTATTAATTAACCCATCCATCTCTTTATTAATTCAATAAGCGTGGCCCGGAACATACTGTGTGCTTGGCTGCATGCTGGATAAAGACAGTAGTGATGTGTGGGGCCAGGCACTATTGTAAGTACTTGGAGTTTATTCACTGTTTAACTCTACACCATAACTCTGTGAAGGGATATCATTCTTAGCCCTGGTTTATAGGTTCTGACACGGAGGCCCAGAAAGGTCAAGTGACCTGTCTCACGTCACAGGCCTAGGAGGAGACAGAGCCAGGCTCCAGAGTCATCGCTCAGCCTCCGGACTACACTCCTGAGGGACACAGGGAGTCTGCTCCTCTGCTGGGTTGCACCCTGCTCCCAAACTGGGAGCGCAGGGGTGAGGTGGGAGGTGCTGGCTGGGGGCGGGGCAGCAGCTGAGTTAGAGATTTCAGGGCTAATCCAGACACTAGAGGGTGATTAGCAGGATTAGGGGATGTCTATTATTTGGAAGTCCCTGGCTGAGCTGTGGCTCTCTGAATGCAGGCTCACGGTTGACTGACTGAGGGGGGACACCAATCTCCTGGTGAGCTGGGTGGGAGCAAACAAGGCTCCCCATGGGCTGGATACTGGAAGCACATTCACGCAGTATCTCATTTAATCCTCACCTCACCTCTGAAGTAGATGCTATCTTGTAGAATGCTCATCCGAAGCTCAGTGAGGTTCAGGGACCTGCCCAGGGTCTCACGGCTAGTAAGTGAGGAGCTGAGATTCGCACTAGGGTCCTGAGCTACAGTCTTAACCACTTTGCTTAATATCCTTGTGTGGGGCTCCACCATCTCCCTTCCATCCGCAGTGGGGGTGCCAGGGACACATGGGGGAGCCGGGAGACTTCCACTATCAGGCACACCGTTGGCGGTTATTGCTACCCCTCAGCTGCAGTGGTTTTGCTGGGACCTGCCACGGGACAACATCGTCACATCAGGGCAGAAGCAGTGGAGAGCTGGCAACCCCTGAGGCCAAATAGGGACACAGATGGGAGTAAGCTAAGGGAGGAAACTGGGAGGCTGGGGTAATCCCTCCCCACCCCCTTCATTTTACAGGTGAGGAAATGGAGGCAGGGGGTACCTGTCCAGGGTCCTGCATTAGAATGGAAGGGGTCCTCGAGCCCAGCCTTTTCCGGGATCCCATTGCCCTTAGAATTTCCTAAAGTAGGATCTGCTGTTCCACCCCAGGAGGAATGACTGAGGCTGTGGGTGAGGTGGGGGACGGTGGCCCCTCAGCAGTGACTAGAGGTCTGGGACTCCTCTGGGGAAGGAGAACATCAAATATTCCAAGGGATCCAAGCTCCAGCCCTAGAAGACTGTCCCCTGACAGACATTCTGTGTGTGTCCCTCTCCCCCACTTCACAGCAGAATCTCTGAAAGACAGCGTGTGTCCTCACCGTCACCACCTCCTCCCTCGAACCCACACAGTCAGCCCTTGTCTCCCACCAGCCTATGAAACTGGCTGTCATAGGTCCCAGGGACCCCTACAGTGGCGATTCAGCAGTCACTTCTCAGGCCTTAGTGGCCCATTCTCTCTTCCCCTTGAAAGAAACACTCTCTGCATTCAGCGTCTGCACCCAGGCACCACACACCCAGGCTTTCCATCCACCTCCCTGACCTCCTGCTCTTCCCAACCTCCGGCCATTAGGAAGACTAACATCAGACTCTTCTATCTGGGGAGTTTAAGTACACGTTTTCCTGGGTGCAGGAGGCTGAACCAAGTGATGGTTCATCCATATAGATACACACCAAACAAACAAAAATTAATTCTATCTTAAAAAGAACACCTGGCCAGCCGCTGCCCTCAACCCCCGGAGTCCTTCTCTCCCATGATGTTACCCTGCTGCAACTTTGGAGAGGAAGGAGGAAGCCGTAACCCAAGGAGTTCAGGAAGCCTCTAGAAGCCAGAAAAGACACGGAAACATTTTTTCCCCCCAGAGCCTCCAGGAAAAACACAATCCTGCTGTCACCTGGATTTTAGCCTAGTGAATTGAAACCCCTTTGGACTTCTGCCCCTCACGATTGTACGGTAGTAAGTGTGTGTTGTGTTAAGCCACTAGGATTGTGGCAATTTGTTATAGCAGCCACAGGACATTAATAATTTCTGTTGATCTGATGAATTACACTGGTTTAGTTTTGAATGTTAAACCAACTTTGTATTCCCAGGATATTCCTCGCTTGGTCATTATATGTAATCCATTTTATGTATTGTCAGATTCAAGTTGCTACAATTTTGTTTAGCATTTTGTGTTCATGAGGGATATTGGTTTGTAGTTTTCTTACAATGTCTTTGGCTTTGTTATCAGAGTAATGCTGGCCTCGCAGAATGAGTTGGAAAGTGTTCTTTCCTCTTTAATTTTCTGGAAGAGTTTTTGTTGAATTGGCATGATGGCTTCCTTAAACGTTTGCTAGAATTCTCCACTGCAGTCATCTGGTCCGGTGGTTTTTTGTTGTTGTTGTTGTTGGAAGGTTTTTATATACAAATTCAATATATTTAATGGATACAGGGCTATTCAGGTTATGTTTCTTTTTGAGTGAACTTTGATAGTTTATGTCTCAAAGAATTTGTCTATTTCATCTAAGTTGTCAAATTTATTTGCAGAAAGGTGTTCATAATATTTCCTTATTCCTTTTAATATTTATGGAATTTTATGGTGTCATTTCTCTCATTCCTGATACTGATAATTTGCGTTTTCTCTCTTTTTCCCTTACTGGTCTAGCTAGAGGTTTATCAATTTTACTGATTTCTTCAAAGAACCATGTTTTGGCTTCAATGACTTTCTCTATTATTTTTCTGTTTTCTGTTTCATTGATTTCTGCTCTAATTTTTATTATTTCTTCTCTTCTGTTTTACTGTGGGCTTAATTTGCTTTTCCCACCCTAGTTTCTTTTCTTCTTTTTCGAATTGAGGTATACTTGATGTGGAACATTATGTTAGTTTCAGGTATACAATAAGATGATTAGTTGTTTATATATATTGCAAAATGTTGCCACAGTGAGTCTAGTTAACATCAGTCAGCACAAAGAGTTGTAAATTTATTCTTGTGATGAGAGTTTTTAAGATTTACTCTTAGCAACCTTCAAATATGCAACACCGTATTATTAACTATAACCAGGCCATACATTACATCTCTAGGACTTATTTATTTTATAGCTCTAAGTTTATATCTTTTGATCCTTACCACCCCACCCCCTTCCCCAGTTTCTTTAGGTGGAAGTTGAAGTCAATGATTTGGGACCTTTTTTTTTTTTT
>CM053570.1:74657192-74674765 GCA_028646485.1 Cryptoprocta ferox | reverse complement strand
CATTTATTTATTTTCGAGAGACAGAGAGACAGAGCATGAGCGGGGAAGGGACAGAGAGAGAGAGGGAGACACAGAATCCGAAGCAGGCTCCAGGCTCTGAGCTGTCAGCCCAGAGCCCAACGTGGGGCTCGAATTCACAAACTGTGAGATCATGACCTGAGCCGAAGTTGGACGCTTAACCGACTGAGCCACCCAGGTGCCCCCAAGACCTTTCTTCTTTTTTAATATTGGTGTTTAGTGTTCTATACTCCCTCCTAAGTACTGCCATAGTAGCATACTGCGAATTTTGTGTTTTTATTTTGTGTTGTGTTTTCACTTTCATTCAGTTCAAAATACTTTGTAACTTCCCTTTTGATATCTTTGACCCATGGTTATTAAGTATGTTTTTTGTTTGTTTGTTTTTGTTTTTAGCTTCCAAGTATTTGATGATTTTCCTCATATCTTTCTGTTATAGATTTCTAATTTAATTCCATTATGGTCATAGAACATTCTTTGTATGACTTGAATCTTTTTAATTTTATTCAGACTTGATTTATGGCTCTCTTAAAATGCTCCATGAGTACTTAAAAATCATGTATATTCTGATGTTGAGGAGAGTGTTCTATAAATGTCAACTAGGTCAAGTTGTTTTAGAGTGTTGTTCAAATCTTCTATATCATAAGTGCTTTTCTGTCTACTTGTTCTATCAACTATTGAGAGAAGAGTATGGAGGTCTTCAACAATAATCGTGGATTTGTCTATTGATCCTTACCATTCTGTTTGTGCATCCCATATTTTGAAGCTCTGTTATTAGATGCACAAATATTTTGGATTGTTATGCCCTCTGTATTGAGTGATGCCTTTATTATTATGAAATGAATTTCTTTTAGATTTACTTTACCTGGTGGTAGTTTTTGATCTGATATCTACTCTGATATTTCTTAAAAAAATTTTTTTTAATGTTTATTTTTGAGAGACAGAGAGGGAGAGAGAGAGTGGGGTCGGGGCACAGAGAGAGGGAGACACAGAATCTGAAGCAGGCTCCAGGCTCTGAGCGATCAGCACAGAGCCTGACATGAGGCTCGAACTCCTGAACCGTGAAATCATGATCTGAGCTGAAGTCAGATGCTTAACCAACTGAGCCACCCAGGCGCCCCTACTTTGATATTTCTTTTGTTTAATGTTAGCCTGGCATAGCTTTTTTGTATCCTTTTAATGTATATGTGTCTTTCTATTTAGTATGTCTTTTTTTGAGACACATAGTTGGTTCTTGCTTTTCTATCCAATCTGACAATCTCTGTCCTTTAATTGGGATGCTTGGATCATTTACATTTAATGGGTTATTGATATGGTTAGGCTTACATCTATCATCTTGTTATTTGTTTTATGTTTGTCTCTTCTGTTCTTTGTTTCCTTTTTTATATTTGGTTCTTTTGAATTTTTTTTAATGATTCCAACTTATCTCTATTGTTGGTTTATTAGCTATAGCTTGTAGTCATTATTTTAGGGTTTATAGTATGTATCTTTAACTTACAATAGTCTACAAATGGTATTGTACTACTTCAGGTGTAATATAAGACTTTTATAATAGCATGCTTCCATTTCCCATCTCCCAGCCATTTTTCTATTGCTATCATACATTTTACTTATAGATGTTATAAGCCTCACAGTATGCACTGTTGTTTTTGTTTAAATAGTCAATTATTTTAAAAAGTAGTTTAAATAATAAAACTAATATATTTACCTGTGTAGTTATCATTTTTGGTGTTTTTCATTCCTTGAATCCATGTATCTGTCTGGTATCATTTTTCTTCTGATGGAAGGGCTTTCTTTAACATTTATTATAGTGAAAGTCTGTTGTTGATGAATTCTTTAAGCTTTTATATGTCTGAAATAGTCTTTACATTTTCTTTGTTTTGAAAGATATTTTTGCTGGGTTTGGAATTACAGACTAACTGCTGTTACTGGAACATGCCAAGGATGCCCCTGCATCAGGGAATACACTCTCTTTCCGTTGCCTGGAATGTTTCCCCCCTAGACATTTCTCTGTCTGTCTCTTCATTGTGTCTCAGCTCAAATGTCCCTCCTCACAGAGCTCTTCCATGACTATCTGATCTAAGATAGCAACTCTGTTGCTTCTCTTCTTGCTGTGCTTTATTTTATATTGTAAAATTTATCCTCACCTGACACTCTGCATATTTGTTCACGTGCCTATCATCCTTTTCCTCAGTGGAATACAGGCTTCACAAGGGCAAGGACTTTGTCTTGGTCACTCTTTGGTTATCTATGCTTAGAACAGTGCCTGCCATATTGTAGATACTTAATGAAGCAGAACGAATGAATGAATGAGTGTTCTTTTTGGCCATTAGGTGCAATCTACTGTTCCACCTCAGGGCATGTCTTTTTCTAGTGGACAGTGGCTGAATGTCAGCTCACCCTCCCCCCTAACCTCCCGCACTGTGCGCTGTGCCAAATGTGCCCTGGATTTCACCGTTTCCCCGCCATACTGAACGGCTCCGAATTGTCATGATCACCACCAGGGGGCGCTGGATGCTTAGATTCTGGATCATGGGCTCTGGGCCCTCGCTCCTCTTTGGGTTGGTAGAAGTCATTGTGATTGACTATCAATTAGGACCTCTGATGCAGGTGGTGTAAATGCACGTGGGGAATGGGAAGGCATTTCTAGGAGCCCTGACTCCCAGGCTCAAGGTGTTCACCCTCCCATCAACAGACCCCTTGAAATGATTCACCTGTGTCTTCCTGGAGATGGGAAGAAGCGGGCCCACTAGGACGGACACTGTGCAGGGTGCTTGGTGGCATCTTACATGTGCTGGACGCCCAAATCATCTTGTGGCTTTGGACAAGTACACCCTTTGGCATCACTGAGCAGGGTGACCCTCTTATCCTTGGAGTCCCTCAAAGAAGCTAGACACCTGGCAACCCTGTTCCAGCTCTTTGACTTCCTCTGGGGCTGAGCTCTTCCCTGCCCCTCCTCAGGCCGTGGAAGACCCCCGGCCTGCAGATTGTCCCTCAGACACTGAGGCTGGGAGTTGCCTTCTGCGTGCACGGGTTCACATGTACACAAGCTCATTTAATTTTCTTAAGAAGTAGGAATGTTTTTCTACCGACCCATAGATGGATGGGGAAACTGAGGCCCAGAGACTAGGAAGATCAGTGTGAGGTCTCATGTCGGCATATGGTATATACTTGGTTCTTGCACCTCTGTTTTGGGTGTGGCCAGTGGCCCCTTGGGCCATTCCCTATCCTGAGAGCTAGCTCCTTGAGCTGATGTAGCCTCTGAGCCTTTACACTGCCGTTTCCTCTGCCTGGAATATCTTTCCCTCAGCCCTTCACATGGCTGCTTCCTTCCTGTCATTTGGATGACAGGCCAGATGTCACATCCTCAGAGAGACCTGCCCTGACCACACCTCGTCCCTTATCTCAGCAGCTTGTTTTGTTTCTTCTAGAGCACTCATCACCATCTGAAATGAGCTGATATCCTGGTTTATGGTTTATGCTCCATCTCCCCTGTCAGAACGAAGTTTCCAGTAGGGCAGGGACCTTGCCTGCCTCGTTCCCTGGTGGGCCACATCTCACACATGGCACACGGCAAGAGGCGTCCCACAGGTATTATTGAATGAATGAGTGAGGAGAATGCAGAATTCCTGTCACCCATGCAGGTCTCCAGACAGTAGTGCAGAGTCACACTGACCCTTTCCTGAAGGCCCCAGGCTCTGGAATCTTCTGCAGCTACTGTGTCCATTCCTCTCTGGGCTTCTTACTCCTTCATCCTCTCCCCCGTGAGCAGCATACTCCTCAGACAGGAAGCCATGGCGTGTTTGATTTATGAAGCAAAGCCAAGATATGGGAGGAAGAAGGAGGGGAGCAATGGACCCTGAGGGTGGGGTGCGCCCCCTGGTGTTCTGGAGAGGGGAACCCAAGTATTGCAGAGATGCTCCATGCCTTTGACTTCCCAAACTCAGGCTGAGTATGCAGATGGGGTTTCTGACCGTGATGACTGCCCTGGGTGCGAGTGTTTCCCTGTTAGAGGACCAGTCTTGCCAGGAGGCTGCAGAGGGCACCTTCTCGCCCTGTGTGAGTGCTAGGCGTTCCTGGGATCCCTCCCAGAGCTGTGAGGACTTACCTGCATGATGGCCTGGTGACCGGATGGAGAGCACACAATGCAGCAGGAGATGAGTCATGCTTTGGGCCAAGGAGACCCGGATTAGAGTCCCGAGCTCAGTGGCTTCCATGCTGTGCGACCTTGAGCAAGTGACTTTCTCTGAGCTACAAAAAAATGAGCTCTACTTTCAGGGAGCAGCTCTGGAACTCAGTCATCCAGGCCCCCGCCTTTCCTGTCGGGGTTCCTAGCCATCTTTCAATGCCCAGCATAAAGGGTGCCTCCTCTGGGAAGCCATCCCGCCCCACCTGGGGAGTCAGGTTCTCCTTCCCCTGGACTTGCCCTGTTCTGTCTATGTCTATAGCACAATTGTCTGTTTAGACGTCTGTTCCCCCACCCCCACCCCCCACTAGACTGGAGCCCCTTGCGGGCAGGACTGAAACTTTGTACGTTTCTGCATCTATCACGAGCAGCATGGGATCAGGCGTGCCACAGATATGGTAGTGATATCAAGTGAGCTGGGTCACCGATCTGGGTTGACCTCTTTTCAAGGCTCTCTGGGACAAACTTGCCATCCACTGAGTTCAGCCGGCCCTGAACTCATCCAGCACTCCCGGCCCCCCCTTCCTCCTCAGTGGTGCTGTCCGGAGTGGAACGGTATCATCAGCAGTGACCCTTACTTACCATGTTCAGGCGCGGTGTGGAACACTCACCCGCGTCATTTTATCTAATCCTCACGGCCACGCCCACTTTAGACATGCACATACTGAGGCTCAGAGAAGTCCAGTGACTTGCCTGAGGTCACACAACTCAAGGGGCAAAAGCCAGTGGTGTTCGGGTCAATGTTTAACAACTGACTCTCAAAACAAACACAAATGAAAAGCCTGGATTTGAGGTGTTTGCCTCTTTCTGTGGTGCACATGCTCCCACAGACCTTCACGCCCCCAACATGACATCACTGAGCTTGAAGTTGGGAAGAGATGCTCCCAAGTGGCTCTTGTGGGTGGCGACGAGCCAGCCCCAGCACATCATGGCGCAAAGCTGAGATCCAAACCCAGGCCTATTTGGCGCTGACCAATTTAGCATTCGAGATTCCTAATATTTGGTATTCAGTGGAAAAAAGCAAGGTGTATACATATGTCCACACAAAAGAATATACATGCATGTATATCTGCATTGTGTACATGCAGATGTATTTGCTCGTGTGTGTGGATCTTGAAGGATTTGCTAGAAGCTGATAATGCCACTGTTTGTTTTTGTTTTTGTTTTTCCAGGGAGGGGAACCGTGTGCCTGGGAGACTGGGTGGGAGAGAGGTTGACTCTGGTGTCCTTTCTACTTTTTGAATTTTGAACCATGTGAGTGTATCAACTATTAAAAAAAAAAAATGAACAAGCGTACAACAAATCCCGACACAACCTACTGCGAACGGACGCTGGGCCTGCAGCTCTTTGCGAGGCCGGTGACCAGTCTGTGGGCCAGGAGCTGGGCCGGGTGTGCCGAGTGGCCTGGTTGGGGCTGATGTTTTGGCGGCCCTCGGGCCTGGGCAGCCAGGCTGGCGGGGGCGGAGGGGGACAGATAGGGTGGCCCGTCTTCCCACAGCGTGAGGAACAGGTGCACTTGTTTGAATTCTCATCCATGCGGTTTGGTCACTGAGACTAGGGCACTGCACTCTAAACTCAATTAGAAATTTAACAAACCTTATAAATCCTCCCCAGCCTGAGCCTTGTAAATCTCCAGAGCGGGGCCAGCTTAGCACTTATCCATCTCGGGCTTAATGACCTCCCCAGCCCAGCCTGAGAATGATTCAGGGCCAGTGACAGGTCTAATTAGGGAGCACAAACTGTGTAGCCACAGGCAGTCCGGCAAGGTGAGGAGGAAGAGGGAGCCTGGTCCTTGCCCAGGGGCATTGGGGAGGTGAGTCCTGACCCTCCCTTGTCCAGTCTGGACCTCGAGGCTCTGGCACATGGGAGGAGAGGCAGGGAGGGGTGGCAAGTGCCTGATTGACTTTCGTAGTTCATGTCGCCCTGCAGCTGGCGTGTCTTGCTCGGGGAAGGCTGTTGAAGGCACGCCACTAGTACCATTCTTGGTCGAGGGCCATGTGGGACCCAAGAAGTCTCCTAGCCAGCAAATCTGTGGGCAGATTGGAGGCTGTGTTGATAGCCAGTGTGGTGGGCATGGGAGAGTTTCGGGGGTGGGTTCCGATCTTCCAGTGCCTCGGGGAATTATATTCCAGAACAATTCATGTGAGGACACAGGGGGTCCAGACAGCCCCATTTTTAAGGGTGAAGTGTTCAGCTTTAGTGAGAAGGTGGATTTTCCAAACAAGCTGACTATCCTCGTGAGGTAGTGAGCTCCCCGTCAGTGGACAGACAGCCCAGGATCGTCTGCTATTTTTTTTTAAAAAGAGTTCAGCTTTTTATTGAACAGGTTACAGAAGAGGTGTGATCAAAAAGACCGAAGCTCGTGTCATCATCAGACTTGTCTGATTCCTCTTTCTTTGCTTCCACTTTCTTCTCCTCAGCAGGGGCTGCCGTGGTGGGGTGGCCCTGCCAGCCCCGACCTCGACCTTGTAGATGAGGCTCTGGATGTTGACATTGGCCAGGGTCTTTGCCAACAAGCTCTTTCAGAAAGGTCCAACATTTACACCTGCTGCTTTAAGGAGGGCATTGGTCTTACCCTCTGTGACTGTCACCTACGTCATTGTTGTCCAGGATGAGGGCTGGGCCGAGCAGATGCAGGCCAGCTCTGAGCCGGAGACCTTGGTGCGGGGGAGTGCTGAGTGGGTGCTGCTGGGCAGGGGCTCCTTGCTGCTAGGTCAGGTGAGGGCCTCACCCCAGCGCGACCATAGCTTCCTTGGAAGGACCGAGCACCATAGTGGCAGCTGGGGAAAGGGCCAGGGTCCTCTACTTTTAACCCCAGCTGTGTCGGGCCTCTTATTCAGGCCCCCATTTTACAGGTAGGTGAGGAAACTGATGCTCAGGGAGGTTATGTAACATGTGCCAGGTCATTCAGAAGCAGTATTTGAATGCTGGCCTGCTTGGCTTTGGAACTCGTGGCTCCCCCTACCCACTTCTCTCTATCTCTGCTGAAGATGCGCCCTTTAGGCTGGGCACGAAATGATTAAAGGCCCCACAGCCAAGAGCCACGATCTCCTGGCATCACGGGCTGCCTTCGACAGCCTGTTCCACCATGTTCCGCGCCTGGGTGGGAAGATGTGGGTCCTCTCTCTCTGCAATCTTTCCCTCCTCTCCTGCACTCGTTCTGAGGCCTCATTTTCCTGTCTTCTCCCAGCCTCCTTCTGGCCTCTCTCTGGCCCCGATCCCAGCTCCCACCAAGTTATTTGCCAGGAATCTGGGGGTGGGGTAGGTCTGAGCTCCCCCTTCTACCAGTCATCCCCCCTGCTTGGATGCAGGAGGCAGAGCTGGCACTGTTGCCTGGGGAGACGGATGCCGGCTCTGGCCCCCACCAGCCTGTCTGACCCCCTCCCTGCCCCCGACCCCCCAGAGCCGTCACCAGGAGGAGGCCCGGGTAATTGGTTCCATCCAAGACTCATCCTCAGTGGCGCGAAAGGGAAAGTTATAAATATTTTTATCTATAACTCAAGTTGAATAAAAATTTAATTACACTGAAAAATTTAAATTTCATAAGAAATAAATATTAATCCTGGAGAGTGACTTTTGTGGGAAGTTAACTTTCAAATGTCGTCAATCTGGAGGTGCCTGGGGTCTGGGAGGGAGGGGGAGGCCCCCAGTTCTGGCTCCTGGTTTGGGGTGGGGGGTCTCCCCTCCTGAGACTGAGGGTTCAAAGACTCAGGGTCCGCCCTCGGCCCCCTCCCTCTCTCCAATGACAATTGCTTCCCTACCACATCCAGACATTTTTCTAGGTGCGTTGGGTACTGCAGCAAAGGACAGACATTGTTTTTGACCGAGTGGACGTGTCATGTCACGTGGAGGCAGACATTAAATGAATCATCACCAATACTACTGCCCAGTTAGTACCCCTCTGCTGGGCACAAATCCCTGCTTGGCTTTATTATTATTGTTGTTTTACTTTTGAAAAATTCAAGGCTAACACACACTTAGAAAGATGGCTAACATATAAGCATGCAGCTCAGTGAGTGACGACAGAGTAAGGGAAGGCATGTGGCCCAGATCAGGGGAGCTGACGCGGGCTCCCACACTAGACACTTGGGGAAGGGGGGGCCCCTGCCTTGAGGACCTTCACAGACTGTTTGATGGATGGCTCCCGCTGCCTGGCCAGGGAGAGGGCTATTTGGGGGTAGGGTGGCCTAATATTAGTAACAACATCTCAATACCTACTGGAGATTTATGTGCCAGGCCTGGTTCTGAGCACCTGATGGGTATTAGCTCATTTAACCCTGACAAAACCCCACAATGAGGAAACAGAAACACAGAGAGGTTAGTTAACAAGTCCAAGGTCACATAGCTGGTGGAAGGCATAGCCGGGTTAAGCTTGAGTCCCCTGGCTTAGAGGCTTCTCTGAGCTTCTCTGAGGTGGGACAGCCCAGGTCTTGGGGACACTGACATGTTAGGAGGAGCCTGAGGAGGGCGAGGTGGTTGGCAGTGGTGGGGGGTGGTGGGGTGCTATTCCGGGCAAGGGAGTGAGGCAGGATTTGGGACCTGCCCCAGGAAGGCTCTGACATGAGCAGAGGCAAGGAGATCAATGCGTTCATGTTGTGTCAGGGGAAGGGGAGAGCAGGCTGGGTTCTGAGCTGCCCATCTCAGCTCCTTCCCCATTCCACAGATGCCAAAGTTGAGGCCACCCTGAGCTGGGGCTACAGAGCCTGGGTCTGGGTCTGGGTCTGCGTCGCACCTGGGTAGAGGAGGGGGCGGTGGGGGCAGGAACTTGGACTTGGGCCTGGCAAGCAAAGTCCTTGGCTCTTGAGCCTGAGACCAAGGCGGAAGGGGCTGGCTGGGCCCAAGTGCCAGCTTGGGGCAGTGCGGTGGGGCCCTGAGGGATTTGTCCCGTAGCTGTCACTGATACGGTGGGCTGGAGCGGCCGTGGCTCATGCGTGAGAGCGCCCAGAGGAGGCTGGGGCCCAGAGTCTTAATTTGCCCCTTTATGGCCCTCCACGGAGGTGGGTGACAGAGACTTACAATTCTCCAGGGACTAAATGGACCAGGTCCCCCTTAAATGTTGGGAAATACTCTGAGTCCTTATTTGGCCGGCCCAAGACCCTGAGTGGGGGTACTTTAGGTGGGAGGTGGGAAAGCCACCTTCTGTGGCAAAAACTCAGGAATGCTTCAACCTTTCCCCCAGGCCCAGACACACATGCACACATGTTCACATACTCAGATATGGACTGAGTGCCCGTCAATGTGCACGTGCACATGGATGTGTGCGCTCACGCAGACACGCGTGCACACAGGTGCCGGTACCCAGGCGCCCACACAACCAGAGCTAGGTGCCCGGGTATGCGTGGATCCGTCCACCCTCCCAACAGCGTTCCGCTGATGGAATGTTGTAATATTTTTCTATTAAATGTTGCATTTGTTGTGCCTTTTAGTAGCTCCCCTCATTAAAAATGATATTATCCCCATAAATAAACCGGCTCCTGAGAAGAGTGCCCGACTCCATTTCTCTTCCTAATTGAGACACTTAGCTTTGATTTGCTCGTCAGCACATACCAAGCGGATTAATTTTCAATTAATGCTCGCAGGCAGGTGGCTGCAAGCAGTGTGTGGGCTTGCAGCCCAGTGGCCTGGGTGCAGGGGCAGGTGGGGACCAGGAGGACCCAGAGAGGGTGTCTTTATGTTTCCTGGCCGCGTGAAAGAGAGCACTGGGGTCTCTCTGGAGCCTCGTGGTTTTGTTCTTTGTGGGAGAGTGGACCCTGGGGGGTCCTCTCCTGTGGGAAGCACCCTCCTCCCACACTAAGTGCTGTGGACTCAAAATTTGTGTCTCTCCCCCCACCCCCCCCCCAAATTCCTATGTCGAAGCCCTAACTTGGCATGTGATGGTATTTGGAGATCAGTCCTGCTCATCCTCAGAGACCAACCCCTGGTCGTTGACTTTCTGGGCAAATGCTGGGGAGATAGTAGAGCTCTGAGGGAAAGTGGGCAGAAAGGCCAGCTGACCTGGGTTCAAGTCCTTGTTCTTCTGGTTAGCTCGTGGCCTGATCAGTTTCTTCCATCTCCCTAGGCCTCAGTATCCTCTGTAAACAAGGATGATACTAAGAGTCCTTCTTTCTTTTTTCTTTTTTTTTTTTAATGTTTTATTTATTTTTGAGAGAGAGAGAGAGACAGCGTGAGCAGGGGAGGGTCAGAGAGAGAGGGAGACACAGAATCCAAAGACAGGCTCCAGGTTCTGAGCTAGCTGTCAGCACAGAGCCTGACACAGGGCTCGAACCCACAAACTGTGAGATTATGACCTGAGTCGAAGCCGGATGCTCAACCGACTGAGCCACTCAGGCGCCCCAACTTCTTTCTTTTTTTTATTAAACACTTTTTTTTTTTAATGTTTGTTTATTTTTCAGAGAGACAGAGACAGAGTACAAGCAGGGGAGGGGCAGAGAGAGAGGGAGACACAGAATCTGAAGCAGGCTCCAGGCTCTGAGCTGTCAGCACAGAGCCCGATGTGGGGCTCGAGCTCACAGACCACGAGACCATGACCTGAGCTGAAGTCGGATGCTTAACCAACTGAGCCACCCAGGCACCCAAGAGTACTTACTTCATAGAGGTTGTTAAAAAACAAAATTCGACTGAGTCAATTTGAAGATCTCATTGGCTCTGTTAAGCAATTCATGAATTAGGCAGCATCCCACCTAGCAAGGAGGGGGGGTGCTTCAAGGAGTTGTTCAAGATGGAAAGTTCTTACAGGAAGCAGAGTGGGGCAAGAAAATTATTACCAAAAAGAAAAGAAAGGATTTCTCCAGGCAAGATCATGTGCACTTAGGTGGGAGAAGGGCAAGGGGTCTTATAAAGTGGATTACTTCATCTTTGGGGGACGGAGAGGGCCCATGTGACAGATTACCTTCTTGGTGCTCATCACAAAATTCCCAACTGACTGGTTAAGCCTTACATTTCTGGGGGAGGCTGAAACTGCACTTAGGTTAGGTATTAATAAGCTCTAGGTTTGATGACTTGACCTAAGTGATGCCATTTTAAGCCTGTGGTTTTCTTTTTCTTTTTCTTTTTTTTTTATTAAAGATTTTATTTTTAAGTAACCTCTACACCCAACATGGGGCTTGAACTCACGACCCCGAGATCGAGTCATGTGCTCCACCAACTGAGCCAGCCAGGCGCCCCAAGCCTGTGGCTTTCTTTTTAATAGGGTGTTGTGCCAGTTAGATGAGAGAAAGCATTTATACTTGATACTCAAAGTGTGGTTTCTGGACACACAGCATCAGCATCTCCTGGGTGCTTATTAGGAATGCAGAATGTCAGGCCCCACCTCAGACCTGCTGCACTTGAATCTGCATTTCTACAAGATGCCCAGAGGTTCCTTGTGCCCATCCAAGTGTGAGAAACTCTGACTTAGCATAACTCTTGGCACAAGGTAAGTACCTGCCAAGTGGCAGCCGTCATGATTATTAGTCTAGTTCTAAGCCCTTACACGAAGGCAGATTCTGGTGCTGGAGACAAGCACTGGGGCTCACATCCTAGCTCTGTAAGTGAGCAGTGGGCGCCCCCTCACGGGTGTCCCCCCCCCCCCCCCCCGTAAGCATGGAGATCATGACGCCACCTCCTGGAACGGATTGGAGAGTTCAATGAGATGAAGCAGGAGGTAGTTCCGGAGTTGTGCAAGGGGGGTCTGAGTTTGTGAAGCTCCAAAAGTAAGCATTTTTGCACGTTTTATTTACTCTTCCTGCTATCGCTCCCATTTTAAACGGGAGAAACGGAGGCATTTCCAGCCAAGTGATGAGTCCACGCTCACTTAAGGAGTCAGCCACACAACTGGGTCTGGTCCCAGGACTGGTGGCCGTGAGCGCCGCCAGACCCCTGGGGAGCTCCTAGAGCAGCAGGATCAGGCCACAGCCCCTCCTTCCAGCCACTGAAACCCTCCGGGTGCCTATCTCTCGCTGGATTCTGCTGTTGGCTGACTGCTCCTTTTTGTGTGTGTTGGGAGTGGAGGTGGCTGCAGATCGGGGAGGGTGGGTGGCAGGAAGGACGGGGCAGCTCTGGGACCTGACGGTTAATTAAAATGTCCTCATGGGTGATCAATCCACAGTCAATGGCTTGAATCCACAATGACCCAGCTCCTCTCTGGCTGAGTACGTGGCCTTCCTGGAGGTGCTGGGCAGGCGGCCCCACTGTCTTCCTTCTGGTCCTTGGAGGCCCGGCACGGGATGTGCTGTCGATGCTGCTTCCAAAACATCCCCATCTTGTTTCCATAATAGCTTCTGTCACTGCTCTTGACAGGCCAGCCATTAAGTCTTTGGCAAAATTGTAAGAATTATTAACATATGCGGTTTTATATTATTTGACAGCTGTCGGCTCCTTTGGAATCCACATCACCCTGTCCCCTCCCTCCCCTCCCACCCTCTCCCTTGGCGTCACCCCTCTTGGCCCAGAAGGATGGGAGGGGCCTCCCAGTCACTGGGGAACCAGGGGGAGACAAGCCCATGTCAAGCGTCACTCACAGTCGCTCCTGCGCATCTGTGGGATGTTCCCCAGGGCTCGCACACCCCATCTTTGGTCCTAACCTGGCTCCTTGCTCAGCATGGACCCTTCTCATCCACACCCCTGGCTTCTATGGCTTCAGTGATGACTCCCCACTCTCTACTTACCTCCTAACTGTGCCTCAGACCCATGTACCCATCTGTTTCCTGGACATCTATCTCCCTGACGCTTCAGACTCCATCCTGGTTCTGCCTCTTGGGTTTTCCGTTTAGGTCCTCCTTCTGTCATCCATCCTGTCTTCTAGGCCAGAAATCTGAGGGTCACCCCAGTCTCTTCTCCCTCCCACACCCTCACAAGTCTCAGGTCTCCAGGCCCTGTCCATTCTGCTTCCTAAAGGCCTCTTGACTCTCCCCTCCCCTCCCTCTGCCCTCGTCTGGGTCTCAGCCTCTCCTCCTGGGCCACCATACCTGCTTCCTTGCTGGTCGGTGCCCTGCCCAGACCCGTTGGGCCTTCCAGGTAGTGGATGCCTTGATTTGTCCATCCTGCACATTCCAGGCTGACCCTTGGGATATGCACATCTGATTCTTTCTCTCCCTCCTTAGGATTACGTGCTTCGGCTCTTATTTCTTCATACTGATGCAGCAAAGGGAGGTTTCAGAGACCTGAGTGTACACGGTATTTGAGGACTGCTGCTTATCTTTCAAAAGCAGTTGCCACGGGCTTCAGATAGGATGCTGTTTTGGTACCATCATTAGATAAAGTTACGCTTTTACACAGCCATTCAACAATACAGATACAGGGCCATCCATGTTAAAGAGAACCACGTTCTCAGATATCAAAATACATCACAAAGCTATCCTTACTAAAACTTGAGTGGGTTAGCGCAAGAATTAACCAAGTAACGGAGATGTGCAAAATCAGTTCCTCCTAAATGCTAAAAGTGGCATTTCAAATTAGTGTAGAGAATTAGTTAATCACACGGGAGAAACGCAGACACCTACTTCATGCAAATTCCCGATAGATGAAAATGTGAATATAAAAAAATGAAATCATAAGAGATCTAGAAGAAGCAAAGGCGATCATCGCCAGATGCGGTGGGCCTTCCCAAGGAAACAAGGGAAGAAGCCACAGGCAGGACTGTGAGAACCAAGGAAATGAACAAAGAATCGTGAAGTCAAAAAGCAGACCATGTGGGAAAATATATTGGCAGCATGCACTATAGAAGGAAAAGAAGAAATTGAGTAGGGTATGCTTGAATCAATCTCTATTTTAGTCTGCTCCTGACACCTAGTATTTAGAAAAAGTCAGCAAAAGCTGGAACAAATCCTGGAAAGGTGAATATTTGGTAGCCTGCTCCTGAAAGCGCTTTCCCTTGCCATCAGGAAGTTCTTCCTGGTGTTCATCCCGCATCCTTCTTGCTGCAGTGGGAGCCTTTTGTATCCTTTAGGCCTCAGGGGAGAGGGCGGGTCTTTTCTTGAAGTGACTTCAGATACTCTGTGTGGTTCCCAGGGCAACTGGGCCAAGAGGCACTGGGAATTCGTGCCTTGGCAGACACTCTTCAGCCACGCGCCAGGTCTGGGAGGTTCAGGCTTCTTAGAGGTTCTGCTGGGTCTTCGTCCAGGATCCATAGCTGGCCCTCACCTCGGGCTAGCTTCCCCGCCCCCGTCCCCATCTCCTTCTGGAGCCCACTGGGATCCTACCTGGAACTTGTCCTGAGACCCATTCTGAACCGCATCTGGATCCTGGTCTTGAGCCATCTCTGACCCCCGGTTCCCTCTTCCCGGGCCGTGGCTGGAGGCCCCACGGCCAGGTCCTGCCGGGCTGAGCTGCTGCTCTGCGCCAGGCCGGCCGTGCAGGGAACAGATGGGCTCCCCGTGGACGTGGCAGGAGCGCAGAAGTTAATCCACTTTTATCTCGTTATGGTGACAGCCACCCTGTTAAATGGAATGGACTATCGATTCGGGGCTCACTTCCAGCCCGAGGATTTTCCATCACAGGCCTGAGTAGAATAGGAGAAAAGCAACACTTATTAACTCCGGTGCCAGTCAGGGGAGCTTGGTGGGGGCGGGGGCTGGGCAGACGCAGGCGCCAGGGCCGCCAGGGATCGAGGCTCAGAGCCGGGATGGGGGGGAGCCCCGCCTGACCTCCTCCCTCAAGGGGGATGGGGAGACGAGGGACGGGCGTGTGCAGGCACACGTTCAGTGCCGATACATGCACACACGTGGAACACTGACACACACACACTCCCAACACCAACACGGGCGCATCCAGTGCTGACACGCACACAAAACACTGACACACATATGCACCCATCATTGACACGCACCTGCACACGCACCCATCATCGACACACATATACTGCTGACACACAGAAATGCACAGTCCTGACTTGCATAGATAACCCTTGCCGACACACAACGCACAACCCTGGCACACACTTACACGATGCTGGTAGATGCACCTATGTACCCACACTGACGCACATTCTGATACATTCTTTTTTTTTTAATGTTTATTTCTGAGAGAGAGAGAGACAGAGCACGAGCAGGGGAGGGTCGGAGAGAGAGGGAGACACAGAATCCGAAGCAGGCTCCAGGCTGTGAGCTGTCAGCCCAGAGCCCGATGCGGGGCTCGAACTCATGAACCGTGAGATCATGACCTGAGCCGAAGTCAGATGCTTAACCGACTGAGCCACCCAGGTGCCCCCATACTGACACATTCTTGCTCATGGTGCCCACACATGCCCAACACTGATACACATGCAAACACCGGCTCGCTGACCCACATTCTATAGACACACCTACTACAACCAGCATTCACATCCAAGGGACACATGTGTGCCACGCTGATAGCCTAATACTGACGCAGTAGTGGTGCTGGCGCAAATATCATCTTCCACCAACACACGAATTAACGACGCATGTGTATATGACGCATACACACCTATGCACAATATTCACACGTACACACACACACACACACACACACTCACGGACAGTTCCCTTTGTTCATTATGGAACACTTTCCCAGCTATTGTTTCGAGCAGGTGCTGGGCTGAACAGCAGAGTGGGACGTGGTGCCCGCCCTCAGGCAGCTTTGGCTGTAGTGGGGAGGTGTACACACAAGCAGACAGTACGACACACCTAGTAATTATAGCTGCCTCATACGTCGTACTTACGTATGGCCCTCACCGTTCTAAGCACTTTACATAGATAAAATGTTTATAACAGCCTTTGGAGGTAGGTACTATTATTAGCCTCAGTTTATGAGGGACCTGGGCACAGAGAGGCTAAGTGACATGCCCAAGGTCACACAGCTCTGGAGCAGTACTGGGATTTGAACCCAGGCCATCAGCCTCTCAAGTATGTATAACCTCTGCGTGTGTATTGTTTCCTCATATCTGCATCTGACCAAAAAAAACCCCGCCATCATGGACCCAGACCTCTGCTCACAGACATACACCCATCATGGCCTACTGGGAATGACCTGCACCCACTTTCTGGGAGGGCTGTGTGCAGGGAGGGTGCAGGCTGAGGACCTCACAGTGGCCTGCCTCGCAAGGGAGGAGCAGTTCCTGCTGGAAAAGGTTCTGGAGAAGAGTCCTGTGGGCCGGCGTGGGGTGTGCTTTCCAGCTGTCTCCTGTCTGTTGTCCCCGGGCCTCTTCCTCTACCTGTTTCCTAATCCCCTTTGCCTGGCACTAGCAGTGGCTGTGTTAGGCAGCTGGGATCTCTCACGGCCACGGCCAGGGCCAGAGCCGGGGGGGGGGGGCGGGAGGTGGGACGCTGCCAGGCAGTGAGTGGCAGCCAGGGACCTGGTTTTCTCAACCAGAATGGGGAAGGTGAGTCACTAAGCAGGACAGCTGTGAGCTGGGCCTGGAGGCCTTGCTCCTTGGGACAAGTTCTGGAAAGGTGCTTTGGGCTGCAGCCAAGTGACCAGGAGCCTGGAACTGAACTGACCACACGCAGTCCCCGGTTAGGACTGACTGTTTGTGTTTGAGCCACGCCTGTGGGCAGGTCACGTAACCCTCAGCTTCCTCGTCTGAAAAATGGAGCTCACAAGATCACCTGGCACACAAGACTATTGGGAAGATTAAATAAAACGACACATGTAAAGTGTCTGGCACAATGGGGTGGGGCATACAGATCCTCTGTCCCCTCTTCCGTGTGTTCTTGCGATCTCGGCTGAGAGCAGCTCCTGTGGGTAGGTAAAGGGACTTGGCTCTCCTTCTGGGAGGGACCTTCAGGTCAAGGGAGTGCCCCAGTGGCCTGGGTCTGGGGTCAACAAGGCTGGGAGATTGCTACGGACTGATGTGTGTCCTTCCTAAAATTCACGTGTTGAAGGCATCCGATGTGATGGTCTTTGGAGGAGGGGGGGTAGGCTCAGATGAGCTCGTGAGGCTAGGGCCCCCACGATGGGGTCGGAGCCTTTGTAAGAGGGGACCCTGTAAGCAGTCTTGCTCTTTTGGTGTCCCCCTGCCCCCAGCATGCGGAGGAGGTCGTGTTAGCACACAGAGAGATGGTGGCCGTCCACCAGCCAGGAGGAGGGCTGTCACCAGAACCCCACCATGTTGGCCTCCAGCCACCAACCTGTGAGAAAAGCCCCCTTCTATGCGGAAGCCCCCTCAGTCCGTGCTATTTTGTTATGGGAGCCTGAGGTGACTGTGACAGGGCTTCAGGGAAGCCTGCTGGAGAGGGCTGGTCCGAGGCCGGCCCGAGACCCGCCTCTCTCAAGGACCACACTGCAGCCCGACTTGCCTTAAGTGTCCTTTCTTACTTGTGACGCGGGGGCCTGGGTGGGACTCTCTCCAAAGACCTGCTCCAGGCTGACACCATGGGACCCTGGAATCAGACCTGGCTGAGGCTCTGGAGGGGAGGGTGAAGGACATACAGGAATG
>CM053570.1:74636749-74656692 GCA_028646485.1 Cryptoprocta ferox | reverse complement strand
CAGTTGTTTCCCACCTCAGCCCAGCTGTTCCCCCACCTCAGCCCAGCTGTCCCTCACCTCAGCCCAGCTGTCCCTCACCTGAGCCCAGCTGTCCCCCCACCTCAGCCCAGCTGTCCCCCACCTCAGCCCAGCTGTCCCTCCCCACCTCAGCCAGTTGTTTCCCACCTCAGCCCAGCTGTTCCCCCACCTCAGCCCAGCTGTCCCTCACCTGAGCCCAGCTGTCCCTCACCTGAGCCCAGCTGTCCCCCCACCTCAGCCCAGCTGTCTCCCCACCTCAGCCAGCTGTCACCGACCTCAACTCAGCTCTTCCCCACCTCAGCCCAGCTGTCCCTCACCTGAGCCCAGGTGTCTCCCGACCTCAGTCCAGCTGTCCCCCACCTCAGCCCAGCTGTCTCCCACCTCAGATCAGCTCTCCCCCTACCTCAGTTCAACTGTCTCCTCACTTGAGCCCAGCTGTCTTTCCACCTCAGCCAAGCTGTCCCCCTACCTCAGCCTAACTGTCCCTCCACCTCAACCCAGCCATTCCCCTATCTCAGCTTGGCTGTAACCCCACATCAGGCCAGCTGTCCCTCCCCACCTCAGGTCAGCTGTCCCCTCATCTAGGTCCAGCTGTTCCAACTGCTCTTCCAGTATATGCCTAGCGATTCCCTGACATTAGTCAAGATGACCTTCCCAGATCAGCCCAGCTGCTTCCCAACATGAGCTTAGTTGTTCTTTCACATCTGCTATCGGTTCCCTTAGATCAGTCCAGATGTTTCCCATGTCACCCAGCTGTTCTACCTTATTAGACCGATGGTTCTGCCCTCACATCAGGCCAGGTGTCCCACCCCATGTGCTCAGCTGTCTCCCCCATCATCCCAGCTATTTCTCCTCAGGTCAGCCCAACTGTCCCCCCCCAAATCTGTCCCCCCACCTTTCCCTCATCACATCAGCCCAGAGGTCCTTCTCCCCTCGCCCTCGCATCAACTGGTTCTTTCCTCATATCAGTTCAGTGGTTCTCTTTTCTGGGCACCTTCTCAGGGAGTGGAAGGGATATATTGAGTTTCCCCAGGGCAGCTTCTCTGGCCTTGCTAGAGGGTCTCCCTACTGGGCTCCAAGTTCCCTCACCCCATGGGGAGCAGGGGCATGGCATGAGGTGTCTAACCCTAGGGTCATACCTCGTCTCCATGAGAATGGAAAGGGTAGGGAGGAGGACATACTCGAGACCGGAAGAAGATAGAATTCACGCATTCCCTTCCCCCTATTGACAGAAGGGACCCCTACATCATCGCCAACCCCTCCCAGAGACAGGTGGGGTACCGGCCTTATACCACCGCCAGAGCGGCAGGGGGCACGCCAGGCATTCCACAGTCACCCCAGCTCCAGATAGGAGAGACACCCCCTCAATCATCCCCTTCCCCAGAGATGAGAACAACCTCTGGAACCATCTTCCCCACCCTGATCTGAACCCCCAGAGGAGAGAAGACAGATCCTGATTAAATATGCAAATTCAAACAGATGGTGGAGCACGGTGACGGACGGGCTGTCACGAGAGCATGTCACCATGTGATGTGTGTGCCTTTGTGTAAATGTGTGTCTGTGCAATTAGTGTGGAGGATACTGCATGGGGGAGGGGGAAGTCTGGGATGGCGGCGCTGCCTGTGGCCAGTGGGGCTGGATTGTGCGGGGTGGGGATTCTGCGGGAGGAGAAAAGAGAGGGCAATGACTTCCCACAGCGGGCCAGCCTAGGACCTCCCTGTCTCCAGCTCTCCAGGCCTCTCCAAGCCAGATGCTAATTCCACCAGATCAAGGCTGGGACAGGAGGGGATTCGTTAGTATAATCTGCACCTGTATCTCTGCTCTTGCCATCGGCCAAACAATAAAAGACACAATATTTACACAACTTACTGGGGGAAGCAATATTGGGCCATTGATTTTGTGTCCCTCTGATTTTCACGGTCTAAACCTTAATGGTTTTTAATCATAAAATATTAGCACTGCAGGGCACTTAGCACCGGCACCTTGCTGGTGAGGGATGGCACCCCGCCCCCTCCCCAGCTCCAAGGGGAGCGGCCCATGGAGGAGGGGCCGACACCCCACTCCACACGCACACACACACCCAGGGCAGCGGAGCCTCCAGGAACCTGCTGTGGAATTGGTCCAGGTCCAGGAACAGTCGGGGGAGCCCCTGCAGAACAGGGCACTCTAGGATCAGTCCCCCCATTTCTGGAGACAGAGCAGGCTTGAGGAAAGCAACTGATTCTCAGAGTGGAGATTTGATTCCTCAAGAGTCTTTAAAATACAATCTTTTATTCTTGTCTTTTCCTTCTCCAAATACACCCTCACCCTGGCTCAGTTTGGGGACTCCTGTCCACCCATTAAAATCTCCTAAGTGGAGTGGGACCAGTTTGCATTCATTTCTGTATCTTCAGCACCAGGCCCAGTTCCTGGGGCATCATGGTGCTCAGTATTGAGTTACATTCACTCATTCATTCATTCATTCATTTGATAAATATTTACTGATGATCTACTATGCGTGTGGTCTCAGAGATGAGACTGACTCAGGCCCTGCCACCGTGGCACTATCTTGTAGTACTAGGAGACCCCGGGTGCTGGGGGGGTAGGCTCAGGAAAGGGAGCCTGGGGAATGAGATGGAATGGGCTTTTCAGAATGGGGTTGACACGCATGAATACAGTTCAGCCTCCCAATAAAGACGCAGACTCCTGAGATGTTGAGGTCTAAGCACATCTCATCTCAGCCCTTTCTCGTCCTGGTCAGGGAGGACTTCCAGGTGGGGCCTCCTCAGAGAGTGAGGTTTGGCTGTTGCGTGTGATGTGCGTGTGTGAGTGTGTGTGTGTGCGTGCGCGCATGTGTGTGCAGGAAGGCCTGCCTGGGAGAGGCCAGTGCAGAGGGAGCGGTGGGTGGGTGTGGTTGTTGCTGTTGTTGTTTTTTTCAGAAAATGAACACACTGTCCACCCCACCCTGCAACTCCCGTCCTCAGTGCCTGCGGGGAAGTCGATAGCGATGGATTAAACAGAGAGGAGAAGGCTGAGAGCACAATTGGAAGAAAGATAAAGATAATTAAAACTAATTCCAACTGTTCCCAGAGAAATCAATTTCATAACTTCAGTGCGTCCCTAAACTTGTTCCTGAGGCCCTGCTGCGCCGAGCACAGTGCACGCGCCGGTTATGCGGTGTGCGGACACAGGTGTGCACGGACGTGCAGGTGTGTGCACGTGGCTTCCTGTGGGTGTGTCCATGTGGCTTCAGGCACACGTGTGCATGCTTGCTTTGTGTATGTGGGGGCACACACATGTATGAGGCAGCAATTCCTGAGTCTCCATGGGGCACCAGCTCATGGCCCCACCCTTAACCCAGCGTGGAAGGGGCAAGAGTGGGCTTAGGCCTCCTCTCCTGCACCAAGATCCTTCCTCTTGCTCGCTGCAGAGGCCTCCTAGCTAGTTCAAGTCCCCTATATACAGACAGGGAAACTGAGGCCCAGAGAGTGGAGTCTTGCGATGGTTCACACAGCAGGTAGGAAGCAGAACTGGGACCAGGATTCTGGTCTCATGAGTTTCCTCTACTCTAGGGACTTCACTGGCCATTTGGGTGAGGACAGCGAGGGACAGAGGGGGAGGTACATGTGACCTCATATGGCTGGAACTTCTGTGTGAACAGCCTCTAACTTACTTATTCTTCATGAACTGAGCACCTATTGCATGTCAGGCCCTGGGGGTTCTCTAGCTTGGCTGAGAGCTGGGGGGTGGTCACAGGTGCCTCTGGGAAAGGCTGGGTCCTCTGGAGGAGAGGAGTGGTGCATGGTGGCCTCTCTATGCCGCTCACCAGGCAGCCTCTGAACCAGGGCCCAGGACAGAGCACTCCTAGGAAGCATGGGCTGCCCAAGGGCCCACCTGTGGCTCTGTTGGCATTGCTGTCACAGCTGGTGACTTCTCACAGGGACCTCATAGCTCGTCTCTCATGTGACTGCCTCGTGAGTGGGCCAGGCTAGGGCTCCCCTCCCCCCACCACCCTGTGGTGAGCATGCCCAGGGTGAGGGCAAGGGGGGAGGAGAGGTCTGTTATGTCTCTGGGTTGCCCAGGACCTGGCATAGACCCTGGCACACAGCAGGCGCCCCTCCAGCACAGGACTGGAACATTAGGGAACGCCTGAAGGATTGAAGTGACCCAGAAAAAATGAAGCCAGGAAGACTGCTCACATCCAATGTGGGTGTCGGTTTTCTACATGAACGGCTCCCTCTACCTGCCTGTCCTCGTGTCATCATTCGTAAAGTGGAGCATATTATCCACATGGCAGCTGCTGTGAGTCTTGGAGGAGGTGATGTACAACAAGTGTCCAGCACATAGCTTGTGGGTCTTGTGGGTCCTGGGTTTCCTAGAGGGGTTTGCCCAGTGAGCAAGGAGCCAGGAAACAGCTCATGGCCACGGGGGTGCCTGGAAGCAGGGGAGTGGATGAGATCTCTTGCAGCGCCTCCGGGGCAGCGTGTCTGGACATCTTCGTCCTTTGTCCATCCTTCCGTCCATCCTTCCGTGGTGGGCTTGGGCGTGAAGGACCCCTGGGGCTCCCAGTCCGGGCACCAGTTCCTGAAGTTCCCCATCTTACCTCTAGATGGCAGCATTGGCGAGCAGGAGCCGAGTGGGAGAGGACAGGAGGGGGCTGGGCAAGGCAGGCTGGGCTAAGGCAGGCTACCCTGCGCTCCAGTCCCCAGGCCCCCCGCACCTCCCCACTGTCTGTGAGCAGAACACGGAGGGGCGCGGGGTGGGGGAGGAGATCTCTTGAGAATTCTTGGATTGGGGAGGAAGACTTACCCCTTCTCTTCTTGAGACAGTCCCTCTGGGAGTTAAAGATTTCCAGCTCTCTTGGGTCTGGGCGTCCAGGCAGGACAGGAAGTGGCTGCAACCTCTGTTCTCAAAGATCCTCCTACCCTTAGGAGGAGGGCCTTCAGGGGTGTGGTGGGAGGAGGTCACTGGCAGCAGAGCAGCTCCCCCACATGCAACGGGACCAGGGCTGAGCCCTGGAAACCCACCCTCTCTGCCCCACCTTTTTTGGCGTCCCCTCCTCACTCTCTCCCTTTACCCAGAGAGGAAGCCAGAGAGGAGCAGATGGGAACTGTCAGCAGCTCATTAGGGTTACAGATGGGGAGCTGGGGGTGGAGGAGGGAGTAAGGGAGTTGGAGGGGTAGACTTGTCCAGGCCCCTTGTGGAGCCCCAGGTCTGGCCCAGCAGGGGTGGCCGTGGCCCCATATTCCCTTCTCAGTTCCTCCCAGACCCAGGAGAGGCTCAAGGGAAGTCTGCAGGTTCTCCAGGTAGCAGTGTCTGGAAGTAACATGGATGCAAGGGTGGGGGCCAAGGTGCCGCCGGCCTCCTGGCCTGGAGAGAGCTGGATGGAAATGTTCCTCCTCACTCCTGCCATCCCAGCACATCCCTGGACTTCTCAGGGTTGGGGGCTGGAGGCACCCCCAGATCATAGGGGAGAGGGGACTGAGGGCCACCCTCAGTCAGTGGGTGCTCTGGGGACACAGCAGTGGGTGAGTCTAGACTCTGGGGCTCTAGTGTGCTGGGATGGGGGGCAATTGCTTAAAGATAGAGAAGGTTCAAGGGGTAGGTGCCACCAGCATCTTGGCCTCGAACAGTGAAGCAGCTGGGCAGGGGGTAGCAGCCAGGGCCAGGGCACAGGAGGCCCGAGTATGGGCATCTGTCTGGTCTGCTACGGATTCCTGGTGGCCCTTTCTCTCAGCCTTAATTTCACCATTTGGTAAATAATAATAATAATAATAATAGTAATGAACAATGGTTCCCATTCACTGAACATTTACACAGGACACAGCGTTTAAATAACATGTGTTATTTTATTTAATACTCATAACCAGCCTATAGATACTTGGAGGAGGCGAATGACTTGACCAAGGTAATACACAAAGGAGCAAGAACTCAGACCCACGGGGCACCAGCTCTTTCCCCATGTCTTCCAGGAGGCTTAGGAGAGGGTGACTGAGGAACGGGAAGGTCATTTTAAGGTTCCAGATTTAGCCAATAAAAATTGGGATTCCTGATTACATTTAAATATGAAATTAATTTCTAAGTATAAGTATACTCCATGCAAAATTTGGGGCATTCCTGTACTAAAAAATTCTTTGCTGTTTATCTGGCAACCCTGGTCAATATAATGCATTTTATTGTGCACTTACTAATTGCCAGGCTGTGAAAATCTGGGTAGAAGAGAGCAGAGGTCTCTGTGGGTCATGGCCGGGTTTTGCTCACTGCGAAGGAGGCCTCTTTGGGCTCTGTTTCCTCATCTATAAAATGAAGAAGGACCCCTTCCTCCTTCCTCCTAAGGATGATGGGAGCATCCAGTGCCCCAAGGGATGTGGGTGGCTTTACAGAATTCAGAGAACTTTGCCAAGATGAGCCCTGGTCTGGTTCGTAGTGGATGCCAGCCTGTCCCCAGCCCCCTCTCCAGCCCCTCCCCATCTCCTGGGCATCCATCAGTGAGCCTCCCTGCCCACCTCCATCCATAGCTTTACAGATGCCAATGAGGAGAGGGCTATGTCTACGATAGAGCTCAGCAGTGCTTCCCAGGGAATCGGTGGTCTCTTAACCTCTTGGAGAGGTGCCCTGGCCAGCGATGGGCCTGAGGGGCCTGTCTCTGCACCATAATGCCACCACTGTCTAGCCCGGGAAGCATCTGACCTCTCAGAGTCTCAGTTTCCTCATCTGGTGGGGGGAGAGAGGATCTACAGCTCACAGGTCAGGGGGAGAGTGCAAGGAAATGGCAGAGTGTGGGTGCCCAGGACATGCTGGCTCTGCCCCTCCGCCCCGGTGGTATCTTGTTGCCAGGGACACGCATCATGTCACTGCTCTCGCCAGCTCAGTGACGAAGATCGGGCCAGCACCGCCATCACTGTCGTCTGCCGCAGGGGGATGATTGGGTGGATAGCCATGGTTCCCAGTGGTTTGGGCTGAGGCTTGTCTGCTGGCGTAAGTGACAGGGACACTCAGATGTGCCGCCACCGGCACCTCGGCACATGGAGTCACATACACAGACACACACATTCTGTCAGCGCACTCGCACTTAGCACACCCACACAGAGAGGAGGCTCCTCGGATTCATCTCCTCTCCGCTGCTAGCCTGGGGTTCGCCCTTGGGTCTGTATGCCGTGCTGCCTGGGCGCCCACCGCACACAGACCTCGCCCGTCCGTGGGGTCCTGCTGCCCCAGCCTGGGCTACAGGCTTACACGGGGCCACTTGCATTTTGTCTCCAAATTCACTTACACCCGTGGCACTCATTGTGCAGCTTAATTAAGTAATCAGTAAGCCAAAATATTGTGAGCGCACAAAAAGTTGATTGTAGCAAGCCAAATTGAAGTCTTCAGAAAGACTCTATCAAGGTGAATTGCTAAAAAAAAAAAAAATTCCTGTCCCATTAGGTGTGGATAAACAACTGTAAGATAAGATTGGAAACGAAATTGTAAAAATCTAGAAGATTCAGCACTCACATCACTTTACAAGTGTCTTTTACGCTTATGCACCACTTTAGAGAAATTGAAATTGGAAATTGAGGGTGATGTGTTGGGGGTTTGGTTTACCCAACAAAGATGACACCACTGGCTTCAGCAGACCCAAAGGCAAAGACAAGACTTTGGTCCTGCACTAAAGAGAATGAAAAAGGCAAAAACCTTATATGCTGTGAGTTGAAATAAAATGTTGCAGTTCTGAAGGTGAGTGCTTTTAAAATGATTTTCCCCAGAACCATTTTTTTGGATTAACCCGCCACCCCAAACGAGTGGTCTTAGTTTAACCAGAAGGCTTTTCCTGTATGAAAGGACATGTCTGGACACACTGCTACACCCCTCTAAGCAAATCCATGTGCACACACACCAACCCCTGCACACACACACACCCCTTGCACACACGCAGATTCACAAAGATACGTACGCTCAGCCAAACAGTATACTTGCACAGAGACACACGTGTGCACACGCTCTCACAGCCCCAGGCTCCAGTAGACACACGGATACTCACACATAGCGAGTCACAGACACGCTCCCTCAGTCGGTAACTCACACGCATACCTGAGCACACGCGTGCCTACGCACACAAGCTGAACCTTTTTTTTTTCCTTTTGCAAGAACAGTCAGTAAGGAGAGGTTGGTTTTTAATCAGAAATCCACACTTGCGAGTGTTTCTCCACTTGGCCCAGTGGGAGGTTGGGGAGGAAGGTGGAGGGAGCATGGGGAAGGACCTGGTGGGAGGAGGCATCCGGCTGGGGAGACGTGTGGCCATGCAGGTGAGCTGGGCTCCAGCTGCATCACCAGGGCCTTGTTCTGCTTTTAGGTAAAATGTAGCCAGGACCGCCTCAAAAGTGGCCCTTCTGGGGCTCCAGGAGGGAGGTGGGGGCAGTGACTCCAAAAGAAAAAGGGCAGTGGGCTTTGTGGGGATCTAGGGCTGGAAAGGTCTGGTTAGTCCAGATTGTTGCCAGATGTAGGGATATCCCATTGGGGGTTCTCTGGTCTGGGGCTTCCCCAAAGCTGGCCTCAGGGGTGCCACCTCAGACCTCCTGCATCTCTGGGAGTCAAGCTAAGGAATCTGCATTTTTAAAGTTCCTCAGGTGATTCTGCTGAGCAGTAAGGTGTGGAAGCCCTGATGGGAGCACATCCCACTGCAATAGAAAGACTTCCCTCTGGAGGCCCCCAGGGACACCCTGTCTCCTGGTACCTTCAGGATCCTGTGTGATCTTGGCCAGGGGTGGGGAGATTTCTAAGACAGGCTAGAGTGTTCCAGAACTCTGGGAGCTGGAAGGAAACTCATGCACGGGCCTTCTATTTTCATAAAAGGGGATACAGAGAACCAGAGGGAAAAGGACTTGCCTAAGGCCATTCAGGGAATCAGTGAATTGGTGGGATTTGAACCTGGGCCATCTGGTTCCAAAGCTCATTTTGTGTATCAGTCAGCATAGGCCAGGCTGTGCTGCCATATCAAAGAATCCCCAAGTCTCAGTGGCTAAAAAAAACCAAGAAAGACTGATTTCTCATTTCTGCTATATGTTCAACAAGGGTCCACAGAGCCTCTGTTCATCATAATCACTCTGTTTTTAGTCAACAAAGCAGCTGCCATCTTGGATTTTGCCAGCAGCTGGGCGGAGGGAAAGAGCCCTGGAGGGCGAGTGGCACTTAAATGCTCTGGCCCAGGAGCGGCCACATCTCTAACAGAAGTGGCCAGAACGAGTTACCTGCCTCACTTGCACCTCTAAGAAGTGCAGTCGTACCCCCTGTCATGAAGGGGGGAGAATGGGAATAATTTAGTGAACAGCACCTGTCACCTATCTACTCTCTCCAACTGCCTGTAACATGGGGCCCAAGAGCTCTGCTGTGTCCCCGGAAGGGATCCCCTTCCCTGAAACAGCTCTTCTCCTCCTCCCTGGAACCCACTCCCAGCCTCTCCAGCTTAGTTTCTGCACCTCCCAGTCTCCCGCCCTTCCCTTCCCTACCCTCATCTCCTTTTAGGTCCAGTGGCTCCTTCTCTTCATGTTCCAAACTAGGGATTTTATGTTCCAGTCCTGGCTTTGCCTTTAATCCACTGTTCCTGGGTGTTCCAGAGTCTGTCCTTTTTCATCCAGTGGGTCTCAGTGTGCCCATCTGTACACTGGGGCTCTGCCTCCGAATCTTGGCCCCTACTGCCTGTTGTGGGAAGTGTTTCTGGAGGCCTCTGCATGTTGAGACAACAGACCTGAGGGAACAGACTTTATTTTTCCTCCTTTCCTGTCCCTGTTTTAGAAGATCCCACATATGTTGGGCCTGAAGACATCCCACGCGTCCTGGTTGCTGAAGGGGCTGTTGCTTCTGGCAGGAAAATCCCTTCCTGGAAGTGGGGAGCTCTCCCCAGAGAGGGGCCAGGGCAAGCCCATCCCTCCCTCTTCTTCACTTCCATGGGGGTGGGGGCCGCTCCCAGGGCAGCAGGCTGTGGCTGGGCAGAGAATTCTGCCAGCTTCTCTTTGTCTCACCTGGAGACGGCCCAAAAAATTAGCTTTATGTCTTGACAGATTTAGGCTTGATGTCTGGAAGGACTTCCTGGGAAGAACAGTTATTGGATGGGGGGAAATAAAGGACAAGGGAATCTTCTCTGATATGGATTTAACTTTTAATTAGCCTATAAACCTTAAACATTTTTTGCGTTTTAAAAGTCGCTGTTAATGTTACAAAAGTAATGCATCCTCACTATAAAAACAAAATCCAGAAGTTTAAAGAATACAGAGTGAATATTCTCCCTCCTCTAGGCCCACCCCCCAGGGGCAATGTCAGTCAGCAGCGTGTGTCTATTCTTCCAGACCTTTTCCCATATACATACAGATAAAACCATAAGGTTTTAGAATTTCTTTCTTTTTTTTTCTTTTTTGAAAAAGAAATGGGATTGTGTTTTTGCATATAAATACAGTTCTCTCACCCACTCACTCTTCAAGCATGTACTGAGCCCCTGCTGTGTGTCTGGCCCTGTTTTAGGCCCCAAGCTTTGGCACCGGCCTCCCTGCCTTAGTGTGGTCGAGGTGGGGGCTGGTGCTGACTCCAGGAGAGGCTGATTCTCTGGAGGAGAAGGCCACTCGGCCATGGGACTGATTGTCAGTGGCCTCCCCAGGAGGTGTCGGAAGCAGAGATGGGGGTAAGAGGCTGTGCTGGCTTTATCATAGCACAGTAAGGTGGTGCTGGCTTCTCCTCAGATGGGTTGGTGGTGTGTGCAGGGACGAGGGTCCAGGCCAGATGGAGGATGGGGCAGCCAAGGTGTTCCCTGTTCTAACCACGCAGGATTCAGTCCACTTCATGGACTCATGAAGCCGGCCACCTAGGGTTGGGGCCACAACATTTATTGAATGCCACTGTATACCAATGCTTTCTTGCATGTGACTGAATCCTCTATACTACCTTTGCTCTTTTTAGAGCTTTTTGAATTAAATGCCACCTCCCGCATGAGGAGGGTGGGTGTCTTTTTCTTGCTGCTCGACTTTTTTCACCTGTGGGCCCCCTTCAGAGCTATGGCCCGTTTGCAGGTTCCCCGCCACTCCGTGGCCAGGTTGAAGGCTATATCCATGTTTCTAGCACATGGAAGACACTGACTGCAGCCACCCACTGGCCCCACCCAGACTCAGGTCTCTGGGTGGGACCTGGGGTGGGGGATGTCCCTCCCTCCCCAAGCCTTTCCTCTCCTTTCTCTAGAAGGGGGGACACTTCTCCCTGCCCTCCCCTACTCTCCATCCTGCCCCACCCATCAGATTATGCATAAGTATCTGAGAACTTGTGAGAACTTGTGAGAGAGAATGGTGAGTGTCTGCACAGCCTTTTCACAGCTCGAATACCGTCTTTGACAGGGAGCTCACCACCACTCCCAGAGCCCCTTCCCGCCAGCAAGGAGCCGAAGTCTGTCCCCTAGGGCCTTGGACACCAGCCAACCAGTGTACCCAGCCTTTCACAGATGGAGGAACTGCTTTCCATTCACGGAAGGGAAGGATGGGAACCCTTGCTCCTGGGTCCCACCAAGGGCCCTGGTTCTGACCTCTGGGCCTCGCTCACCCGGGGAGCGTCATGGAGGTGGCATCTTCCCCGTCCTGGCCACCACCCCTCCCCAGACTGTCTGTGTGGCAGCCCCTGGGACCCAGCCGGCTGGGCCTGGAAAGGCTGCGGTTCACCCCCGCCCCCCACCTCGCCTCCTCCTTCCCCAGCTCCTCTCATTTTTCCTCTGAAAGGAAAAAATTAATAGAAAATGTAAGTGAGCAATCTTGCGGACGAGGCGGGTTTTCATGATTTGCGGCTGGGGAAGGCAGGCCGGGGCGCGGATCCCAGCGAAGCATGAATTCTGCCAGGAGCCTCGGGAGATAATTGAGCGGCGGCGGCAGAGGCGGCGGCACGGGGCGGGCGCGGGCGCGGGAGCTGTATTATCATTAGAATTTACATGACACATTAGCCAGAAGTGGCAGCGTTCATCTTTCTAACCAAATCCCATTTACCAAATGAGCAGCCGACACTTGTTTTATCAGCTGGCTCTGTTCTCCGAGCGCCTTTCTTTTCAGTGCTCCGAATGGGCTGCTGGCCCTGTGGGCGGGGGAAGGAAAGGCCACCGGCGTTTATTAAGTGCCTGCTGTGTGCCAGAAACCTTCTTACTTGTCATGGAATCCTCATAATAGCCCTGTTGGGGAGGCAGTGTTATTACCCCCATTTTATGGACAGGGAGACTGAGGCTTAGAGAGGAAAGACTATGCTTTACTTTAGTTGTTCGTTGTTCTAGCCATGATGATCATAAACCTGAGAGGTTGGACCTTGAAGCCGGACTTCCTGGGTTTGAATCGTGGCTCTTCAGCTTGCCGGCCCTGTGGCTTTCCGCAAGTTACTTAACCTCTCTGGATCCCCCTGTCCTCACCTGCCAAACGGTATTAATACTAGTGTGTATATCAGGGTGTTGTGAAGACTGCATAACAACACTGAAAGCGGAGTGGTGAGCACAAGCGAACACACAAGTGAGCCGCTGGAATGTGCTCGTTATTCCTAGGGCTGCGATGGGGGCCCCACCAGATGCTAGGGGGTGCGAGGCACTCTCCGTTCACTCTGTTTTTTCCGATGAGGGACCGGAGGCTCCGAGAGGGGAACTGGCTTGCCCGAGTTCACCCGGCTCCTGTGTGGTGAGGCTGTTTGCCGAGCAGGAATTGAGGCTCTTTGCTACCAACACCTGTGTCTTTCTGGTTGCACCAGCTGCTTTCCTGCCCCCCCCAGAAAACGTTTTCCCTAAGAGCAGGATAGTGAAGCCCTTGACAAAGGGTCTTTTTAAGCCCCTCCCCCCAGCTTCGCCTCCTCTCCACTCCTCTGCCTCTGCCCCAGAGGGACCTGCAGGAGCGGGGGTGGGGGGTGGGCTCAGCCCTTGCTGCTTTTGCCCTCAGGAGTGTCTGCCATTGAGCTTATCACACGCACAGGGAGGTAGTGAGGGTTAATGACAGGGAACCCTGACTGAGCACCTACTATGCACCGGGCCCTGGGGCGAGACAGAGATGAATGAGATGCAGCCTCCAATGACAACACAAAGGGTATCACTGACAGAACATGATTAATTGCAGAAGGGAGGGCACCGACAGGCTGGTTCGCAGGTGGGAGAGCCCCGCTCTGAACCGGGAGCCCGAATCTCAGACGCTGTGAGAAACGGCTTGTTCATTCATTCCGCGGATAGTTATTATGTGCCTACTGTGTGCCAGGTCCTTTTCCTAGGTGCTTGGGGCTCTTTCTGGGGCCCCTGCCCCAGGATGGAGCAGATGACAAAGAATAATGGTGTAAAACCACAAGAAGCTGATTTCAGATGGCAAATGCTCTGGAGACAATGAAAAAGGCTGACGGAGGCGTTGTTAGGTACTGAGGTCACTGGGGGGCTCCCAGAGGAGGTGGAAGTGAACGGTGACCTGCATGAGGAGAAGGAGCCCGCCAGCTGGGGATCTGCGGGAAGGGTGTTCCAGGCAGAGCAAAGGTTCTGGAAGGAGGGACGAGCTTGGCAGGTCGCACAAATGGACGAGCAGAGTATGGCTAGCGGGGTGGTGAGAGAAGGGAGGCTTGGAAGGATGTGAGGTAGGAAAGAAGGAAGACCCTGGACCCTGGTGGAGGGAGAGGAGACGGGAGGGATGGTCATAGTTTCCAGGCCTCCACGGTGACCCCCATGTCTTCTCTGAGCGTTCCTCTCCTGCTTGGCCTTGTTGCCTCTCTTTGTCCCCCCATCAATTTCCCTTCCTGTTCCGAGGCCCCATGGACACAGTGGTGGGGCACAGCTAGCTTGGAGAGCAAGGGTCCTCCCTAATCCCTGCCCATCCCCCGCTCGCCTCCTCCTGTTCCGGCATGCTGCACTTCTGGTTCTTTCACTCTTCTGTGCCTTTGCCCATGCTGTGCCCTCCATTTGGAATCCTTTCCCCCTTCCCTTTGGCAAGGGAAGGCTGACGGCCCCAGCCCTGCATCCCTGGGTCCTCATGCTCCCCATCTTAGGGCACAGGACACAGCACCTTAGAATCACCCACTGCCCACGGGGAGGGAGGGCTTATTCATAAATGTCTGTCGAAGAATCAAAGAACGTGCCTCGCGTTCGGCTGTGGCTCTGAAACTTGCGAGGACGGCTGGCTGGGGCTGCAGCTGTTGGCCTCTGGGAACTCCCTCGGATTTCCTTCCATGTGGGAAGGGGCTCGGAGGGGATTTTTCCAGGCGGTTCCCTCCCTCTCCTGTGTGTGGGGGGGTACCTAACCTAGTGACCCGGCCTGGGGGTGGAGCGGCTCCCAGCTCAGGAGTCTATACTTCTGTGCGCTGGGAAATGACTTGGAGATGCTCTGTCAAGCACAAGATACAAATTGCAGGCAGTTTTTAAACGTTCGGAGAGATTGCTTTTTGAGTGGCAACCTGCATCTGTGCATATCGGGAGGGGGCGGGGCAGGGAATCATTGACTTTTTTCTATTTTCTCTCCTCCCTGGGACTCCAGGCCCTTCTTAGCCCAGCAGGACCCCACCCAGGCCTGGAGTATGAGGTGGGGGCTCCGGACACAGTGGGGGATTGACTGGAGGGGGGTCTGTAGGTTCAGCACGTGACCTCCCACAGCTGGGATCTGGGTGAGGGGCTGGTAGGCCTGGCAGGGAGTCGGCGGACAGGCTGGCATATAATAGGCCTACCTGCTGGTGGGCAAAGCCCCCTCCTTCTCTCCCATTCCAAACAAGAGAGGCTTGGGGGCCTGCCTTTCAATGCTTCTCTGCTAGACTGACTTTCAGGGCATGGATTCCACTACATTGTCTTGCATCTCAGCCACAGAGGCCCCAGACCAGCATAGGCGTCCTCATTTTCTAGACCTTCCAGGCCCACAGGCTGGATCTCTGAGTGAGTGCTGGCCATGGGGGCTGCTGGGGCTTGGGGACACCGTCCGTCAACCGGGGTGATTGCAATGGGACCAACTGCTGACCCCAGAAGCAATTATTCATCTGTTTCTTTGTTCCTTCATTCATACCAGAACTTTCTGTGTCTCAGTAACCTAGGAGTGATAGGAGTGAGGTATGAACTCAGAGGGTTGATGGGAAGACTTGAATGAGACTGAGCCCTGGTGAGGACCCTGGGATGTTTGCTGCTTTACCCTGTGACCACTGGTCACTGATTTGGCTTCTCTGATTCCCCAGCCCTGTGACTAGCCCAGAGAGGTGGATAGCAGGGCCGAAGCCAGGCTGGGCAGTCCACCAGGGTGAAGGCCACTTTAGCCTTGCTCACCACCAAATCCTAGGCCCCAGCCCAGGGCTTGGCACATAGTTTTGAATGAGTGGCGTATATAGCTAGATACTGGCTACCTCTATGTCTGTCACCTTGAATTCTCCATCAGAGTCCGGCCAATACTTTTCAAATGGGAGATCTATTAAAAAAAGGAGGGGGGTGATAGACAGAGGAGCTGGTGGGGTGGAGGGAGGCTTGTGTTTCTACACAGAAGACTTGCCCATGGGTAAATGCAGAGGGTGGTAGAGAGAGGACTTCAGAAGAGCTGCCCCCAGAGTGTAGGAAGAGCTGAACCAGAGGGGTCAGAGTAACCACAAACCCCTGTCCTTCAGAGAGCAGAATGGGGTGGGGGATGGGAGATTGAGGTGTTTACCCCTGCCAGCCTTGATTCCTTCCCAGTGAACTTGAAAGGCAGTTCAAGTGGAGAGCTGGAGCAGGGTGGGGTGCTGAGGTAGGGAAGGGGGCGGACCTTCCCATTAAAGCACAGCAGATGCTCTGCTTAAAAGAGACCCAGCTCTGTTTTCAGGAAGCTCCAGTCTGAGTGGGGAGCCCCAGCTCTGTTCTCAGGGAGCCCCAGTCTGAGGAAAGGCATGGCAGAAACTTCCTTCTCTTTCCCTCTCCTGGCCTCTCTCTCTGGCCCCCAGCGGGCCCATCCCTGTCTCTCTTGGAGCCCAGATCGAATTCCAGCACACAGGGAGTGGGTGCGGTGGACACTTTGTCCACAGAGTGGGGCTTTTGAGTTAATCCTGGCAGGGCTGGTGGTCTGGCCCCTCTGGGCCCTCCCTGTGTCCGGCTCCTGCTGGTCCCCTTGAAGGATCTCTCTGGCCCTAGCAGCTCCTCTTAGACCAGACTCCTCAGTAAGACTCTCCCTGCTGCCTGGGACAGGAGGGCCCCGGTGAGCCAGCTACTAGGGGACTCCTCATTTCCCTCCCAAGAGGAGGACAGGGGAAGCGGGGGGGTCCTGGGCGGGGGTGAAGGATTTGTGGTCAAACTCCTAGGGAGTCTGTTTGCTGGAAGGTTGAGGGCTGCCCCGAAGCCCAGGAAGGGAGGGGGCTCATGGGTCATACTGTGGTACCTGCCCCGGTACGGGTGGCCCTGCGGTCATCCCCTGACCCCCGGAAACCGCCTCTGCAGGGTGGACCCAGCTGGCAACAGGGTGGGAGACCTCTGAGGGGCAGCGGGCTCCTGGGCATGCACAGGGCAGCTGAGCTAGAACACCAGCCTGCTAGCTCCTCCACGGCAGTCTGGAGGGCTCCCCGAGGACCTGGCCTCTTGGCAGGCGCAGAGAGCTGGTTACCATTTGAGTTAATGCTCCTTAGAAGGAGCCAATGGGTCCCTCCGGGGCCTTTCGGGAGAAAGATTGCAGATCGCACTCAAACCAATCCACCCTGGAGAGAGAGAGGGGGGAGGTGAGTGCACGCATCAGCCCAAAGAGCCCCGGAAGCCAAAAGATGTGGGGGAGGGCTGGAGTCGGTGCTAGAATTGGGGCAAATTTTACATAGAGCAAAGGATGTGCTACCTGACTATTGTCTGTCAATTGTCTCAGCCTCACTCAGACCTATCAGGTAGGGTCTGTAATTGTGCCTATTTGACAGATGGGGAAAGTGGCCTGCAGAGGGGTGAAGGGATTTACGTCAGCTCACATGGCTCCTAAGTGGTAGATTAGGGATTTACCCCGAGGCAGCCTGGCTTCCGAGCTCGGTCCTAAGCAGGAGCCACACGGTTCCAGAGCAGGTGCTAGAGCTACAACAGCAGGTGGATCTAACCTGGAGCTGGCATTGGCATTGGCATTGGCATTGAGAGCTGAGCTGAAGCTGAGGGGCGGGAGCTGGCTGGAGTTCATGCCCACAGAGAACACCCTTGGTTCTCCTTTGTGAAAACAGGCAAATGGGGGACCTGCTAGGCTCACCTTTCTCTCTTTAGAGTCTCAAGGGTTACAGGGTCAGGGAGATGCCTATCTTCATGCCTCCTAGTCCCCTCCTGCCTGGATGGCTGGCATCCCTGCCTCCCTTGAGAGACTGTGTCGCAGGCACTGGGGGCTATGGTTCTCCTGGGCTGGGCTGGGGAGGTCCTGGAAACAGCGTGGGCAGCTGCATCAGGAATCGGTCCCGGGCGCCTGTGTCTCCTGATCCTGTGTCCAGATCCCATCCACAGTTGGGCTGTGGGAAGTTACAAAACTCCTAAGCTGGAACCAGAGGGTGGGTGGGTGGGTGAGGCCCAGAAGCAGTCAGAAGCCATTCCCCTGAGACACTGAAGTCCCCCTCTAGCTCTTTTGACTCCTGGGTCTCAGATACCAGAAGTCCCAGGCTACTTACTCTCTTGCTTCCATATTTTCAGTGATTCATCGTTATCTGCAGAATAAGGTCCACTTTAGGCCTTATATACATTCCCGAGTTCTTTTATCTCAGCCTCCTGGCTAGTGAGGGGCACAAGAGTTCTCGAGGGAAGAACCAGGCCCAATGGCTGGGCAATTTCCTTGGGCCCCCTGATAGTGTTTCCGTTGGCATGATTGGAAGGTTATGTTCATTCATTGTTACTTCTGACACATGCCAGCTCAGGGCCTGGCCCAGGGAGTCTAGCTGATCTGCATGGTTCCCTTAGAGGCTGAATCCTGTCCTCATTTTGCTCTGGGCTGGAATTTAGAATCTCTTTCTCTGTACTTTTGGCTGCCTCATCCCATGGAATCCTGGGCTGGCCGGGTATCACGGATCCATTGAAAAATTGCAACTTGCAACTTATAGGATGTAAACAAAATGCAGCTTTATGTGTCTCTCACTGTCTTTGTAAATTGTATCCCCATGGCTTATTGACTCACTTTTAGATTACAAGTCCATTTTAAAAAAGTCACTTTCAGGGCGCCTGGGTGGCTCAGTCGGTTGGGTGTCTGACTTTGCTCGCAGTCTGTGGGTTCGAGCCCCACATCGGGCTCTGTGCTGACAGCTCAGAGCCTGGAGCCTGCTTCAGATTCTGTGTCTCCCTCTCTCTATGCCCCTCCCCTGCTCACTCTCTGTCTCTCTCAAAATAAAATAAAGAAATAAAAAAATTTTTAAAAAGTCACTTTTAGGCATAAAACAGGTTTCTATCCCCAAATTAGAAAGTTTAGTCCCAGGGGCTCCTGGGTGGCTCAGTTGGTTAAGCATCCGACTCTTGATTTCGGCTCAGGTCACGATCTTCCAGTTGGGGGCTTCAAGCCCCCCGTCAGGCTCTGAGCCTGGAGCCTGCTTCAGATTCTGTATCTCCTTCTCTCCCTCTGCCTCTCCCCCACTTGTGCTCTCTCTCTTTCTCTCTCTCTCTCTTTCAAAAATAAATAAACATTAAAAAAAGAGTATAGTCGCAGATAATAATCCCCATTTCAAATTTGATTCAGTGTCAAACCTTCCCCCTCCCCAAGCCAGAGCAGCTGACAGGCTATTGGAAACAGGTAAGGCTGCTGGAAATGACCCCTCCAGGGTTGGGGAAGGGGTTGAGGAAGGGGAGGGGTGGGGGCAGTGAAATTCCTACCTTGCTCTGGTCTGAATAAGGCTGGCTGGTGACCATCTCCTCCGCTCCCCCTCACTCCCAGTGTCTATGGGTCCATTCCATACGGACTTCTGCGGCTGAGTGCCTGCTCTTCCTAGAAGGACTCAGTGGGTCCCGATCTCCTCTTTCTCCCTTGGTTCTGCAGGTAAGCATTTGAACAGCCTGTGACCCCGCAAGCCCTGGCCGTGCACGCCACCCCCCACGGCAGCCTCTTTTCTCTGCCACCATCTTTCACCAGTTAGATTTCAGGCAGGCGCTGGACCCCAGAATTGGGTCTTGGGCAGACCCCTCCCGTGGGCAGGTCATGTCTGTTGCATCTTGGTTGCCTCTGTGCGAACTTGTTTCTTAAACCCCTGTTGTCTGTGGAAGAGGCAGTTCTGCCTCCCGCCTGTCGTTAGAGGATCAGCCACAGGTGGTGCAGCGCCAGCCACGTGCAGCTGCCCACAGGCCCCAGCTTCGCTCTCCCCACCCGCTGGCCATCAGACTGACAGGAACGAGTCGATCTGGGTGAACTATGGAATACTGAATCCCAGCTCCGTTCCTACTAGGCATGGGACCTTGCATAGCTGACTTAACTTCTTCGTGATCCCGTTTTCTCACCTGTGATCTGGGGAGAGTAATCCTTATGTCGTAGATTGCTGAATAAATGATGTAACCAGAAACACTTAGAGCAGGGGGCCTGGCACCCAGGAAGTCATCAGTAAGCGACCATTTATTGTCATCATCCTCTTCCTCACCACCCTTGGACCCTGGCCCTTGGGAGGCAACAGGGAAATGGTTAAGAGCATCGGTTGTGGTGTGCTATCAACAAGAGCCAAATTATGGAAAGAGCCCTAATGTCCATCGACTGATGAATGGACAAAGAAGATGTGGTATACATACATACATATATACATAACTACACTGTATGTTAACTAACTTGAATTTAAATAAATAAATAAAAAAGAGCATAGGCTGTGGTACTTGGAGTGAGATCTGGTTACAATCTGGCTCAAGTTTGTAGCTTTGAACAAATTACTAACCTCTGAGCCCCTGAGCCTCAGTTTCCACAGCTGTGAAATGGAGCTTTCGCTGTCCCTGTTTTGGGTTAGGGCTGTTGGAGGGATTTACTGAGATAAAGTCTCTAATGTCCCACCCGAGCTCAGGGTTTGGCTTGTAGCAGGCAAATGATAAA
>CM053570.1:74523919-74636649 GCA_028646485.1 Cryptoprocta ferox | reverse complement strand
GCCTGCTAATGAGCAGGCTCTGTTTTCCTTGTCCTCCTACCTCTGTAAGGACAGAAGAATTGGTTTTCTGTTTGGCAAGCCAGTCTCAATATTGCCAGAGTGATATGAGGAGGAAAACAACCCGAGGCTTTATTAGTCTTCTGGTGGCTTCAGGAGGCCACTCGGCGCGGATTGCTGGGGATGCGGCCCCCCTCCCACCCGGCTTCATCCCCGCCACGTAGAACAGCCCAGGGAGTCCAGTTGGACCAGTGACCCACAGATGGAAAAGCCCTTTGGAGACAAAGTCTGTTGCCCAATCCTTCGTACACGTAGAAATCTTTTAGAATCTTTAGGTGAAATCTTATACGGAAATCCCAAACATAAAACAGATGATGTGGAGACGTTCTTGTTGAAGTGTGGTCAGTGGGGAAAGAAGAGTGGGAACCCAGTTTAATGGCCTCCTACACCCTGGTTGACCCTTGAAACTCCTTCAAGGAACCGCAGGGTTCTACAGCACCCAGTTTGAAAACCTTTGCAAAAAAATTCCGTTGTCTTGACTTCCAACACCTGTTTGGGGAAGACTATTTGGAGTTCTGGACTCAGGTGTTTTGAAACCAAGCAGAGGTTCGGGATGCTACTTTGTCGCCTCTCCCCTCGGTGTGCGGGCACTGACTAAGAATGAACGGGGCACCTGCCCTCCTGTTTCACAAGAAATGGTTTGAGTGAAGAGCGGGTTGAAATCTACTTCTTATTACTTCGATTCCTATGCCCATTTTGCAGCTCAAGGAATGGAGACAGGAGGTCAAATAATGTGTCTAATGTCACAGAGCTCACACAAAATTCCAACAGACAATGAAGAGCTAAATGGGCCTTGAAGAAGAAGTTGGGGCTCTGGCTCCTCCCTTTCCCCCTCTGCGCCACATCCTCTGAACACGTAGTTCAAACACCGTGGATGCAGGCCAACACTCTCATTGGATGTAAAGGGAAACTGAGGCCCAGAGAGGCATGCATTCAATGAAGGTCAGTCAGGAAGCCAGTGGCAGAGCTGGTACCGAAACCCAGGTGTCTGGACTCACAGCTCAGGGTCCCATCCTTGGCTGCATTGGGCAACATGCAGCATCATTCTGGCCATGTGAGATGATCTGCCTGGGCCTTTTCATTGAGAATGTTCCTGAGTCCTTGCTCTCCCCTTGGTGGGGCTGCGCAGGGCTGGGCTGATCTGGGCTGGGCTCTCCTGTCCCAGATATTGAGCAGAACCCTCCTTGAGGGGAGAAATGGACCTCTAGGCAGACCTCAGCTCAGACTTTTCTCTTCTCTTTGAACTTTCCCAAGTTACAAACCACACAATTAAGGGCTGCCTAATAAGCCATCCATCTTGTCCCACAAAGAGAGAACTGTAGGCTTCCCGCCGGCTTCCTCCTCCTCCGGGAGGGGATCAATGCCTTATCTCAGCCGGGCCTGTGTGGAGAGGAAGGAGGGAAATGAAAGCACTTAATTAAGGCGCTGAGGAGCGGAAAGGGAACACCACGTCCTCCCTGGCTCCCTGCTCCTTCTTCGCCTCCCCCTGTCTCCCCTCCGAGGGCAGCGGGCACAGTCCACAGAGACTGGTCTGCTCTGGAAACGGAGGAGGAAGTGGTAAAGATGAGAAAGACTCTAGAAGGGCCCCGCTGTCTTACCCCTAGTGGAAATTTCCCACCCTTCACTGTCCACCCACCCCTGTCCCAAGCAGGCCTGGCCATGGCCATGAATATTCGGGAGGGTGGTAAGCGGCAAGGCCGCCTCCTGAATTTCTAGCATTAAAGTGTATTCCTTCAAGTAAGAAAAGCCTTCTAGGCTCTCTATCTGACCAGAATCCTTATAGAAGGAGCTCCTTTCACGGGCTTTAAGAGGAAGACCCTGGTTTACATTTTCCCTTCTCCGTTTCCTCTGGGCAGTGCCTAAAATGCAGTCCTTAGTGCAGCTACGAAGGTGAGAGCCCACATGCAAAAGCATCCACATACTTGGAAGACCGGTCACCAGAATTTTCTGGGATGTTCAGATTTTTCCCTTTGAAGTTCTTCTGAGCTATTCTGTGTGCCTCTATCTTCTATGAACTTGGCTGTGGATGCCTGGAGATCTCTTGCTCCCTTGTCCCCTGGCTCCATCTGTCCTGATGGATGTCAGATTGTGTACCTTTACAACCCCTCTGGCCCCCTGGGCTGGATATGACCCTTGTCTCTGGCTTTTCTGAAGGGACTGCTGTCACACCTTCATTGTTTGCGCCCAGCTCCAAGGGCACCTTTGACATCCTGTGACCCTGGTGGTAGCCCTGCTTAGCCACAGTGGGAGGACAGATGGGGTGAGAGCCATTCTCAGAGGCCCTGGAGAGATGAGCATTAAGACTTCCTAGCTTCCAGAATTTGTGGGAAATAAATGTCTGTTGCTTATACACCGCCCAGCCCGCATTCTTCTATGGGCTAGGTTGGCAGTCCTATTCTGCCCTGGCTGGGAGGTCTGAGGAAGTCTGGACTTTGCCTGGCACCTCTCCCTGCCTGCTCCCAGGATTCAGGGTTGGAAACTTGAGGGAATGGTGAGCAACAGCCTGGGGAAAGCTGACCATGCCTGTAGGGTGCGCCCTGTTTCCTCGCCTCCCCGTGATGCGCCGGCTCAGTTCTACATCCAGTGGGACCAGTGCCGGTGTCTCATCAAGAGCAACACGTTCTGAGATAACTTAATAATTCAGTAAATATGAATTGATGTAATAAAAGGGGGGAGTGGTTGGAACTGAACCCACCCTAGGGGATGAGCCATGTCTAAGTTTTAAGGTAGCTTGAGTATGTACAGAGCTGTCGTCCCCTGCTGGCCACCCCCAGGTGTCACTATGGTGTGGTTCTGGCTGTAATCAGTGGTGCTTCCTCACAGGTTAGTTTCCATCCTGGGGACTATCTTACCCTCCCCTCCTCTGGTCTCCTGGGTCTGCATTTCTCCCTCATGTCGTTCATTCCTGACTCCCATCTGGCGTGGCCTGGCTGTGTCCTGAGAAGCTCGCCAGGGGCCTTGCTGCCCTCCGCCTGTTCTTGCCCAGGGTGCCGTCTTGTCTTGGGCATCTCCTGGGCCCACCTTTCACCCCAGCCATTGCTGCCATAGCCCACTTCGAGCAGGTGCCTCTGCCCCAGCGCCTCCCTGTGCTGGACTTGAGGTTCCCGTGGGGACACGCCAGCACCCATATACGTCCAAACCTGGGTGTGTGGCTCTGTGATGTGCTAGAGCCAGCTCGAGCTGGCTTGCAAGAGCCGATTGTCATACATTGAGAACACTGGCTCGCCAGATATTAAACCACTGGTGGCTTGGAATCAGCCTCGGTGGGAGCGTTTATACCATGGGAATCGGCAAATGTTACAAACCAGAGCCCGTTTACCAGGATGCTATCAGAGGGAGTTAACAGCCACCCCTTGGGGCAACCCCTGAGCAGTGAGGTGTAGGAGCTTGTGGATAAGTACCGTCCTCTCCCCTCTTCAGATGTGTTCTGCACAGCTCCTCTCCTCAAAGGGTCCGAGCAGGATAGAGCCCCAGTTGCCCACAGCAATGGCTAACATGATAGTGTACCCTTGTATTGGATTTCCACCCTTCTCTCCAGCCCCCCACTCTCCCTGCCTGGAATACTTCCCCAAATAAGCTACTTGCATGCAAATCCTTATCTCAGACTTCATTTTTGTGGGGCAGGGAGAGGCGATCAGGGGTGGGAGGCACAGAAGCTAAGACTACTCCTTTAAGTACAGGCTATATTTACTTCCTCTGCGCAGTGTACCGCTTCCGTACTTTTATTCCTGTGGCTTTTATTCCCATGTCTAGTTGTGATTGTACAGAGTCTCCCAAAGCAACGATTCCTGATTTGCCTTAGAACATCTTCTATAGCAGTGGAAAGGATTTTAAAATATTCAGTTGATTTAGGCAGCAACAAGAACATCTTCTGGCCTGAGTGCTGTCTGCAAGTCTCTTGCTTGTTACAGTAACTTTCCTCTAGACTGATTTCAGTTTCCATTTGCAAATGTAACCGCCACCTGTGTCTCCTCCTCGTGATTTCTCCATCATATTCCCGCATCACGGCTGCCCAGGAACCTCAAAGATGGGGGTCCTATCCTCAAATCATTTAGCCAGCTCTCCCCCAGACAAGTTTTATGTATTTTAATTTTATTTCCAGGTTCTAACCCAAATCATCTGCCCTGATCTGCCTCAAACTCTGCCCACTGACATGTTGCTGATTGTTGAGTGCTCACACCTATGACTCAGTTTCCCGTTTGTTTTTTTTTTAAAAGCAGATTCTTAAGGGTTGCACTCAGCTAAGCGGGTTGGGTGATGGTTGGAGAGCTTTCTAGTTAACTGGGTCATGCATAGGAGCTATGGTGATCTTCATGCTTGTCTCTTTGGGATAGTCACGTCCTAGGAAAACCAGGTCAGGTCAGAATGGAAGAGGATTGGGTATTCTTTTCTTCCCTGGCTCTCTACTAAAGAATGTCAACTCTGGCACTGCAGAGAAGCATTTCCCCAAGTTAGCTCCATTTGGTTCACACCGCTCCGTGACATGTGAGCCCTCTGTCATCAGTCCTTGGTCGGGGGTGGTAGAAAGGATAAAGAGAGAAGAGGTCATGGTCCTTGAGACCTTGGAGAAGGCACAAGGAAGAGAAGAGGCCATGGTCAATGGAATGACCGTCCATAGCAGAGCCAGGCTGACTCTCCAGGAAGATTCTAGTGGGCACCCCAGGGTGTCGGTATTGTCAGGAACCTGCCAGATATTCCACATTGGGTACTCGCAAGGAGGTCCTCTGTCCTGATTGTGGCTTTGAGTTTGCAAGTCTGTCATATTCTATTTCCTGAACTCAGAAGATGGCAATGCATGGGGTGACTCCCTTCCCTTCATCCCAGGGATCTTCAGTCCATGGGCAGACCAGTACAGTTTTGCAGAGCCTGCCGGGAGGCCCTGGGAAGAATAACATTAGACTGAGGTTCTGAGATACCGTTTCCAGCTGCTGCTTCTCATCAGGAACCAACGCATCAGGCTATTTCTTCCTCCCAATCTCCTGCCTGTTGAGTTCTTCAATCTCAGGCCCTATGATAGAGACCAGTTGTGTGCTATCACGTGCACAAATATCCGTGTGCTCCTGTATGTTTCCCAGCCTTCCTTACAGTTAAGTTGGGGCCATGTGACTGGTTCTAGCTAATGAGCTGTGGGCAGAACTGATGTCGGTATTTCCAGAATGGCACCTGAGAACATCCCAGGTTATTGAACCTTTTTTTCAATTGAAAAAATTATTGAAGAAAGTTATTGAACACCTTTTTTTCCTCCTGTGGCAACAATGGGAGCTGCAACTTGAGAAGGGCAGTGTTGATGACAGAGGAGCCTGGGTCCCTGAGTCACCCCTGGAGGAGTGCCAATTGACCCACTGGAGTAGGCAGAATTTTAGCCCCCATGACCTTTGCCTCTGGTGTTATGTCCATGAATATATTACATACATTACATGGCAAAAAGGACTTTGCAGGTATAATTCAGATTACTGATCAGATAGGGAGATTATCCTGGATTATCTGGATAAATCCAGTGAAGTCACACTAGCCCTAAAAGCAGAACAGGAAGGCAGAGAGATGTGGGGAAGGGAAGTCAGCAAGATTTGTACTGTAAAGAGGACTCGATGTGCCTTTGCTGGCTTTGAAGATGGAGGAGGCCATGAACTAGGGAATGTGGGCAGCTTCTAAAGGCTGAAAAGGACTCTGGCCAACAACCAGCAAGGAAATGGGGACCCCAGTCCTACGATCTGCCAATAACCCACATGAACTCAGAAGCAGTTCTTCTCAGAGCTTTCTGATAAAGAGCCCTCCTGGGCAACACCTTGATTTTGGTCTTGTGATACCCTAAGTAGAGGATGCAGCCAAATCCCCACTTGGACATCTCACCTATTATGAGACAGTAAGTGGTTCTATCTATCTATCTATTTATTTATATTTTACAGAGAGAGAGCACAAGAGGGAGAGAGAGAGAAAGAGAGAGAGAGAGAGAGAGAGAGAGAGAGAGAGAGAGAATCTTAAGCAGGGTCCATGCTGAACGTGGAGCCCAACACGGTTTTCGATCCCATGACCCTGGGATCATGACCTGAGCTGAAATCAAGAGTCAGACACTCAACCGACCGAGCCACCCAGGTGCCCCAATAAATGGTATTTTTAACAAGCTGCTAATTTTGTGGTCGTTTGCCATGGCAGCACTAGAAAATGAACACACCTAGATAGGATTTTGTGTGCATAAGGAAAAATCCTTCCAGCCAGTGAGATGTCAGAGCCTCCCTGTTGTAGCAGCTAATGATGCTTATTCTGACAAATGCAATGCCCTGACCCGAGGAGACGAGACTGCTGCCGAGGCACCTGAGTGTCTGTTTCGGTCTCCCGGGGAGCCCACAGTGTCAACAGAGATGGGTGCCCCACCAGGAGTGGGCTCAGGCCTCTTGAACCCTTGGGAGCCGGAATGTGGCCAAGAAGAGAAGCCTAGCAGGGGAAAGGCAGGTCTCCAAGATCACATAGCAAAATATCGGCAGAGCCGAAGCTAGAAGCCAGGCCTCCTGACTCGAAGGCCTGGGCTCTGTGCCCAAGCTGGGTGCTAGTGAGATTTGCATGGGAATGTGCATGCGTGTGTGAGCTCTATGTGCGCGTGCATGGGCTCCATGTCTGCCACGCAGGATCCCTCTTTCCCTGGCTCCCGGATATTCAGGGTTAATGCTCCGCTCAGGAGGCTGAGAAGAACAGCCTCTCCCCTTTGGTAATTGAAATCAATTTCTCAGCCTTATCTTTAGGAAACCTATATAGTCTAGACTGTAATCTGAAAGCCTGGGCTCGGGCAACTTTTAAATGAAAACCCCTCTGCAAGGGGGGGGGGGAGAGAACGAGTGGCTTGCCTCTTCCCACAGTTTCTCAAGGAGCACATGAGTGTGGAGGTGACATCTCTCTTCTTTTTCCGGGCATTTGGCTTCTGAGTACGTGGGAATGTGTTTGAAGATGTGTGAGCATATGTGTGTGTGTGAGGATGTGAGTGCGTGGTGGTGCGGGGTGTGGTAGTGTGTGTGAGGATGGGGGAAGGTGTGTGTGTGTGTGTGTGTGTGTGTGTGTGTGGCTGGCTGGACACAGGTGGGAGGGCCCCCTCTTTGTGTTTATTTTTGCCTCTGAGCCTGTGAGCACGCGATGTAGGAAATGAGGAAATGGGCAGAGAGTGTGTTCTCAAGTGCAGATGTGTGTGTGCAGGTGCCTGTGGGTGAGTTCGTGGGTTTGTAAATACGTGTAGGATCAGAGGATGCATATTTATGTCTCATTTGAGAAAGCATTTCCCCAAAGGCCTCACCTCTGAATTCCCCTGGGGCCTGGGAGCAGTTTCTTTTCTTTTTTTCTTTTTTTAATGTTTGTTTATTTTGAGAGAGAGTGATGAGCAAGCAGGGGAGGGGTAGAGAGAGAGGAAGAGAGAGAGAATCCCAAGCAGGCTCTGCACCATCAGCGCAGAGCCCCACGTGAGGCTCAAACTCATGAACCGTGAGATCATGACCTGAGCTGAAACCAAGAGTCGGATGCTTAATCGAGCCACCTAGGCGCCCCAGGAACAGTTTCTTTTAATGCCTCCAGTGGCCTGCCTGAGCTGCCGCTCACCCCTGAAAACCATCCTAACCCTCCGGCTTTCCCCTATGCACCCAGGATGGAGGAGAGGCCCTCAATTTGTTTACTCTGGAGAACCCTCCTCTTCCCCAAGCCCCTGCAGATTCCATCCAGATCGTTCCTCTTAAAGGCTGATGTGCCTGTGGGCAGGGGGCCTGGCTAGATCTCAGCCTCCAGGGGAGGCCTCCGGGTATCACTCAGCAGGTAGATGCCCTGCTTGCCAAAGCTGTGGTATTAGACACAGAGGCCCAGGCAGGTGAGGACAGCGTCCTCCCCCCTCCCCCCAGCAAAGGGTCCCCCACCCTCCCCGAATTCCCATGGATTTCTCATTTGAAGTCAATCAGCCTTGAAATCCCTGCCAGTGCCCGCAGGGTAATTATGGGGCTGGTAATCAATGCCAGACTCTCAGCTGCCCGGTGAGGGAAGGGCACCGTTTCCCTGGGCTCCAGGAAATGCTGGAGGCGGTAGTAACAGCCGGGATCAGGAGGGCCTGGCCTGGAAACAGCCTCCAGCTCCGATGGGGAGGATTTGGGAAGGAGGGAGGTTGGCGTTTGCACTGCCTCCCAGGGAGGCCTGGCTGTGGCATCAGAGAGGACAGGCATTTCCTTACCCTGTGACTAGGGGAAGCGCGGGAGGGGCTGTGGGAGGGGCCTCGGGTGGAGGCAAGGACAGCACAGGTGCCAAATTAGCAGCAGCCCAGGAAATGTCTGAGATTGGGACCTCTGCCCTTCTCTCTGAGCTCTGTCCCCCATGAAGCTACCTGGGCTCTGATTACTTTGGTAGGTGACAGTGACGGTGGTGGGTAGAGCGGCCGCGGCTGTGGTGAGGGGTGACTGTGGCGTCAGGAATAGGGGGCGGTTACAGGTGACATGAAGAAAGTGGGGAAGGGGGGTGGGGATGGTTATGGCAGAGCTGGAGGGGCTCATGGTGGTGGTGGTCTGGGGACGCTGTGCTGAAAGTGATGATGCTGTTGGTGGTGATGGTTAAGGTGACGGTGGCCGTGGCGGTGGCATGGGAAGTGTGATGACAATTACAGTGAGATGGTGGTGAGGGAGAGGGTCGCTAAGGGTGGTGATGACTTTTAAAGAAGGAACCAGAGGTGGGGTGTGTGCATGTAACTGGACACGACCCACAGGAATGGGGTGAGGAGATGGGGACACTGAAGGAGGGGGTGATGCCTGCAGGTGACGGCCAGGTGGAGTGGGTTTGAACCAATGAGCTGCCCCTAGCGGCAGCGGTGTGTTAAGGTGCTGGGGGCTCGAGTCAGGCAGAGGGCCACCAATTCAGCAGCCACGAGTTTTTTTTGGCCCCCTTGTGAAATGAAAGTCAGGAAGGTGAAGTTTGGATCCTAGAGGAAAAGTTCAACTGGAATCAGGAACCCAGGCAGAGAGCCGGGCAGGTGATCGGAAGATAAGCCGCAATTCCAAAGGCCAGTGGTGTAGACGCCAGTCTGAGAAGGGATGAAAATGTCCCCTGGGCTCGGGGACTTGCCATGTACAGGGCCTGGCATTCCATACAGCTCCCACCCTGGTGCTTTGGGTTCTGCCAGCCTTTGCACCCTTTGCTCCTCCAGAGAGCTTTATTGTCAAGGTCACATCAGGGACCAAGGACCTGGGTGTCTCTTCTGCCCAAACAGACTCAGAACCCAGGATCTTAGAGGAGGTGCTCTGGCTCGGGCTCACATCTGGTTTCCCTTTTGTGGCATTGTCCTGTGGTGAGGAGCTCAGAGTGAGGAAGCAAACAGACCAGGGTTCAAGTCCTAGACCCGTCCCTTCCGATGTATGTGACCTTGGATAATGTCCGTGACTCCGTCTCCTTTCCTGTAAAATGGGAGTGGTGTTACCAGCATCCCACGGTGCTATGAGGAGTGTGTGGCAGAGACTGCGGCGGCCCCAATAATCCCACCCTCTTGGAGTTCCTGTTCCTGCACAATCTCCTTCCTGTGGGCGTGGGTGGGACCTGTGCTTGCTTCCAGCCAATAGAACTATCTTATGTAATGTAATCATAGAAGCAACTATGTATGTAATACATGTGTGTATGTAATATGCATGTAATAATATATGTAATCTATGTATGTACGTAATATATACATATGTAATATGTATGCATGTAATCTGTGTATGTATGTAACATATGCATGTAATAGAAGCAACTATGTACACGATACATGTGTGTATGTAATATGCATGTAATAATATGTGTAATCTATGCATGTACACAATATGTATGCATGTAATATGTATGCATGTAATCTCCGTGTGTATGTAACATATGTATGTAATATAATCATAGAAGTAACTTCTGTTGCTTAGAAACAACACTTGCTTCCTCAAAGCCAGCAGGGGAGAGAGTCTCCGAGCCACATGGGAGGGGTTTGAAGGAGGGGCAGGAGGAAGGGCAGAAGGCAAGGTGTGGGGTCAGCGCTGGCAGGTGGCGCCCCTGCAGCACCACTGCACCTTCACCCCCACGCACAGCCTGACCGCATGGCTCCCATAGACGCCTGGAGGCCCTCTCTCAGACACTGCCTCCTGAGGCCACTGTACCCGGAAACAAGGCCTCCGGGCGGCCCCACGACAAGCCTCAGTGCCCACGCTCAGAAACAGCACCTTGGGGGGCCAGTGTCAGGCTTAGGGTGACTCTGTAAATCAGAGCATTTTGATGCATAAAATCTGGAAACGCAAGTCTATGAATTGTAATCGAGCATGACGAAATCTCATCAGCAGAAGTAAATATGAAATTCGAGATGACAGGGAGAGGCACAGATGTGTTCCCGAGTTCTCGACCTCCCCCTCCCCCTGGCTCTGGCTCCTCGTGCTACCCCCAGATTTATTCTCTGCATACAACTAAGGCCTCAGGTGCCTCTGATGGCTCAGCTCAGCCGCCACATCCCTCTCTCCACCTTTCTGTCCCATTAGGAGCCGGGACGTTTGCTGCTGCTTGAGGCCCCCGTGACGGGAGCCAGCCCACTTTTGCCGTTCACTTGGGCCTGGACCCTTGGCTGGGAAAGAGCTAGTAAGAGTGGGCATTTATTTACGAGAAGGTCTGTGCCCAATGCCTTTCCTGCCGTCCCTGGAGGGTGGTCCCCACCAGCTTCCTGCTCCTCCTCCCAGAAGGCCCATCCCAACCAGGACGGGCCTCTGCACAGGAGCCCTATAACCCTGACCGTCACTGCTGAGGGCCTGCACAAGCGTCCCAGGGAGCCAGAGGATGGCTTAAAAGCATATTGCCCAGAGTGGGTTCTGTTGAACGTGTTTGGGGAAAAGCGGCTGTGGACAAACAGGCTTGGGCAGTGCTGGGTAAACCAAGGCAGGCAGGTTTCCTTCTGGCAGGCCTTCTCTGAGCCTTCACTGTGCTCATCTGAAATGGAAAATTCCAAGATGGGGCTGCAGCAGACAGGGTTTCACAAGCTTACTTGGCCATTGGCGACCTTCTAGCCACAGTCCACCCTGGCCCCACCATCTCCTGGGGCTAATATTCCCTTTAGACAATGTTCATGTGAAACCGTGGGGCCCATTCCCTGATTGTAGGGCCATTTGGGTCCCAAGCAGGAGCCCAGGTTGGGGGGTAGGCAGAGGTGTCTCAGCCCTCTGACCTCTGAAAGGGCAGGGACTGCAAGTCCATGGCAGGTGGGGAAGGGGATGTGCCAGGGGGTGGCTTCCCTCAAGGACCAGGAGGGAGATCTGTCCATAGAGAGGCTGACCTTGTTTCAGAGTGAGTCACCAGCGTGTGCGTACATGTGCACGAGTGTGTGTGTGCACGCACAGATATGCACGTGTGTGAGCCAGGTACAATGGTGATTCAGCACCTCCAACCTGGCACAGGGCGTGGGGCCGAGAGTACAGACCTCATCTTGGAAAGCGCCTCCTCAGGAGGAGTGAGCTGAAAGCCCAGTGCTGACAGAGTCCTTGGGCTGATGGAGGAGGCGGCTCTGGCCTTGAGGGGGCCCCACTCTTCCTTCCTTATAGGAATCTGCAATTCCACAGGGAAGGAAACAGCCCACAGAGGAAGCGTGCTCATGGAGACACACGTAAAGATGCTTCCCTGCATACGACCAGTGTGCATACAAGGCTTAGCATGTAAATGTGCATACATGCTATGGTGGGCAGAATTCTAAGATGGCCTCCAAGAGTCCAGCCCTCTGGTGTACAAATCCTGTATAATCTCCTCCTCTTAAGTATGGGTGGGACCTGTGAGTATGGTGGATATTACACCCTGTGACTAGGTTATGTGTTATGGCAAAAGCGAAGGGATTTTCTAGACGTGATTAAGGTCCCTAATCAGTTGACTGAGTTAATACGAAAGGTGAGCCTGACCTAATCAGTTGAGGCCATAAATGAAGATCTAGAGGTCAGAGAGCAAGAGAGTGAGAGAGAGAGAGAGTGAGAGAGAGAGAGAGAGAGAGAGCGAGAGAGAGAGAAAGAGAGAGAGAGAGAGAGAGAGAGATATTCTCCTGCAGACTTTGCAAACGCATGCTGCCACGAGCACCACAGCTACAAGGAAAGACATTCTGGCAACAACCACACGAACTTGGAAGGGGACCCTGCACCTCAGATGAAATTGCAGCCCTGGCCAACACCTTAGATGCAGCCTTGTGAGACCGTATGCAGAGGATCGGCTGGGCTGGGCCTGAATTCCTGACCCATGGAAAGTATGAGATGAGGCTCGGGTGCTGTTTTAAGCTGCCAAAGTGGTGGTAATTTGTGGTATTGCTATGCAGCATACAGAACTAATACCCAAACTCTCCATTCGGTGAGAGTACACACATACATACTCAGAGACATCCGTCCACACATAGACGCACGTATACGCAGACATTTAAATCTCCATGCCTCTCCATTTTCAGGTACACCATGCTCACAGACATGAAAACATATTTATATGCATAAGCATGTATACATACATAAGCAATACACATTCTTACGTACACACACACACACACGTTTGCATCCATAAACACAAAGGTAGCCTGTAAACAATCTATCCATCCACATTTATGTGAACATTTAGACATAGTCGATGCATACGCACACACATACCAGGGAAGAACATTATAAGACACCCTGTCTGTGCCAGGCACTGGTCTAAGTTCTTCATACATATAAGCCCACGTAATCAGTACTTACACGGACATGTAGGAGCAGGTGGATGCTGATGTCCCTACCACGGAACGTCTGTAAAATGCCACACCACTGTATACTACAGGGGCACAAGGTGAAGACGTTTCTCAGCAGGTGCAGTTTCTCAGGGCGGATTCTGAGAAACTAGGGCGTGTTTTCCCTCGCCCTAGTGCCTGGCAGCTAAGTTAAGTACCTCCACTCCTTTCCCGCTGCCCTGGGAGGGGCCCAGAAGTCACCCCCACTCTTTCCACTAGGTGGCGCTAGACCAGCAGCTTTGGGTTTGATGGGCGGACTCGTGGCAGGCGCTGGGGAGCTGAGCTTACATCTCGGTTGAGGAAAGACAGACAGGAGGAAGAAAAAACTTCTCCTGGCCACAACATCCCGATCTCCATCTGTTCCCTTTCTGTCCAACATAGTCTGATATGTTCCAGGACGGCTGGTGCCCTCCTCAGCTGGGGGCTTGGGTGACCGCGCTGGTAGATTCTGGCCTTGCCTAGCACCCTGCTGAGGACAATCAGACATCTAAGCCCCTGGTCATCTGTCATCTCAAGAGTCTATTTATTTATTTATTTATTTGTATTTATTTATTTTTGAGAGAGAGACAGAGAGAGAGAGAGAGACAGAGCATGAGCAGGGGAGGAGCAGAGAGAGAGAGGGAGACACAGAATCTGAAGCAGGCTCCAGGCTCTGAGCCATCAGCACATAGCCCGACGCGGGTCTCAAACTCATGACCTGAGCTCAAGTCGGACACCCAACCAACTGAGCCACCCAGGCGCCCCAGGACTCTACTCATTTCTTTAACAAACCCTATGCACATTTATTTAGATCTAGGCACTGTCCTAAGTTCTTACATATTAACACATGGATTCCTCAGAACAACCCTATGGTGTAGGTACTCTTATCATGTCATTTACTGATGAAGAAACTGAGGCACAGAGAGGTTATGTAACTTGCCCCAACTCACAGAGCTAGCAAATGATGAGAAGAAAGGGGAGAGGGCAAGGGATCTTCACCCCATTTTAGAAATGGAGAAACTGGGTAGCCCAGCACAAAGGCTAAAGAGTCAGTGGAGGAACCTGACCTTGAACTCCGAACTCAAGTGCAGTGCTCGGCTTTTCTTCCTGAACCCTGGATTGCATGAAGATTAAAGCTGAGCTGTAGCTGAGTGGGGGGACTGTGACAGTAGCAGAAGAGAGCTTTCTTTACATGCTCCAGTGACCCCTCACTAGGGATCTGGAGTCCAGGAAGCAACTTCCTGGCCAAGAAGTGCTCTCTTTAGGAATTTCATGTGGATTCTGCATAAAGGCATAAAAGGTAGGGCCAGCTCCCAGCTGATGCCCAGCCGCGGGTGAGTCTATAGACTCAGACGCTGGAACGGGCCTTTTACAAGATACACAACCCATTCTACACTCAATTGCATCCCATAAATCAGGTTAACCTTTTCAACGCAGCTCGGAGAAAATTAATTACTCATATCGGAGCACATGACCTTTTTCCCGGGCAGGATGAGCCGAGCTGCTCCTAAGCGCTGGGCTCCCTGTTCTCTACACTGCGGCATCCCAGCCTTTAGGAACCGATCCAGCAGCCCAAGCATTCAGCCGAGGACAGTCAGTTACTTATGTATTTCCCAGGGGTGACCATGCTGGGCTACTCAGCACCCCTCCTAGTGACCAAGTCCTCCACAATGGGATATTTGGGGCTGATGATGGGGAAGGAGAACCACCCCAGTCCTTCTTGCGAGCTCTGGCTTGGCTGAGCAGGGGGAGGGAAGGAAGGAAGGGAGGGAGGAAGGGAGGAAGGCAGGAAGGCAGGAAGGGAGGAAGGGAGGGAGAAAGGAAGGAAGGAAGGAAGGAGCATTTGCATATGAGGATTCTGTGTTCTCTCCTGGGGAGAGTCTTTCTAGTGCAAAAGGATCCCCATTGGGATCAGATGGTAAGTTTCCCACTCAGAGAACCCCGTGGCCTCACCCCACACTCTGACACCATCCAAGCAGCTGCTCAACATGTGACTAATTGACCATCCTACCATCCAAGCAATCCCACCCAACAATCCAAGCAAACAGATCTTCACCACCCACCTAACAAACCATTAGGTGGCAGAAAGTTTGTATGGAATTCTCGCTTTGTGCAGCCCCGGGGAAATGCGGGTGAAAAAGACGACACAGGTCCTGTCCTCCAGAGGCTTACGGTTTAGTTGGGGACACAGCACTTCAAGTAGGGGACAAGACAGTGCAGAATTATTGAGGATGTGAGGACAGGCACCGGATGAATCGTGGAACTTTCTGTTCTTGTAGGGGGTTGGTTAGTGTGTTTATTTTCAGTGCCTCTAATTGTCAGCTACTGGCAACAAGAGGCAGGCCAGTCAGTCACCTGGAGTTTCCCCTTGACCATTGTCCCAACCACACATGCGTGTCCTCCGGTGAAGACAGGGCACAGAGGTTCAGGGTCTTGGCTTTCAAGTTGGACAAACTTTCTATTTGAACCCTGGCTCTGCCTTTAATTAGCTGACAGTCCTTGAGCAAGTTGCTTAACCTTGGAGCCTTCATTTTCTTGTCCAAAAATGGGTATAATAAGACCTACCTTACAGGGATGTTGTGGGAGTTAGTGAAATGACGCCTGCCGAGTGCTTAGCACGGTGCCCAGCACATAGTAAGTGCTCATTAAAGGTCAGCTAGAACAATTATTACTGCCAGCTATGGGTATGATTTCTGGCATACCAGTGAGCCAGTTCTTATCCTGAAGCTGGAGAGATCATGTGCTTTGAAGTGAGTGCCCTCGGGAAACACTGAAAGTGTGTGCCAACCAGCTTGCTTTTAGGAATTCTGAGGCCAAGAGGTCTTCGTTATGTTTTAGAGGAAAAATGGTAGAGTGGCCTGGACTGATGTGTTTGTGCTCCTGACCATGGGTGGGACCCAGAGTCTCACTGTCCTGGCTTCACTAAAGGAAGGATATTCAGTGACTGGATCTGTGGATGCGAGAAGCCTTTCTTCCCATTCTCCCATGCTGTGGAGCTCTAGATGCCACAGGATCGCCTGCCTGGGGGCACACTGGCATTTATATGTGCACCACTATCTGTGGCCCCGACCTGGGGGATTTCTTAGACGACGACGTGCAGGAGGCTGGAGCCAGGGAGAGGTGACATGCAGCAGGGGCTGGCCTGCTCAGAGTGCTGGGAGGTGAACCCAGAGCCTGGAGAGGCAGACAGGGGAGGGTGGTGTTGCCGGGGGCAGAGCCCAAGGCTGCCACTAAACTGGGCCTTGGTGGGTTGCGGAGGGTACAATCTTTCAGAAACTAAAGGTGCTCTTGGGGAAGAGCTTTGTAGCGTGGGCTACCCCCAGGTCCCGTCGTCAGCCCTGGGTGATCTGATGGGTCCCCATAGCTTCAATGTCACATCCATTTTGATGGTTCCTTCATGGACGGACCTACTGCATTGGTCAGCCTGGGCCGTCATCACAAAACACCATAGACCATGTGGCTCCAACAGCAGAGATTTATTCTCTCTCAGCTCTGGAGGCTGCAAGTCCAAGTTCAGGGCTCTGAGCAATTTGGTTTCTGGGGAGGGTTCTCTTCCTGGCTTTCGGGTGGTCACCTTCCAGCTGTGTCATCATATGGCCATTCCTTGGTACATTTGTGCAGAGAGAGAGCAAGCATGCAGCTCTCTGATGTCCCTTCTTATAAGGACACTGATCCTACCAGATGAGGGCCCCATCCTTATGACCTTATTAACCTTAATTACTTCCTTAGAGGCCTGTCTCCACATAAAGCCACACTGGGGGTTCGGGCTCCAATACAGACCTTCGGGGGGAACACACAGCACCCGCTGTCATCTGCATTCTTGAGTTCCAAGCCTGCACATTCTGGTGTGCCAGCACCTGGCTGCCCGGGTACCTCAACTCACCTGGCCTTGCACTTTAATCTGAGAACAGCAGGGCATACCAAGGGGTACTGGCAACCAGGTTTCTATGTGACTCCGCCCTTAGCCATTGCTGACTGGACCAGAGGTGGACAATTGACGCAAGCTTGGCCACTCAGATGTTCTCTTTCCAAGTCTTAGAAGGGATTAATGCTGGTCGGTCTGGGCTGGTCTTTGGAACAGAGGTGCTTTAAGCTCAGGAGTGGGGCATAGCCATCTGTGGTTAGCCATGTGCATGGAGAAGCTGAAAGAGAAGAAGGAAGTGGAGATACAGAGATGATGAGGAGAGGAGGCTCTATCAGCTTTACAGTCCTGAGGTCGGGCTCTGGGTCTGCCCTTGAGCTTCACAAGACACCCCTGTGTCCTTATAAAAATCCTATGCTGGGGGCACCTGGGTGACTCAGTAGATTAAGCATCTGACTCTTCATTTAGACTCAGGTCATGATCTCATGGTTCATGGGTTCAAGCCCCGCATCGGGCTCCATGCTGACAGTGAGAAGCCTGCTTGGGATTCTCTGTCTCCCCCTCTCTCCCTGCCCCTCCTGTGCTCATGCTGTCTTTCTTTCTCTGAAAAAAAAGAAATAAACTAAAGAAGAATTCCAATGCTTGTCCATTGGGTTACTAGCAACTCAAAATTTACTACAGCTTATCAGGATACAAACCTTGCCCTTGCCAACAGGGGGAGGGAAGGAGGATGAGCAGATGGGCAGAAAGAATAATGGAGACCCAGTCAAATGTGTGTGCCATAGTATTCCACTGGGAGGGTGAGCAGGGCAGAGACCATGAGGTGGGTGCTGTGTGTGTGAGACTCGGACACACACTGCCGGGGAAAGCATGGCTGAGAGGGAGGCATAAAGTTGATCAGTGACATACACGTGCAGAGAGGGAAGGAGCAAGAGTCAAGAGGAGAGTCCCCATATGAGGACGCAGCCAGGGAACCCACAGAAGGTGCTTGGGGGTGCACAGAGGACCTAGTGCGGGGTTCCCCATTGCCCGTTGGCCCCAGAGCCCGCCAGCCTGCTGCCAGGCGGGGTCAGGGGCCTCAGAGACACACGCCTGCCCCTATGCCCTTCTCCGTCTGCAGCCGCATCGCGCAGCTGGCCAGAGGCGCCCTGCTCGTGCGGGAGGCTCCCTTGTCTCTGGCTGCCCTCTTCCCACGGCCTGGCCGGGCGGCTGGGCCTGGATGGAGCTGGAGCTGGAGCTGGAGAGACCCTGGTGGTCAGGCCGTGACACGACCTCCTCCCTTCACCCCTGCTGCCCCGCCCCTCCATGGCAGACAGACACACACCCACATACAGAACCACATACAGGTTCTCTTTCTCCAGCTCTCTGTCACATACACACTGGTATATATACAAGCATGCTCCCTTGCGCACGTGCGCGCGCACACACACACACAGACACACTGACATGCACAGACACACTTGCATGTGTGTAAAAGCCCACAGACACACATATGCAGACGCATGCCAACACATACAACTTTGCGGGTTCACACAAAGGTCTAAGAACTCCTCCAGACACAAGGACACACAATGGCCCAGAGATACACAAGCACAGACCTAGAAACACACGGACACACTTCTAAAGGCAGATGACAGATACACAGAGTCACAGACGCTCACAGATATATGCAGAGAGATGTGCAGACACTCACCGTCGTGCAAAGGCAGCCACGTGAGCATGAGGACACAGGTGCAGACCCCCTGGGTGCATACATGTGCAACACAGCCCCGCAGCCCCGTGCAGCCAGGCCGCGGGGCCTCAGGGGGGCTGGGCTGGGCAGAGGGCGTCCGTGCAGGCTGGGCCCCCAGATACTGCTGTCTAGTGGACCTTCTCATTCAGCAGCTGCGGAAAGAATCATGGGTGGGTGGGGGGCTCTCTCCTGTGCACCAGTCTCGAGGCACGAGGGCTGCGGTGCGCAGGCTCCTGGGAATAGAGAGGGAGGCTGTTCACATCTGCTCCATGAGAGGGATGGCTGTGACATGCTCCAGGGCCAGATCGGGCCTGCGGAGGGAGCAGGGCAGGGGTGTGGGGGGGGGTGTGTGGGCAGGAGAACCTTGTCCTGCCCGGGGAGGGACGGGGAAGCTGGGCTCCCACTGTACGCTGCTGTAGGTCACACTTAGCTTTCACTGGCTGGAACTGGGGCACAGAGAACAGGGACCTTCCAGGGACCTTCTTGGCGTTGTGGCCTTCCCAGGCTCCAGCCCATGACTGGGAGCCCCTCACCTGGTCCTGGTGTCCTGGCTGTGACTGCGTGTGTGGGCGTGCGTGCACGCAGCATGTAGGCGCACGCGCAGACACACACGTATGCACGCGCCTGCGTGCATGTGGACGCGCCTGCGTGCACGCCGTCTGCGTGCTGGCGCGTATGCGGAGCAGGCCGTGAGAGTTCCGTAGTCTGGGGCTGGCGCCGCTGCCACCGACGCGCGACGTGTCTCAGCCTGGGGCGGCTCCAGATGTTGTTGCTCTATTCCTCATTCACTGCAGAAAATCAAACAAACAAATGAAAAATTCACGCCATTGTTATCCAGGGACGTCCCCGAGCTGCCGCCGCCGCTTCCAGCCCGCTCAGCTGGAGCAGATGGTGAAGCCTCTGGGGGTTACCTTGTGTCTTGGCACCGGTGTAGACAGGACCCTCGGGGGTTGGAGGGAAGCAGGCTGCTGTGGGTTGGGTCCTGATGTGACCACGGGAGGCTGTCGGGGCTCCAGAGGAGTGTCCGTCTCTCCTACCCACGCCCCCATCCCGAGTCCCCCGGGGTGTGTGACCCAGGGCAGGAGGGCAGGGGAGAGCTGAGGACATGCACATGCATCGGGCACTTGGCACACAGTGGGTGTTCACTAAATGCTGTCAATTGAATTTTATATACAAGTCTTCACAATAGCCTTTGACAGAGTGGGAAACTGAGGCTCAGAGGAATGAGATTGCCCAAAGCCATGTAGCTTACGAGTGGAAGCACTGGGATTCACACTTCTCTCTAACGCTTTCTTAAATGCAGGTCTTCCCACCACGCCGTGATGATTTCTGGATGTGGTCTACATGGGGGTGCCTTGGAGACGGCAGCAAAATTTCCAGCACTTTCCCTATTGAGAGGTGTGGAGCCTAATCCCCCTGGCCGAGAATCTTGCTGGGCCTCGAGATTTACTTGACCAGCAGAATATGGTGGGCACAGCATTCTTGGACTTCTAAGTCCAGGCCATGAGCAGCATGCAGATTTTACTCCTTTGGGAACATTCTCCTGGGAGCTCTGAGCAACGCTGCCCACCTCCCCTCTGCAAGAAGTCTGATACCCTGAGACTGACCTGCTGGAAAATCGATGCTCCAGTCTAAAGTTTGGGTGGAGTCCTGCCTTCCTCATCCCTGCCAAGGTGCCACACACATGAGTGAAGCCACCTTGGACCCTCCGGACTGCCTCGTTCTCCAACTGAATATCCCTGTTTCTCTCTCCACTTCCCGAACAGGAGCATTACCGAGGTGAGCCCAAGCCCAGACTCCTGATCCACAAACTCATGAGCTGTGATAACATGACAGTTGTTTTAAGCCACTAGTTTTGGAGGGTGGTTTGTTATGCAGTGGTAGGAAGGTGGAGCAGACACACACACGTGTGCACACGTTCACATTAGCACACAGATACAGCACAGACGCGTATACTCGCGTGCACACACTGAGAGCAGGACAGTCACACGCACGCACACGTGCATGTAGGTCCCTTTCTGATCCCAGTTCTTCCGGAAACCCCCATGGCGACATCAGACTCCTGTACGTAATTCAGTTCCCATTTTCCAGGATGAGAAGTGTTCAGATCCCAAGAAATGACAATGGCTTCTCATCACCCAGCCCGTTTCATCGTTTGTGGGATTTTCTCATTGGAATTCTTCCCCAAGAATCAGAGTAATTTTATATGGAGGTGCAGAAAAGAGCGTGCAAGCAGTCATCACCAGTGGTTCTGCTGAGGAGGTCCTGTGTGCCCTTGGTCATGCCTCCCACACCTGCTCCAGCCTCGAGCTACAGTCTGGGAACTGGGGTGAACTGGGCTGGCGGGCAGAAGCCTCAGAGAGGGGGCGGGAAGACCTGGAAGGGGGTTGAAGTCTTTGGGAGGGTCTTGGGAAGTGACTCCGATATCCGAGAACTCAGAAGCGTTGTCCCAGCCCTGAGGCTTCGAACAGGCATCACCTGAAACCTGGCTGTGTGTATGAGTGTGTGTGGATAAGGAGGGGGGGGTGACTGGGTGCGGTGTCCCTGCTGTTTGTGCAAGTCTGTGTGCGTGCGTATCTGTGAGTGTGTGGGCTGGGGGACCACGCTATTTTCCATTCCTGTGTCCGCTTGCCCCCGCGTGCCTATGTGTCGCTGTGGGTACAGGCACAAGTGTGTGTGTGTGTGCGCCTGTCACCAGGCACCTGTGTGGGACGGCTGCTGTGTGTTTTGGTGAGAAGCCACACTCCTACTGAGGCAGGGTGGTGCTGGTGGAATTCACCTGTAGTTGAAGCTCGTTTCTGAAGTCAGGCACTTTGTTTTCCCGTAAGAGGCATTTGAAACATAATTTTTGAGCATTGGTGTTGTGGATACAGTGAGGAACAAGACAGGCCAAGACCCTGCGCTTGTGGAGCTGATAATTATGCGGAGAAGGCAGAGAGGAGACAAATAATTATCCTGACAGTTACATCATCATAATTTTTGGTAGTTGCTGTGAAGGCAAAGAGCTCAGGGGTATGTAAGACCGACATAGTAAGACTGACATAAGGCTCCTCATTTAGCCTGGGAGTCAAGGTTAAGGGGTGGAGGGCTTCTCCGAGGAAGTGACATTTAGGCTGAGGGCTAAAGAGCGAGTAGGAACTAGCCAGGCTAAGGGGTGGTGGGATGCGCGTGGGGAGGAAGAGTGTTACAGGCCTCAGTGGGAACAGTCTGATGCATGACTGAGCGAGTTCCTTGGAGAAACTATAAGAAGGCCAGGGACAGGGTGTATGTTGGGAGAAGCAGCAGGCACCAGATCTTGGAGGCCTTCCAGGCCTTGGTAAAGGCTTTAGACTTTATCCTATAAGCAGCAGAAGTTAGGGGAAGTTCTGAGGTGATCATGGCTGCCGTGCTGACCTGACTGTCAGGCTCTAAAGAGAAATTGGAGGGGAGGCCGATGCAGTGGTCCAGGCAAAGGATGGTGCTGGCTTGGCCCGGGGAAGTGAGAGAGGTGGACGTGGAGAGAAGTGGAGGGATTCATGTGAGTGAGGGCAGGAGAGGGAGGGGGAAGTCCCGGCAGCTGAGAAGACGGGGTGGGTGGGTAGGAAGGTGCATGCATGGAGGGCGGGGACTGAACATCCCAATGGGACATGTTGGGTTTGAGATGCGTGTGAAACACGGGCGTGGAAAGGTCCAGGAGGCAATTGTGGATAAAAGCCTGGAGTTAAGGGAGGTTTAAGCTGGGGATAGGGATTATGGGGAGTGGAAGCCAGGACTGGGAGGAAGACCAGCTGGGGTGAGCAGATCTGGGGAGACAGGGTGATTTTCTTTGCCTTGGTGGCAGAGCCTACAGTTTAGGGGACAGGTGAACGTAGCACTTAAGATTCCGGACTCCGTTTCTGGGTGTACTCCCCAAAGATTTAAGGGCAGGGACTTGAACAGATTATTTGTATATCCGTGTTTGCCGCAACATCATTCACAGTGGCCAAAAGGTGGAAGAAACCTTTATGTCCATCACTGGATGGACGGAGAAACCAAGTGAGTCTGTCCATACAATGGAGTATTATTCTGCCTCCAAAAGGAAGGAAATTCTGACACATGATACAACATAGATGAACTTTGAGAACACCATACGAGGTGAAGTCAGCCAGACACAAAAGGACAAATACTGTGTGATCCCACTTATACTTACGAGCTACCTAGAGAGGTCAGAGTCAGAGAGGCAGAAAAGAGAACAGAGCTGAGCAGGGGCTGGTGGGGAGGGGAGGGTGGGGGCCGGGGTGTAATGGGTGTGGAGTTCCGGTTTGGCAAGACAGAAAGAGCTCTGTGGATGGATGGTGGGGGCTTCGTAACAGTGTGAGTGTGCTTAATGCTGTTGAATTACACACTTAAAAATGCGTTGTAACTTATACGTTATGTATATTTTACCACAATTTAAAAAATTATTTTTGAGGGAAGGAGTGCAAACGGGGGAGCGGCAGAAAGAGAGGGTGACCGAGGATCCAAAGCAGGCTCCGAGGTGACAGCACAGAGCCTGATGTGGGGCTTGAACTCACAAACCGTGAGATCATGACCTCAGCCGAAGTCAGACGCTCGACTGACTGAGCCACCCCGGTGCCCCTGTTTTACCACAATTTTTAAAAAGGTCCTTGACTCGAGAGCCAGCCAGAGTGCTGAGTTTGAAGCCCAGCTCTCTGCTTTAAAAGCTGTGTGACTCTGGGCAAGTGGCTGAACCTCTCTGGGACTCAGTGATCCCATTTGTAAAGTGGGTATCATAATAATGCCTCTCCTGAGGGTTGTTGAGGGGGTCAGAAGAGTTTCTATATGTGATGTCATAAGAACACAGTCCATACTTTGTGTGGTTATCACTGTCTTCATCAGCAGCAGACCAGAACCTGGGTCATGGGGCCTCTCGGTCAAGAGCCTGTGAAGCTGGGCCGGTGCCCTGGGGCAGGTGGGAGGGACGGACTTGCCTCTGCCTTTGTGCCAAGGGCGCGTTATGCGTCATCACTGGACGTCAGCATGGGAGAACTGCAGGCTTGCGACTGAGCAGAGCTCCCTGGGGCCTGTGTGGTGGAGCAGAGGGAACCCAAGGGGAAATCTAGATCTAAGAAGTTAGAAGGAGAAGGGGGCCTCACGGGAAGACAGGATGGCTTGGTCCAGCCACCTTGTGCTGCTGCTGTTTGCAGAACCTCCTGCCAGACTAGGCTGTGTGGACACTGGCAAGCTCAGCTGTGCACTGTGGGCTGGCGGGCTGGGGACTGAGGAGAACCGATGATACAGTTCCAGTCCCAAGGCTGTCTGCTGGAGAATTTCCTCTTGCTCAGGGGAGGTCAGTTTTTGTTCCTTTCAAGTCTTCAACTGATTGGACGAGGCCCATCCACAATGCGGAAGGCAATCTGCTTTACTCAAGGCTACTGATTTAGATGTTAATCTCATCCAAAAACACCCTCACAGAAACATCTAGAATAACATTTGAACAACCATCTGGGCACCCCGTGGCCCAGCCAGCTTGGCACCCAAAATTAGCCATCGCAGGAACGGATTGCCTCTCGACTGGGGACATGCAAGAGCCCTCAGTAGCGCCCCCTGCATCCTCTTGGCCACTCCTTGATCCATTTCCCACCAAGAACCACAGAGATCTCTCCAAGCGTGGATCTGATCGTGCCACTCCCCTTTGCTCCAGGGATAAAGATCGCATTGTTATGATTACTTACAAGGCCCTGCTTGCTTCCACCTATTTGCCAGGTCACCTGACCATCTGCCTGTGCCTCAGACTTGCTCTTTGCTCTCAGCCATATTGCTCTTCCATGTGTTCCCTGTGCCTTCTCTCGTCTTTGAAGATGCTGGCTCTGACTTTTTGGGGGCATCCCCCCTCCCCTTACCCAGAACTCCTGACTCCCATGTCCCACAAGCTACCCTCACTTGTCTCTTCTGCCTCCGGGGCAGGACCCTGAGGACACTCAGGTGGGTTAGCCATGGGCCAGGACAAGGCAAAGGGACAGAGTGAGACCGGACGGACAGGGTAATTAATGTGGGAGCAGAGAACTATGGGGGGAGGGAGCATGTTTGATCCCCCAAAACTGCTTCCCCAAAGGGAATCGGATTTGGCCAGATTTAGGATGCTGGGTCCTGTTTAACCAGCAGACAGGGAGGCCACGCTGTCACTCAGCTTGTCCTTCTGGTGGGACCAGAAGCTGGGCCAAGAGGGTCGGTGTTCAGGGGCGCCATTGCGGGACTTTAATTCCTCGCAACCTCCATTAGCAGGTCTCCTCCGAAATGGCATGAAATACAATTTGAAATGAGAACAGTGCACTTGTCATTCAAAGGCACCTTTAAGACAACTCCTCCAGCCTGTCTTCTGACTAGGTTGCCAACCCTAAGCCCGTAGAGACATTCGAGAACCAAGGCTGCAGCCAGGCCGTAAGCCTCGTTCTCTTTTCGAACGATTCTAGAGTTTCCACTGCTCTGGGGTTGGCTGCTGTTATCATTATCTATTGCTGTGTAACAAGTGGCCCCAAAACTTAGTGGCTTCAAATGAATTACGGTGTCTGTGGGGCATGGATTTGGGAGGGGCTCAGCTGGTATGGCTCTGGGCCTGTGGCTGCAGTCAGGATGCCCGCTGGGGCTGCAGTGATCTGGAAGCCTGAGTGGGGCACATGACTGTGGGCAGGAGGCCACAGCTTCTCACCGGCTGTTGGTAGGAGGTCTCAGTTTCTGGCCACGTAAGGTTCACTGTGTGCTGCTGTGTGTTCCCACGCCATGGCGGTTAACTCCTCCCAGAATGAGCACTTTAAGACAGGATGGGCAAGGAGGAGGCCACTGTGCCTTTATGCCTTAGTGTCTGGGCCCCGTCCCTTTTGCTTTATTCTGTGCATTAGAAGCAAGTGACTAACCCCGGCCATACTCAAGGGGGTGAGGATTTAGGCTTCATCTGCTGCCACAGCCACTAATGGGTGATGAGGTTTGGATTTAGGGTTGTGGGCAGGAATTATGCTCCAGGGACATCAGACTCTGACCCAGCTAATAATAAGGGCCATTTTGTTGTTGTTGTTATTTCTTGGGTGTGTAACTCAAGGAGGAGGGATAATTAGCAGAACAAAATACAGGCATTCCTGGATCCTCCGGTCAAATACCATCAAATCAGAACTTCATTTAGAATTCTAATAATGACTAACCTTGCCTGGGTGAGATGGATGGAGAGAATTGGGGTGGGGGCGCTTCACCTAAGAGAGGACACTGCTACATTGGGTTTTGAAGGATGAGCAGGAGTTCACAAGGAAGACGACTTATGAGAAAAGTGGAACAATGCAGAAAAAGCAGGCCATGGAGTCAGAATGAAAGAGGTTCAAATTGTGGCTCAGTTGCTACCTGTGTGAGCTTCAGCAAGTCATGTCTGCTCTTTCTGTTTTTTGTTTTTTGCCTATGAATTAGGGATAACAAAGCAAATAATGCCCCAGGGTTATTGTAAGGGCTGGTGATAATGCACGTGAGGTGCTTGGCAGACCACAGGTGTGCAATAAATGGTAAGCAAAAATTCACGTTTCTGGGCATCTAGCTTCCAAAGGTCTGAGAACTAAAGGGGCCTGCCGTGTTTAGAGCGTGGAGGGAAATTCTGCAGGCTCAGTTATGTTCATAGGGTTTTAGTTGGTTTCCATCTCTTGCTCCAGCCCAGCCCAGTTCACTGCACTCATTGACTCGACCAGCCAATAATGATTAATTATAAATGGGAGAATCTGGGTCCCAGCCAGGCTCAGTCCTGAGGCTGTACTGGGAGAGCAAGCGAGGAGGCATGGCCTGTGGAGTCAGCCCTGCCGCCGGTCCCAGGTCAGTTCCCTAGGCAGTGGACTTTAAGCAGACGGAGACGCGGAACCGCAGAGATGAATGTTGTCTGAGAGGTCTTCCCGCCAGTCCCCCATCGCCTGCCCTGTCCGCCCGCTCTGCTGGCTCTGGGGACATCAGCATTCTGTAGGCAGCTGTTTAGGTGTAAGATCAATGCATCACATGTGTCGCAGGCAGGGCCAGTAAACAGAGGGTGAGGCAGGTAGTTGAAGGAGACATTGGCTGGGTCTGCTGGGCGGGTCTGTGCTGACTCAGCACCAGCTTCCCTCCCTGGCTTAATGCAACTCCGTGGCGTGGCCTGGGGGTTGGGGGGACCGGCTTTTCATGCTAGCTGGTTCTGGGTCTTGGTGGGGGGCGGACAAAGCAGAAAGAGCTGGAAGCTCTGTTCCTCCGGCTTCATGAGACTCATGCAACTCTTTGGCGTCCTATCTCATCGTTATCTGAAGCCCCCTGCCGGACTTCACCGTATTGGGGTCTCTGCCTGTGGGACAAAGCAGGAAGCTCATCGGAAAGAGGGCTGGAGACCTGAGCTGGGATTGCAGCTCTCCTTGGGTGACCTCAGGTGCATCACTTCACCTCTCTGTGCCTCCATTTCCTCATCTGTGAAATGGGGGTCCCAGGTTGCCAGGGCTGGGCAAGCTTGGATGGCCTAATGGGTGTGGGTGAGCTGTGGCCACTGTGTGGGGGCAGGACATCAAGGGGAGGGTGGGGGTCTCTGGCCCCGCTGGAATCCCGGGAGGGTTTTAATTCTCTTTGGTGTGATGGGCCCTTTCCCATCAGGGCAGAATCTGGGGTCTTTGGTGTCTCTCTGTCAAGCCCTTGTTGCTTCAAGCCCTGGGACTGCACGAGCCACGAGACTGCAGTTAGGTGCCTTGCAGGCAGCGGTTGTCATAGTCTGGTCCTCGGGCCGGCAGCAAGAGCCACATCACCAGGGAGGGAGTTAGAAATGCAAGTTCTCAGGCTCCATTCCAGACACTGTGAATCAAACCCAGGGGGTGGCCCAACTCTCTGGGTGATCCTGATGTCGGGGACATTGGAGGATCAGTGCTCCAAGGCGCTTTCCCCTCCACAGGGTGCCCCCTCCCACTGGCTTCCCCCATCCCAGCTGGAGGCCCTTTGGATGGAGGGGGGCTTGCAAGACCGACGCTGAGTCTCTGCTACAGAGAGAACCTGGAGGGGGCATCTCTTCCCTCTGATTGTAGCTCTAGACATCACTGAACCTCACCAGCGGGGCTGATGCCAGGGTATTTGAATAGCTCATTAGCTCTGCTCTGGGCTTCGATCCCTCTTAATTAGTTTTGCAAAAGATATTCATTAAAAAAACCTCATTACAAATCAAACACAGGTCCTTGGTAAGTTTGCGGATGTGGGTATACAGGAGGGTGTCTTTGTGCCTGGGTGTGCCTGGGAGTGAGCAGGCCGGTGCACGCAGGTGTCCATGAACGTGGAGGGGTGGGCGTGTCCGGGTGTGGAGGAGCGCCTTTGCCGGCGTATCGCGTTGGTGTGTTTGAGTTCACACATCCACTTCTCCAGGCCCCTCTTCCCCCGGCTAAGCAGATTATTCCTAATGGGCCCACATTGCAGGGAAACATACCCTTTCAATCCACATCTATCCTGATCTATCCTGGTTGTTTTGCTTTCTCCGTGCCCCCAGCTCTGGGGTCCAGGGACAAGACCTGTTCTGGCCAACTGAGCGGCCGCTGGCGGGGGACAGCAGTCCAATCTGAGAATTTGAAGAGGCTGCTGGGATGCCCTCCCCTACCTGTGTGCTGTGTCCCGATGCCTGAAGCCTCAGCCTAGGTCTGCTCCTTGGGATCGTAGACCCTTAGGCTTCCTGCCCCGGGAGACTCAGCCAGCCACAGGGCTGCCTTTGGGGCTGGCAGGGAAGGCCAGCTTTGGGGTGAGGGACTGGGGCGTGTCCTGAGATGCTTAGGCCGAGTCTGGGGGGCCCTCTCCCGCCCCCCTCCCACCCTGTCCCTATTTCCCTACTGCATTCCTTGCTGTGAGCATCCCTGCTTAGAGCCAAGTAAATTTATGGCATAATCCTGCATGGAAATGCATGGAAATGCTGCCAATTACCATCACGCCAAGAGAGGCTGCATCCCTGACTCCCGCCTCGGTCTGCTGTCTGTCGGCTCTCAGCCTTCCAGAAACCACAGGGAGCTAGAAGCCAGCCAGGATGGCCCAGATCGGCGGAGAGGGGACATTTGTATAAAACTCTTTATTCCACTCACCTGGCCTTGAAGGTTTGTAGCAAGAGCGGCTCCTTCGCATTAAACCTGAGCAAACCAGGGAAATGTCATTCCCTGAGTCTCAGCAAAGCCGACAGCTGATGGGATTTATCTAACCGAGATCAGTTCATCAAACTTGGGTAGAGCTGAGCCCCTGGAAGACGAGGAAATCTGATACAATCGCGTCTGCTTAAAATGCAAAGGCTCGTCAAGATTTTTGGAAGCACTGTAAGGAGAGTCTCAGTGAAGCCAGGAGGAACGTTTAGCAGGCTCTGAGCTGGAGCTGGGAGAGGAAAGAGGGCAAGGACCTGCTCTGGGCGGGGGGTGGGGGGCAGGAGACGGGCAGGCAGGACGAGGGCAGCAGGGGAGGGTGGAACCCTCCCCAGACCCCCTCCCGCCCCTGCACCCCCATCTCTGCTCTGCCTCTTGTTGCTCTGAGACCAACAAAGGAGTACAGCAGACCCAAGACCAAGCTCTGGGGACTGGGGAGGGGGGAGGCGCTGCAAGCCACAACCCTGTTCTTGAAAACCTCATAGTTTAATGGGGGAGGCAGACAGAGGTGAGGCAACCTGTGACCTGTTCCTGAGGAGGGTCTTTTATCAGAGGCTCAAGGGGCTGCTGATAAGAGAACAAGGTGTGAAATCATCACGGTAAAGCACTCAGGTCCTGGAGTCAGTTGGGGCCGGGTTCGAACTCCTGTCTCACCACCTGTTTACCAGCGGTGTGTCCTTGGGTGTGTCACTTAACCCCTCTGAGCCTCAGTTTCTTCTTCATCTGTGGAATGAGTGTAACAATTCCTCATTTTCAGGGAGTCGTGAGGATTGCTGGGATCCTGTATATAAAATGCTTAGCATCGAGCTTGGTGTAAGACCAGGAGTGGAGCCGGCATCCTACTGGGAGGACCTGGGAAGGCTTCTGGGAGGAGGTGGGGACACCAGTGAGGACTAGAAGGATGGGAAGGACTTGAGCTGGTGGAAGGGGCAAGGGAGTGCCCCATATTTGTGAAGAGAGAGATAGCTGGCTGTCTGCTCATTGCTGTCTCTCCTGTCCCCCAGCCCTCCTAGAGGCGGAGGGGGAGGCCTGGGCTAGGACTGGTGGGGGCTTGTCTTAGTGGAGCAGCTTCCCTATGCCCCCCCCCCACCGCATCAAGGCCCCTTGTAGCCCTCCCCTTGCTCCATCTTGCTCCCCCTCCCCAATGAGTACTTAGCAGTCCTCCTGAGATGCGCTTAGCGGGGACCAATTTCCTGCCATCAGTCAGGAGTGGTGGCATTTGTAGGACAGTGCGGAGGCCTGGGAGCGGGGCGGGGGGGAGGAGGAGGGAACACTTGCTGGCTTCCCTCTGGGACCAAGTGCTTGAGTCCTGCCCTCCCCTGGCTGCCATCTGTCCCTCAGGTCTGTCTGCCTCTCCCTCCGCTGGGGTTCCACTACAGTTAGCATGGAGGAGAAAGAGGCTTCCGGTTCCTGGGGGGGGGGACAGAGGAGCCAGGGCAAGGCTGGGTGGAGGAGCTGAGTCTGGGGAGGAGGTGCCGATGCAGTGAAGCTGTCGGTCAAAAGGGCACTGAGTTTTGGGTGGGTGGGCCCTGGGCCCTCCTGAAGTAGGTCATCCATATTCTGGATTCATTCAACTTTGTGGCTCTGGGGAATTCAGAACAGGGACATGGGGGCTCACGGTAGACTCCAGCCTCATGGGGAAACTGAGGCAGCAGCTCAGGGGCCCAGGCGGTGGAGGTGAGTGGAGGTTCCAGGCTCTCACCAGGCTGCCGCGGTTCTCTTAACCCACGCAGAAGCATTCTTGATTTTGAGGTCTGGGCTGGCCTTGGGCCTGCAGTGGGCCATTGCTGACAGCCTCCTCCAGGAAGTTTACCTGGATGCAATCAGGCCCTCTCTTTGGGTCAGCAGGAGTCATACCTGGGTCTGCACTGCCCCCTCAATCCCCTGTTTCCTTAGCTAGACACAGAGCTGCGATTTATTGAACACTATTATCTGCCAGGCCCTGGGCCAAGTGCTTGATGTATATTAGCTCATTTAATTCTTTATCAACCTGGGGAGACAGTCATGATCAAAATTACCCCAATTTTTTAAGAAAATGGGTTCTGAGAGGCTGGATCATTGCACAGGTCTTTTTTCAAATGTCCCCTCCTCAGAGAATCCTTCCCTGACCATCTATTTGATTGGGCCCCTCCCCCCCCACCACTTCTGGTCTTCTCCATTTCATCACTTCATCTTCTTCTCATTTGTTGCCTGCAGGACCCTCTCTCCCCTGGTGGTGAACACCGTGAACAGGTGAACCCTGTCTACCTCGGTCCCCTGTGTGTTTCCAAGCGGAGAGGAGCACTGTGCATTGAACGATGAATATTTCTTGGTGAACGCAAGAATGGACGAATGAATGAATGGCCATGGCTAATAATAGCAGAGCCAGGATTCCAACCAGGAACCAGGTTCAAGGCACACTACCTGCTGAGAGCCTCCACACCCCGTGTCACTGTCAAAGGGAAAGCCGCTTGTGGAGGGAGGGGTTGTTACCTGGAGTAGACGTCTTAGGTCTGGAGTCCCCGCGGACCACAGTCCCAGCCTGATTGCTGCCCCGGAATGATCAGCATTAAGTCAAAGATGCTAAAATTCAGCTCTTGGCTCCTGTTAGAGGCTGAAGAAATTGGTTTTGAGTTGCTGGGGCAGAGACAGGTGGCTGGCTGGCTGGGGGAGGAGGGCATTTATGGACTGAGCCCTTCACCTCGTCCAGGCCAGAGGAGGCAGATGTGGAGGGATGTGCTATCTAAACGGAGCCCAGCTGGGGCGGCTGGGGGCCCCACAGGGCTGGGCGCTGCTCCCTGTGCTCAGACCTGTGAGGATTTGGGACAGTCTATTTGTCTGCGAGTGACAGGGACGGGGAGAAGGGCTTTCGGGAGATGAGTGGCAGGAGAGATAAGCCTGATGTGTGACTTTCTGACGCTTGGTTGGTTTGAAAATAAGTCCTGGGCCCAGATACAGGATTGACAGGGGGATCAGAGAGGGCCGTTTGCTTTCTGCCTTCTGCCTTTGAAAAGGGCCCAGGAGTCAGGAGACTGGGTCCGAATGCTGGAGCAGGGGAGGGGCTGTGCCACAGGTCACCTTGGCCAGGCTACAGGGGAAGGTCGGGTGCCCAGGCTGGTGCGTTGTGGAATCAGCCCCAGTGACTCAAAGTTTCTGGGATTTTGCCTTTGCTTCTGTTTTGGGAAGAAGCCTGGTGCTTGGAGCTCACAGACAAAAGGGCCGCAAAGGCATTGGCCGTCTTTTCTGTGCATTTCCAGACCTACTCTTGGCCCTCTTCCCCTGCTTTGTGCTGCAGAGGGCTCCTAAGTGCAGACACTTCAGTAGGCTCATTTGTCCTTTGGTTGGTTGGCTGGCTGGTTGGCTGGTGTTTGGGGGTAGGCTAAACCCTCTAGAAGGCCATAGCTCCAGCCACACGGCCCTGTCCCTATAACTGTGGCTGCCAGGTTCCCTTCCCTCACAGGGCGGGGTGGTAACAGCTGCCCATACTCACAGGCCTGGGGTTCCTACATCACCACGTACTGATTTCCCTACATCCTGCCCCACCTCTGCACACAGCCTCTTCACTAATTTTTGTTTATTTATTTTTTAAAATGTTTATTTTGAGAGAGAGAGAACGCAAGTGCTAGCTGGGGAGGGGCAGAGAGAGAGACGGAGAGAGAGAGAGTCCCAAGCAGGATCTCCGCTGTCAGCACAGAGCCTGACATGAGGCTCGAACTCACGAACCGTTAGATCGTGACCTGAGCTTGAAATCAAGAGTTGGACGCTTAACCGACTGAGCCATCCAGGCGCTCCTAATTTTTGTTTAATTTAAATGTGATATCTCTTTCCCGCTGGGATCTGTTTGATATACCTGACCACAAAAAGGACCTTGTCTCTCGTTTCAGTAGTGTTTGGGATAAACAGACCCCTGGGACAGCACCTCTTCTAGCCTCTGACTGACTGCCTTCCAGCTGCTCTCCAGTCATACCTTCTGGGACCGTCTTCCTGGCCATGCTGTGCTTCCAGGACCGGTCAGCACCTTTTTTGGTGGTTAGCTCCCTATTGCCGACCAACCATGAGCTCCGGATTCATCAGAATTATTCGCAGCCTGTTCATCCTGCATCTGTGGGTCCTCCTACACTACCTCTCACTGGGCTTCTATTTCGACCAAGATGATGCAGCGCTGATGTGTCTGGACTACTTCTGTACATTGGTGGAGGAGAGGCGTGAGGGTGCCAAGCATGTCCTGAAAATGCAAAACCGGCAATGGCAGCCGTGTTCTCTTCCAGGACGGGCAGAAGCCATCCCAAGATGAGTTGGGTACAACTGGGGACACGATGGAGGCCGCTTCAGCCCCAGAGAAGACTCCGAACCCGGTCTCTTCGTTTGGGATCGCATGCCCTGGTTCTGCCCACACAGACCCCCATCTCTATGACTCCCTAGAGAGCGGTTCCTGGATGAGGAGGTGAACCTCACCAAGAAGATGGGTGACCACCTGACCAACCACAGGCTGGGCTGCGCGAGTGTTTCAGTGAAAGCTCACTCTCAAGCATGACTAGGTGTCTGGCAGCCTTTGAGGGGGGCCTCTGTATATCCTGGGTGTCTGGGCTTCTGCCTGAGCCTCTCCTCCAGCCCTAGGCAGCTTTATGCCCATCCTGGACCCTCTCCCAAGCTGTGGACCAAAGGGAAACCATAAAACTTTTTGCAACAACAGCAACAACAAAAAGGTGCTCCCATGGATATTCCCCAAGGTGGCTGTCAGTGTGGGAATCATGGGAAGGCTGTTGTCGGGTTTCCTGAGGCTGCTTTCCTGCCTATATGCAAGTTGGGCCAACCTAGTGGCAGAGAGAAAGCCACCCTCCTGGGGGTCAAAGGACGTGAGTGGCAGATTTTGCTCTGCCTTTCCCTCCTCTCAGGACCCCAGGTTTCTCATCCGTAAAGTGGGAGTAGCGATAACTGTGTGGCCACCAGGTGCCAGTTACTATCCTAAGGGCTGTGTGTACAGGACATACTAGTTTTCCTCCGAAGCCCTATAAGGTGGTTTCTCTCAGCATCCCTATTTGACAGATGAGGAAACTGAGCCTCAGAGAGGTGAAGTGCCTTGCTTAAGGTCAAAGTCTGAACATGGTAGCCTGTAGTTCAAACCTGGGTCTCTCAGTGCTCTTAATCCCAGTGTGCTCTCTGGCCCCCTTCTCGGGGAGTTTGAGACCCAGCTCTGCAGCAAGGCCTTGGAATTGGCAAAGGGCAGTTTTCATGATGCCTGCTACTCAGCATGGGGACAGACCTGGGGTGGGGGGGGCTGGCTCTCCTTCCCTTTCCTGTCAATCCCAAGAGAGCTGGGCACAACTCGCTTTTGGAGAACGTCACCCCCCCCCCCCCAGCCACCGCATTTCTCACCTGGGCAGAGATACTGTTTTTGCTTGCTTTGTACCATGAGAGATGGATTGGATTGATGGCCCCAAATAATCATCTACCTGCATCCACACTGGTGTCCTGCAACTTTGTAGTGCCTTCCTCCTGCGGCTGTGGACTTGCCATGCCACTGACTTTGATCGATGGGACAGTAGCCAACTTGGTGCAAACAGTAGTTGGAAAAAGTGTTCCCTTGGACCCCTGCCAGTTCCAATCTAGAGCTCACCTGCTGGGAAATGAGAAACCATGTGGGGCAGAGCTGGGCCATCTCAGACAAGGCCTTCCTCAACCAGCCGGTGTCCAATGGGTCAAAGATATGTGAAGCAGGTGGGATCAGCTAAGCCCAGACTCATAAATAAATAATGGTTATTATTATTTTTTAAGCCATTGGGACCCTGGAGATTTCTTCCTTTGAGGCATCTTTTTCTCTACCAGCATTAGGCAACTTCTGGGCTTTCCGGCCTGGGGAGGTGAGGACAGGGGTAGGTGGGTTTCTACGTACAGCCGATGCTTGGATAACATTCTTCCAGCTCCTTGGAGCCCTCACCCCTGGGCTGCTCGGCATCTTCTCCCTGAGGGTTTCCCCTGGTTCCCCAAGTCCCTAGACAAACACGAATGGGGTTCTCTTTCTGGCTGTTTCATAAAAAGCTCAACGTGCCACAGAAAGCATGAGCCCAAAGTGGTGTGGTCGAGGAGCTTTCCATGGCCATCCCCAACCTACAGTCCCCCTGGAAAAGGGAGAAGGCACTAAGGCCTTACTCCGTGTCCTTGGGTGTAAATGACCCAGGTCATTCTCAGTGCTGTGTGCTACAGGCAGGAACCCAGAACTCACTTATTTCACTGCTGGGAGCACTACCTTGTTATCCACAGGGGAACTTTGGGGACAGGCTACAGGCAGATCATGGCCCTCCGACACCACTGGATTAGAGGCTTGGAAGGCAGGGGCCATGTCGGATTCATCCCTGTATCCCATGCCGAGCACAGGGCGGTAACATGCATTGTACTGCCACTGCCACTAACTCAGCTGGTTTAGCAAATGGCCCCCCAACCAGTTTTTCTCTTTGCCCCTCCCTGTCCCTCCTCTTGACCCAGGTTGTTGCTGCTCCTACAGCTTTAGGCCACTGGCTCTTGTCTCCAGGGTAAAGCACTGGAGGCCTTCCCTGTCCTCCAGTGCTCCTCCCCTGTGCTCCCTGGCTCCCTTCTTTAGGAATCCTGTTGGGCTCTGCCGGAGCCCCTGCCCCTCTCGGGACCTCTCCCTGCTGCATGCCATTCAGGCTCCAGGATGGCTGGGCACAGGGACCTCTGCCCCAGGCTCTAGCTTTCCAGGCCCATCAATGGCAGCCCCACGTTCGTTGCAATTATTTCTGGCTGAACCTTGAACAGACGGGCGGGGGTAATTTTCATCTTAAAAATATAATTCAAGTTAATATTTGAATGGGTAATAAATTCACATGGTTCAAGGGTATCTATAGTGAGAAGTCCCCCTTCCAACCTGTGCCCAGCCTTCCAGCTCCTCCACGGAGGCTTGTACATCCTTCCAGAGCCAGTGTAGCCCTGTAGAGGCACGGGTATGGAGGACACGTATTTTTATAAAACATTCTTTCTCCCTCTTTTGTTCACAGATGATACCGTGTAATCCACATGCTTCTGTGCTTTGTTTTGTCACTTTACATTATATTTTGGAGATCATCCCCTAGCAAGACAGAGCCTCCTCATTCTTTTTTTTTTGAGATATAATTCACATACCATAATATTCACCCCTTTAAAGAGTGCAATTCAGTGATTTAAAAAAATTTTTTTAATGTTTATTTATTTTTGAGAAAGAGACAGAGACAGCATGAGCAGGGGAGGAGCAGAGAGAGAGGGAGACACAGAATCTGAAGCAGAATCCAGGCTCTGAGCTGTCAGCACAGAGCCCGATGTGGGGCTCAAATTCACGAACCGCGAGGTCATGACCGGAGCCAAAGTCGGACGCTTAACCGACTGAGCCACGCACGCGCCCCTCAATTCAGTGATTTTTAATATGTTCACAAAGTTGTGCAACCATCACCGCTGTGTGATTCTGGGACATTCCTATCATTCCAAAGGAAACTCCATACCCATTAGCAGCAACTCCCTATTCTCTTCCCGCCCAGCTTCTGACAACCACTCATTTATTTTGTCTTTATGGGAATTGCCGATTCTGGACATTTATTATAAACAGAACCATATGACGTGGCCTTTTGTGTCTGGATTCTTTCAAGTCTCATCCATGGTATAGCCCTTGCCGGTACTTCCCTCCCTTTCATTGCTGAATAACATTCGTTGTATAGATATACCATATTGTGTTTATGTGTTCATCTGATGATGGACATTTGGTTTGTTTCTACTTTTTGGCTATGCTGAATGGTGCTGCTGTGAACACATGTGTCCAAACTGTCGTGTGGACACAGGTCTTCAATTCTCCTGGGTATGTCCTTACAAGTGGAATTGCTGAGTCTCTCTTCACTTTTTAAATGGCCACCTAGTATGTCATTGCTGCATATAACCACAATTTATTGAAGCAATCACTGGTTGATGGACATGTAGTCTCCCCCTCCTTTTCTTTACTATTTTAAACGAAATGAGGAATAATCTTGTATATTCACCAATGCACGCACATCCATAGGTATCCTTTTGTATAATTCCCAGAAGTGTAATTGCTGTGCCAAAAGGCACAGGCATTTGCTATTTTGATAGATGCTGCCAAGTTGCCTTTCCCCACTCCAGACTGTGCCAGTGGGAGTATATGAGATGTCGAATCCCTCCCGGTCACCGACACAGTGTGCTAGCAGGCGTTTTGATCTTTGCCAATCTGGTCAGTAAGCAGTGTATCAGGTAGTTTTATTTTGTGTTTTCTTATTATGGGTGGCGTTAGATGTCTTTTCAAATGTTTAAGAATTATATTTTCACTGCTGTGAACTGTCTTTGTATTCTTTGTCCATTTTTCTGCTGTGTTATTAGTCTTTTTTCTTATTGATTTGTAAGAGCTTTTTATATAAGTAGGAAGCCAACACTCTACCTGTATTCATCACCAGATATTTCTCCCAGTTTGTTGTTCTTTGACTTTGCTAATAGGTAATTTCTTCCATGAAGAGGGTTTCTATTTTTATATGGCCGATTTATCAGTGTTTTTCTTTCTGGCTTCTGGGTGTCCTGTCAAAAGCCTTCCCTACATTAAGGTTATTTTTAAAAACTCCCTCATGGTTTCTTATTTCTTATTGTTTCATTAAAAATGTTTAAATCTCCGGTCCATCTGGAATTTATTTTGGCATATGTGTGAGGATTCATTTCTAATGGACCTAATTTAATATTTGTCAATGGCTTCCCAATTGTCTCAATATTATTGAAAAGTTCATCTTTTCCTCAATGACTTAAATCCTGCCTTCATCATAGACTAAGTGCTTACATGTTTTTGGATTTCTATTTGTGATTTTTTATTCTCTTCCACTGGTGTGGTTGTCTCCTCAGGAGCCACTACCACATTAATCTATTTATTGCAGCTCTAGAATGTATTTAGATAACTGATAGGTCTACTAGCTTCCCCTCATTATGCTTCTTTTCAGTTTTCCTGGTTATTTTGCATGCTCATTCTTCCAAATGAACTTCAAAGTCACCTTGTTTCATTAAAAATTCCCAATGGTATTTTCACTGAAACATATAAATATTGCAGATTAACTAAGGGAGACCTGGTACAGCTTTATGATGTCAATTCTTCCTATCCAAGAACATGGTATGCCTTTCCATTTGTTCAAGTCATCTTTTGGGTTCCTCAGTAGCATGTTAGGGTTTTCTTTATGTTTTTTGTATACCACTTGTCATTTTATCTTTTTCATTATAATTGTATCATGTGTTCTTCCATTATATGTCCTAATTGGTGGTCATTTTTAAGTAAGAAAGGCCATTGATATATGCATATTAATTTTGTAGCTGGCCACGTTATTGAATTTCTTTATTGTTGGTCACAGTTTTCCAGTTGATTCTCTTTGGTGTATCAGGCATATATTCCTATCTTCTGCAAATAATGATTATTTTGCCTACCCTTTTCAAATTTCATATAGTTAAGTGATTTTTGTTATTTAATTGCATTAGCTTGTACCAAGAGAACAAAGTCAGGTAATAATGAAGATACTGGATGTCCTGATCTTCTTCCTGACTTTAATGGGAGTGCTTTTAAAATTTCCTCATTTGGGGTTAAGATGGATATATTTTTGTCATGTTGAGAAGTAGCTATTTGTTCTTATTTCCCTAAGAATGAAAGAAAATTAAGAATGGTTGCTGATTTATGCAGATAATTTATGCTTCGATTTTTCCAATGTGGCAAGTTATATTAATAGATGTCCTGACACCTACCACCTAACATTTGTTAAGCCCTACTTGATCATGATATATCGTTCTTTTTCTGTGTTGCTGGATTCTTTATGCTACTGTTTTATTTAGAATTGTTGCAGGGAAATTCAGAAGTGAGATCGACCTATTGTTTTTCTACTCTTTGAGTGGATTACTGCTAGAACTATACTCGCTTCATAAAAAACCCCAAACTAGAAACTTTTCTTCTTTTTCTATGCCCTGGATTAGGGAGAAATCGATCCCTCCTCCAACCATTGAAGATCTGGTAGGATTCGAGGGGGCCCACCTCAACCTGCTGCTTGCCCCTGGGAAGAGGGTCTCAGGGACACAGATGATTCTATACCTCCGTAGTTGGTCTTGCGTTCTGCAACTTAGAACTTGTTCTAAGTTTGGTGGGGTTGACCGGTGGTTCAGAGATGCAGACTCCGGGTCCCCAGGGAAATACCCTCCCTCCTACCACCCGGATCTCCATGCCAGGCACCCCTGTATGATCGACTGGGTAGGTGTGTGGATCCTGAGGAAAAGCTTAGAAAAGAAGAGCACTTCTTCAATAACAAAGTACTTCTTGAGCATAGATAGGCACAGTAGGCTTTCCTGAAGTGTTAAGGCTTTGCTGGGCCTATTGCAGCAAAAGGATCACTTGATTTAAAGTACCGTTGGGGTGCCTGGGTGGCTCAGTTGGTTGAGTGGCCGACTCTTGGTCTCAGCTCAGGTCTTGATCTCGGGCTTGTGGGTTCAGGCCCTGTGCTGGCTGTGGAGCCTACCTAAAATAAGTAAATAAATAAAGCACTGTTTCTATACAGTGTGAAAGTAATGATTTTTAACAAGTTGTTATATTGGGAATCAACGTGGACGTTTTAGGAATGCAAAAGAGGTCATCTTGCAAATAGGGAGTGATTAGGTAGGGTTTCCTTGCCCATCTGGCACCGCCCCTTTCCTGGTGACCTCGGTCTTGGTGAAGAGACTTCGTTTTGCTTAGTTATGCTGGTTCTATAGAAGCAAAACTGAGTCATAACCCATGAGAAATGCTGACAGGGCCTTTATCTGGATAAGGGCTTGTAGGTCCTTTTGAAATAAAGATAAACCTTTCTAAGTGGAAAAAAGGAAAAAGCAAAGCCGGGTGGGCAGACGCAAGCTGGCAGGAAAAGGGCTGGATTTGGAAGAGAGAATATCTTCCAGGGAGGATTGGGGGGCGTGGTGGCTGCTGAGGTCGGGCTGGCTGCAAGCAGCCCTTCCCACCCTCCCTGCTCTCAGAGCCCGCCAGAGAGGAGCATCTCTAGGCTGTGTGTGTGTGTGTGTGTGTGTGTGTGTGTGTGTGCGTGCGCTTGCGAGCACACACGGCTGGGTAGCTGGGCTGTCCACACCCGTCCTCCACGGTGGCCGTCAGTCTGCTGTTCTCTCTGTCTCTGGGTCTCCAGTGGTCCTGGTGCGTCTGCCCGTCCCCGTCACCTCTCCTTCTGCTGCAGCGCTTTGTGACCGGTGACCAGCAGTGGTTGGGCAATGTTTGTTCATTTCTGTGCGTCCGCCAAGGACGCTTCTTGCCGACACTCCATAAACACTACTTTATAAGCGGCAGGTACGTCTCCTCCCCCTGCTCCCACCCCTTCAGGCCTGCTGGCACAGTTTAATTTCCAGCCCTGGTATTTCTCCCCAGCCCGTGACAACCTCAGGTGGAAGCAATTTCACCGTCTTGTAACTCACCGGGTCATTATAATTAGTATCCGGACACCCGGGGCGAGGGCGGAAGGAAGGAAAGAAGAGTTGATCCAGCCAGGCGGAGAGAGCTGCTGGGGGCTGGGGTGCCCCTTCCTCCTGCTTCAGCTTGTAACTCAGATTTTCTCTGAGATCTGATTCCGCCTCCCCTCCCTCCGTGTGTGTAGGGTGAGGTGAGGTAGGGAGTTGGGGACTGCTAAGCCTGGTTCTGGGTTCACACAGAGGAGAGGCACCTGCCTTGAGGGAGGGGCCCAAGAGCGCACATCTGAGGTCAGGGTGGGGAGGGAGAGGAGGGACCATACCTTACCCATCCCTTTGTCCCAAGGACCTGGCATTCCAGCATGCCCCCTTTCCCTGCCTCTTATCCCTGCAGCCTCGGAGCCAGAGCCCATCAGAGCTGGTGGTCCACCTGGGTACCACCCCAGGCACAGCTGGGAGTGGGTGTGACTCCAAGAGAAGCAGCTCGGTGGGGGAAGCAAAATTTCTCATCGGTTTGGTGAAGGCTTTTTGGTTGCAAACAATGCAAAGAGACTTAAGCAAGAATGGGAGTTTATGATCGGGGCATTGGGCCATCTCAGGGTTAACAAGGGGAGAGCTAGAAGCTTTGGGAAGTGAGGACCAAGGCAGCCTCAAGGATCCTGGAAGTTGGAAGAGGTGGGTTTTCTCCCCAGGGGGCCATTCATGTGCTCATCAGCTCATGAAGGTGATGTGACTCAAATCCACAGCTTTCCATCTCTGTGTTTCCAAGTTAAAAAATCCCACGGTCCCCAAAGGGGCTCATTCGTTCACTCATTCATTTGTTGGTTGCTTCACTTGTTCAGTAAATATTTATTGAGCCCCCGACTCCCCGTTGCCCCCGCCCCGAGGAGTAGGCAGAATTCCAGGAACTGGAGAGACGGCAGGGACCACAGGAAACAGAAGTACTTCTCTTGCATCTTCCATTGCGGTGGGGACAGAATCTGGGTGGCTCAGTGTGGGTTAGGTGTCCACCCCGAGCCGGTCAGCTGTGGCCAGGAGGCCACCCCAAATGAGTTCTACTATAACGACTGAATAGCCCTATAAGACACATGTTAGCTCTTGAATGACATTGCAGAAAGCAGGCAGAGGGCTTAAAAGACCCAAGGCTTCATGGAGCTTATTCTTTATCTAGGCAACAAGCCTTTGCTCTAGGCAGACTGGGCACTTTCAAGGAACATTCTATCCATGCTGCATCTACCAGGCTCTCCCACTTTCAAGTGAGAGGGGCAGGGACCTGGAGAAGGGAGATGGCAGGTACAGCTTTTTCTGTGCACCAGACCTGACTCCGCCAGCAGCTCTGGGTGAGGGTTGGATCTCTCTGTCTTCTCTCTTCTGCCCCTGCCCTGGCTGGAAGCTTCCATGGGCAGGGACCAGCCTTGCTCTTTCTGGTATCTGTTGTAGTGGGAGCCAGCCCGGGGTTCAGAGCGGTCTTGGTGAGGGCTGTGACATGCCTGTGCCCCCCACCCCATCTTTCAGCACCCTACATCCCCTAGGGCGAGAGTCTGTCCTGTTCACTACTGCTCCCTCCATTCCACACCCAGGTAGAAAGCTCACATGCCCCCCTCCCTCCCCCTCCTCTGCTAACCCCCTGGATTTCCTGGCCTGAGCCCTGGGAGACCTGGCTTAGCTGTGTTTGGTCTCAGCACAAAGTGCCAGGGACTCCCCAGGACGTTCCCAAATCAATCACTTGGGGCTTCCCACTTTACACCCAGTTCATCAGGTCCTGGGCCACCACCCCTCCCCTGGCCAGGGCCCTGTAAGGGGACCGCTTATAATAATACTATTATTCTCCTTAGCCGGGGGCAGGCTGAGCCCTCAGTGACGCGGGCCTGCCATTAGAACCCTGCGGAAACAAAGTAATAGCCTGCACAGAAAGCCATTTGTAATGTTGCTATAATTCCCATGATTCATTAAACAGGAATGGGAAATGATAACGTTTCCCCTGGAAAAAAACTCCTCCTGGAGTCACATGCTGAGTTCACTTGGCTCAACTATTTTATTGACTAAGCATCTTGTTGTGCCGATGTGAGGAATGCACAGGCCTGGCGCCATTTAGTTTTACAGCAGCTGAAATGGAAGCAGGGGAGGGGGTCCCTCCAGGCCGGGACTTGACCTTGGAAATAGAGCCGCTGCCCCCACTTGGGTGGCCCAGTCTGGCATCCTGGCAGGCCCAGGGTCTATTCGACTGACCCTGTTCCCATCCTGTCTCCAGGACCAGGAGCGGGGCAGTGTAGAAGGGCCTGTTCTGTCCGCTGAACCCCGAGCTGGCATTGCCCAGAATTGCCTGCTGCAGGGCCCTTACCCAGCCCTGTGGACACAGGTGATCTGTGACTCCCAGTGCTTGCCCATCTCCCTGCTTCCTTTCTATGGTCTTAGACCCTCACCACGCAGCCCCCCCAAATTGGGACCTGGGTGTCATCCTTGCTGCCCTCCTTCCATCAGCCACAACCAGGAGTCTCTGGCAGAGACGCCTCCTCTCTCTCCTCTGCCACTGACAGAGTACAGACCTCACCATCTCCTGCCCACCCAGCTATGCCCTGACCAGCCACCTGTCTGTGTCCCTGCCTCCAGCCTGCCCCTCCCCAGTGAACCCTCTATAGTGACACCAACTGACTGTTCTAAGAAGTAATTCTGACTATCTTTGCTTGGAACCTCGGCCAGCTCCCCATTGCCCATGTGATCCAGAATGTCCTTGCGTGGCACTCAGGGCCCTTCCCATTCTGGCTATAACGCAGTCTACCTTTTCAGCTCTACCTGCAGCCGCTTTCCACCATGCATTCCAGGCTGTACCAGACCTTGGGACTGACTCAGGGTCTCCAGGGATTACACAGGGTGTCCCTGTGTGTTCACGCCTTTTCTAGGCGGTTCCCTTAGCCCGAGATGCCCTTGCTTTTCATCCCTGGGGAAATCCTGATTTCCTCTGGCAACAAGTTTCTCCTGTGGTCTTCCCCGTTGCAGGTAATGGTGCTCCACCTCAGGCCGTGGAGGCCTCCTCTCCTCTTTCTCTCATACCCTGTATCCTTGTATCTGATCGACCAAATGCTGTTGTCTCCATCTTCGAAACATAGCAAGAATCTGACCGTTTCCCACCACCTCCTGCCCCAGGCTTGGTTGGACTTCTGTCGTGGCTTCATCACGGGTAGCCCTGCCTCTCTGTCCCTTTCCTTCTTCCCGGGAGCTTCCGAACATGCTCTCCCAAGCTGAAATGGGGTCACAGTGCTGGCCGTAAGCTGGGGGGATGTGGCCCAGACTCTGTTGCAGATTAGGTACCTGCCGACTTTGGCATTTCTTCTCCGGACGCTCGGACCCTGGGCTGTGGGTCGCCCATTCTCTCCCCACCCTCTCACTCCCACCACCCATCATCGTGCATCATCGATTCCACCCCCTTAGCTCTGGGCCCTTCTGGCTGACCTTCTGCTGTTACCTGTCCCCAGCAGTTTTCCCGTCTCCTGTCTCAGCTCACTTGTCTGTCTCTGCCTTCACAGCTGCCAGCATGAGCTTTCCAAACGCCTGTCACTGCACTTTTCACTCCGCATCTGTATTACCAAGTGCTGATGTTACCTGCTGTCGTCCACTGAGCTCAGGAGGGTGGGATCCGGGGACCCTCCCCAGATGCTTAGTGGGTGCTCAGTAAATGTTGGCGGAGCTGAGCTGACTGCCAAGTTGATCCAGTCCCTCCCCTGCTCCACAACCGTCACTGCCTCCCCAGGGTCTTGAGTGGAGAGCCCAACATAAAGGCCCAGCATGACCTGCCCCTGTGGACCTCTCCAGCTTCAGGTTCTAGAAACTTCACCCCCCCAGGCCTCCGTCTGATCACGCAGGAGACTTGAGGAGCTTTGTGCGTCCCTCCCTTTCCTTGACTCTGGCAGGGCTATGGACTCAGGCTGCCAGAGGCCAGGCTAGAATGCAGTGGGTGAAGCAGGCTGGGTGTAGGGGAGCAGGGAGTGGGGGCTACTGACCTCTGAGCATTTATGCCCAAGTGCCCAGAAAACTTGGTGCCTGTTGACTCCCAGTGGGGTCTGGCTGAAGAAATGCAGTCTGGTTCTGATGTCCCCTCCTCCATGAAGCCTGCAGGGATTCCCTCAGCTGGCAGGACTCGGTCTACTCTGTGTTGTCACAACCTTTGGAACTTCTAGTATTTGTGTTCCTATTGAAAAAAAAAACAAAAACAATGAACACTTACTATGTCCCAGGTCCCATGCCAGGGGCCTTCTACATATTTCATCTCATTTAATATATACTTTCAAAATTAATATTTTGTTATTGTTGCACAATATAACATATATGCAGAAAAGTACATAAAACAGAAATGTACAATATAACGAGTATTTATAAAGCAACATCCATGTAAATACCGTCCGTGTCCAGAAATAGAATTTATTTCTTTGATGAGGAAACATGGGGCCAGAGAGGCTGAGTCCTCTAGTCATATAGTCAATAGGTGGGAAAATTAGAACTTGAACTTGAGGCTGTCTGACCCAGGCGCACATTTCTATCATTTCTGAAGAGGCCTCACCTAGGACTGGGGTTGTCAGATTTAGCAGATGGAAATATAGAATTTCCAGTATATTGTGAATTTCAGATAAAGAATGCATATATCTTAGTATAAATGTGTCCCAAATATTGTATGAGACATACTTATACTGAAAAGTTATTTGTTATTTATCTGAAATTCAAATTGAATACAGGGCATCCTGTAGTTTATTTGGCAACCTCCATCTCTTGGGCTTTCTTGTGTGATGGTCATTGGAGTGTGTCTTTCTCCTTCTCTTTTGAGGATGCGCTTACGTGCAGGGTAGACCTTTGCCTCGTTCCCCATATATACCCTGGGCCAGGCTTAGAGCCTGTGTATAGAGTGGGGCCATTTCTTCTGAACTTGGCCCTGCCTCCTTCCTGAGCAGACAGCATGTTTTGGAGAAAGGAGATGAGAGCAGCTGGGTTCCTGTCCTACCCCAGCGCCCCGTTCCAACTCTGAGGCGGCTGCTGAGATCTGAGACCCTGGCTGCCTGCTCCTGAGACCCAAGCCCACACTGGGAGGACCAGCTGGGGTGGCAGAGCCTGGAGTCCTTGACCTGGAGCACCTCAGGAGCAGGGAGAGGAAAAGCGTACTGTTCCCCTTTTATAGATGAGGAACTGAGGTCCAGCAAGGCTAAGGGACTGCCAGACACAACACAGCAGATTTGTTTGTGTTTATTTGGGTTCCGAAGGAATTTACACAGCTTGGTGGAAGTAGGGTTTAGAGCACACCCTTCTGAGTCCGGTTCTGTCCCATTCCCTCCCCAGCCCCGGGACTGTGGATCCCAGCCTGCATGTCCCTTCCTGGGGAGGAGGCAAGTCTTACGCATTGGAGGGTGGAGGGTGGGGATGGAGGTCCCCCTCACAGACATAGGTGGGGAAGATCTGGGGGCCCACTGGGGACACCTCAGCCACAGAACTCCTGAACAGGGGCATCCTGTCCCTCTGCGGCTTCAGGGAGGACCCTGTCTGCCAGGATAGGCGAGGGGCTGGTTAGAGGGCTGGCTTTCTCTCTGTGTTTCAGGGCAGACTCCAGGCTCAGGCTGTCATTGCTTCATTCCCATTATACCTCATTAGCTGAAAAAGCAAGTCGTTCATCAGCCCCTGCTTAATGTAGAGCAGGGCCAATGACAGTCAAGTCCTGCCTCTTGGTTTTCTGGGGCTGCTGGAAGCTGAAGACCCTCTGGAGCTTATCTCTGCCCCCATGACAGGCTCAGGGCCTCAGCCATCCACTGCTCCAGCCCCAGTGTCCTCCTCAGTCTCAGCTCCAATGTCAATGCAAGCCAGCTGCATCCTGGTCCCATTCTGCCTCCGCCTGTCTCCAGCCTCTGGGGTCCGAAGGCACCAGGATCTCCGGCTACAGTATCCTCAGGACCCTGGGCTCTCTGGGTTCCTCCAAGTACTGATGCCACTCCTCAGCCCTCACACAGTGGCCGTGCCCACAACAGGAGAGTCCTGGGCCGTCCCTGGGAGGGCTAGTCTGGACACACTGAGATTGCACCCAGTCAGCTCTACCAGGGGGCTGTCAGATTCACAACTGTCTCTAGGGGCTGAGGGCCTGGTCCAGGCATCCTTCTGCTGTGAGGGCCCACCCTTCTCCACAGCAATCTGCCCTTTGATATTGCTCTGAGAATCAGGATATAGCAAGGGTGCCTCGATGCTGTGTGTGTGTGCATATGTGTAAACCTAAATATGTACATGGACACGCACATGTGCATGGGTGTGCCCACGTGTGCCCCCACACCTCACTACTCAGAGCACACCTGGAGGTGTGTCTGTTCCTGGCTATAGAGTGTGCCCAGGGGTGCCTGGGTGGCTCAGTCGGTTAAGCGTCTGACTTCGGCCCAGGTCATGATCTCTCAGTTCGAGTCCCGCGTCGGGCTCTGTGCTGACAGCTCAGCACAGATGGGAGGGGACTCATTGTGTACCATGTGTGGGGGAGGGGTAGAGGGAAGACGGCAGCCCCGTGGACAGCTAGTCGGTGGTCACCAGCTCTGGGTACAGAGGATAGTATTCTCTACCCAGCTCTGGGTCAGGGGTCCAGAAGCGGGGCGGGTCCTGCAGCCTCCCGCCCTGGGCTGTCTCTGGTAACCAGAGGCCGTGAAATGAGGTGTTTCAGTTCCCTGAGCCAGAAATGGACAAACCATAGGGAGAGTGATTTGCTTTTCAGATATAGCTCCTCCAGTGGGAGGCTTTACACCTGAGTGGCCGCCTCTCCCATCCTCCCTGCGAAGCTGACTGGCCTGGCCCAAGGAGGCCCGGGCAGGGCTGGGGTCCCGGCACCCCATCATCCTTAGCCTCCTTGAAAAGACAAGACAGGAGACCCCGCCCCTCAGCCGCCCCCCACGCTGTGTCCACAGGCCCCGTATCAGGACCTCAGCACCCTACCCCAGCTCCCTCAGGCACCAAGTATTTAGTCTGCATTTCCTTTGGCTGAGGTAGCTCTCCGGGGGCCGGGAAGCACAATACCTCATTCTCAGGCGGGGATGAAGGGCCACAGGCATCAAGAAGTAAAACAGAGAGACAGCTTCCATGAGAAAAATGAAGAAATGAAGCCGGGATGCCGGGTGGGGAGCGTTAAGTAGTGTGGTCCAGGGAGGAAGCGCTTGAGCTCCATCCCGGAGGGGAAGTGGTGGCCCAGGGGATCCCTGCAGGACAAGAGGGCCAGGCGGTTGTTGGCCCATCTCCTCCCCCGACCCTGCTTCAAGGGCACACGGTGAAGGGAGCCTCCTCTGTCGGGGCCTGGGTCTGGGGCGGGAGTTACAGAATCAGAGGCCTGCAGGTTTATGGTCTGGCTGCCATTTCTTGAGCCTTGTTACTGGCCAAGTTCTGTTCTAGGTGTTTCTACGAGGTCATTCCCACTGAATACAATAGGAAACTGAGGCTCGGGCGTGTCACGTGACCGTCCAAGGTGGCACAGACCACGACAGGGTCCTGACTGGAATCCAGACTGGTCAGACCCCAAATCCCATGCTCTTGAAACATTAAAGTCTTGCAAAAATGGGAAAAAAAAGCTATTGTTTATTTAGCCTAGCCCCACACTGGGGAGATTTGAATTTAGTCTCCCAGGGTTTCCTCTGAGAGGTAGCTCCTAAGTCAGAGTTTTCGGCATGGTTGCATCTTCCAGAATATTCCCTGTATCTACATTTAGGGGTTCTCTGTTTTCCATGAACCTAGGAACCCTTGGGTTGCTTGAAGTCTCCATGGGTCTACAACAAGTTCTGCCTACCAACCTGCCTTCCCCGAGAAGTCTTCCCTGATTGAACCCTTCACCTCTGGTGGTTGCCTCTCTCTCTGCTCAGTCCTGACATGGAATAGCTCTTTAATCTTGTTTTCCTAAAATTACAGGCTGAATTGTGTCTCCTTCTACTCCCCCAATTCATATGTTGAGATCCTAATTCCCAGGACCTCAGAATGTGATTGTTTTTGGAGATAGGGTCTTTCTTTAAATGATGGTTAAGGTAACCTGAGGTCATCTGCGGGGGGGCGCCTAATCCAACATGACTGATGTCCCTGTAGGAAGAGGGGATTAAGGGGCACCCGGGTGGCTCAGTCGCTTAAGAGTCCGACTCTTGATCTCAGCTCAGATCATGATCTCATGGTTCGTGAGTTTGAGCCCTGCGTCCGCCTCTGCGCTGACAGCGCGGAGCCTTGTTGGGATTCTCTCTCTCCCCCTCTCTCTGCCCTTCCCCCACTCTCTCTCTTTCTCTCTCAATATAAATAAACTTTAAAAAACAAAAGAAGAGGAGATTAAGATGCAAACTCACACACAGACAGACCATGATGGTCACCTGCAAACCCAGGAGAGAAGCCTCAGAAGAAACCGGCCCTGCCGACTCCTGGAGCTCAGACTTCCAGCCGCCAGACTGCGTGCTGTTCAAGTCCCCATGTCTGTGGCACTTTGGTATGGCTGCCCTAGCAAGCGACTCTGCCCTCTTTCCCCTTTTCCAAATCCCTGTTCTGGATGGGAGAGCAGTGCCTCATGGGTTCACTCTCCCTGGCCAGGAGCACGGCCAGCCCCCACCTTCTGATGTTATGTGGCCTGAGTCCCAGGGAATAGAGGTCAAGGGTATTAGCTCGCTGCAGCCGCAGGCCTCACTGACATTCCCGTCCACCGACCGCCTGTCAAAGCAACGTTCCCCCCAACTGACACTCCAATCTGCAGCCATTCCGCCACGCTGCCCTGCTGACGCACAGGCGTCCGGCAGCCCTGTCGTGCGGAGTTGTCGTCCGTCTGCCTTGCTTACATTTTGCCCCAGCAAAATTCCAGAGAACTGACATTCAGAAACATAGACTTTGACGGCCGCTGCGCTCCTCCCTGGCCACGTCCCGCCACACGGACGTCTCGCCCCGTGGATATCCGCGGCGCTCTGATGCACGACCCCTCCATATGCTGCCCTTCCTGTCGGAGCGCCAGGGTTGGCCAGCCTCCCAACGTTACCAGCCACCGAGGGTTCTGTGCATTTAGCTATTTCTCTGCGTGTCACTAACATGGTCCCCCAGCCTGCCCTCCACCACGCCGCTTCATTCTGCGCGTCCACACCCAGCACCCTCGGCATTGAACTTGCCCCACACCGCCTCCTCCCGATCGGACCCATGACCCCCGCTCCCTCTCCCCTGATGTGCTCTGTTTCACCCAGATACACTAGACGTATTGCAGGCTGCTCACACCGCCTTCCGGGACAGCCCTCGCCTCATCCCCACGGCATGCACAGGGCGCCCTTTGCTCAAGGGAGGCCTTGCACAGGTTGGCCATGACCCACCGCACTGTTTTTCCTCACAACGCTCTGGCACGAAATATGTGGTGTCTTCTGATACCGCAACCAATTCTTTGATTCTCCAACACCAGCTGGATGTCCAAGCTTTCATTTCAGTTCTGACACTACATTCCCAGAGTCAGTGTCAGACCCCACAAGGCTGCCCCCTCCCAGCTTCAGATGCCAGTTGCAAGTTCTGACCTTTCTGTACTTGTGACCGACCAGCTATAGATCGGGGGTTCTCATGACCCCCTCCTCATGTTTGATAATTTGCTAGAAAAGCTCACGGAACTCAGAAAGCCACTTAATTTACATTTACTGGTTTACTATAAAAAATACAACTCAGGGACAGCCAAAATGCGAGAGGTGCAAAGGGCAAGGGGCTTGGAGTTGCCATGTCCTCCCTGGGAGTGTCACCTTCCCAGTACCGTGATCACCAGCCTGGAAGCTCTCTGTATTCCCTTTGTTTAGAGTTTTTTATGGAGGTTTCATCATGTAGGCGTGACTGATGAAATCCTCAGCCACTGGTGAGTAACTCAGTCTCTAGCCCTTCTTCCCCTCCCTGGAGGCCGGGGGTGGAGTTGAAAGTTCCACCTCTCTTATCACTGCCTTCCTCCTTCTGGCAACCAGACCCCATCCTGCAGCTCTCTTGGGGCCCCCAGCCACCAATCATCTCATTAGCATACAAAAGACACTGTTAATACTCCGGAGATGCCAATGGTTTTAGGAGCTGTGTGCCAGGAACTAGGGATAAAGACCAACTATTTACTTTTTATTATATCACGCCCATGCACATGTGTAATTTCAACAAATCCCTTTTCCTCTAAAGTAATGAATGAGTCTGTCTGTTGCTGCTGAAAGATCCCCAAGCGGTCCCTGGTGCTGACTTCTAAGATGGTCCTTAGCCTTTTCTTCTTCTCCGCCCCACTGCAGTTCTGGAGTCCTGGGTTCCGAAGTGCGCTGTTCAGCTGCTCCACGTACTATCTGTGTGACCTTGGGCAAATCCCACCCCCTCTCTGAATCTCCCTTTACTCATCTATTACTATTACTAATTAGCCACCTCTTAGGGTTGCTGTGAGCAGCCAGTGGGGGATACACGTAAAGCACTGAGCACGGACGCGGCATAGAGTGGGTGCTCAGTTAGCAAAGAGGTGGTTCAGGCTCTGGGTTTGGATCCAGGAGCCACCACTTGTAGGCTCTGTGACCTTGGGAGAGTTGCTTAACATCTCTGGGCATTTACAAGCAAAATGGATATACCAATGGTATTCACCTCCTGGAATGGCTGTGAGGATTAAATGGCTTAACATAAAAAGGGCTTAGAACAGTGTCTGGCATAGAGTACATTTATACAAGTGTTAGCTATTAGTGCTTATTTTGTTATTAGTTATATTCGTGTCATATATTTTGCTAGTTACAGGTATACAAGTGTTAGCTACTGTTACTCACTGTACATCCTCTGGATGACACCATGTCCGTGGGACCTTCCCACTCACCATCTGGCGACAGAGGAAAGGCTCTTTGTGAATCCCAGAACCGCTGTCCTGCTGTAGGATTCCACTGCGTTGCCCCGTCCCGTCTGCCTGGCTGTTCTGTCCATCTTCACTCGGCCAGTCTCACCCGTGCTCTGATCTCTGGCCACAAGCTGCTTCCTTAGGAAGCCTCTCTGAGCTCTTGATAAGTCAGCCCTGATATATGCGCTCAGCAGACCATGTGCCTCTTGTACACATGGCACTGATTATGATCATTTTACCTCTATTTCTGTGATTATCTGATTCAAGCCTATCTCTTTCCTTCCCTTGACCATAAACTCCCTGAGATCGCGGATATGTCTGTTTACTGCTCATCCTTCACTCCAGTGCTGACACGTTGTAGGTGCCTAGTTAATATTTGTCGAAACAAAGGAGTGAATGAATGAATGAATGAATGAACGCCTTCCTTATCTTCTCCAGCCCCTGGGCCAGGCCCCCTCTCCCCGGGGCTGCTTCAGAGCCGGGCTCCTCAGTGCATTCGTGTGTGTCATTCCCTGCGGTCCAAATCTGGGGAAGGGCAGAGAGGAGTGTTGACATGGGGTCGGAGGACCAGAGGAGCAGGTGGCACTCGCAGCTGCACACACAGGCAGGAATCCGGGAAGGTCCCAGGATCAGTGGTCTCAGCCCTGTGTGGCCAGGAGATGCTCTTATCTTAAGGGGGCGCCACATCATTTCTTTTATATCTGGGCTCCCTTCCTATTATCCTCACCCACTTCTTGGGCTTAGTCTTCCCATTTCAGATGCTCTCAAGCACAGCTGTCTTACTAGACGTGTCTTCCCAACCTGTCTGGGGGTGGGAAGAGGTCTGTGGAGGAATTCAAGTTTTGAGCATGGCCAGATGGTCCACTGTCCACGACTAGCTGTTCTGTGCTTGGAGACAAGTCGCTTCCAGAAACCTTGCAATCTCTCCTGTGGATGAGCCAGCTCGAGATCTGACTTCAGTGTCCCTCTGGTTTGTCTGAGCCTGGGCTCTGGTCCCCTTATCTACCCACCTCATGGGGTTGAACTTGACATGAGTCAGGGTTGAGGCTGTGGAACAAGAGGTTTTGTGCCCCAGCTCTGCCACCAGCTTTTTGACCTTGAGCAAGTGGTGCTGCCTCCCCAAACCCTCTGGCTTAAACATAATCTATTGTGGGCCTCCATCTATCGAGAAGAGTGGGCGAGGATGTTTGTAAGTGATGAACGTTGAAGCCATTTGCCTCCAGCCCGACACTTGTCTCCAGGTCCTCTGATGCCTTACTGGCTTCTGGGGTCACCATCCACCTTCTTCTTCTCTCCTGGGCCTGGCCCAGCCCCCACCTATGTCCTGCATCCTGCCCCCTCGGTGGTCAACTGAGCCCCTGCGCATCAGTACACAAGCGTGTTATTTTGTGCACATACGTGTTTATGCTCTTCTGTCTACAAAACAACCTTCCCTGACCCTAAGGGAAGTCCCTTGAACATCGCACCCCCCTCTTCACCCACACAGCTTATCTTCCTTCATGGTCAAATATCTAGAAGGAGTAATCTAGATGCAGTTAACCCAAATTCTGGTTCTACTCACAGCTGTATGCCTGCGGCAAGGCCCTTTACCTCTCTGTGCCTCAGTTTCCTCATCTGTAAAGTGGAGCTGATAATATTTACCTTACAGGGATGGTAGGAGGGTTAAGTGAGAGAAATTCACTTCGAGCGCATAGCACAGTCTGGCCCGTAGTGAGAGCTAATTCAGTCATTAGTGGCTATTGTGATTGTGGTCACTTTTTTTTTTTAATGTTTACTTATTTTTGAGAGAGAGACAGGATGCAAGCGGGGTGAGGGATAGAGAGAGAGGGAGACATAGAATCCGAAGCAGGCTCCAGGCTCTGAGCTGTCAGCACAGAGCCTGACATGGGGCTCAAACTCACAAACCATGAAATCATGACCTGAGCTGAAGTCAGATGCTTAACCAACTGAGCCACCTAGGTGCCCCGATTGTGGTCACTTTTGTATCCCCATCTTCCATGTTACCCTCAATCAGCCTGGCTTCCTCCTCCATCTGAGCAAAACACTTCTCTCCAGGCATCCTCCCAACTGCCCTGCGCTGGGAATTGACCAGGGCAAGGTGGAAGGCTCCAGAAGTCCTACAGGGAACATCAACCTGTGGCCGGTGGGACAGCCCACCCTGAAGGAAGGGCTGACCCAGGGCTTGTCACCTCCTCACTGCTCCATGGTTGTTTAATGAATGAAAGGCTCAGCCAGGAGGGCTCTGAAAATGTAAGGGACAGGACTTCCATGAGCTCTAATATGTTTGGAAATTGTGCTGGGCAGAGGACTGGTCATCTCAAAGATGTTCAAGAGGAGTTTGGACCGGCAGCCCCTTGAGGGCAGGGACCGTGTTTTGTTTGACCAGCACAGGTGATATTCACAGTTGTTTGCGGAATACACAGGAACAGGGTGAATGCTTCCATGGACTCAGCATGAAGCCTGTCCTGTGCAGTTATGATGAGGAACAGGAAGGTTAATGTTTCTTTGGGCTGAGTTCACGGCTCCATCTCTGCAGTTCTGGGGAGGAATCTCTTTCCTTTTTAGCTCAGGCTTCCTGGCTCCCGCATTGCACGAGGGCTTGGTTTGATCTCTTATTTATTACAGAGAATATTCTCTGTTATGGTGATTGTAGGGGATGAAGTTTCAGAAGACTGGGTTTTCATGGCTGACTTTGCCAGCCAGCCTGCTGGGACCCTGGCACTTCTGAGGGGCACTCTGGTGCTGCATTCAGTCTCACTCATCCGTTCTTACTTTCACCAAGTGTATGAAACACCCATCCTGTGCCATGTCCTGAGCCAGGCGGAAGGAAGGCCAGGAGAAGAAACATGGAAACTGCCATTGGTGGGCTGAGTAACAGCCCTGAAAGATACCAGGTTCCTAATCCCTGGAGCCTGTGAATGTCATCTGATTTGGCAAAATGAACTTTGCAAGTGTGACTTAGTTAAGGATCTCCAGGTGGGGAGAGTATCCTGAATTGCCCAGGTGAACCCTACATGTGATCACGTGTCCTCATAAGATGGAGGCGGGGGGGGGGGGCGGGGGGTGGACGGCGCCTGGGTGGCTCAGTCGGGTGAGCGTCTGACTTTGGCTCAGGTCATAATCTTGCAGTTTGTGAGTTTGAGCCCCGCGTCAGGCTCTGTGCTGACAGCTTGGAGCCTGGAGCCTGCTTCAGATTCTTTGTCTCCCTCTCGCTCTGCCCCTCCCATGATCATGTTCTCTCTCTCTCTCTCTCTCTCTCTCTCAATGATAAATAAATGTTAAAAAAAATTTAAGATGGAGGCAGAGGGAGATTTGGCCAAGACGAGGAGAAGGTTATGTGGGTGGAAGTGGAAATGATGCTCTTACTCCTTGAAGGTGGAGCAGGGGCCACAGGCCGAGGAATCCGGATTCTAGGCCACTAAGGAGCTAAAAAACGCAAGGAAATAGAGTCTCCTCTCTGAGGCTCCAGAGGCAACCTCCCCTGACAACACCCTGACTTTAACCCAGCGGAACTGATTTTGGACTTCTGACCTCCAGAACAGTAAAAGAATGAATCTGTGTTGTTTGAACCACTAAGTTCACGGTAATTGGTTACAGTGGTAACAGCAAACTCACGTACAATCCAGGGGAGGAAACGACACCTTTGCCCAAGGGTACATGCTGTAATGGGGAATGAGGAGCTGCTCGCTGAGCTAGATCCTACCGAATGGGTACGTATTTCCCAGGTGGACAGTGGTAGGCAGGGGAGGGGCCTTGGGAATGAAAAACAGCGTGTGCGCAGGCAAACGGGGATGTGAGACGCCAAGGCGTATTTACGGAGCTGTGGATGTTGGGGAGGTGGGGTGGATGGGAGCTCAGAGCATAGGAGATGGGCTGGAACGGTGGCTGGGTCAGCCCCTGGAGGGTCTCCGCATCAGAGAGTTGAGGCTTGAGCCTGCGGGCCATGGGATGCTACCGTGGTGAGTTGCATTTATGGCTCTAACTCTTCACCCTTCCCGTACCCATGCCTATTGCTAAGCAGCTTTGCATATGCTTAAGGGCAGAGTATGGTTTCCTACCTCTTGATCCTAATTCAGCTGCGTGCCTTGCTTTGGGCAAAAGATGATGTAGATTGACCGTGTGTCAATTCTGAGCCCAGGTCTCAGGAGGCCTTGCGCATTTCTGCTCGTCTGAGGAGTGGATGTGCCCCAGCGAAGACTGACCAGAGCTGAGTCCCCAGCTTACCTGCAGACCGGGAGTGACCCCAGCCAAGGTCAGCTGACCCCAGGCCACCCACAGAAGCCCGAGTTATAGCAATGACAGTTATCCTAAGCCACTGAGTTTGGGGTGATTTGCTGCACCAATAGGGGGTTCCAAGGAAGAGAGTGACACAGCCAGATCTGCATTTTGGAAAAATGTCTTCACTGTTGAGACCATGGAGGATGATTGGAGGAGGGGAGCCTAAAGGTATAATCCAGGGGAGAGGTGGTGAGGCTCTCCCCTCCCCCACCAAGGCAGGAGCAGTAGCAGGAAGGGACAGACACAAGCACCATTAAGGAGGCACATTAGACCACAAGGCTGAGTTACAAACTAGACATAGGGGTTGAGAGAAGAGATCTGGATGATGCCAGAATTCCTGCCATCAGAAACTGGATGGGAATGGGGTCCATGTATGGACGATGCCATAGTGACCAACTCATGGTTGACAGTGCTGTGGGCGGGACAAAGTCATAACCACATGTCTGGGGCTGGAGTCTAGGCTGAGGACCTGGACTAGGGTCCCATCAGAGAATTAGTGACAGCAAATTATTGATGAATCTGTGAAAGTGGATGAGGGTGTTTACGGTAAGCAGAGCAGAAGGCCAAGTGTTGAACCCTGGGCTCCCCTGCCATTTAAGGAGCAGCTGGAGGAAGGGTCCCGGGGGCGATGGAGGAGTCGCCAAACAGGAGAGAGGACGTCCAGGGAAGAAGTGGTGTCCAGAAACCCCAGAGAGGGGCCACTTGGAGGAGAGAATGCATGGTTAGCAGTGTCCCTGGCAGAATGTCACAGATGGTGAAGACCAAGGTGATCGTCACCACTCGCCTTGGTGAGAACAGGGTCAGAGGTAGAAGGCAGTGGCTTGCTGTGGGATCGGGAGGTGAGGGGGTGGAGAAACCTGGTTAAGGAAGACCCTTTTGAGAAGCCCAATGTAGAGGGAGCAGAGAGTGGGCACGGGACGAGGGCATTGCTTTTTCTTAGGCTGGGGGGCCCGGAGCATGACTCGTCATTGAGGGTTCTGAGCAGGAGAGGGAAACGGTCTGATTTTCTCTTGTGAAAAAGATAAGTAAGGGGCCTGCAACATGACTTCCAGGTTTTTGCCTGAGTAACCGGGAAGTCTGGGGGAGAAGCAGGAACAGGTTTTGTGGAGGGGGAAGGTGTGGAATCATTTCGTCTTAGGGACGTTGAGTTTAAAATACTTGTTAGAAATGCAAATGAAGATATCAAGGAAGCCGTTGAAAACGTGCATCTGGCGTTCAGGGGAGAGGTTTGGGCTGGAGATACAGATCCAGGAGTCATCCACGAACACGGAGCATTTCTGTGTGAGAGAGTAGAGCTGGAGATATTGGCTCAGCGTTATCTTCTCTGGTGGAGTCTAAATGCTGTAAAAGCAGGGGCCCGTCTGCCTTGCACGTGGCTTTGTGCCAGTGCCTCGAACAGTGCCTGGCATAGAGCAGGTGCCCAATGAATGCTGAGATTAAAATGAGTGTCGTAGGGGTTGGTTAGGTCAGGGAAGGGAGAGGTATGAATGTGGCGAGGGCCATCCTGTGGGCAGGAAGTTCTTGGTTCCTAGTTACTGTTCGGGAAAGAATGGTCACGAGCCATTCCTGAGTTTCCCACTGCCTGGAATTCCCCACCTCCCCCAGGCTCTGGACCACCCCTCCTCCGCCGGAAGGTGGAGAGGCTGCTAAATCACTGGAGTTTCACTAAGTTGATGGGCTATTGGAGACGAGGGGGCTGGGGTGAGCCTGGCAGGTCTCCCGTTGGGGGAACCCATGCGGGACCCCGGTGACCATGTATTTGACTTGCCTTCCCTGTGCATATAAACCCGTGGCTTGGATCCTTGCCGGGGTGGAGGTCAAGTTAGAAAAACACGTTTGTTTTTTGTTTTTTTTTTAAATCGTTTGCTCATTCGGAATTTTCTCACCGCTCCTCTCTTCTCCAGGACTTCTAGCGCTTTCTCATCCACCCAGATGGGAATTTTTCTGGGGTTTGGAGATGCATCTTAAGTGCTTCCTGTTCCTTTTCAGTTCCCCTGGCATGACTGGCAGGCTTGGCAATTCAGCGCTTTGGCGGTTCCTGTGGGTCTGTGGGGGGTCTCTGCCCTGGTCTCCCGCCTTCAGCAAAAGCCCCCTTTGAAGTTTTTTTTTAAGTTTATTTATTTATTTTGAGAGAGAGAGGAGAGAAAGAGAGAGAATGAATGGGGGAGGGGCAGAGAGAGGGGAAGAGACAGAATCCCAAGCAGGAGCTGCACCATCTGGGTGGAACCCGATGCAGGGCTCCATCCCACAAACTGTGAGATCATGACCTGAGCCAACATTAAGAGTTTGATGCTTAACTGACTGAGCCATCCAGGCATCCCTGCACAAGCCCCCTTTAAAACCAGGGTTCCCAGCGAGCTGCCTCCCTAGACACCCGCAGCCTCCTTGTCCTTTGCGAGAGTCACTGGGGGTCCTGGTTGGCTGTTACAGTCCCATTTCCTCATGTCCGGAGCCAACTTCCCCTCCAAAGACCCAGACTGGGGATCACTTCTCTCTGTGAGGAGAGGGGAGGGGCATTTGTCAGATCACATCCTGTCCTGCTTTCCTCTTGTCTGACCCACAGCAGCTGGAACCGCCAAGCCCCCTTGTGCCTCTTCCTTCCCTGGCCGTGACTTAGTGGTTAAAGCCTGTTCAGAAAAATAGTTACTTTTTAAAAAATTGAAAATACTGAAAATTAAAAATTTGGCATACAACATCGTGTAAGCGTAAGGTGTACCATGTAGTGATTTGATACATTTATCTATTTTTGTCAATTCTTTAGCTGACCTGAGCCTGGGTTTCTTCATTTTTTTAAAAAAAGATTTATTTTAGGGGTGCCTGGGTGGCTCAATTGGTTGAGCATCCGACTTCGGCTCGGGTCATGATCTCATGGTTTGTGAGTTCAAGTCCCGCGTCGGGCTCTGTGCTGACAGCTTGCAGCCTGGAGCCTGCTTTGGATTCTGTGTCTCCCTTCTCTCTCTCTGCCCCTCCCCTGATCATGCTCTGTGTTTCTCTCTCTCTCAACAAGATAAATAAACATTAAAATTTAAAAAAAAAAGATTTATTTTAGAGAGAGCGCATGTGCACATGAGTGGGGGAGGGGCAGAGAGAGGGAGACACAGAATCTAAAGCGGGCACCAGGCTCCCAGCTGTCAGCACAGAGCCTGATGTGGGGCTCGAACTCATGTACCAAGAGATCATAGCCTGAGCCGAAGTCGGACGCTTAACCGACTGAGCCACCCAGGCGCCCCAAGGGTTTCTTCATTTCTACAGCGGGAATAATAATACCTGTTGGGGTTGTTTCAAGGATTAAATAAGATAATAAATTCAAGGGCTCCCAGCAGAGGTTTGGACAGCTGCAGGCACCAAATGTTGATCTCCTGGCTCTTCCCTTCTTTCCCCTTAGTCCCCGTCCCCTCTTCTTCTGTGTCCTGGCTATGAAACTGTCAGGAGGAGTCACCGAAGCCCGGCCAACATCCGAGCGTTGAAAAGGCTGTGTCATATTCGGTTAACTTGTCCCAAGCTGCGGGCTGGAGGGCGGAGGGTGGCTGCCCTTCTCCTCTCGTGGGCAGTCCTGGCTGGCTCGTCCCCAGCGGACCGACCATCCGAGTTCGTGTAGACTTGAGGCGGTTTCTGAGATGTGGAACGTCTAGCGCTCGTGCTAGGCTCTACCTCCCCTGTCTGTTCTGACCTCATCCTGCATGAGCTCCGCAAGTCTTATGGTCCCAGGTTTGGCCGTGGGCCCTGGTTCTAGACTTTGCCAGCTGGGTTACTGCTTTGCTCTCTTTCTCCCTACTCGGCTAGGGGCGTCCCTCTCCACCCCCTTGGGGATGGTTCGGAGCTGCACGCATGTGGCCCTGAAGCTGTCAAGGCACCAGCGTTGGCTCCCTCACACCAGCGGTCACTGCCGGCCGCTCCCAATCACTTTCGGGGTCGCTGCCCCGCACCACCGTGCCGTATGCGAGTCAATTAGTGTGCATCTCCCTGGGAACGCGTCCTCAATCAGGCTCTGCTGTGAGATTGTCACGGCTCTCTCACGGCTGTACCTGTCAGCTCTTGGCTGACCCCGAGGCGCAGATCTCTGAGAAGCAGCTGTCGTTTCTGCACTGCCAGGGGCTCAGACTGTGTCTCTGAACCCTTCAGATCAGCTCTAGGAAGCCAGGCCCTTAGTCCAGCAGCCTCACTTGTGTCAGCTGTTGCTACATACTGCCCCCCCCCCCCCCAAAGGGCCCATGTGAGCAGAGCCCCTCCGGCATGGATGACCTGTGGAATTTGAGGCCTTTGACTCAGAAAGACCTGTTTTTCATTCCCGAGTCTGCCATTTACTCATAGTGCAACCTCAAGGCCATTAACCACCCTCTCTGATCTTGCTCCCTTTATGTGTGGAGGTGGGAGGGCAATACCTTCCACATAAACCCACCAAAGGAAAAGCACTGACCACAGTGCAGGTGTGGTGCTGAGCCAGAATCTGGCGGGAGCGGACCCTGCCCTTAGTTTCCTTGCTGTGGGACCGTAGTTCATTTTCTCTTGTCTCCCTGGTGTGAGACAGTGTCAGAGGTAGATGAGATGATAATAGGCAATGACAGTCATGATTCGACCTCTTTTTTTTTTATAAGCCTGGGACAAGTTAACCAAGTTTGACCCAGCCTTTTACACGGGGTTCAGTCCCACCCAGCTTCACTAGACCATTGAGGGTGGGGCGCAGGGACTTGGTGACTTTGTCTCAGGATGGAAGAGAAGCCTCTTTCACAGACTCCTCCTCCCCTCTTTGCCTGAACACCTGGGGGCAGTGGACCGACCCCCAGGCTGGGCCTGGCCTCCGGAGGCCCCCCCTTCTCTAGTGGTGAGCTGGAGTTTTGGGAGAAGCCTCTAGGTGTTTTTGAGTTTCCACTTGGTCATTGAGAAATGGGGATTTACATGTCTATCTAATGGGGGGGGGTGCGCTCCAATCAAATAATGGGCACAAATACTGATTGCAGAAACCAAAGTGCTGAGTGTGTAGAGGTGGGAATGTGGTTATTATGGGACTTTTAGGGAAGAGCTAGGTCAGTGCCCTTCTTCTCTTTTGGGGGGCATGGGATGGTGCAGAAAGGGTAAGTTTTGATGGTAGATGGTGGGGAGTAGGATAAGGGTGGGGGGACCAGTGAGGGCCCTGGGCATAGGGGCAAAGGGGGTGTGTAGACAAAAGGCCCAGTGGGCCCAGTGCCCAGTCATCTGGGGTTCAGCTTGCCTCTCCTGGCCTCACCCCTGCTGCCTGGCTGCATTGATTTACTTGAAAGTTTTTAATGGGTTATAATTGGAAAAGGCCTGGGTGAGATTTGCATATTGATTTGACATTTAAGTATATGATTAAATAAAAGCTGACTGAGGTCATCACTTGACTAAATTGGCTTAATGAGTGTTGATTACCCTGTGCATGTTAATTTCATTTGCCCTGATTACACCATCCATCTTTCCCAGCGATCTCTTAGCACCTTTGACTGAATTGTACTTGTTGGGACGAGGAGCAAGACAGGGGTCAGTGGGGGTGGTCCCTGGTCTGTCCGCCTGTCCATCTGGCTGAACGCGGAGTCCCAGAGCTTCTAACCCCCTTGTCGCATGTCCTCTCCCACCTTCTTCCTCCTAATCACAGAATCTGATGATCGACTCTTTCTAAGCAGGAATGTCACGCTCTGCTGCCAGAGAAATCAGGCAGGCGATTTCTGTGAGGGGCGAGCTGCGAGAAGTGTCCTCTCTCCCCCCACCATACCCTCCCCTTCCCACACATTCACAAGGACACACCTTCCTTGGGTGGCCTCTGGGGCCTTCTTCCACAGGTGGGCAGCATTTCTGAAGATGGGGATCCCCACAGCTGCCTTCCATACCTTCTGTTTGCCTTTCCAGAGCCACTCTGCCCTACTCCACCCTGCTCACCCCCTGTGGACTCATGAATGGACTCCTTTGCCCCCCTGACTTCCTGTTGGGCTCAGGCAATGGGGATCCCCCAGCAGGAAACTGGAGGGAGGGAGGAGAGTGAGATTGGGCTATTTCTTGCCTGGTTTCTTCTCCCTGCTGGCTGAACAAAGGGCTGGGTTTCCGGCATCCCGCTGGCATCCAGGCTCATTCTCTGGGTACCATTGTCATCCCTCTCCTTGTCCCCGTGGCACTAGGGTGGTGACAGAGTACCGTGTTCCCCTCACATGAGCCAGAAGGAGGGAGCTGCCCGACCCCCAAGGCTCCCCTAAGCTCTGCCCACACCTTTGTAAACAGACCCTTCATAAACTCTCCTGAAATCACCCAATTTGAGTGTGCCATCTGTTTCCTGCTGAGACCCTAACTGCTACAGCAGGCAACATATTTTCCCACTCAAAAATCAGGACACGTGGTTGACAAGTCCAAGCGTGACTCAGGGCCTGGGACCCAGCCCACATCAATCCTGCAGGATGGCTCTGCGTCCCGAGCACTGGAGGGGGCTTCACCCATGCAGACTCCGCCGTCACCATCCTGCCTCCTCCCGCTGCCCCTTCTCTGCACTGGCAATGCCAGCTACTCTGACCTCCCCAGGCCACCCCCCTCTTGCTCTCGCCACACACCCTCACCTCTGACTTATTTGGAAAAGAGGCCACTATTCTGTAAGGCTCTTTAATGCTTTGTCCTTTCTCACCTGGGACAGTTCATCTTTTGGGGATCATATTTTCTGCGTCCTGTCCAAGATATGTGTCCTCACCTCTGCCTGGTTTCCTCTCCCATCCACTTTCTGCAGGGGCCCCACCGTGGCACCTTCACCTCTCTTGCCTCTTCCCTGAAGCAGGGACAGATTTCTCCCTCATGCCTCATCCTCTCCTCCACAACAGGCAAACTCTTGGCCAAGCTGTGTCAACTCACTTGTTCGGCTCCTTCAGCCTTTCGGTGCCCCCTTCTGTAGGAGGCTGCTCCTGCCAGGTCACCACTGACCTCTGCGGTGGTGCCAAGGGAGTCCTCTCTGGTTCTGTTCCCCAGGCAGGCAGGGGGTCAACAAGAGCAAACCCCTCTCTCCTTCCCTGGGCCAGCGTGGAGATTATCTCCCCGCCAGTTGCCCAGCAGAAGGGGCTTTGGACTTGGGAAACTGGGAAGATGAGCTGAGATGTGACGTTATCCTGACACACCTGCCTGGGTTGGTCAAAATCAGCTGGCCAGTCAGCAGACATCCCCGTGTGGAACCCACCTTTACCCCACGAGGCTCCTGGACACAGTGCCACGAGTTTCTCTCTGTTATGTAGACTTCCTACCCATGCTCTCCCTCCAGTGTCTAATGGGCCATACATTCCATTCCATACAATCCCTTCCTCTCCATCCCAGACAACACGCCTAGTTCTGGCCTCATCATCTCTTCCCTGGCCCATTGCCACAGACCTTCGGGGTGCCCCTTGTCTGCCAACCCTCCATCTTATCCATCCTCTGCTCATGGCGGCCAGAGAGGTTGTCCTGAAACACAAATCTGATCCTGTTATTGCCCCTCTGCTTGAAGCCCTTGGTGGGTTCCCATCACCTACCAGTGCAAGACCAAACTTTTTTTTTTTTAGAGAATGGGGCAGGGACAGAGAGGGGGACAGAAGATCCACTGGGGGCTCTGTGCAGACAGCAGAGCCCTATGCAGAGTGCAAACCCACGAACCGTGAGATCATGACCTGAGCCGAAGTTCAACACTTAATCAACTGAGCCATCCAGGCGTCCCAAGACCAAAGGTTTTTAGCCTGGCATGGCATGGTCCTAGGGAACTCCTATTCATCCTTCAAGGCCCATTCAGTGGTCTTCTCAGTAAAGTTGTCTCGACCTCCAGACCCAGCAGAGTTCCCATCCCCTCCTCTGAGCCCCGCACCACCCGGTTCTTATCTCTGCCAGAAAACGCATGACAAGGTATCATAATGGTCTGTACCTACATCTGCTTTTTCCATTGTCTGGGAGCCGGAAATCACCGCTAATGTGTCTTTGTAGCCTTAGGGTCCAGGACAAGACCTGGCAGAGGGAGTCATCTATTCATTTAAAAAATATGTGTTCGGGCTTCCTACAGAAATCATTGTTCTAGGATAAGGCACTGGGGTACAGAAACAGACAAAAATCCCTGCCCTCCTGAGCTTATGCCCAAGCATCAGGTGGAAGGAGGCAGACAATGAACAAAGAAGATGACTTTTTTTAAATATATAATTTGTTGTCAAGTTGGCTGTCATATAGTGTATACAGTGTGCTCTTGGCTTTGGGGTACATTCCCGTGATTCATTGCTTACATACAACACCCAATGCTCATCCCAACAAATGCCCTCCTCAATGCCCGTCACCCATTTGCCCCTCCCCCAACCCCTCCCCCATCAACCCTCAGTTTGTTCTCTGTATTTAAGAGATTCTTATGGAAAAGAGAGACAAGTGCTGTGTAACTTTCTCTAGGTCACAGCAAACGAGTGGAAAAAGTAGGACTTGAACTCAGTTCTTTCATTCAAGTCTTTTGCACATGCCCCGCCCTCCCCACAGTTGTAAACCCAGGTTGCACACTTCTCTGGAAGATGTGACCTTGGGGCCCCTCCTCTAGCCCCTGTTGCTCCATCAGTAGAGGGGGTGGGGAAGTCATACTCACCTGCTTCCCTTGGGGGGACGGAGTTGGTGGGTGTATTAGTGTCCTGGGGCTGCCATAGCAAAAGACCACAAACTGAGTACCTTTGAGAAATGTTGAGAAACAAACATCTCTTCCCTCACTGTTCTGGAGGCTAGAAGTTTGAAATCAAAGTGTCAGCAAGGCCACGCTCCCTCTGAAGGCTGTAGGGAGGAATCCTCCCTTGCCTCTCTGTCCTAGTTTCTGGTCACCTCTGGCAATCTTTGGCGTTCCTTGGCTCGCAGCTGGGTCACTCCAGTCTCTGCCTCTGTGGTCACGTGCCCTTGTCCCTGTGTGTCTGTGTCTGTTCTCCTCCCGTGAGGACACCAGTTATATTGGATGAAGGGCCCACCCTTCTCCAGTATGACCTCCTCTCCTCTTATCTGACATCTGCAAAAACCTATTTCCAAAATAAAGTCATGTTCACAGGTACCACGGCTTAGGGTTTCAATGTATCTTTGGGGAACACAATTCAAGCCACTATAGCTGGTGTGAGAAGAAGAGAGAACAGGCAGGGGAGGCTTGGAACTGAAGATAGGAACGTTAGGCCCGTCTGGGCCTTGGGCCAGGCAAGATCTGGTTTCCTGTTTGGAGGCCCTGGGGAAGAGGTCACGGGCCTCCAGCTTCGAGCCCTGGGGAAGAACCACAGGGCTCCTGGCTCAACCCCACCTAGTGGGCTGTAGGTGGGGGTGACTCAGAGATAGGGCTGTCAAGCTCGAGGGTGTCCTAGAAACGCAATCCTGTGCTTCTAGCATATTTCCCTCACCTTATGGGGCCGAGAAATACAACATTTTTGGAAACTTGGAAAGCTTAGGTTAAAAAAAAAAACCAGAACCTTTTATTTTTCTTTATGGGGAAAAGAGAAATTTTGGGAAAATTGGAAACATACGCAATACTTATTTTTGTAGCGTACCCTTTTCATATCTAAAGTCACTCTCTCAAGTTAGGCGTGCAAAAGCAAACCTTATGTAATTTGGTTTGCTCAATCAAATTATCGTGTTTGGCAAATTCAAAAACTGTAGCTTGCTCAGACAATAATGACAAATTTGCTAACTGAGGGAAGTTTTCAGTGTTTTAGACTTTGTGACAAACGGCCCTCTGGGCAGCTAGCGAGCACCAAGCATGAGCTCCTCTGAGGTGAACAGAAAAAAAAACCCCAGTATCATGGGAAGAAGGACTAACACATGGAAACGCACATACCCGTGCACATACACGTGCACACACACACACACACACACCTATATTGTCTATAATAAAAATGCCATATACAATATCATGTTAATAATATTAAATAACAACAACTATGACTTGTTAAGCACCTGCTATCCTGTTTCACTTCACTTAACCCTAGGAGACCATGCTCTCCCCATTTTACAGAGGAGGAAACTGAGGTTCAGAGAGGTTAAGCCCCTTGCACAAGATTCCACAACAAGTAACAGGTTGTGGCTTCAGATGTATTCGGAGCTGAACTTCAGTTCACTTATCCGTCAAGACCTCCTTCTGTCATGACACCATAAAGCTATCAGCACAGTGAAGCCATAAAGCCGTAGAAACTTCTGTTTCTTCGATTTGGTATTGTCAACTGGGTGAGACAGCTCTGGCTGTCTTCTGCCTTAGGAAGTAATCTGAGAACATGAGGTACCTTGAGATACTACACGAACTAGGGCAGGGACAAGGCAAGGATCTTGGGCCCTCGGGGCATAGTTTGAGGATGCCAGACAATAGAGGCCAGGTGACCGCAGGGAAGGCAGCTGACGGGGAGTGATGCAGGCACTCCTGGGCCAGGAGCTGCCTGTGTCGGTCTCTAGGTCTCTATGAGGCCAAGGATGATGCTGGAGCCTGTCCCAGAGGTGGGCTGGGAAGAGGCTATTCTTGATAGAGCACTCCAAGCTTCCGAGATGTCCGGACCCTCCGTAGAGATAGAGCGGCACAGGTGAGGGTGGAGAGGGGGGTCCCCAAGGAAGCCAGGCACAAAATCTAGAAAGGAAGCTAAGGCAAAAACAGACCCATGTCCGGAGCACACCTTTTTGCCCCCGGACACCCTGTCCAAATCAGTCTCATTTATGACCCATATGACAGAGCTTTCTGCTTCTGAGCCTTTATTGTATTATTTTGTAGTGTCTCCAGTGGCTTCGGAGGAAGGCGGGTCCCCAGATCCCTGCCTCCTCTGGACTCGGTTTTCCTGCCCTTCCAACCTGGCAGTGACTGGCAGAGCTGACTTCCTCCTGGGCCACCCGTACCTGTCTGGCCCCCTGACTCCCCTTCCATGTCCCCTACGCCCTCTATCGCCCATTCTCTGGGCCCCAGGAGGCCCTTCCTCCAGGGGGGAGGGAGCTGGTTTCCTGGGCAACTGATGCAGAACGGGGGAGAGGGGGAGGAGGCTGGTATTCCTGCTGGTGAGGGCTTAGAGGAAGCATATGCCTTTCCGGCTGCCCTGTGAATTATTCAGCGGCCGTGAGAACTGACTCACTCCCAGTCTGCCATCTTCTCCTGAAACCTTCTTGCTCTCTCCTCCTCAACAAGCCCTCTCTACCTCTGTCCTGGGAGACTTAAACCCCTGTCTGGAGCCTCTACCCTCAGAATGTTCTTCTCCGGGTATCTTTAAATCTCCTACCCCTATTTATTATTACTTATTCTTTGGCTCTCTCCTTTGAGCCACTGTCTGGCTGTTTTCTCCATGCTAATCCTTGTGCTCAGTGCACAGATGTGGAAACTGTACCCACTTGGGTAGGTGAAATAATGTGTCCCGGATAATACAGTTATGAAGCGACAGAGTCAGAATTAAACTTGGGTCTGACTCCAGAGCCTGTGTTCTCGGGTCATGGGAGCAATGGAGAAGATTCTCTACAGAGTCTGTCCTGGGGCCACCTTGCGAGCTGGCAAGAGGGTGTTAGATAAGGCAGGTGAGGCTGGTGCAGTGTTTGACCCTGTGGGCTGTGGTTCTGAATCTAGAACCTGGTCCGGGTGTCACCAGTGAAGCAGCCCTTCTACCTCAGGTCTGTTGCAGGTTTGGCCAGAGCAGAGGTTCCTTAGAGGTCTTCTGGTCTGGCCACCTCCCAGAGGAGCAGGGCCAGGCCCAGGGCCAGGCCTAGATGCCTTGCCGGCAGCCCGAGGGCCTCTCTCCCCTGCACCCTGGCAGTTCTGAGGAGAGGAAACCCTGCTCTGGGGGTAAAGGCTGCTCAAAGAGGGGCCCCAGGGGAGACCTGGGAAAAGGGTCCAAGGAACCATGACCCAAGATGGCGGCAGCCATGGAGGCTCCAAGGGTGGTCTCTGGTCAGGCCCCAGGAAGCACCCTGGGAAACGTAGCAATGCTCCACAATCCAGGTGTGGACCTGAGTGGCCCTCATGAGGGGTCCACGGGCTGTGACCACCCAGGGGCCAGCGTTCTGAGGTGCAGGCAGACGTGCTGTGCTTGGAGGCCAGGAAGGGGCACTCTCCCTGGCTCACTCAGGGACCGGAACACACGTTGCAATTTTTTATCTAGTAGGTGGGGCTTCCTGTCACCTAGGGACGCCTCCCTGAGACGTTATATGCTGGCCTCTCTGGAGGGACAGGGCTCTGGAATTTGTTATTCTCCCCGTTCCATGTGCCTGATATAGTCGGCACGGATAGTCTCATCTCCCATTATGTTCCCAAGTGGCTCGTGACCCACCCAGAGTTGCCAGCGGTGATGTTTTTCTGCTTTAGACTCAGTTCAATTCAAGAAGGGTCATCCTCATTGACATTTTAAAAATGAGCCACCATGGGGGAACAAGGCTTGGGTCGGTTAGTAGACACTTCCAGGTACCCCTGAACCTTTGCTCACAGGGTTCTGCTGTGATGAGGTTTAGATCTACGGCTGGTGAGGGAAGGTGCAGAGCCTGGTGCTTGGAGCAGAGGAGTTAGCCCCCTCAGGTACGTCCTTTGCTCTCTCGAATGCAATGGCTTCAGGGCTCCCCATTCGCCAATGTGCCAAGCCTGGGCTTTTCTTGGCTTGAGGTTGTCTATGATTTTGATGTCTTCCAGTCGTCACTGGGACCTCCCTGGCCTCCAAGAACCCCCCACTACCACTGTGAAGCAGTCATCCCTGATGTCTACCTCTTCCCCACCCCCCTCACCCCTGGCCAAGGCTTATCTTGTGCCAAAGCAGTAGGCAGGTCCCCTCCCAGTTTCCTGTCCCTGGGGACACAGTCCCCATTTGAAGCTGTCCCTGAGGGGGGGTATTCTCTTCCAGTCCGGATGGCCGTCCCTGGGTGGACTGTGGGGTCTGTCACCTTGAACCTCTCCATGGTTCTGGATAATTGTGAGCATTTAATGTTTTCCCAACTCTATGCATTGTAAAAACAAAACCAGAGAAAACAAAACTCCAATTGTGTGTGTGTGTGTGTGTGTGTGTAATATGTGTGTATGTGCAGTTGAATTTATTAAATAACAAAGCTTGGGGCACCTGGGTGGCTCAGTCGGTTGAGCGTCCAACTTCGGCTTGGGTCATTATCTCACGGTTCGTGGGTTCGAGCCCCGCGTCGGGCTCTGTGCTGACAGGTCAGAGCCTGGAGCCTGCTTCCAATTCTGTGTGTCCCTCTCTCTCTGCTCCTCCCCTGCTCATGATCTGTCTCTCAAAAATAAATAAATGTTAAAAAAATTTAAAAAAATATTAAATAACAAAGCGTAACAACTAATCTCTAATGACTACATATAAAAAGTGATGGCTAATTTAGGGCAAGAAGTAGAAATGGCCAAGCATCTGGGCAAATCGGAAAGCCTCACCGGCCCCTCCGCTGGCAATAATTAAGCCTAATTTTATTTTGACTCTCAACTTCCCTCATTCCCAGGACAATTTAATTTTGGCTTCTCTGAGGCTTGTCTGAGCCCCTGAGACCTCTGGTCAGCTAGACGAGGTGTTAAACCCTGAGCCTTTGCTTTCTGCAGCTTTAACTGCCCCGGCGAACCTTATCTGTGATTGCTTTCTGCAAATCCTGGCAAGGCCTTTGGTCCCCTTTGTCTGGGCTCACAGTCCCTTCCTCTGCCCGCTTTCGCTGTGAAAAACGGACGAGAGAGGGGATCATGCTACACACGGGCTGCATTTTCCAAGGGCTGTCTTTTTTCCAATTATAAAAAAGCGTTTCCTCACCCTGACCCCTTCTCCTGGCCAAACTTCTCAACCTTTGGAGAGGTGTCTTGTCTGTAGTCCCCGTCTGCTTTTAATTCTTGAGGTCATCCATTAACCTCAAGGCCTCATGGCACTTCTGCTCAGGCAACCCCCTCTTTGTGGAACACTGCCCTCCTTTATGGAGGTTTCGAGTTAGGGCAAGTACAAGTTACCGCAGACTTAGGGTTCTGAAACATGATGAAAAGTGTGTACTGACATTTTAAAATGAAAATGTATGCCTTCCCCAGAGGGAGATGTGACCATTGGGTATCTGTGATCTGGTGGAGGATGTGCTACAATCTAGGGTGTCTTAGGACCTTCAAGGGTGCAGGCCACAGACCCCCACTCCTTTCTGCCACCCCTCCCCCCACCCTCCCCCCAGGACCTTGTTGCTGTCTGCCCCAGAGCCTGGCAACCTTTAAGTCTCAGGGCAGGAGGGAAGTTGGGAAGGAATTAGAAGCAAGACAGGAGAGAGGGAGGGACAGCGCCCTAAGCTCATTTCAGACCAAAAATTGTTTGTTTTTTTTTCGGTGCAAATAGGTGGTTTTATTAAAGTGCAGGTACAGGACCTGTGGGCAGAAAGAGCCACCTCAGTTCAGGTCAATTTTTTTTTTATTAATCTTTTTCAATGTTTTTTTTTTTTTTTTTTTTTTTGAGAGAGAGAGAGACAGAGTGTGAGCGGGGGAGGGGCAGAAAGAGAGGGAGACACAGAATTTGAAGCAGAATCTGAGCCGTCAGCACAGAGCCTGATGTGGGGCTCGAACTCACAAACCATAAGATCATGACCTGAGCCGAAGACGGATGCTCGACCGACGGAGCCACCCAGGCGCCCCTATTCAGGTCAATTTTTAACATTCACGAAGCACTTGCTGAGTGCCAGGCTTAATCTAAAGTGTTGGAAATTCAGAGCATGACCAGCCATATAATTTGTGGGGTGCAGTGCAAAATGAAAACATGGGGTCCCTGGTTCAAAAAGTATTTAAAAATTTCAAGATGATGATGCTAGAACACTAAATCAAATGCGTGTGAGGGAGGGGCTAGACACACCCCAATGTGCCGAGGAATATAGTTAGAAAACCCTTACAAGAGAGCCCAGGGCAGGGACCTGGTGCAGGTGGTTCATGTCTGGACGATCTCAGGGAGTGGGGAAACTAAGGCAGGGAGGGGAGAAACCATAGGAGTAAGTTATCAAGGTTGCTTCTGGGGCCAATGGGAGCATGATCCCATAAAATGACCTGAGCATGTTCCAGAACCCTCCGCCTGAAGGATGAGAGCCGAGATGTATTTTCCCAACCTCTTAACCCCACTGGTTGAAGGGAGCCCCTGGGGACACTAGCTTTTCTGCATTTCTGAGTTGAGTTTTCCTACAATCAAGTGAGCTCCTAAGCTCCTGGAATGTTTGAAAGGGTCCTGGGGGGAAGCAGAGAGATGCCTGGAAGGCCCCTTTGAGATGGGACTTTTCAGTGCTGTGGACCTGAGCTTGCAGAGAACTGGCCACACTGCAGGAGGGGCTGACATCGCAGGTGGGCCGAGAGGGGGTGACACCCGGCTCAGAGGCGTCTGTTCCAAAAACTTTTGAGCAGGGGAGGGACACGTCCATTTTCCACGTTGGGGACTCTTCCATGGCATCTGGTGAGGAGACAACCACCAAAAGAGGGGACAGGAGCTGCCCCGTCTGTGCCCCCACACCCCTCGTAGGCCCCTCCCCCGCTCTCAAAATTACTTCGGCCCACCCTCCGGGGACCTAGTTATTTCCTCCTGCTGCTGCACTATCAGGGGCCAGGCCCGGGGCTGATTAGATCTCCTGGGCCAGCAGCCGGTGGGCCCGTTTGTCACAAGTCACTGCCTAAGCAGCCTGGCGCCTTCCCATTTGTCACCGGCATCAGCACTCACGCAATGACCTGCCTGGAGTTTGAGAACGGGTCCCGGACGGCCAATGTGGATTTCCAATTTAGAATTTCTGTCCATTTAGCAGAGAATCACCCCTAAAGAATACCATTTGCGGAGCTGACAAAGGCCAAATTAGATTTCCGATTCCACTGCTGAGTGTCGGTGACAGGCGGAGGGCAACAAAACAGCGGAGGGGAGACTGCAAACACCAGTTAGCAGGAAGACGCTGGCTTGTCCTCTGGCCCACAGCCCCTCTGGGCCTTATTTCTCCAGCTCCCTCTGCCCTTGACTCCGTGAACGTTCTTAGCCCCGGTCTTTGTCTGCACCTCTTCTGGCCTATATCTGTCACTCTGCATTCCAGGCACCTTTCCTCGGTCCCCTCACCCTCTCCCTCCCTTTGCTCCTTGTGACCGTGTTTCCCTGCGCCCCGCTCCTGGACCTCTTTTTCTGGGCTCCGCCTCATCCTCTGTCCACTTTCGGTGGCCATCTGATCATCGGATGGAAGCCTCTATTCTATGCGATCAGACGGCTGTGGCAGAGATGATGTCGCATGCTCCCCAGATCCTATTGTATTCCTTCCTTGGGAAGACCCTGAAAAAGGATAATATTAACTTGAGGCTCAAAGCATGAACAGAAGCCAGCCATGGGATGCAAGGGAGAGAGCATCTCAGGCAAAAGCTGGGATCAGTGTTCTAAGGGGCAATAGTTGGCTCTGGGGACTGACAGAGGCCGAGATGACTGGCTGTGCCAGGTGGAGTTATTGTTTCCAACTCTGTACCCCCTGTGGCTGTATGATACATCCACACACCTGCAGTGGCCAACTGGCCGCAGGAGCGCATTTCGCCATAGTTTTCATGCGGGGCTTGCTCATGTGACTTGCTCTGGCCAATGAGATGTCGGTAGACGTGATGCAAATAGAAGCTTGGATTCTACTTGGGTGGTTGGCTTGTGGTCTTGGGCTCTGCCATTGCTAAGAGAAAGACATGCCCCAGAGTGCCCTGGAAACCTGAGAGACATGCATAGGGCTCTACGCTCTCCTCTGAATCTGCCTCTTAGGGTCAGATCGGGCTCCTGGGTCCCAGGCTCGTCCAGCCAACTGCCCTCCACTCACCATCCTGCCTCCTGCCCCTGGTGCTCTGTGGGTGGGTCAGTGTTGTTTCAACCGTGTTGGGTCCCAAAGGTTGTCTTCACCTCCGGTATGTAATCAGTTCCCAGGTCCTGTCAAGCTGACGTCCTTAAGAGACCTGACTGAGACCCTTCCTCCTCCTCTTCCAATATCTCCCAGGAACCTTCTCTGATCTTCTAGAGAGACAAGCCCCCTATCATATGCTTTTATGCTTCTCTGTTCTTCTCCTGGGCAGCACTTGATTACACTTGCAATGAAATACATCATCATATATTTACTTTTTTTAGTGTCTATATTCCTGCTAGGCTGTGAGGCAGGGGCTGTTTCTGTCCTGATTGTCTGTGCATCCCCAGCACCTGGCACGGGAACTGATACATGGAATTATGTACGGAGGGCATAGGCAGCGAGGGGGAGGGGCTCGAGATTGGGGAGCAGTGGGGCTAGTGCCCTGGTGTTTGGCCCTTGCACAGAGGAGCACTCTGTATGCTCGGGTGCAGACCCCGGAAACTCTTTGCCGGGGCTCCCCCCCCTCAACGCCCGCGCATCTCTGAAAACAGCGGCTGCCGAGGCTTTTGTTCTGTGACAGGAGGCGAAGCAGCTACAAGGTCCTTAATCACCTCTCCACAAACATGGGGAAGCCTCATTAATCCCGGTGAGCGGATGATCTATGGTTTCCAGCTCAGGTCTCCGGTGGACCAGCCTTCCTCTGCAGAGGCAGGAGCCCCATGCACAGTGGCTGCCCATCCCCTTCTCTCCTGCACTTGACCTGCCAAGACTTGGTAACGGGACCCCTGGTGGGGCTCTTGGCCCAGGTGAGACCTGGACTGACACCAGGACCAATCCTCCACTGTGACCATTGCTCCCCTACCCCGTGGGCAAAGTTCAAAAGCTGCACTATATCTGGTGCTGCAGGGGAAGCGGCACTCAACGCACTGTTGTGGGAGGTAGGTGTGCGTGTGCATGTGTGCAATCTGGTTGCATGGGTGGTTGAACTCATGAACTCTGGAGCCAGACTAAGTTAAAATCCCAACATTGGCACTCAGCAGCTATGTGAGCTTGGACGAGTCCCGTGTCATCTCCATGCCTCTGCTTTCTCATCTGTTGAGTAGGGATAATAGTGGTGCCTCCTCATGGAGTTATTATGAGAGCAGGTAAGTTAAGGTATGGAAAGGCTAGGTGTAGATCTTCCTCTGTCGGAACTGAAACATTTCAGAAGCCCTATTCCTTCTCACCCCAAACCTCGGGGCTTGAGGGTTGCTATGGAAATGGGTGGAGGAGCAGAGATGTCACTGTCTCCTCCTTGGCCAGGGTTTTGGGTCCTTCTTGGAAGTGAGACTCTAATTTCCTCAGCTCCCTTTCCCACGTCCCTCCCCCCACCCCCACCCCCCAACTATGTAGCTACATCTTCTGCCTTCATGGCTGGAACCAGAAGCCAGGAACTCAGGGTTCCCATCCTGGTTTTGCTTCTGACTTGTGCGAACCAGAGAGATTTGCTTTTCCGCTAGGCTTCAGTTTCTCCATCTGCACAACGAAGGAGTTGGCCTAGAGGAGACACGAATTTTATTTTATATGTCACTTCAGGTCAATTGGCAGAAGCCAGAGACCTGGGTTGAGAAGGATTCTGAAGCTGTGTTCACACTCTGTGGGAAAAAGTACCTGGGATGGATGAGTGATGTCAGCAGTGGACATGGGATGGGAGAGTGGTGCTCTGTGCATCTCGTACTTACCATCCTTAAGCTAGACGCTTAATTTCTGAGGGGTCCACCTTCTTGATCTAAAGCTGTTCAGTGCTATGCATGTTCAAGACAAGAGTCATTATTAATCTAGACATAATCTAGGCATTAGTCCCAGGAAGCCACTGTTTGAGGGGTTTGAGGGGGAAAGGAGTCTTCTAAAGCTCTGTCCCCATTTACCCATAAAGGTAGTGACCATGAAGGAAAGAGAGACTTTGGCTCCAGGGAGTGGAACCCACACAGGGTTGGGAAGTGCGTGGGCAGGAAATAACTAGCCTGGGAGGGGCCGGGATAGTGAGCACCGTGAGAGTCCATGGAACGCGCAGTGCTGGGAGAGTTACCTGGGGCTGGAGGGGGAGGGGATAGACAACAAGAGCAAGGGAGCCAAACTTACAGGTGTGGTTGGGGCTGGCTGTGCCCGGAGAGGGGCTGGTGGAGGGGTTGGGGCTGAGGAGGCCTCTCTGGGAACTCCTTCCTGAGCACTCCAGCTCAAAGCCCTGTCATATTGGCCTCCTCTTAACAGAACTGTCTCCTGGACCTTGGAATTGGGAAGCCCAGGTCAGGAAGCTAAGGCCAAGAAGAACTGGCTGGGCTTGGGCTGTAGCCTTGAGATTGGAAGCTCTGAAAGTAGAAGGGTTTTTTCTGGAGCCTCCTTGGAAGTCTTGAGGTCATTACAGGTCACAAAGTATGGAAGAGGTGAGGACAGAAGAGTGTGAATAAGGGGCTGTATTCTTGGCGGTGGAGGGTTTTTTTGGAGGACATCTGTCACAGGCCGAAGGGTTTCCTAGCCTGCAGGCAATTTTAGAATCGATAAAGTTCATAAGCACAGAGCTCATCAACAATTAAGCTCATGTAACCATCTCTCTCTTTATAAATTCACTGAAAGTTAGGAGAATGAATTTTCATTGTTCTTTAAATTTATTGTCTGCTAACTCAATCACAGTTCTTTTAGTAACTTAATTGTTTCTGGATTCAGGAACTCCTAACTCAACGAAAGTGTCAGAAAATGAAGTTGATAGTTTAAAAAACTTTATTCCCTAGACAGCAAGGACCACTTCATGTCTTTAGACAAGGAGCCATTTTCTGTACTTAGGCCCTAAACACACAGGCACAGGGCCTGGTCTATGGGGCTACACAGCTGGGGTCACGTATCACTCTGGTAGGCAGACAGACCTGGGTTCAAGGTTCATCCTCTGCCCATCACTGCCACATGCCGGTTGTGTGACCTTGGGCAAATAACTTCGTCTACTCACGCTTCATTTTCTTTGCCTGTAAAATGGGTCTAATAATACCTACCTTGTAAGGTTGTATGATTTAGTAAGGTACATAACTGTATTTAAAGCATGCAAGGGCGCCTGGGTGGCTCAGTCGGTTAAGCATCTGACTTCGGCTCAGGTCATGATCTTGCAGTTCATGGGTTCGAGCCCTGTGTCAGGCTCTATGCTGACAGCTCAGAGCCTGGAGCCTGCTTCCCATTCGGTGTCCCCCCCCCTTCTCTCTCTGTCTCTCAAAAAATAAATAAATGTTAAAAATAATTTTAAAAAAGCATGCAACAGAAGATAGCCTGACATGTAGAAGGTGCTTAACAAATGGTACCTATTATTATTTCTGGAGTAAATGCAAATTCCCAGTAACATTTAGCTGCAGGAAAGCATGACTTCAGCAACTAATGCAGTAACACCTAGATACAATAACATAAATTCAGGAACACAGAGGTACAGCACTGCAACAATAGCCCTACTCATGATACAGAAATTGCCACTTATCTGTGGTTTTGATTTCTGCAGTTTTGGCTACCTGCAGTCAGTTATGGTCTGGAAGCAGATAATCCTCTCTCTGACATACCATCAGATGGTCAATAGTTGCCTAACGGTATGTCACAGTGCCTGCATCATTCACTCACTTCATCTGGTCGCGTAGGCATTGTATCATCTCACGTCATCGCAAGAAGAAGGGTGAGTATAGTGTAAGATATTTCGAGAGCTACCCCATTAACGTAGCTTTTATTACAGTATATTTTACGATTGTTTTATTTTCAGTTATTGTTGTTAACCTCTTACTGTGCCTGATCTATAAACTCAACTATATATTTTGGTACTGTCAAAGTTTCAGGCAACCCCTGGGGGTCTTGGTACAGATCCCTGTGGATAGGTAGAGACTAACGTATCAGAATCAGTTACACGGATACAGAAATAACATATAGATGCAGGAATGTAACACACAGCCACACATTATAACTCTTAGCCACACTAAGGTAGATAAATAACAAAGTAATAGAGCTACAATATCAACATACAGTATCACACAGTACAGTGATATATATGTTATAGTAATATATAGATACATAAAGTTAGATACAGTAAAAATAAATACTGTACGTTTCAACTAAGGTAATATTCCCTATAACAGATAGCTACAAAATTACATGGGTCCCATCATATGGTTACAGTGTCTTATGGGAACTGTAATGGATAAGTACAAGGACAGGCAGACAGAGGAATGCACAGTTAAAGACCTGTAGGAACACTGATATAGACAGGCAGTGTTGCCTCCAGCTTTCTCTCTGCAGTTGGAGTTTTTACACTTTTTGAGCCGTATCTTTTCTAACAGTCTTACAAAAGCTGTGGATACTCTTCTTAGAAAAAAAAAATACCTCCCTAAATGCATTTACAAGTGGCAAAATTTTGTACCCATATAGCCTTAGCTTTAGCCTGGTATTTAATGTTTAGATACCCTGGATTCAAATACTTGAGAAGCAGAGCAAGAAGGAATAATCTCTCAAGAGATCAGACTTCAGTCCACAGGCAGGGCAGGATCCAGGCTGTTGCCTCGGTCTTCTTCCTGCTTACGGGACTCTGATCTGATTTGGTATTTAGGTGCCCCAGACTCTCATTCTGCTGGGGCAAGCAGAAACCTATCTCCCTTTTTCTCTGATCATGGTTTCCATGTCCAGCTACTCTTGTTTGCTAATCTTGCCTCTGCTGAGGAGATCAGCTTTGTCCGAGCAAAAGTTTCTTTTGACCAGTGTCCTACAAACCCCAAAAGGTCAGCCCCCAGTAGTGCAGGCACAGGCTGGTTGGGTCTTTCATACAGGGATGTTAGCAGCTCCTGCAGCCTGGCTGGTGCTTGGGATGGCAGTGGAAGAGGAGTAACTACCTAGGGGCAGATGTTGTCCCCTGGAGCCAAACTGATAGACTTCTTCCTAATCATATCTCCCTGGACTGGTTTGGAGACCTGACTTGCTGTATTAGTTAGCTATTGCCGCATAACAAAATATCCCAAAAGTTAGTTTAAAACAACACACATTTATTATTGCTCCTGAGTTTGCAGGTCAAGTGGATGGTTCTTCGGATCTGGCCGCGTTTTAGCTGGACACACTCGTGCATCTGTGGTCAACTGGCTGGTCTAAGACTGGAGGAACTGGCCCAGTTGGGAGCTCTTTCCATGTGTCTCTCACATATCTCCAGCAGGTTTATCACAAGGCAGCATCAGGTTTCTGAGAGGAACAGCAGGGTTGGGAGGTGAAGAGGGTAGAGACAGAGACAGAGACAGAGAGAGAGAGAGAGAGAGACAAAGAGACAGAGACAGAGACAGAGATACAAGCCTCTTGAGGCCTAGGCTTAAAACTGGTGCCTGTTCACTTCTGCTATATTCTTTTAGTCACAGAAAAATCATAAGGTTCAAGGAGTGAAGAGACAGACTTCACTTCCTGATGGAGGGGCTGCAGAGTTACACTGCAAGGGTATTGGTACAGAGAAGAGTAGAGGATGGGGGACATTTTCATAATCACTCAACCACACTCGCTTTTTCAGGGGTCATTGCCGGGGCCTCTGCTAAGCTCTCGATTGGATACTTGAGTAGTGTGTGTGTTGCGGGGGCAGGGGAGATTTCCAAGCCCACATGCCTGATGCCTGGCTCCACGTGGGCAGCAGGGCACATCGTTGGGCCCTTAACTCTCACAAGCTCCTCCTCCTCTTGGCTAACTGGTCCAGGGTTACCCCACTTTGACCCCAAGTGGTGTCTCCACTGGCCTCCAGTGACCTGTGCCTTGCAGGATTTTCCCCAGACAATAAACTGGGCCACATTTGTCTCCTGGGAATTTGAAGTTGGGGTGCAGAGGTCTTGGGATAGTCAGTGGTGAATGGAGTCAGAGGGCTCATGATGTGGTCCCTGGGCTGGGGGAGAAAGCAGGGAGACTCAGAGAGAAGCAGGGAGGAGACAGACCACACGGGACCAGAAGGAAGGTGGAGGGAGGTGGAGGGAAAGGAGGCCTGGTCCCCATTTCCATAAAACTTTGGTGACCTTTATCTTCTGTTCTTGAAACCAGTGGAACCTCTGTCTCTCTATGATGGGGTCCTCACTTTTGCTTAAGAAGGTCTGATGGGGGTTCTATTCTTTTTAACCAGACACTGTTGATTACAGGACTCCCTTTGGGAGAGAGGGCAGGCCAGACATCTCAGTTTCCATGGCAGAGTGCTCAACTGGAGGGCACCCCACTGGGACCCCCAGTGCTCCCATGTACCCCTCCACCCATGCCAGTGCATCTGCCCTCCGGGGTCTCATGGAGAGCTCCACCATGACAGCACTAGCCCTTTAGATCTAGCTTCTGCCCTAAATCAGAGAGACAATTGGTATCTGACAGAAGGGATAAAATGGTCACTGACATTCGTTTCTGAACATACTAGAAGCTCTACCTTAGGAAGAGAGCCACATCACTCATCACAAAGACGATTTCTCTAAACTAGGTTTGAATGTTCTTATTTTTGTTTTCGTATAGGGCTGATCAAGAAACAGACACCTGAAGAGAATGTCTACACCTTCTTTTAAACTCTTGTTGAAAGTACTATCCTTTAAATAGCTTCTATATAGAGTCCTATGTGATGAAGTCCTTTAAAATTCACTGATAGATACATGTTATGAAGAGCATTTCATGAGAGAGACTTCTAAAATCCGATCTTTTCTCTTCTTGCCATGACTGCCATGGAGCTCATACCACTTGCAGACAGTCCTGATGGTGCCCATGTCTCTCTGAAAGTATTCTCTGGCTGGGGGAATGCGCTTTGCAACTTGAATTAATGAAGGATAAGACTTGATGGGCTTAGAACCGAGAGACTTCTGTCTCCAACTGGGGGGTTCTTTTTTTTTTTAAGTATTTATTTTTGACAGAGAGAGAGAGCAAGTGTGAGCTGGGGAGAGGCAGAGAGAGAGGGAGACACAGAATCTGAAACAGGCTCCAGGCTCTGAGCTGTCAGCATAGAGCCTGACATGGGGCTCGAACTCATGGACCGTGAGATCATGACCTGGACCAAAGTTGGATGCTTAACCGACTGAGCCACCCAGGTGCCCCCCAAGTGGGGGTTTCAACATAATCTTTTGGAAGGGGGATAAAAATACCAGAACTGCAGTGTACATTAATTTATTTAAAAACAAGAACCAAGTTCATCTTTATTAATAGTTAATATATGTATTGACACACTGGTGTCCTGTCATATGTCAGGCAGTCATGGGATGTAGAAGGGCCAAGGTAGATGGAGGGAGTAGTGAGGTCCCACAAGGCAATGGGGTTAATGGTGGTGTCTGGCCTTCTCTGGCATTTCTGGTTATACATTCCCAGTTTATACATAGCTGTTAAGGGATCTATGGATTATGCCATCTAATTTGGTTTTCAGTAAACTTTTAATTGAAGTATAATCTATATACAGAAAAGTGTATAAATCATAAGGATACAGATCAATGGATCTTCGAGAAGTGAGCACATGCATATAAACAGCACCCAGAATAAGAAACAGAAAAAGAAAAGAAACATAAAATTACCAGCATTCCAGATGCTATTTTTATGCCTCCTTCTTTTTAACTTATTTACCATTTTTTTAAAGTAGGCTCCATGCCCAGTGCAGAACCCAACGTGGGGCTTGAACTCATGATCCTGAAATCAAGACCTGAACTCAGATCAGGAGCTGCACACTTAACGGACTGAGCCACCCAGGTGCCCCTATGCCTCCCTCTAGTCACTCCCTGGCCCTGGTAACCCCTATCCTGATTTTAAAAACTGCATATTAGTTGTGCCTGTGCTTGAACTTTGTGTAAATGAAATAATATATTCAAATTCTTCTATTCAGCATTACATTTGTGAGGCTTCTTCATGTCACATTGTTTTTCTTTATTTTTCTGTATTTGCTTATTTTCTTCCTTTGTCAAATTGTTTTGGTAGTTCATTCATTCTCGCTGCTGTATAAATTCCATTGCACACATATATCTATTCCCCCATTAATGGACATTTCTGGTGATCCCAGTTTGGGCTATAATGAGCAGGGCTGCCAAGAACACTGTATATGTTCCTTTATGAGGAAGTCCCATTTCAACTAACATAACCCTCACAAAGTGGGCGATGGCTTTAAAATTTCCTGTAAAGATGCCGTGGATTGAAAATAATCCTCATGAATGCAAGCACAAGCAAATAGCTAGAAAATGGCAAGCCTGATAAGAAGATGTTAAGTCAATAGTGATGGTTCAATCAGATCCAATGTGAAATTAGACCAAAAAAAAAAAAAAAAAAAGGAGGGAATCTGAAGAAGACTTTGCTGAGCGGATTTCCACACGTGATCACTAGTGATAAGCCTTGGCATCTTTACTAATGAGAGTGTGAAGTGTCTGCAGTGAGCGAGTGTGCACGTAATCGGTGGCACACCACCGATTCTCTACTCGGGCACATAATAGGACTGACTTCTTGGCCTGGTTGGAGTTAAGTGTGGCCATGTGACTTGTTTTGGCTATTGAAATATGAGCAGACGTGACCTCCAAACAGAAGCCTTAAGAGCCAGTGTGCAATTCGTGACGTTCTCTTTTTGTTTTGCCACAAGGGCTGAGAATGTTCCGGAAAGAAGTGACTTGGTCTGTCTGGATCCCAGAGTGGCAGCGCTGTGGCCCAGAGCCCACCCACAGCTGACCTGTGGTGTGCCTGTGGCGTGAAATGAATCAGCATTGCTTTAAGCTGCAGACATTGGGAATGTTTGTTATCACAGCATAACATAACCTCTCCTTACTGATACAGAAATCACCTTAAAAATGAAGACCCACAACCCAAAGACAAACCTGTAATTTCTTTTTTTCAGTGATGTCTGAAGTTATGTGTGCTCCCTCTGGTTCTTTACACAACATTCTGATACTTCATGACAAATATTTAGATGCTTCTTTTGAGATTTTCTTACTTAATCATGAAAGTTTAAAAGCCACACACCATCAAGGAAATGCTTGTTTCACCTCAGGCAAAATGGATGAGATAATCCACAGAAACCAACCCAGGGACAAACTAAAATGCATTCCTTTGTCAGCAAATGTGGTTGGAAGATGCAGAGAGAATGCTGCTATAGATGTGAAGTGACAAATATTAGAATGCTCTGAGTGAAAGTGCAGTGGTTCCCAGCATGCCTCAGTCTGTGGTGTGCGCTAGATTGGGGCTTCAGTGATGAGATACACAAAGAGTTAATTTTTTTTTTAAGAGGTGTACCAAGAAGCTATTGTTTCAATAACCAGTGACTGTTTCGGGGCGCCTGGGTGGCTCAGCTTGGTTGAGTGTCCGACTCTTGATTTCAGCTCAGGTCATAATCCCAGGGTTGTGGGATTGAGTCCTGTATTGGGATCCATGCTGAGCATGGAGCCTATTTGGGATTCTCTCTCTCTCTCTCTCTCTCTCTTTCTCTGTCTTTCTCCCTCTCTCCCCTTCCCCGACTCATGCTCTTGCTCTCTCTAAAACAATTTAAAAAATAAAAATAAGAAAAACACTGTTTTATGGGAAAACAGTAGAACTGTAACTACTGATAGAGTGGATTCTTTCACTGCCACACATGATCCAGATTAAAGTTATAGAGATAGCTCCAAACATGCAATTGACTCAAAGGTTAGCTGTGGAAGCAAAGAAGTCTGAGGCCAGAAGTGCACAAAATGATAAAGAATGCCATTGCTGTGGTTCATATTATAAAAAGATCTTTAACATACAGTAGAATCATTAGAGTATTTTACAACGAGAGCATAGAGATTTGATTATTTTGTAATGAGATACCAAGGTTTGATGGTTATCTTGTGGCAAAATACTTTAATGAGATGGGGAACTTTAAGATGAGTTATGCCTTTTCCTTCTATAGAAAAAGAAGTGTTTCAACCTTGCCTACTATTTTTGTAATGACAACCGGCTGTCAATACTATGCAATACAACCAAAAATGTTAAAATAAACTTTAAATTTTGAATAAATTTTAGATTTACAGCCGAGTTTCAAAGATAGTACAGAGCATCCTGGCGTACTGTTTTCCTGGTCTCCTGTAATATAACTTCTTACAGAACCAAGGTACATTTGTCAAAACTAAAAAATGAACACTGGTGCATGACTATTAACAAAATGCCAGCCTTTAGTAGGATTTCACCGGTTTGTCCACTAATGTCTTTTTTCTGTTCTAGACTCCAATCCAGGATACTCATTGCTTTTGGGTAACAGATATTTAAAAAAAATTGTTTTTAATGTTTATTTATTTTTGAGAGCAAAAGAGAAAAAGTGTGAGCAGTCAGAGAGAAAGGGAGAGACAGATTTGAAGCAGGCTCCAGGCTCTGAGCTGTCAGCACAGAGTCCGATGCAGGGCTTAAACCCATGAGACATGAGATCATGACCTGAGCCAAAGTTGGACGCCCACTCAACTGAGCCACCCAGGCGCCCCTTGGGTAACGGGCATTTTGAAAGTAATGTGCGCGCGTGCGCGCACACACACAGACATTTTGTTTGTCCTCACAGGGCCTTCTCTGTCTTCACAGGGTCTTCTCTGATCTTTTTTTTTTTTTTTTAAGAGAAAGCATGAGCGTGTTTTTTTATTTTATTTTATTTTATTATTTTATTTTAGAGATAGAGAATGAGTGGGGAAGAAAGGCAGAGTGAGAGACAGAGAGAGAGAGAGAGAGAGAATCCCAAGCAGGCTCCACGCTCAGTGTGGAGCCCAGCATGGGGCTCAATCCCATGACCCTGGGATCATGACCTGGGCTGAAATCAAGAGTCGGATGCTCAACCAATGGAGACACCAGGTGCCCCTCTTCTGCCTCTTAGAAGGACAACCTATCATTGGATTTAGGGTCCATCCAGCAATCCACGATGGTCTCACCTCAAGATCCTTAGCTTAATTACATCTGCAAAGACCTTTTGTTTGACATGCAAACGATTGGAAGATAAACTGCTTCCTGGTAGAAACTAGTACTATGGAGAGAGCATTGAAAAAACATTTGCAAATATTTCCATCGTCCTGTGATTTGGGGAATAGAAAGTGATGTACATACGTCACGCGCACCAACTCCTGTGTATATCAACTTTAAAAACTTGAAAACAGAATTTTCGAACCTGTTTTTTTAATAAAATCTTTTGAACACAGTGTTTCAGAACCTATTTGCTAAAAATATAAAAATGTAACACCTTTTGATTAGTTTGCAAGAGCTGCTGATTGACACCAGGGAGGCTGGAAATTTGCTTGCTGAATTTCAACAAAAACCTTTGCATAATTGGTGGATGAGAATGAAAAATAATGGCAAGGATTTAGTAAGCACAGCCGGGATAGTTGTTTTCCCACTTGGATCAATGCGTCGTTGCCTGGAATCTGGTTTTTTCCCCCAGCCACAACAGCAATTAAAATCAAGTATCACAATGATCTGAATTCAGAACCAGACCTTTGAGCTGCTACAAAGCTTTGCCTTTTAAAAATGAAACGTTCCCAATCACATGCTGTCATCAAAATGTTTAGCGAGAGCAAAAATGCTTTGATCGGTTAATAAATACAATGTACTTCCATTATTTAAAATACTTTATTTTCTCTTATTTTTAATCTAATTTTAAGTGTGTTTTGCGATGGATGTGATGTGAAAGAGCTGGTTGGGGTGGCTGGATAGTGATAGCCATGGAGCCAGTCCCTGGGGGTGCTGAGAAGGGGGTAGCTCTGTGGAAACGTGGGGGGCTGCCTGGAACAGAAGGGATCAGAGCCGCCAGGCTCTCATGGCATGAGCCAGACTTCTGGCTCTGTGCCAAGGAGACAAGGGGGATGGTCATGAGAGCGGTGGCCCAATGTCACTCCAAGTTCAGGGGAAGGAGAGGAGTCTGGAATAGGCCAGTTGCCCTAAAACAATGTCTGGAGAAATTCTTTGTGCACTCATATACCTATCGAGTTGTGGTCTTTCCTAACCCCACCTTTCAGAACTAGTCTGGATGTGGGATTCCCTGGGGTTTTGGCGACAGCACCTGGTGCCTTCTCTGGACCCTGGAACCTGAGGCTGCTTGTCTTGTGTTGCCTCTGCCCAGGCCAGACAAGCCCCTCCCTCACTCCGGAAGTCCTCTCCTGTGGCACTTCACATTGTCTGCAGGGGGTTCTATCATTTGGGGCTATGCTTGCTCCCCTTTGCCTATAGTGGGTTGAATGGTAGATCTTTTTAAAAAATTTTTTAATGTTTATTTTTGAGAGAGAGAGAGAGAGTGCAAGTGGGGGAGGGGCAGAGAGAGAGGGAGACAGAATCCAAAGCAGGCTCCAGGCTCTGAGCCATCAGCACAGAGCCTGATTCGGGGCTCAAACTCACAAACCACGAAATCATGACGTGAGCCGAAGTTGGACGCTTAACCGACTGAGCCACCCAGGTGCCCCGAATGGTAGCTCTTAAAAAGACATATCTACATATCCCAGAACTTGTGCATGTGCCCTACTTGGAAAGAGTGGCTCTGAAGATGTAATAAAGCCAAGGATCTTGAGATGAGATCATCCTGAGTTACCCGGGCAGTGGTAATTTGTTAAGGCAACCCCAGGAAACCAGGACACCCAGAACTTTTTAGTCCCAGCATGGGCCTCTGGGAAACCTTCTCTGGGCCTCTCCAGTCTGGGTTCTAGACCCTCCTTTGGGTTTTTGACCCATCTCTGTGCCAGGCTTCTTCAACTGGCATTTATTCCTGTGTATTAGAATACAGCGGGTCTACCTGATGAGCTGTTTCTTTGCTGAGGTCACAAGCCATGCCATCCTTATTGGCCATTTTTCTCCACCACCCAGAAAAAAGTCCAGTGTATGAGGACAATACCTTATGTTTGTTGAGAATTTACCAAGTAAAATGCATTACTAGGAGCAGTGAACACAATAGCCCATGGATTCCTTGCATCATCCTTAAATGGAAGGTACCATTATTAGTTCTGTTATATGGACGAAGGTCACTGAGGCTCGGAGAGGTGACGTGACCTGCCCCAGGTTTATACCACTAGTAAACAGACTCAGGATTTGAACTCAGATCTTTGGCTCCAAAGCTTGCATTCTTAGCTTCTACTGCCTCACTTAGTAGGTGCTCAGTAAGAATTTGTCAAAAAAAAAAAAAAAAAAAAAAAAGAATGATCCTTTCCTTAGGGCGGGATGCAGGCCTCCCTCATCTGGGATCTGGTATTTTTACAGCAGCGTCTTGGTCTGGGAGCCCAGGCAAGGAGACATGTGCACACAAGTCTAGCAAATGGGCGGCCTGGCTTCATAGCCCAGAGCAGAGGAATCTGTCCAAGCTGGGAAGGGCTGCAAGAGGTGTCACGCTGTGACATCTAGAAGCTTGATGGAAAGGGGCTGGGTGGGGTGATGACTCTGGATTTTAGAGAAAGTCCAGGAACCCCCACCTCTGCCAGCCCCAGGGGAATGCTGGGTAGTGCCTTACTTCAGCAACGTGTGTTCACTGGCGAGCACGGTATCCAGCTGAGCTAGATTACCTCTGGGCATTCCCTGTGTTTGTGTGTGTGTGTGTGTGTGTCTGTCTGTCTGTCTTAAGGGGGGGTGTAGTGAGACAGGATAGATAGATGGGGGTGTGATACATTTCAGACGATTTTCATTTATTTATTTAACATTTTTTAATGTTTATTTTTGAGAGAGAAAGAGAGGAGCAGAATGCGAGCAGGGGAGGAGCGGAGAGAGACACACACACACACGCAGAATCGGAAGCAGGCTCAGAGCCTGATGCAGGCTCAAACTCACAAACCGTGAGATCACGACCTGAGCCGAAGTCGGATGCTCAACTGACTGAGCCACCCAGGCACCCTCGTTTCAGGCGATTTTTAAAAATCAAAAAGGGTTAAAATCAAAGTAATATTTTGGTGCCTACAGGGGGTAAACTTCCATTATCTCGAAAATTTCCTTTTGAGCAAAAGCCTGTTGCTGACAATTCTGAATAAATGAGGTGTTACGGTATTAATATTGTCAATAATGACAAACATTAGCACAATTATTTTCAGGCTACAAGACATGCATTCATTCATTCATTCATTCATTCACTGGTCCCTGTATCATCAGATGGGAATGTTTACAGCTGTAAGATTTTCCGTATCAAATAAGTGGCTTGAACCAAGCCGATGTTTCTTGTTAATGAACAAGAGATTTTAAGGTAGGAGGGGCCGGGGTGGATTTGGTAGCTGAATGGTATTTCCGAGGATTCACGTTCTTTTCTTTCTCTTCTGCCATCCTCAGCTGACAGGGATGTCTCCACCCGTGGTTACCAGTTGTCATCTGCAAACGCCTCGCTTCCCAAAGCAGCTTGGAAAGCATGAGGAGGAAGAAAGTCTCCAGAGAAAGAGAGTCCTCTTCCTGCGCCTCCCTCCTTTCCTCGGCCATGGAAACCTTTCCCAGACCCCCCCCCCCCCCCCGTGACTTTCCCTTACATCTCATTGGCTAGACCTGGGTCACGTGGCCACCCCATTCACGCTAAAGGGGAACAGTGTCAGCGTGACTCATTTAGAGCAATCAGGCACCATTGTTGCCGGGCCAGAATTTGGGGTGTGTTAGCAAGAGAGAAGGCAGAGTGGCCATCGGGTTGGCCGCATTCATTCATTCCACAAACATCTTTCCTGTGCCTCTTCCAAGGGCAAGGGCTACACAAATGATTGAATGGAGTTCTGGTGACTGTCCCCTATTGTCTCCATGTTATAGAGGAGCAAACTGGCTCAGACTGCTGAACTGACTGCCCACAGCTCCCATCCAATGAGGGCCAATTCAGAATTCGACCCCACGTCGTTCTGAAGTCCACACTCTTTCCACCACATGGAGCTGCCTCTTTGCACTGACCTTTCTGGGGCAGCCCTGAGCGTGGAGCCCAGATCCTCCCTGGCAGGACACGGACAGGGCTGTGTTTTACGCCCTGGTCTCTTGTTGGCAGGTGCTGCCCTGTCCATCCTGAGATTCATGGAGTCCCAGGATGCTCCTGAGGGATGCAGTTGGAAGGTGCTCCCTCTCTAACAAGCAGCCAGGCTCCCTGCAGATGGGCCCAGATGGTGGCATTATCTGAGCAGGGGGATGGAGCCAGGGGAGGGGTGTGGGGACAGGGTGGGGGCTAAGTCAGCCAAGTGTTCAGGCTGGAGGGACTGTGCCGTGTAGGTTCAAAGCTGCTGGCCTGTGACAGGTTTGGCCAAAGGTGGCACCGTTGCCCCAACCCTGACACTTAACTTTGCCCCTGGATCAGGGAGCAGTGCCTGGTAAGTAGTGGTCCAGTCCCTGAGCTTGGCGGAGCTTCTGGGAGATGCTGGATGTGGAGTCAGGGACGGGAGCACTTCTGGCTGGGTCTTCACCTTTGGGCGTTGACCCCATCTGCAGACCTGAGGTCAGGCTCAGGGGGCATTCGGCTCCCAGAAGCTCTTAGGTGCCTCTCTCTCATTGGTACTCCTCATCACCCACCCTTCATGCCACATGAGGCAGTAAGAGAAGGGTGCAGTCAAGAGCCACCACTGATTAGCTGTGCAACTTTAGGCAGGTCATTCAAGCTCTCTGTTCCTGGATTTTCTCACCTGTAAAACGGGACTAACATGGGTGCCAATGCCATGGGATTGTTTTGAGGATTGCAATAATTAATGTGTAAAATGCTTTGCTCAGTGCTTGGCACATGGTGAGTGCTCTATGGGTATCAGCTGGCATTGCTATTACTGCCACCCACTCCGCGCTGTATGAGTCTCACTAGTTTGTTCAACCCAGATGTCAGCTGGATGCCTCCTTGCTTTTTTTTAAAATGTTTTATTTATTTTTGAGAGAGAGAGAGAGAGAGAGAACGTGGGAGGGGCAGAGAGAGACGGAGACAGAGGATCCAAAGCAGGCTCTGTGCTGACAGCAGCGAGCCCAAGGCACGGGGCTCGAACTCATGAACTGCGAAACTATGTCCTAAGCTGAAGTCGGACGCTCAACCAACTGAGCCTCCCAGGCGCCCCATGGATGCCTCCTTGCTCTTGCATTTGAGTTAAAACTGGGGCCATCTTCCCAATTCCTATGGCTGGTGGAGGCCCGTGCCTTCTCCGGGACTGCCTCGAGATCCGGGGCGGGGGGCGGGGGGCCTGGAGGTCTCTGGTCACCCCCACTGCACCTCAAGCCCACTTGGCTGAAGAATTCAGGTGACTTTCACAACAAATCCAGCCTCATCAAGCGTTTCAGGAGCGAGAGCGTTGGGAGTAGGGATGCCGCGAGTCCCGGCTGGCCACGCGGTGCCATCTCACTGCCCATCCTCCCGCCTTTCCAGACCCCCTCCCCCGCCCCGCTCCCCACTCTGTTCAGCAGGAGCCATTCTAAGCACTTTGCAGTCACCTCATTTAAACCTCATGCGATGTCTGTGAGCATATGCTTTTACTATCCCCACTTTGGGGGATAAGAAAACGGGCGACACGCTCGGCCCAGGCAGTGGGCCCCCGAGCCAGGGGTCCACCATCTGCTGCACTGCTTGGCTTTTCTGGAAACCCTAGCTCTGGGCTCCCGGGCTGAGCCGATACCTGTGTAAGCGCTCTGACTTGTCCCGTTTCGCTCATCTGTCTGTGCCCACAGGGAGGGAGGCAGGGGCATAGGAAAGAGGATGCGCTTTGGTGCTGCTCAGATGGGAGTTCCAGGCCTGGCTCCTGGGCCACTCACTTCCCTCGCTGAGCCTCAGTTTCCCCTCCTGTGAAATGGCTTAACGACAGTACACATGCTGTTGGGAGGGTCCGCGGTGGTCTGTGTGAGTGGCCACATAATCAGCCTCTCTGTCCTCAGCTCCCAGCCTGGGTCACCCCGGAAAGGGTGTGTTGGGTCACATTTCCATGTCTCCAGCGGTGGTTTCTGTCTGTACAGCTGGCCTACAGTACAGCCTTTCTTGCTCTATCCCTTTCTCGTTTCTGTCTCCGGCTCGGTCCTCTCTCACAGTGAACTCCCGTCTCCCTGTCTTTGGGGTCTCCAGGGGCAGAGGGGTTACTCTCCCCAGTGCCTCCTGACCCCCTCCCCCAGAAGCCAGATCTAGAGCAGAAGGAACAAGCTTGTAGGGGACAGACAACCTCTAAGGGGATGGGTGTGCCTCGCCCAGCTGGAGAGTGCCTGGCTCGGCCGCCGCAGGCCGAGGGGACACGGGCAGGTGACCCAGGGCTGGGCCATGGCAGTCGTCTTCCGGTGGCATGAGAGGCAAGGCAAGGCTCCTGCGCTCACAATCCCCCTAGTTCCTGCTGTCGGCCCCGTGGCCACCTCCCTGAGTAGAGACGCGGGGTCAGAGGGGGACCGAGCTGGGAGTCCTGGGTCCCAGCCCCAGAGGCGACTCTCCCATCAGGGTGGTCCCTGACCCTCCCCCACCCCTCTCTGCTTCCCCTCTGCCCCCCCCCCCCCCCCCGTCTCTCCCTTCCTCGGGCCTCGCCGTCTCCGCCTCTCCCATCCCCAGCCACCAGAACACGCGGACAGCTGCTTCTCCGGGAGGCGTGAAGACAGGGCTGGCAGCTCAGGAGCTGAGGAGGGTGCAGAGCCAGGAGCCTGGGTGGGGGTGTTGGGGCTGGAGAACGGGGGTGTCCCGGCGCGCAGCCGTGGCAAGAGCTGCGGGGTCCCGGAAGGTCGCCTCTAGGATGGCACTGAGGTCCGCAGGAAGCTGGAGGCGGGGTGGAGAGGGGCTGAGGTTCGGAGGATGGTGTGTGTGTGCGCGCGTGTGTGTGTGCGCGAGCGCGCGCATGTGCGTATGTACGTGGCGGAGCGGGGGGTGAAGCCTGCAGGTTCTCAGGACGGAAGAACCTGCTTCTCTGGGTCTTGTTCCTGTCCGCTCTAGCCCAGCTGGGGCCTGGGCACTAACACAGGGGGCCGTAGCAGATGGCCCAGGAGCCAGATTCCTGTGAGGCGTGGCAGGAGAGGCCCGCAGGCGTTACTGCGCCGTCAGGGACACCAAGGGGCTGTGGAGGAAAACTGGGAGGCAGTAAGCAGGAGTGAGATCCATGGGTCTCTTGGTCTCCAGTGCCCTGACCATGCTACACAGCACTGAAGGTGACCCGGGGGTCAAGGGACCAGAGTCATCCTGCACTCTTCAGGGCCAGGGAGCTCACAGCTCACAGAAGCAGCCCCTTCTGTTTTTGGAAACCTGCGTCTCCTAGAAAGAACAGATAAGGTGACAGACTCCTATTCATCCCTCAAAGCCCAGCTCAGATGTACCTTCTCATGGGAAGCCCTTCACAGCTCTCTACCTAGAGACCTGTCATGGCACCAAGCCCCCCATTTGGTAATATTGCTGTACCTTTGTGTCTTCTTTACGAAATGCGGATCTCCTTGGGGGTAGGGCAAATATCTGATTTATCTCTGTGTCCCCAGGGTTCAGCATGGAGGGACCCAGAGTGGGTTCTGAGTCACACGGACCCTTGGGTCACTCAGACGGGGCCTGAGGGGTGGGGGTGTGTGAGCAGTCTGCCTCAAGCCCAGGGGTCCCTAGGGCTCCAGGTCTTGGTTAGTCAGTTGGTAAGCAACTGAGGGCCCGTTCTCGGTGCAGCTGGCCCAGGGACCCTGGGATGGAGAGCAGCATGGGGGTGCTGGGAACCCCCTTCTGAAGGGAGACATGGCCCTGACAGGAGACCCTTCAGTCTGAGAAGGACAAAAATGGTCCGTAGGCAGAGTGTGTCCCCTCACCCTCCAAGCTGGCTTGTCACCACAAGCCTGGATGATGTCTGTCTGTCTGTCCTTCTTTAATTCGGTTCTAAAGTGATTCCTCTACCCCCAATCCTGTGTCTAATGAACCTGACATTCAGAGAAAATGTCTTCGGGAAAGGTCACCAGAGGGAGGTGGCATTCTCGCTGACAGCACCTGTCCTTCCGGCACGGGCAGGCTCTCCTTCAAGACAAGGGCTGTGCTCCTGTCCCTCGGAGCCGCCCCTCCCCACCAGCTGCCTCTGCTCCATAAACCCCTCTTCTAGAAAGACACGGCTCTGGACCTGCCTCGTGTGTCTGTTCATGGTCCCTGCTGGCCATCGAGACACAGGGACGACTCCGATCCCAGCCCTACCTGGCAGGGAACTTGGGAGGGCAGATCCTGGGCACAGCTGCCCTCAAGTCATGGCTCAAGGGAGGGACACAGATGAGGCAGGCAAGGGAGGCAGAACCTCATGGTGAGAAGTCACATGCTCTGTGCTCCGAAGTTTGGCCTCGCTCCTGAGGAAAACGGTGAGTGACTGAAGAGTTTAGGCTGGGAGGGGCCCTTGGGTGGCTCAGTTGGTTAAGCTTCTGACTCTGGCTTTCAGCTCAGGTCATGATCTCACAGTTCGTGAGTTCGAGCCCTGAGCCAGGCTCTTGCTTGAGTTTCTCTCCCTCTCTCTCTGCCCCTCCCCTGCTCATGTGCTCTCTCTCTCTCTCTCTCCTCCCCCCTCAAAATAAATAAATAAAATTAAAAAAAAAAAGAGCTAAGGCAGGGAGACGCTGGTCATGTCTGTGTCGCAGGAGGACTGCTCAGGTGGGGGATGGGTGCAGGGGGGAGGTAAGAGCTGATGGGGGCCTGGGCTAGGGCCGCAGGTGGGTTTGCTGGATTTGGCTTGGCCAGGGCAGAGGGAGCAAGGGAAGCCGGAGCCCCTGCCCCCATTGTGGGGACTGAGTGGGGTGTGACGCTCTGTGCCGAGATGAGAGGGGCAGGTGCTAGGAACATGCTGAGTGTGAGGCGCCTGGGCAGTGGATGGGTCCAGAAGGCAGCTGGGAAGGGGATCCGGGGCTCGAGGCAGAGTCTGTGCCGGGAGAGGAGCCTGGGCAGACACCTGCGACTGCCTGGTAACCGAGACCGTGGTTGGGGGCATGGTGTGCGGGGACGGTGTGTAGATGGAGCAGGAGAGAGGGCCTGGGACCTCTCTGTCAGGGACGCCGATGACATTGAGAGGCAGGCAGGAAGAGGAGGCAATTCAGGGTCTCTGACACAGTCCCCAGAATAGGAGGCTTCAAAGGGGCAGTGGTACCGGGGCCGCCGCCTCCTCAGCCCTCTGCAGACGCACTTACTCTTCTCATTTTTAGTGACAGTAGCAAAATAACTTGTCCAGGGCAGTGTGAGATTCAGACTTGGGTCCTCTCGGCCACATGACTCTTCTTCCCACTGAGGCTGGCCACCTGCAGGCTAGTCCTCCATCCGGGGCCACTCGAGGAGGCCCGACCCCCCAGGGCTGAGACCTGTCTGGGTCCTGCTGCCATCGCTCATGTTCCTGGGGAGGTCCCACCGTTCTGCCCCAACCTTACCCCTGACTTCACTGCATGGGACCATGTCTTCTGCCTCAGTTTCCTTGCTTTGCCCTCTAATTCCCAAAGGGACTGATGACCATCCTAATAATTGCCAACATTTCCACAGTACTTCCTACATTCTAGGCTCTCTCTACATTAATTCATTTAATCCTCATAGCAACCCTTGATGTAGCTATTCTTATCCCCCATTTTACAGATGGAGAAACTGAGGCCTTGAGAATTTAAATGTCTTGCCCAACCTTGCACAGCTGACAAGTTTCAAGGATTCAAACCCCGGCAGCGTATGCTCTTAACTACGACTACAAGCCTGTCCTCCTAGCCCATGGCCCTCTCTTCTTTCTTTCATTATTTTTTAAAAGTTTATTTATTTATTTTGAGAGAGAGAGCGAGAGCATGACTAGGGGAGGGACAGAGAATCCCAAGCAGGCTCCCCACTGTCAGCACAGAGCCCGATGCAGGGTTCGATCTCACGATCCGTGAGATCATGACCTGAGCGGAAATCAAGAGTCAGACGCTTAACTGACTGAGCCACCCAGGCGCCCCTCCCTTTTTGAAAGTTCTTCTTTAGATCCTATTTCCTTCTGCGAGCGCGCTGATTACTCAGCACCACAAGCTGGACAGCACCTGCCATTGTGCTCCCGTTGGTGATGGTGGTGGTGGGGACAGCTAGGATGACAGGCTGCCCTCTGTCTCAGAAGGCCATGCCTGACTCCCCTTTTGGCATCATGGTGGTCTTTGCTGATTGGTGAGCGCGGATTTGCCCTGCAGCCCTCCGCTCTTGGTGTTTCTAGAGAGTTGAAGGGGCAGTTACTTCCGGGCAGGGGCCCGGAATTTGCCGTCAGACAGCCGTGGTTCAAGTCTGTGGGCACTGGGGCACATGGCTTAAATCTGTCGTGCCTCTGGTTCCTCACTAGTAAAATGGGCACGGTGGTCGCCCTCTGCCCTGAACGCCACAGGATGGTCGTGAGAAGGACCCGCTTGTAAATGTGCAACGTTTGGCTGATGTGTTTAGAGGTTGTTAACCCAAGCGCTACTCCCAGGCTCTGGGAGACCCTACGGTTAGGAATGTGAGTGGCCCTGATACTCAGGAAGAGTTTTAATCCTGGCTTTGTGGTCTTCTCACGGCCTCTCTCAGCCTCAGTTACCTCGTTTCTGACAAGGGGGTCATGGTCGCACCTACCTCGTGGTGTATTGAAGCAATGGCTCTTTTCAAACCACAGCTGTGTACAGACCCTTCCTTCTTTTGGGAAAGAGACATAATTTTTGGAGCGACACGTCCTGATGTGTAGTAATATGACTTGATGGCTGTTTTTGGAGTGTAGATTGCCTGCCCACTCCATCCAAGGGCGTGGTCTCCGCGGGTGGTGTGTGACCTTGCCTGATCCATTGTAGCAGGTGCTGCTGGCGCCCTGCCCAATGCCCCAGCAGTCAGTGCTGTCCTCCTGCAACGTCCTGCGACCCTCCGACTGAGGGCCCACTCTTGCTTTGCACCAGGTGCGGGTTGGAGCTAATGCCCCTGCGAGCCGCCCTCAGCTAGTAATGGGTGGGAGATGGGAGCTAAACCCAGCTTCGCTGACCCTTGGGTCACCTGTGGGGCGTGTTCCACACCATCTCCCAGAGGTATCCCGTGGCATTGAGCCCCGGGGGGCCCACGGTGACCACCTGTTTGTTAACACTCCCTGTATTGCCTTCCTTCCCTCCCCCATCCCCCATCCCCTTAGCTCTGCCTCCTGGGAGTGCTTCCCAGAAGTACCACTTGTCCCCAAATCCTCATCTCAGCTCTGCCCCCTGGTGAACCCAGTTCAAGACACCCAAGATGATGGGGATATGGGGCATATGCTTCCCCAGGACCTGAGGGAAGAGATGCAAGGAGGGTTTTGAGAGGCAGGGAGTCCGAGCCACATGGCGAGAACCCACGGACTTGAAGATGAAAGATGGCGGTGACGCGTTACCAGGAATGGCTGAGGTCAAGAGCATCAGTTCCCTCCTAGTCACATACTGTGCTGTGTAACCGCTGTCCTTGAGCCCACACCTTCCGGAAACCTCACTCGTGTGGAACAGCATGGCACTCAAGGTTGCTTTGCAGGATCAAAAGGAGAGGCTGCAGACTTCTCTGGGTTAGCTCGGGGCAGAGAGAAGGCTCTCCACAGGCAGGGGCGACACCGGATGAGACAGAGAGCTGGGCGGTGTGACGTCTAGGAGAGATAGGAGTCCCTGCAGGCGTTGTTGGGGTTGCAAGCTCCCCCATAAGTGGGGTACGTGCTGCGGCCATCTTGCTTTCATATTAAAAGCAGGGTGAACCTGCTTGGTCAATGTGGGGACATCCAGGGGCCTGTCAACATGAGGTTATGTGCGTGAAGCGCCCAGCTCAGTGCTTGGTTCACCCTCATCACTCAGGAGATGGTAGAGAGCGCCCCCTCTGAGGAAGGTGGAACAGGTGCTCAAAGAGCTCGGAAGCTTGGCCTCGGTGAGCTGGATTTGAAATAGTTGGGCCAACCAGGCAGGCTGAACCCCATCCTGTCCCCTGTCCTCGCCAAGTGCCCAGGGATCCTTTCCATGCCTCACCTTCTCCTTTGTTAAGCAGGAAACTCCAGCACAAACTACTTGTTCTTTTGGTCAATTTTCTGGACATCGTTCACTTGAGAGCATCCAAATCTCAGACTCTGGAGGCATTTTATTTCTGATTTGTGGCCAGACATATATAGCCATAAATAGGACTGCTGATCAAAGTTGCTAAGTGACCAGGAAGCAACCATTTTCTGTTCTTCCTTTTGTCTTGAAGTTGTGGTATCTTCTTGACTGCCACAGGGCCTTTGCACACACTGTTCCCTCTGCTCAGAATGCCATTCTGCTGACACCACCTCTCCTAGCCTGGTTAATTCCTACCTGTCCTTTGAGTCTCAGCCCAAGTCTGGCTTATTAAGGAAAATCCTCCTTGATTCCAGGCTTCCTTTCTTACGGACTGTGTTCTTTCCCTCAACCTCAGCCTATGTGATTATGTGAAGAGCGTCTATGAGCCGTAAGCACTACGAGGCAGGAACGGGGTCTAATTTTCTCCCTATTGTACCGCCAGCACCCGCACAGCTGGCCCAGAGAAGGTGCTCATTAGATATTTGCTGAAGAAATCAGTGGAGATATTTTTAGTTCCAGGGTAAAGGGGTAAACTTGGACCTCCTCTGTGGGTTCCAGGGCTCATGGGGCCTCTTAACAGCCGTCCCTCTACCCTCTGCCTCCAGGTGAATCATTGCTTAAAACGCAAACGTTCCCAAGTCCCGGCTCAGCTTCCCCCCCCCCCCCACCCGTGTGCCTGAGGAGCAGTAATTGTGTGGGGATGCCGGTGTGCATTACATGAACAAAGGGCAGCGTGGGACATAAATCTAGAAAATTGAAAGGTAAGTGTTCTTTGTTCTCTCTCCCTCCGCCTCTCTTTTTCCTCTCTTCCTCCTTTCCTTCCTTCTTTCCTCATTCCCTCCCTCCCTCCTGCCCTCCCTCCTCTCTCTCTGTCTCCCTGTCTCTCTGTCTCTCTTTCTTCTAAAGGCTTTCTCTGAGCTTTCAAATGCTAATGGACACGGGGAATCTCCAGGAGGAAGGGTCCACTCTGCAGCATGTCCCAAGTGTGTTTGATCCTAGAATTTATTGATTCGTTGGTTTTTTACAGAGCAAATTTGGGATTCGTGTTTCACAGGAAATTCTTGGGAAAATGCTGGCCTACAGAGTTAAGTCCAAGTTTCTCAGCTTTAAGTTTAAGGTCCAGAAAGACCTGGGTCCTGTACCTCTTGGTGCTTCCGCTCACTCCCCAGTTACTCCGCTCTAACCACGCAGGGAAGTGTAGTTTTCCAATCACCACATACTCTCACATGCCTCCATTCCCTCTGTCAGGATGTCAGTAATTCTGCTGTCTGCTGGCTGACTGCCTGTTAAGACCCAGACCAAGTATCACCTCCTCCATGAAGCTCTCCCTCACCTTTCAATTGTGTTCCCAGAGCCCGATACATCCTTCCACCAAGACACGCCCATGATTGGATATAAGGAGCTGTAGCGTTTCTGACCTCTTTTTAAACTCCCCGGGGTCAAGGTCAAAGTCATGTATTCACAGTCGTGTTCCCAGTGATCAACACAGGACCTATCACATTATTCATGAATAAAGGCACGAATGAGGGCTGAAATGGAAATGTTTCCAGTCTTAAAAATGGTAGAGAGAGAGATGGCCCAGACTGTCTTGCCAAGACCTGCAGTGAAAATCTCTATCCCTCCATCCTCATCTTCTGCTTCTACGGTTAACCCATCCTGGGCAGATGGAAGTGATATATTCCATTCTGGTGAGCTTTGATTCTCAAAAATCCATTACATCTTTGGCTTTTTAATCTTGCCAATAAAAAGGTCACAAGAGGACAGGGGATGGGCTGAAAATGGGGAATGGGTGAGGCTCAGGGGTGGGTGCTGCACATAGTACTTGCCCTAATCAAGGTCATGGGCTAGAGTCCTCTGGTCACTTTTGGGTCGTCCTCTTACTTGGGCTCTCACCGACACTGAACAGAATTGCTCTCTCTCTCCTTGAAACATCGTCTCCTCTTGGCTTCTAGGACACCACATCCAGCTGCCCAGTCCTCCCCCTTCCCCCCGGTGGACCTCCAAATGTTGGAGGGCCCAAGGGCTCAGTCCTGGGCTCTTCTCTCTATTTATTCTCCCCCAGGAGATCCCAACTACTCCACTGGCTTTGAGTATCCCCTCCGTGCTGCTCTCTCCTGTCCTGCCCTCACCTCTGAGATCCATGTGCGTTTACCCAACAGCTCCACTGGATGTCTAAAGGCATCCAAACCTACCAAGGCCAAAGGAGGACCCTCGATCCCCCCTACCCACAAATGACTTTCATCTCTGGTCTTCCCATTCCAGAAAACGGTGCCAAGACTCACTTAGTGGTTTCAGCCAAAAACCTTTTAGCAAATGAATCTGTCAGTAAGTCCTGCATAGTCTGTTCCTGAACATGGATGCAATCGACCCCTTTCGACCACTTCCTCTGCTGTTGTGCCATCAAGAGCCCTCACCGGGACCATTGCAGTAGCAATGATGTCTCCCCTGGCCCTGCCCTACACTCCTTCCCATTGCCACAGACCAACCTCATGAGAGTTAGTGAAAGAGTGAGAGCTTTGGAGTCAGACGTGGGTTTATGTCCTGGTTCTACCACGTATTATCTGTGTGACCGTGAAGGAAGGACTTAACTGCTTCGAGCCTCAGTTTCTCATCTGTGAAATAAAGATGAAAGCAATCAACTTGCTTTGGAGCTGAGGTGTCCCTGGGGTCTTCTTTCCTATGGTTGAGATGATGACATGGGGCAAGGGTAGACTCCTTGAATTTGATTTCACCAGGAAAACACAAAATCAGACTAAACATCCTGGGAGAATTGCATTTGGAAATATGCATGTGCTGATTTTTTGGTGACCATTGTAATTGTATCTACTAAATGTCAAGCTCTGCTTTGGGTAATTTACATACATTGACGTATGAGGTTTAAAACAACCCCATGAGGGTGCTTGGCTGGCTCAGTGTGTAGAGCATGTGACCCTTGATCTTGGGGTTGTAAGTTCGAGCCCCATGTTGGGTGTAGAGGTTACTTAAAATCTTTAAAACAAGATATGCTCATGCAGGAGACTCAGAGTAGTTAGGTAACTTCTTCAAAGGCACACAGCTGCTAAATAACAGGGTCAAATTTTTGAACCTCGGTTCCATTCTTTGACCCTAATGAATTCGGAGCTTTCGCTTTTTGGACTAGATGACCACAGATATGGTCCCGCCCACACAGAGGTGGTCTCATTCATTAGAGGGAGCCCTGGGCATGGAGTTGGCCCTGGGTTCAAGTCTAGGCTCTGCTGCTCAGAGAAGTTGCCTCAGTCAAGCCACTAAATCTCTCAGAATCTCTATTACCTTAGGGCGCCTGGGTGGCTCAGTTGGTTAAGCATCTGACTTGGTTTCGGATCAGGTCATAATCTCACGGTTTGTGGGTTCGAGCCCCATGTCAGGTTCTGTGCTGGCAGCGTGGAGCCTACTTGGGATTCTCTCTCTCTCTCTCTCTCTCTCTCTCTCTCTGCCCCTCCCCTGCTCATGCTCATGCTCTCTCTCTCACAATAAATAAACTTAAAAGAAAAGAATACCTTGTGAGAAAAAAAACCATGAAGACAATGGCAGTTACCTCGTCAGATGGTGTGAAATTGAATGTGATACTATGTGCTAAAGTGTCCTGCACACTGTAAACACGTGAATTATTGTCCCCCCCCCCCAGTATTTGTGAGCAACATGGGTCAGAGAAGCCGATTTGGGGGGCCCAGTCCCGCACCCTGGAGCGCTGTCAGGCACCAGCCTCACCACCTTGTGTGTCCCCACCTTGTGAACCTGGGCTCTCGCTTCTGCACACTCTCCCCTTAGCTGCGATTATCTTCTTGCCTCCGTTTCTCTCTTGAGCGACTTGTCTTTCTGTCCTTATGTTCCATTATTCCAGCCTCCTGGAAAACCTGCCTAGAGGTTCTCACTTGGAAGACAACATCTGCATTTCTAACTCCCAATTTGTATTACTGTATTATTCTCACCCAAGGGAAGACAGCAGTATTCTTAGCCCACATGTAACAGTAAAGGGTTTTTTTTGAGTTTGTATTTCCAGAGATGTTTCTTATTGGGATGGGGTTGTGAGAGGCTGCCTCTGCTCAGACCTGTGGCTTCCTCTGCGTCCTCATTCGGGTCCCTGGGATGTAGCCCCCAAACCTACCCTAGGCCTGAGGAGTTGGGCGCATGATGGCCTGTGGCCAGCAGGGGGCAGCAGAGGGCAGTAGAGTATGAACTGGAAGGGGCTGGCAGAGAGGACAGGTGGTCTCTGTCCTTGCTGGGCGAGGGGCTCCGGTGGAAGGTCTGGTCACTGGGTCTGCCCAGCTCCAGGTCTCTAGGCCACACCCTCTGGGCTGGCCTGGAGTAGACAGCAGTGAAATGGGAACTGTCTCCATAAGGCTGGAGGAGAGAACGCATCTCTGATAGTGGAATAGAATGCTGGTTGCAAGTGACAGAGATTCCACTGGAATTAGTGAAGATGGTTTTTATTTTTTATTCTCCTGCAGATTGGCTCCTTCCAGAAACTGGAACCATTTTCACCAGCAACTCCTGCCTCACGTGTTCCCTGATTCATTGTCTTCCTTTGGTTCTGATTGGCCAGACCCCAGGGGGTGAATTCTCCTGGTCTGGGGTTGGGTTATGCCCTGCCCCTGTGGCTGGGGGTGGGCAGGAGCGTCCTCTGATTGGCAGCCAGGGCTCCGTGCTGGCGTGAGGGAAGGAGGATTCTCCAGATGAAGGGCTTTCTCTTACGGAGGAATAGACGGGTTCTGAGCAGACACACAATATGCATCCACACGGTGGTGTGTGACAGGGTCCCGTCGGCACAAAGGCACCCACTATGTCTCAGATTCATGAGCTGACCTTCAGGGCCCAGGTTAGCAACCTTTCTCCCACCCCCCTTTTCTGAAATGAAGGCATAGCGTCCCAGGAGGACTGCAGCCTGTCTCTCCACCTTAAATCCACCTCACCTCTGATCCCATCATGAAGATGGACTGCCTGGTGGGTGTGATGAAGGGGTCACCAGGAGCTATAGTCTTAGCTGGAGGACAGGAGAGGGGAGGAGGGGCCCGGCTACCTCACTGAGGTCTCAATTAAGACCAGCAATAAGGAATCATTACAAATGTTCTGCCCAAGATGCATTGTAAAGAGTGATTTGCTCTGTGCCTGACATTTCCTGCTAGCCTTGAAAGCTAAGCAGGGGCTGGCGCTGCAATAAATGTCACCATCTGAGCATTATTAGTGGTGTCTTCTGACCTGCGGGGTCACCTATTGGAGCATGGATGGCAGAGGGGTCCGCGCAGGCTTTAGGGGACCGGAACGGTGTCCTGAAACGCCCTGGAGGACAAGGCAACAAAGACTGGGAATAGTGTGCCACACACCTGGGGCAGGACCCGCCATGGGTCCCCGGGAGGTGGGGGTGGGGGGCGGAGACAGGACTCAGGCCAGATCGTCGGGCAGTTTTCACCCAAATTCCCTATGTGTGTGAAGTATCTGCATGCACCGCCATATTTGTTCCCATTTCACAGTTGAGGAGATCGAGGCTAAGAGAGAGAAAATGATTTGTTTCGATTCCACAAAGTCAGTTGTCAAAGCTAGGACAGTCTCCAGGGCTCCCGGTGCTCAGACCAGGTCACTCTCTGTTGCCTGGAGGGTGGAACAGAGGGAGCTGGAAGAGGGAAAGAGAAGGCAGCTGCTGGGATGCGTTCCAGACATCTGGGGGTGGAGGCCAGTCCGTCCTGCAGCACCCTGGTGGGGAGCACATGGGGAATTCTGTAAAGTGAGTCCTTGGGATTGCGTTAGTGATAATACACGTTGCCTGCCGAATGCTATTGGAGCAAATGGGCTTTTCCCGCGGATGACTGCATTCCTGCATTCCACCTTCTGGCACCTTCTTCAGGCCCAGACCTCTGTCCCGAGCCTCCAGTCTGCATGTGCACAAGGACATCCCCTTGAGGAGTTCACAGCCCTCTCTGTCTCCCTGGATCTCAAGCTCATCTCTCTTTCTCTGTCCCCAAACCGCTCCTTCTCCAGGGCCCCCCACCTCAGTGAATAGGACCATCTTCCCTGAGTCATTTCAAGCCAGAACCCCGAGTGTCACCTTCAGTTCCCACTCCCCTCTTCCCCGCGTCCAGCGTGTCCCCAGCCCCCTGGACTCCTCTTTCCTAGTGTCACTCAGATACATCCTGGCCCGGGTCCCATCCAAGGGACCAGACAACGGAAGCTGGAGTGGCTTTGCCAAGCACCTCTGGGGAGGTGGTGTCTCCGCTTGCTGGGGCTGAGGCTGAGGCATGACGGGAGATGCCCCCATCGAGGGAGGGGCCAGCAGACTTGGCATCCTTTGGGGAGGGGAAGTAGGCATGGAACAGAACTGTTGACAGACTCCGGGCTGCTATATCGGGAAGATTTGACAACACACACAAGGAGAGAGTGAGGGCGTGTTGATGGCTGGTGAGAGGCGCGGGGGCCGGCTGGGGACGTGTCGCCGCCACCCACGCAGGAGGAAGTTGGGAACAGATTGCTTGGGCCCCGTGCCAGCCTCCTGAAGAGTCGTCCGCTGCCTCTCTGCTGGCACCTGCAGAGGGATCGGAGAAGGGACCGCCCGGTTCCTAGCGTATATCCTGAGATGGGAGTCCAGCTCTGTCTCTGCCAGGGGGCCTCAGTTTCCCCATCCCATCCCAAGCAATCCGACCCTGACATCCTGCACCTTTAGATCCCCCTCCCGTGTTATCCCCTCCAGCCCCTGACCTCCGAGGCTCCCACCATCTTATCCCATCCCGCATTCAGCTGTACAAGACATTTGTCTCCCACAGGACGAACCACTTCCCAGGGCGATGCGAGGGACATCTGCAGCTGAGTATCTCTGGGCACACGGTGGACTGGAGCTCCTGGCCGAGCAGACCTGGGTAAGAGGGAAGAAGCGGAAATGACTTGTGTTAGCGCACCCCCGCCCCGTCCTCCACCGCAGGTGATGTAGAGGGGTTGAGAGGACAGTGATTCGACTCCCACATCACTGACTAGATCTTAGGAGGAAATAAGAAAATGAGAAGTAACCTCCTTGTGAAATACCCGATGTGGGCACTCAATTCATTAAGCATGTGTTGGTGGTTTGGGGGTAGTTGACACGCCGTCTCTACTCCCTCTAATTATTTCAGTGGCTGTTCTGCAATACCCCCCCATCTCCTGGATCCTCTGAAATGGGATCCCCATTCCCACTGGATCTGTTGTTCCTGCTGAGGCAGGGGGCGTGAGGGGAGACCATGGATTCCGAGAGACTGGCCAGCCTCAGCCCCCCATTGTCTCCTCCCCTCAGTGAAGGGATGGGGCACCTGGTGGGGCTGAATCCACGCTGGGCCCCACCTTCCTCCCTGGGCTCCCTGGCCCTCTTTGCCTCAGCCCCCTCCTTCATGCTCACGTGACCCTCCCCATGGGGGTCCCACCCCTCCTGGTAAGTTCACAAGGACCCTATTCTCTGGGAAACTGCTTGGGGGACCTTGGTAATCAACCTCCTTTGTAACTCCTCTTCTGCTATGCCTCTCAAGTGACAAGGGTCATGAATGCAGTCCAGAGACTTGGGACAAAGCTAGCAATTACTGAGGACCTGGAAAGCACTAGAGTGTGTGTGTGTGTGTGTGTGTGTGTGTGTGTATGCATGGGGGGGCACAATCTGTGAAGGACTAAACAGACCACGTAATCATATCTAGAAGTAACTGAGTGATGAGAGAGGGGAATCCTGGAACTAGTGGCCCATTCAAGTTTTGGCTCTGACTATTAGTAACTGCGGCCTTGGGCATGTCAGTTCACCTTGTGACTCCATTGTCCCCACTCCAGTGGGTGCCTGTGGTAGATGTGACTCCTTGTTCGGGGCGACCAATGACATTAGGGCGGGGCACGAGCCCCAGGCTTCAGGCTGGGGATGTCTGGAGGGGCAGGACTTCCACAAGCAGAGACGAAGGTGGCCTGGAGGACATTCATGGGAGGGCGAAGGCTCACCTGGAGGCTGGAGGGGGCACCATCTAGTGGTAGGGTTCATGTGTGTGAGACACAGGAGAGGTCATCTGGACGGGAAGATTAGCAGGACCACTGGGAGCTCAGGCTGGCGAGAATGGAGAGCTCAAATGGGCCAACCCACCCTTTTCACAGATGGGCAAACTGAGACCTGGAGAGGGGCAAGGACATAAAGCTGCAAAAGGCATTGGGGCAGCTCAGGTCGAGTTCCCTGTCTCTCTTCCAGTTTCCGAGGACTTGAATGTCCAGCTAGAGCACTGGTCAATCTTGCTGCCCTGGGAATTCACTGTTGGCTTTCAAGCTGGGGAGTGTGGCTGAGAGATGACAGCAGACAGATTGGATCACCTTTCCTCGAGTGTTGGTACCACTTGGGTGACACTGGGAGCTTCTGGCTGACGACACGGACAGGCTGGAGTCTGCCACGAGTTGTGTCCACTCGGCCCAGGATGCTGGGCTGAACCATCACCTCGCATCTAGATGGGAGGCTCTAGTCCTGACTGCCTGTCGGGGTCACCTGGAGAGGGGAACAAAAGAGAGGTGCCTGAGCCACCTGAGGCTCTCCCAAGCCTGCTCCATAGGTGATTCTTTCCCTGCTCCTGGCCATCAGGGGGCTCCGCGGGGCGATCACACAGTCCCCACCAGAGCCGGGCCTGGGGAATGGGTTTCCGGAGAAGAACATGCCGGAAGTGTGATTTGTTACAGCTGAATTTCCATGGGAACATGATGGGGCAGGATGGGAAACACGTGTCAAATGCCCCAGCCAGTCCCTCCCTTGAGCACGTTTCCAATCACGTGCCATTGACTTACCCTTGGGCTGATTCTAATGAGACAGCACGCCCTGCCACCCCGTTTGCCGGATCCCTAACTGTCGCTGCCGGCGGCGGGATGGTCATTAGCACCTCCACATTAATGTCCCCCATGTCCATCACGGCAGTCATTAGGGTCTGCGACTTGCCCGCCGTCTCCGGGGGTGTGGGGTGTCCCCGGGACCTGGCTGCTGTGCCCGGAGTGGGTGGGGGCAGCAGGGGGACAGGCCGGCTTGTTAAATCTAATTACCTGGCTGCAGACGGTGGGCCTGAGCCCTTCTGAGAGCCGCCCGGCCCACCGCCTAATCCTCTGCCTGCCTTGCGCTGTAACGAGCCGGCCGCCACCAGCTGCCGCGCGGCTAGATGGGACTGAGTTTAATTGCTACCCCAAATGTCAGCCCTTTCAAACCCACAGTATTTCATCACTTACCTTTAAAGAAGAGGGGAAAAAAAATCAATTTGGACCGTGAGTTTCGGCAGCAAAGCCTGCAGAAAGGGCTGCCCAGTTCTTCAGGGGGAGCTGTTCTTTTCATTAAAATAGCTATTTTTAAAACTCTCTCCCTCTCTCTCTCTTTAACACGAGATGAAAAATCCCAGCTACAAGAAGAAACCCTTTCATGAGGGAATAATAATATAAAAAAAGAGTTTAAAAAAGCCCACTTCTAAAATGGGTCTTTTTTTTTTTTTAACCTCTCAAAGGTTAAAAAAAGAAAAGAAAGGGTTTTATTCTCAAAGGGCTTTCACACGTGTGATCTCATCCACTCTCAGAGCAGCTGGGGGGGGGTTGGGGGAGGGCAGGTGTCATTGTCCCCATTTTATGGATGAAGGAATGCCCCAAGAGGCTACGGAGCTACTGTGGGGGGGGGGCGTCACACATCTATTCAAGGAGCAGGAAAGAGGATCCCCACTTTCTGCTCCCCAGACTAGCCTCTTCCTCTGGGTCCATCTGGTGCTGTCAGCGGATACACCCACCTCCCAAATTCAAGCTGTTTACCTACTAGTCAGAAAGTACAAGTAAGGGGCATCAAAAAAAAAAAAAAAAAAAAAGCCCAACCCCAGAGACCCATTGGAGTTTAACACTCATTTAACTCTCCGTGAGATCACAGCCATCCTTTCTTCCCTAGGGAGAATTTCCCCCCTTTCCTTTTTGAAGAAAGGGATGTAATTCTTTTAGAGATTACATTCCCCGGAAACTGGTTTCTTAAGCTCCCGCCTGAAGAAGTGTTCCAAAGTCTGCAGACTAATTAACCCCATTGTTCAGAATTAATCACCTCAGGAATATTTGGAGTCAACAAGAAATGTATCAATTGGGCTCTTAATAAACCTAATGAAACGACTCAACATAAAGGCATATGAAATAGACTGAAAACATTAGCATAAACCACCGACCTCCCCGAGCTCTTGGCAGCACAATCTTAATTGACACTTTATTAGCACCGAGAATTGCTATCAATTTGGCAAATCCCCCCACATTGCCTACTGAAGTGATAGGCATTTTTTTAAAAAAAAAGAGAAAAGAGGAGGGAAAAAAAGTGACTTGGAGTTCTGGGTGCACGGAGACAGAGGAGACATGGCCTCCGGAGTCCCAGCTGAAAACGGAGCATCCTTCCCCTCACTGGTCTCCAGCAGAGACAGGGGTCTACACCACCGGATCCTTCTAGGTTGAGGAATTGTCACCGACATACAGCTAGAAACAGCCCCAACTGTCTGCCTGGATGGTCCGCCAGCATGGGCGCCCCGTGATGTTCAGGGGGGGCAGTCTGGGCACAGATGGGAGTGAAAGAGGGGGTGAGTCATGAGAAGCTCAGAATCTTCCTTGGGTTTTTGCTTCCTCTGTGATGAAACATCTGCTTCCAAAGGTTGGGGACTGTTTCTCATCCCACGTTCTCTAATTCCTGTTAATTTCTGATAATTCTGCCCTGAGTTTGGGGTAAATGTCAGAGGGGCCCCAGGTTCTCCTTAGCAATCCCAAGTTAACTGTGAGCCAGGAAGTCAAATCCCCTGGGGGGTTACTTCAATGGACTTGACAAAATTTGGTGTTTCTGTCCTGGGTGTCTGTGACCACCCTGACACCGATGACCAGCCTCTCACCCTCTTCTTCCTTCTCCTTCTCTGTCCTCTGCGGTAACTCATGAGGCACAGTGTTTTAGGGCTCAGCCCAGCTAGGCAAGGTGGCCCCCCATGGTTTGGGGTGGCTCTTGCTTGCTTGGAACGGCCAGAGGGGAAGAAGTCTTGAAGAACACGGTGCTGTCCCAGACAGGTCACAGACAGCGGCAGTCATCAGCCCTTGGACGGAGAAATAAAGGAGAGACAGCTCCTGCTTGATCTGAGACTGACAGAGGAGTCTGGCTGTTCCTACTGTAAACCCCAACTTGGCTTGAGTTCTGCAATGCGCAGCCTTTATGGGAACAAGCTATGGGGCCATGCTGCCTGGGTTTGAATCCGGGCTCTGCCATCTTACTGATGTGACTTTGGGTGCCTCAGTTTTCTCATTCGCAAAATGGGATAATAACAGTGCCCCTCCTCCCACCAAAAGAGTTGTAATAAAGTTTGCAGGGTGCCTAGATGGTTCAGTTGGTTGAGCGTCCGAGTCTTGGTTTTGGCTCAGGTCATGGTCTCACAGTTTCCTGAGTTTGAGCCCTGTGTCTGGCTCTGTGCTGGCAGCTCAGAGGCTACTGGGGATTCTCTTTCTCCTTCTCTCTCTGTATCCACCCCTGGGTTCCCTGCTCATGCTGTGTGTGTGTCTCTCTCTCTATCACTCTCTTAAAAATAAATAAATAAACTGAAAAAAAAAATAAAAAGGGGTTGTAATAAAGTTTGAGTAAATAAGTATAAGGTCCTTAGACTGGTGCCTGTCACAAAACAAACACTCTATAAATGCTTTGCTCTTGTTAGTGAAAAGGAAACTGGAAGAAAGTGTGGGCTAACATTCACTGACCATTTGTTACATGGTGTCATGAAACCCCAGGGCGGAGAGAATTGTGAAAGGGAAAAGTCAATAGGATTGAACACTCCAGATTGATAAGATGCTGCCTGGGGAGTTGGGGGGGTCTCCCCCTAAGTCCTTGGTGACCACTGGATCCAGACTGATTGAGGTCTGATGTCAGAGTGATCTCCAGACCACACACACCGTCCCTCACACACGTTATTTCGTTTCATCCTCACAGAATCCTCGAAGGCAGGTACGTTATTTACCCTCCTTTTATACACAAGGGAGCTGAAATACAAAGGGGGTGAAGTACTTTGCCCCAGATCACATAAATGTAAGGGACAGAAGTAGGACTAACACTGAGACAGTCTGGATCCAACATCTGTAACCTCAACCAGTTAGCCATGCACTGGCTGGGACTTAGTGCTTCAACTTTGAGAGTAACATCAAAGGGCTCAGTGGTAACTATTTCTCTAGAAACCCTGCCAGAGCTCGAATCCGGGAGCAGAGGACACTGGGTCTTTCTCTGAAGCGCGTTTAGGTTGTCCTAGTGTAAACAGACTCGAGCAAATCTTGCTATAAATAAATCTTGCTTTTGGTAAGGCAAATGTAGCATGGGGGCTTCTTTAGATCACTGTGATTGGTGTGCAGAAAGATTTCTAGGGTGCCATGGCACTTTCTGCCCAGGGGCACGTCCTGCTTTGCCCAGGCTATGTGGATTTCCCCTACGGACATTCTTAGTATGACGTTCCAGAGCTTGGCCTCACTTCTTTCCACCCGAGTATTTAGTGTCTAAGAGAGCTGGGCTGTAGTGTTGTACTCGCCAGTAGCTGTCACCATCCAGTATATCAACACCCTACTTTGAGATGTCCTTAAATCGCAATCTGAGCAGGAATATGTTTGTCCACTTGGATTACACAGAAAGATTTTAAAATTAGCCATGATCTGTCCCTACCTTCACAAAGACGCTGATCTCACCAAATTTCTCTTTTTCCTTCTCTTCGTTTCTTGCTTTAAATGTGATCCCTGGGGGCGCCTGGGTGGCTCAGTCGGTTGAGTTGGCTAAGGTCATGATCTCACAGTTCGTGGGTTCGAGCCCCATGTCGGGCTCTGTGCTGACAGCTCAAAGCCTGGAGCCTGCTTCGGATTCTGTGTCTCCCTCTCTCTCTGCCCCTCCCCGGCTCATGCTCTGTCTCTCTCTCTCTCTCTCTCAAAAATAAATAAACATTTAAAAAATTATAAAATAAATAAATAAATAAATAAATAAATAAATAAATAAATGTGATCCCTGAACAATATATCCCTAAATAAGATATTGTTTAGTTTGATTTTATAAAAATACTACAGCTGAGTGGTCTTTTCAAAATGCAAACCTGATCAATCAATACGATATACTATATTAATAGAATAAAGAAGAGAAACAAAGTGATCATCTCAGTAGACACAGAAAAAGCATTTGATAAAATCCAACACCCTTTCATGATAACAATGCACGACACACTAGGAATAGAACTCTCTCAACCTGATAAAGAGCATCTATTAAAAACCCACAGCTAATATCACAGTTAACAGTCAAAGACTGTATTTTTCTTCTAAGATCAGAAATGAGACAAGGATGTCCTCTCTTAACACTTCTATTCAACACTGTATGGAAGCTCTAGCCAGGGCAATTAGGCAAGAAAATGAAAAAAAACTGAAGCAAAAGACATTCAGATTGGAAAGAGAGAAGTCAAACTGCCTCTATCTGCAGATGACATGATCTTACGTGTAGAAAACCCTAAAGAATCCGTGGAAAAACTCTTGGGCTAAATAAGGAAATTCAGCAAAGTTACAGGATACAAGATCAATGTGAAAATCAGTTGTATTTCCATATACCAGCAATGGGCAATCTGAAAATGAGATTAAGGAAACACTTCCATTTACAAAAGCATTGAAAAATACTTAGTAAATTTAACCAAGGACATGCAAGAGTTGCGTTCTGAAACTTAACTGAGTGGAAAGACATCCACATTCATGGACTAGAGGACATTGTGTTGCCAAGATGACGTGACACTCCCAAGCAAACTAGAGGCAGTGTGTTCCTAGTAAAAACCCCACTGCCTTCTCGCTCTCTCTTTTTCAGAAATGGACAACCCGATCCTAAAACTCCCGTGGAGCCATGGGGCACCCCAACCAGCAAAAACAACCTTGAAAAAAGAAGGACGGAGAGGACTCACAGCTTCCTATTCCAAACCTTACTACAAAGCCGCAGGAGTCAAAATATTGTGGTGAGGCAGAAGGATAGACATACAGATCAGTGGGAAAGAAGGGAAAGTCCAGAAATAATCCTAGACATCTGTGATTTTCAACACGTTTGCAAGATCATTCAATGGGGAAAGAAAACACTTGTTAGCAAATGGTGCTGGCTAGGACAACGGCTATCCACACGCAAAAGAATACATTGGGAGCCCTATTTTACACAATATTAAAAGATGAATACAAAACGGACCCAAGACCTCACTGTAACAGTTAAAACTATAAAACTCTTAGAAGGAAACAAAGGTGTGTCTCTCAGTGACCTTCGATTAGGGTCTGGTTTCCTTTCTTTTCTTTTTTTCTCCTCCTCCTTCTTCTTCTTTTCTTCTTCGCCTTCTTCTTCTTCTCCTTCTCCTTCTCCTCCTCCTCCTCCTCCTCCTCCTTCTTCTTCAAGTTTTTATTTAAATTCCAGCTAGTTAGCACATAGTGTAATATTAGTTTCAGGAGTAGAATTTAGTGATTCATCACCTACCTACAACACCCAGGGCTCATCCCAACAGGTGTCCTCCTTAATGCCCATCACCCATTTAACCCATTCCCCCCACCCACACCCATAGTGTCTGCTTTCTTAAATATGACATCAAAAGCACAAGCATCAAAAGAAAAAAATAGGTAAAGTAGATGTCAACAGATTAAAACATTTGAGCGTCACGGGACACTTTCAAGAGAGGGAAGAGACAGCCTACAGAATGGGACGAGGTATTTGCACATCATATATCTGACCAAGGCCTGGTATCCAGAATATATATAGAACTTTTGCAATTCAATAACAAAAAGACAACTCAATTTAAAAATGGGGAAAAAGGGGAGTCTGGGTGACTCAGTCCGTTGAGTGTCTGACTTTGCCTCAGGTCATGATCTCGCGTTGACGAGTTTGAGCCCTGTGTCGGGCTCTGTGCTGACAGCTCAGAGCCTGGAGCCTGCTTCAGATTCTGTCTCCCTCTCTCTCTGCCCCTCCCCCACTCATGCTCGCTCTCTCCGTCTCAAAAATAAAGGAACATTAAACAAAAAAATTTTTTAATGGGAAAAGGGGTTGCATAGATATTTCTCCAAAAGAGATATGCTAATGGCTAATAAGCACACAAAAAGGTGCTTAGCATCATTAGTCATCAGGGACGATGAAAATCAAAACCTCACATGACCATTCGACATCCACTGGACGACGATATAGAAAACGAAAAAAAAAAAGTGTTGGCAAGGATGTGGGAAAACTGGACCCCCTCACACATGCTGGTGGGGATGTGAAAATGGCGCAGCCGCTGTAGGAAGCAGTTGGGCGCTTCCTCAAAAAGTTAGACAGAGTCGCAGGAGGACCCAGCAATTCCAGCACTAGGTATGCACCCAAGAGAACTGAACATAGGCGTTTCCTCAAAAACCAGAACCAGAAATGGTATAGCAGAAATACTCAGAATGGCCGCAAAGTGGAAACAGCCCAAATGTCCATTAACAGATGAAGTGTTACACAAAACATGGTCTAACCCCGTCCCGGGATATGTCTGACCATAAATAGGAGTGCAGTGCTGTCGTATGCGGCGGCGTGGGGGAGCCTTGGAAACAGGGAGCCTCCCTCGCTGCTCAGTGAAAGATGCCTCACGCAAGAGGCTATGTGTTGTCTTCTTCCACTTACAGGAGATGCCCAGAATGGGTGATTTCATAGCGACAGAAGTAGATGAGTCGTGGTTGCCGGAGGACAGGGGGAGGTGGGCTTTGGGAGTGACTATGAACAGGTACTGGGGTTCCTTTTGGGGTGAGGGAAAGCTTCTGGAACACAGATAGTGATGATGGTCCTAAGACACTGTGAATACACTAAAAGCCACTGAATTATACATTTTAAAATGGTGACCTTTAGGTTGTGTGAGTTTTATCTCAATAAAAATAATTGCAAAAAAAAAAAAAAAAAGCACATCTGATCATGTCAGTCCCAGCCTGAAATTCCTGGGGCGGCCTGGGCTGCTCCCCGCCATCTCCTCGGCCCCCATTTCAGGCCACTTGGCCCATCACCATCAGCCTTTGGATTTTGGCCTTCTTTGCATCAATCCCTCAAGGGAATGTGCATGTTCCCTCCTACCTCTGGGCCTTCGTACAGGCTGCTCTGTCTGCCTAAAACACGCTTGCTCCATTCTTTGCATCTTCCAAGGAAACTTCCACGACCTTCCAAACCATGCCAAGACTCACAAAGCCCTTGTTCTTTTCCTTCGGAGTATTTGCCTCTTTTTGTGTGTTTATATGCACACACACACACACAATTTATTTGACTAACGTCTAACTCCCCACCGGACCCCAAGCCTTGTACCCTATTCTATCCCTGGCCCTTAGCACAGTGCACCGCACACAGCTTCTAGGATAAGTGTCGCTGGTCCCTTCTGTGGATTTTAGAGCCTGACTTCATCAGCTCCTTGTTCTTGGTGGCTCCGTTTCATCCTTCTAGCCAAGAGGTTCTCAATCCTGGTTGCCCACTTGGATTACTCAGGAGTTTTCTTTTTTTAATGTTTATTTATTTATTTTGAGAGAGAGAGTGTGTATGTGTGCGTGAGGAGGAGGGGCAGAGAGAGGCGGAGAGAGAATCCCAAGCAGGCTCCATGTTCAGCATGGAGCCCGACACAGGGTTCGATCCCATGACCATGAAATCACACTCGGAGCCGATATCAAGAGTCGGATGCTCAACAGACTGAACCACCCAGGCGCCCCTCTTTTTTTTAAACCTATGTCCAACCAAACAATTCGATCGGCATTCCTGGGCGTGAGACATGGGGCAAGGATGACTTAAACACTCAGTGATCTAGCCAAGGCTAAAACTATCGCTTCAGTCTTTCTTCTCTCCCTGCTCAACGCCATCCGAGCTGCATTGATGCTGAGCACCTATGAGGTGTCAAGTCCTATGCAAGTCCCAGGAAAACCCCAGAGACCTAGACACCATTCCTGGAGAGAAAATACCCACTGCTGACTTCTCCCAAGGGTTTTTTAATACTCGCTGCTACCAAGACACAAAGTCAAGCAAAGACAGCGTGGAAACGTTTCTGAACTCGAAGTCATTGCTGAGGACTCCAGCAAATAGAGCCGGGACATCTTTTGGCCTGAGGCCTCCCCCAGCCCCTGACCCAGCTCCTTGACCCTGCCTCACTTTTGCCCATGGCTTCTCCAATCTTCTTTTTGTATCGGTCCTGGCTGCGTAAGACAGAAAACCCTTGGGGGTAGCTTCAGATGTTCAAAGTCTGGGTTAATACACATTTGCAAGTCTAACCTGCTTCTGCCTTGGCAGGCCTCCCTCTCATGCAGAAAGCCCGCGGGGGTGGCTCCAAGTTTCTTGGGGTTCCACGTGGGAGGGATTGGGGGTCACAGCCTGGTTGAAAGCAGTTTGGGGTGGGGCCAGGGGATTTATGTGGAAGGTACATTTGTGTTGAAGCACATAATTTTAACTCAGGTTATCTACGACAGATCAAAATCAGTGGCAAACATTTTAGAAAGAGGACTTTATAATTTACACAAGTTTGAGAAAACATCACTTGCTCATATCTAAGAACATTATTATTATTATTATTATTATTAACAGTAGCTCTGGAAGTGAGCTGGTGAAAATGTTGATGGGGCCCAAGCTATACCCTGGCACTCCCACTGAAGAGACTTTTCCAATCTTCCTGGAAAAATGCCCTGTTTAATGGTTCTCTGAGCTTAAAAATGAGAGCAATACGCACATCCTCTGAAATAAAGCTCTGGCTTTGGTATGTGAAGCAAGGAGCAAAGGGCTTTGGCCTCAGTTTCCACTGTTATTGGCTGACTGAGGGACCCAAGGAAACCAAGTGCCTCCGTTTCTTCTTCCATAAAATGGGGGGATGGAATCTACCTCAGAGGGTTCCGGGGAGACTCGATGAGATGACACACATAAAGCACTCTGCACAGCACCTGGTATAGAATAAACTCTCAAGAAGCTTTGTTGTAATTAAACACACGAGCTATGCCTGGATGTACACATCTGTGTGTATGTGTGCATGAGGGCCAAGCACTGGATTTCTGGGTCTGTCCCTCATGCACCATACCGTCTAACGCACATCACCTTATGAATAATTGAAGAAAAACTAGGCATTAATATTTAAACTGTGCTCTGCATTGCTGATGTTTTATAACGTGGGGATGGCTTTGAAATTACTTTTGGTCTGTGGAACGGC
>CM053570.1:74387135-74523819 GCA_028646485.1 Cryptoprocta ferox | reverse complement strand
GCAGGGTTGTAATGGGCGAGACTGGGAGCCTTCCAGCCAGGGGGACCTGGGTCTCAGCCCTGCTCAGCTGCACCAGGCCAGTAACCAAATGAGCTGAGTCTCTCAACAGTCCTACGGTATTGGGGTTGTGAGTCTGCTTTACAGAGAAAGAACTGGAGGCTCACAGAAGGCTCTGCCAGGAGAGTGGCCCAGGCTTTCCCAGCTGGGTGGCCAGCTCCACCCAGGCCCGAAACACCGGCCCTCTGCACCTGCTCCCTACTCCGGCCTGGGGAGGTGGGTCTTGGTGATACATACCACTACTCAGGGGCCTAGCCTGGTCGTTCCATAGAAACCCCAAGTGCATTGGGGCGGGGAGCTGGGAGGGTGTTGGGGGGCCCCTGGCCTTAGGTGTGCAGAGAGGCAGCCAATAAGATGGAGAGAAGGCAGAGGTGGTCAGGCATGGATACCAACCTCTGGTTGGAGGGCGGGATATTCCTAGCCTTGAGTGGCTCTCGTGCCTTTCACTATAGTGGTGGCAGAGGGGGATGGGAAGTGGTGGCTGACTGGTGGCCCAGAGGCCCTGCATAGACGCCTGAGAAGCCGAGGGACGGTGAGCAAAGCCTGCCAACCTAATTCTGGATGGGTTGGAGGGACAGAAGGGAAAGAATGGAGAGGTGACCTCTAGGAGCCCCTCTCTCTCAGAGGTCCCTGCCATAGCCAAGGGGCTGCAGTCCTACATTCTGATGACAGAGACACGTATAGGCAGAGGAGCCTCGCTGTCCTCTGTGCCTGGAGAGCTGCCCCTCAGTCAGCATTGTGTGTCTTTAGAGACTGTCCCTCCTCTCCTGGAAAGAACCAGGTGACATCCCCTGGCATCACTGAGTGCAAACACGGGCGCTGCCAGCTACAGAGATAGCCTGTGAGAAGAGCCTGGCCTGGGAGCTCCATCACCAACCTTCTGTGTGTCTTTTCCTCTCTCTGGGCCTCAGTCTTCCCATCTGTAAAGTGGGGAGATTGCATCTGTCTTTGCTCTGACAGTGACTGCATCTAGCAGACACCTAATCAATATTTGTTGAATAAATGAAAGGTAAATGTGCTTCTGGGTTGGTAACAGGAATGAAAGACAAATGAGGTTGTTTTAACCTGGAAAGATAACAATAACTGTGACCATCTACTGACTGCTTAGGCTGTGACCAATACTGTGCTAAGCACTTTCCATTTGTTGTCTAATTAAGTCCTCATCACCCTCGAGTGATGTGAACTCTGTTATTTTTCCCATTTCACAGATGAGAAAACTGAGGCACAGAGAGGTACCTTGTCTAACACTGGAGTGATGATATTACTCAGGACTCTTTCAGCTGTTTGTCACAGAAACGGAACCCTTATAGGCTTAGGGATAAAGGACAAGTTATTGCTTACGTATCTGTCAAGTGCAGGGGGGCTGGACCCAGGAGCTCAAGTGATGACATCGGCACTTTCTGTCTCCTCTGTTTACTTCACTGTGGCCACTGACAGCGAGGCCTCCCATCCTGAGGGAAAATATCGCGCAGACATGAAGGCCCAGTTTTTGAAGTCAGAGTAGCTGGGTCAAACTCTGGCCTTGCTGTGTGGCCCTGGACAGGTCAATCAGTTTCTCTGTCCTCAGTCTCCTTGTTTGTGAAATGGGGATAAGAGGACTTACCTTGTGGAGATGCCCTCTCTGTCTCTCTCTTTCTCCCTCTCAAAATAAATAAATAAATTTAAAAAAAGGGGGAGCCCCTGGGAGGCTCAGTTGGTTAACAACCCGACTCTTGATTTTGGCTCAGGTCATGATCTCATGGTTCACGGGATCAAGCCCTACATCGGGTTCTATGCTGACAGTTTCGAGGCATTCTCTCTTTCCTTCTCTCTCTGCCTCTCCTTCCCTCTCTTGAAATAAATAAATACACTTAAAAAAAAAGAGGGCTTACTGTGTGTGGCTGTTTTGAGTTTGCAAGTGTAAAGTGCTGGGAACTGGACTTGACAGTCCGGTGTGGGCACGCATGGCACTACCTTTAGAAATTCAAGCAAGGCCTCTGGGGGGCTCAGTCGGTTCCGCATCTGACTCCACTCCAGTCATGATCTCCCGGTTTATGAGTTCCAGCCCTACATGGGGCTCTGTGCTGACAGAGCCTGGAGGCTCCTTCTGATTCTGTGCCTCCCTCTCTCTCTCTGCCCTTCTCCCATTCGCGACCTCTCTCTCAAAAATAAATGAAACATTAAAAAAATTAAAAATAAATAAATACTTTAAAAAACCCACGAAATTCCAAGTGAAGAAACGTCCTCCCCCACCAGCCTGAAAAAGCCCACATCTGACTGCGATTGGACTTCCCTGGGGTGCATTTCACCTCTTGAACCAATCACAGTGTCTGGGGGGAGGGAATATGCTGATTAGCTGGTCACAGGGCTACCTTGGAGCCCTGGAGCCCAGAGATGTGCAGTCCTCCCCAGGGCCGTGGACCAGGAGTGGCAGGGAATTGATGTGCCAGAGGAAGAACACGACTTATCACCATAGGGAGAGTGGACACAAACCAATGGGAAGACCTACTGTCGCCAATTTGGGACTTGAACCCAGACAGCTGGCCTCCCAAACGTGCCAACATGAATTCTAGTATGTTTATTTTCTTAAGGTAATTTCCCACGTATTTAAAAATATTCAACTTGTATGCCAAAAAATTACATGTTTGGTTAAATTCTATGCATTTTAGCGAGGGCCTAGAGTCTTGAAACCACTCTACAAACAGGATACAGCACAATTCCAACACCCCAAAGGATTCCCTTGCACTGGCCTATTGTAATCTGTCCTTCCTCCACCCCAGTGCCTGGCAATCATAAATCTGTTCTCTGTCCCTATAGTTTTTGCCTTTTCCAGAATGTTCTACCAATGGAATCGTCGGCCTGGAATCTTTTGAGACTGGCTTCGTTCACACCGAACATAATGCATTTGGGATTCCTCTGTGGCCCTGCGTGTGTCCACAGTTCATTCTTGTTTATGGCTGAGTAATAGTCCAGGGCGTGGCCGGAAGAAACACATTGGGTTTCTTCATTCACCTGTTAAAAGCCATTGGAGTCGTTTCCGGTTTTTGGTAATTATGGATAGTGATTAATGTTGCCATAAAAATCTGTGCACGGGGGGTTTTATGTGAACACAAGTTTTCATTTCTCTGTAAATAGATACCTAGGAGTCAGGTTGCTGAGTCATATGATAAATGTTACAGGAGACCACCAGGCTGTTTTCCAAGGCGGCTGCACCCGTTTGAGTTTCCACCAGCACTTGAGGAAAATTCCAGGTGCTCCACAGCCTCTCCAGGAATAGGTAGTTGCCAGTATGCCCTGCTTTTGCCATGGTAATAGGTGTGCGGTCCAAACATGGACTTGTAACCATAAATTTAAATAAACGATATCGGCAGCTGCAGAAGTCAGAAAAGGTCTTGCCAGAGTGAGCTGGGGACTAACGGCTGCATCACAGACACTAGAGCGGTGCTGGGGGTGGGGTAGGTAGGGAATCCCTTCCAGTGTCTGAAGGAACTGGGTTTAGACAAATTCATGATGGACCTGGGAAGGGTGTCAGAGCCATCAAGACCCCCAGACATCGCCCTGAGCCATCCATACCGATGAGGAGACAAGGTCTGGTAGCCAGGGAAGGGTCTTGCCCAGACACACAGGACAAACAGGAGATGCCCAATAAATGAGTGAATGACAAAGGGACCTTTCTTCTTCGGGATCCCACTGGGGCTGAGCTGTTCAGCTGTGTTTGTGCTGGAAGTAGGGGGTGTACTGACTGATCTCTCCTGGGTTCTCTGAACTGAGAGGTTCTTGGGCAGAGACTCAGCTCAGACACAGCTCTGTGGAGTCCCGGGGATACCCCATGCCACCTCTGTGAGGAGGGAAGGGTGTGGGAGTGGGAAAAGTCTACTGTCCACTCTGCAGATATTAATTGAAACTGTTGCATGAAAAGTAGGTCATTTTCCTGCCCTGTGTGACCGTGCCCCATGCCCTGGAGTCTTTGGGGGGCCTCTGGGTCCTCATTAAGGCCACTAGGCCAGTCCTGAAGGGGACAGAGCAGTGCTGACGAACAGGGAATCAGGATGTGGCTCCCCTAGGCCCGGGGCTGCCCAGATAGGTCTCCACTTACCCCTCCTGTATCTGATCCTCAGAGGAAACCGCAAGGAGTAAGGGTTGAGTGGATGGACCACGGTTCTGGGGGCCCCTGTGGGTTCTGGGGAGGAGAAGTAGGGGAGGACAGGCATTGCCTTGAGCGCTGGGCCAGGTGTGATTTGGCCCCACCTCAGCCCCTGCAGGAGGTTGCGGGGTTCTCTGACTTTGCATCTAAAGCCCTCACAGGAGGGGATGAGGGGAGGCAGACCAACCTGTCTTCGGGAAGCCTTGGTCCGGGGGACAGCCCTGCCAGCTATAACTGTACTGGCACCACCTCTCAGTCCCCTGTGTGCCATGTACCCAGAATCCTACCCTTAGGGCCTCTCCATTGACTGATGCTCTGACTCTAGCAGAGCCCTGTGAAAATGTAGATGTTACCTGGAGAAGGCAGGCTTCCTTTGTGTTGCCTGATTCCATTAATTGCTGCCACTTAGAAAGTGCGGAAGGCAGGGCTTGCAGGGGCTGGGACCTGAGAGGGGTGAGGTTTGAGGAGTCGGGGAGGGAACGGAGAGGATGGATCGGTCAGAACAAAAGGCCTGGCCCAGACCGGGAAGGAGGGCATGTGTGTGCCTTGCGGGGATGGAGAGTCAAGGGGGACCCAGGTGGGGAGAAGCGGACTGACCTCCAGGGCAGGGTAGGGGCTCGGGAGGAAGGTGCAGAGATGCGCCTAAAGGCATCCTTTTTGTCTGCTCTTTCCCCAGTGACACACGCAGGCACATCCTGAGAAGTGTGTGCTCCTGAGACCCTCAGATGTTGTGGCGGGGCTGCCCTTTGGGGCTCCCGGGAGAGTCCTCGAGGGCTCCGTCTGTCTTCTCATTACCTTCCTTCAGAGCAGACTCTATCTGGCTTGTGATCCAGGAAGAGGAGTCCTTCGCCTTGGCTTCCTTCTTCCCTGCTGGTAACATCAAAGGCACACCTCCTCCCAGTTAATGCATTTTGGGCTGAGAAGTCGATGTGACACAAATAATGACAATGACACAACAAATTGAGGGCACTTCTTGCCGTGCGCCGCGTAGGCACTTCACGTGCGTTTCACGTGATCTCCCCAAAGACCCCATAATTTCCCCATTTTAAAAATGAGGAGATGGGGGAGCAACATTCAGGGTCACATGGTGAGTACACAAAGGATGGGGAATTCACACGCAGGTCTGTCTCACTCCAAAGTGGATGCTCTTGACCACCGCTCAAGGTCAAATGACATGGTCCGCCCCTTCGATTCAGGTCAACAGAGGAGCATGGCAGGAGGAGCCCCTGGGGGTCTAGGTCTGTGTTGGGCAAGAGGTAGGGGGCTGGGCCATGATCCAGACCCTGCCCGGGGGGAGCCCCAGTCCCTCTGGTGGCGATGGGGTGGCACTATTGGGGAATTGTGCCGATGCCTCTTCCTGGGGCAGCCCCAACTCTCGGCTGGCATCCACAAGAAGACTTCCTCGTCTTGTCCCCGGCAAAGTTTGTCCAAGGAGAACTTGGCTGTAAATTTTTCCCAGTCCGCAGCCGCCCAGCCCTGGCCCCAGCCTTGGTCAAGGGATGCTGCTGAGTAGACAACAGATTTGTCACTGGGTGAGTCCTGAGCCAGCACAGCTGTCAGCAGGGAGGAGTGGCCCTGCACCTCGACCATGGCAAGTTTACCCTTGAGCATGACAGGTGCAGACAGAGACGGCAGAATTTGTGGCTTTTCCCTCTGAGTGATGGATGGACTGGCTCCTTGAGCCTCTGCTCTACCACCTGCTGTCAGAGGAGGCGAGTCCGGCTCAGGGGTAGGAGTGGGGAATGAGGCAGAGGGCAGGATGTGCCCACTGTATGCCTCTAGGGCAACTGGAGCAGGGAGCTGGGCGGGGCATAGGTGCAGTGACCCTGGCCAGACGGGAAGAAGGGACTTGGAGGATGGGAGCTTGATGTCCATCACTTCCTCACCCTCCTGACTGCATAGCGCACACTGGGAGGGAACACCTCTTCCTCACTTTCTCTCTTGTCAACCCTCCAACCATCCAACAAATACTCAAGGGACACCTGCCATTTGCAGGTGCTGTGCCAGGTGCTGGGGACAGAGCAGTGACCCAGATCCCCGAGGTCCCTGCCTAATTCCATTAGGCTTTTTTTTCTTTTCTTTTTTTGTTTTATAGTTTATTGTCAAGTTGGTTTCCATATAACACCCAGTGCTCATCCCAACAAGTGCCCTCCTCCATACCCATCACTCCTTTTCCCCTCTCCCCCCACCCCCATCAACCCTCAGTTTTGTTCTCAGTATTTAAGAGTTTCTTATGGTTTGCCTTCCTCCCTCTCCTTATTTTTTCCCTCTTCTCCTCCCCTATAGTCCTCTGTTAAGTTTCTCCTGTTCCACATATGAGTGAAAACATATGGTATCTGTCCTTCTCTGCCTGACTTATTTCACTTAGCATGACACCCTCGAATTCCATCCACGTTGCTACAAAGGGCCAGATTTCATTCTTTCTCATTGCCATGTAGGATTCCATTGTATAGATAAACCACATCTTCTTGATCCATTCATCAGTTGATGGACATTTTGCCTAACGGAGCTTTGAGACCAAAGGGAGAAGAAGCCAACAAATGCAATAAAGAAACAAAAACTTCAGGGCAACCCAGGAGACTAGGAAAAGAATTCAAACCGAGCGGTGGGAGAGTGACCAAGGGGCTGCTTTAGTGTAGGTGATCTGGAAGGTGTCTCTTGAGAGGTGACATTGAATGACGAGACGGTGCCGGCCCAGTGCAGTCTAGGGGAAGAGCCCTGGGCAGAAGGAACAGCTGGGACCAAGTGCCTAAGGCAGGATGAGGACGGAGGGTTCACAGAGCAGAGGCAAGCCGCTCTGGCTGGCGCAGAGCAAGTGGCCGGGGATGCAGTGCTGCGTGGATAGGGCAGGGCAGGCCAAGGGCTGCCTCGTCACTGGGCTTTTAAGTCAGCGCAAGGAGTTTGGCTTTTATCCTAAGTGGGATGGGAAGCTATTGGGGCTTCAAGATGGGGAGAGACATGATCTGATTTATGTTTTGAAACGATTATTCTGGTTTTGTCAGAGCAGATGCCACCAGCAACGTCCAGACTTGCCACAGTGCTGCAGTTGCCAACACACACAGCCTGCCTGGAGTATTGCATGCTGTTTATCCTGGTGCCGTCCTGACCATATCGAATGCATTGTGTCTAAAGATGATTTTCAATGTGTAAAGTTCTGTAATAGCGTCATTATACACAGGCACCTCGCGCGTGAATGTTTCTTGATGAGGTGCGTGGACAATGTCCAATCTTATCCGAGGAAGATGCAGAGCCTTGAGTGAAATTGGCACCATAACAAACCATCCTGAGGCCATCAGTTACAAAAACTGCTCTTAATAAATTGAGTAAAGTAGGAAAGTTAAATGCAGGAGCCCTAGGAGCGTGGGCCCATTGGCCCAAAGGGATATTAACAGATTGGCATTTAAGTGTTGATGTTTGTTGAGCTTTTGGGCAGCATCGTAATTCAACACATGGTTTGGTGTGACAACATTTAGTGTGATATGCTGAATCTGGATGAGTGTGTCATATATAAAAGAGAGGAAAAGAGCTAGCTGCTCAGAAAGGGAAGGGAGCATAGAAATTGAGAAAGATGTATTGGAGCATGATAAGAAAGAATTCAGAAGCCTTGGAATTGAATCGAAAAGAAGAGCATGAACTTATGACTTTGACATTCTGCTCAAGCACCAAAATAACTGAGGCTGCCTCTGGGCTGGTGCAAGCGCCCCAGGTGTCATGATAAAACCACGTGGCACCCCCCTACCCCAAGCTCCATGGATTCATCTTTTAAATCACTTTGTACCAAAAGGAAGCAGGGATTCCCTGAAGGATAAGCTGTGCTGGATCTTGGGGTGCAGATGTCTTCGTGTTAGAAGGCTTTCAAAGATGCCTGCAGGAAAATTCAAATGTGCACAAAGCCCAGCCCAAAGAGAGTGTCCTTTCCCCCCTGTTGTGATGACCAAGTAGGGACAATCTGGGCATAAAAATCAGTATTACAGGCAGGAAAAAGCTAAGTCCATAAAAGAGCTTATGTCTATAAGGCTATTGAAAAATGGGAGCTAATAGGAAGTGAACAGGGGGAAGTTGGAATGCACCCCATCAGTTTTCAATATGGTTTCCGGAGGGATATTGATCAAGTCACGTGGCTAGGGGCTCACGTTTAAATCGTGGCCAGCAACCAGGTCGCCGGTCCAAATTTTTGTTGACTTGCTCCAACTGTTTGCTCGGAGGATTAAAGGGCATGCAGACTCATGCTGTTCTTTATGATGTTTATTTAGTTGTACCCAGGGTTCAATGTTTGTAGTAAGCACAAACACACTCAGACCCCACAAGCCCAGATTTTATCGTTATAGATTTTTGGATGGCACCCCCCCCTCTGCCCTTGGCCCAAAGAGACCTCTGTCACTGGAGAAAGTATGTGTATTTTACCAAAAAGAAGTTAAGATGTCTTGAGAGCAGGTCAGGAACACGGATGGTATTGTTGCTAGGTACATCACAGCAGCTGACTTCCCAGAGCTGTTATTTAGCAAACAGATAGGGGTGTACACGTGGGTATTTTGACCCTTTTAGGGTAAAAAAATGTGAATTATAGAAAAATTTAAAATTAGAGAGATTTAACATATAATCCTGAGTTTCAGTTTCTTTTGAAAAATTGGAACATCACGGGCGCCTGGGTGACTCGGGCGGTTGAGCGCCCGACTCTTGATTTTGGCTCAGGTCATGATCTCATGGTCATGAGATCGAGCCCCGCATCGGGCTCCATGAACAGTGTGGAGCCTGCTTAAGATTATCTCTCTCCCTCTCCCCGTCTCGAGCTCTTTCTCTAAACAAAATCAAAAATGAAAATGAAAGATTGGAAGGTCTGCAAATGCTAAGCTGGCATCTTCATTGCTATGGGAGACTGGAGTTGAATATGGACCTCCTTTTTCAGAGGGAGCTCACTGCTCCAGTTAGCCCCAGGCCCTAGGACTCCCAGTTGCCTCTTATTTACATTACTTTCTTAAGCTCTGTAGACATTTGAGTTTTTGTGTACCGATCAATGACAACCATAATAAAGGGCCATTATTACCATTTTACAGCCCAGAGGGCTCAAGTAAATTGTCTTGGCTCTGTTGACCTATGGAAGCCACAGGTTATGGGAGAGGCTGCTAGTTGATTATTCTACCATTCATTCTTTCCTTCCTCGTCACTAACAGAACCCTATTTTATTTGGACTGGCAATGTGCCCAGGTAAGAATACATTTCCCAGCCTCTTTATGGTTAAATATGGCTATGTGATTAAATTCTGGCCAATGACATATGGGCAGATGTGTTGTAAGGACCACTTAAAAAAAAGCATCCTTAAAACATAGGAACAAGTTCTTTCTCCCCCCACCCCCTTTTTTAATCCTCTTTCTTGATACCCGGAATGCTGATGTAATGGCTGGAGCTCTTTCAGTCACATTGGGCAAGGAAGAGACCTTGAGGATGGAAGACATGTTCTGCTTTCAGGACAGAAAGATAGGAACTGGATTCTCTGATGAATGTGGAGATCCGCCATAACAGTCCTGACCCACATTATGGTAGCCTTCTTCTAAACTAGTTTCTATGCCTGTCGCTGATACAGTGAGGAGGTCAGGATTCACGCTTTGTCTGGCACCAGAGCCTGGGCTCTTAGTTTACACCCGACTCGGCCTTCCAGTCTGTACCACAGTAGCGGCCAATCCCAGACTTTCCGTATTGCCTGAAGCTGGTTTCAACCCTCCCTCCTTGCCCACTGGCAGCGGAGGGGCCATGGTAGCACATGTTCAAACTGGCTAATGAGCAAGTGGTCACTTTCCAGCTCCACAGAAGACACAAACCCGACTCACGCAAGGACAATTTGGGAGTTCCTTGATTGGGGACTGCGGTTCCATATGTCACTTCACTCTAAGAACAGTAGCCTCTGAGCATCCTTTCTGGGCTGCCCTCCAAGGCCAAATGACAGATAAACAATGCCGACAACAATGACCGAATGGAGGGGGTTCTCAGGGAGACCCCAAAAATCTGCCAAAGCTGTCACCAGCTGGCGCTCTACTTTTACTCATGCGAAGGGTGTTCCTACAGCGACGAGTGCCCTTTCAGTTCAAAGTAATGGATCCCTCGTGTTTAAGTGATTGAGATTAATTTGGCTTTTGGCAAAAGAAAAACCCACATGGTTAGATATTGAGACTTCTCTGGGGGCTGTGAATGTATACAGCCTTCTGGCTGGAAAATTCTCAAGCTTTGTGCTCCAGCCTCACTGATCTTAAAATCGCTGATGATGACGGTGGTGGTGACACTGGTAGCATTGTGCCATCTTCCTTCTCGCCTTCACTTCTTCAATGAATGATCCAAGCCCCTTCCCCCATTACATCCCTTCCCTCTTACTCCTCACCCAATGGCACCTGCTCCTGCCCTTTGGGGACGGCTCTGGGTAAGGCCATCAGCCTTCTGTTAACTACCTTCTGTTGTAAACCCAATGACTTTTTTTTTTTTAGCCTTTATTCTACTGGACCTCTTTGTAAAGTTTGATGCTATTGACTACTGTTTCCTTAAAACATTCTACTCTTTCAATCTTCTGACGATAGGATCTTTTGGTTTTCTCTCCACCTCTCAGACCAATCCTTCTTTGGTTTGAAGTTCACCAATTCTCTTGTTCCTTGGAAGTTTGTCTTTGGTCCCCTCTCCTTTCCTTCCTTTCTTGTCTCACTGGACACACTGTCCCCAGGCTCTCTCCACCCCCTCCATTTATCTAACACTCTTCACCAACAATGCCTGCCTTAGATCAAGGTCCTCAGAAACAGGCTGTAAGATGCTGAAATAAACTGCTGGTAGAAGCTTCCCGAGGAGCGCCTCTGGGAACAACATTTGAGCGGAATGAAGGACCAAGTGCACGTGAAGGAAGGAATGAACCCGGATGCTGTGGGACCCAAGGCCTTAGCTGTGTCCTTGGGGGCTTGGACTGGGGATGGCCCTTCAGAGTTATCCCAAACTGAGGCAAAGGAGCCCAGTCTTCGTGGTCTTGCAACAGCAAGTCTAGTCACTGGATGCGAGCTGGCCCTGAGGGGCATTGCTGTGGGGCGGCTTCCCTCCACCAAAGGCAGTTCCTGAAGAATGGCCCAGTGAGAGCAGCCAACCACCAGTGATCCCTGCAGCCTCGGTCCTGAAGAGGGATCTGGACAGCACCAGGGCATCCGAGATACAGTCCCAAATTCAACTGCATCGATTGCCCTGAACTCTTTCTGAGTAAGCACCACACTGTGTAGCCATCTGCTCTGAATGTATTCACCCCCCGCTGGCTCCGGTTCCCCAGCCGGGGACACCACTGCTCCCCTCTGACTGTGCACTCTCCTTGTCTGCACTCATCATTCCACACTCGTTCACGGAGTGCTTGCTCAGCGCCAGGCACTGTGCTGGGCCCTGGGGCCCCAACCGGGGGCTTCATGGAAGCCAGCTCTTGGGTGAGGAATCCCCCTGTTGGGTCCAGAGAGGCTGATGAGGCTGCCTGGGCCAGCAGGGTCACACGCCCCCCACTCTGGGGGCTTCTCATAGCCTGGAGGACATTCTGGAGGATGATGGCAGGGGTGAATCTTGGAGCCTGGGGCAGGCAGGGGCTCAGATGACAAGCTTGGGCAGAGTGGAGCAGGCTGCCCTCCATACCGGGTAGCCCCTGCTTGGCTCCTGCAGAACCTATAGGCACCCACTTGCTGAGGGCCAGCTTCCCTGCTGTGGGAAGTGGCCTGCAGTCCCTTTTGGCTCAGTGGACTTGGAGTCGCACACAGACACACGTGCCTGAAAGCAGACCCATGTGCCTTGGGCACAAACAGGAGATCCTGCCTCCGCTTCCCCCGCAGGCATGCACATGGGTGCATCCGTGTTCCCCACGTACATATATGTGTGAATGGGCATGCCACAACCCAGTGTACACGCACGGCCTTGTGTCCACACTCATGGCCCTTCCTATCCTCGTCCACACCCACGCTCCCCTCCGGTCCTCACCCCCCCCACCCCTGTCCTCCTCCACACTCATACTCCCTTCCTATCTGTGCCCACACAAGGAGAGGCCCATCCTCTGGCTGGCACATGGATGCACACGCAAGGGCTCTCCCGGACATTCTCACGTGCTGGTGTGGGCACACCCCCACGCGCCCGGTGTGGGAAGGCTGAGTGATGGCTGTCAGGCTGCACATAGCTGCATATCTGCCAATTGCCTGCCGCAGACCAGGGAGAATCGTGGTTCTGGTGGCTGCATCAGCCCCCAGAAGAGAGAGGTGAGCCCTTTATCTTTTCCTTTTTTGGGGCCAGCCTTCTGAAGTGCCATGAATAAGTATTCAGGTCCCTTCCCTCCCCAGAGACCGGGCTGCTCTCTAAATACCAAAGCAGGAAAGTAGAGACTTAAAAAGGTCATTACCAAATATCGAGAGGTTGGTATTTAGCTAGGGAAGTGGCTCCCAGAGGAGAACCTCAGACCTCAGTGGGGAGCCTTTGTGAACAGCACAGCACCATGGTCTTAGTTGGCTGCCCTGGGTCCCTGCCCCCCCGTCCACCCCCCCAAGCCAGATGGGGAAGAGCAGCAAGTCTCTTCCTCCGGGACCGGGTGGCCCCCTGAGCTGAGAGACAGATCCCCAAGGGAAGCACCCCAATTTTTCTGAGGTGCATGTGGAAGGAAACAGGACTCCAATTAACATCTTGGGACCACGGGGACCCAGCCGGAGCCAAAGAGCCCATCCCTCTGCCTCTAGACTTTGCAGAGGTTTCTGGGACAGGAATTACGATCTCCCTTCCTCCTTTCTCTTTTTATAGTTAAGGTGAACAAAAAAAATGGTTATTTAAGGGCTTGACAGCACGATTCCTCTTAGGGTCTTTGTTTAGGGAGATACCTTGGTCAGCTGTCTGGGCAGGAAGGTGAGACCCTGAAGGCAGATGCTGGCAGGAGCCAAGGCAATAAGAACAGCACACTGGCCAGACTTGTCTGCCAGAGAGAGCGAGAGGAATTCGTTTTTCCCCTGAGCAGGAAAGAGAGAGACAAAAGACGGGAGGGCAGCGAGGGGAGAGACAGGCCTCCCAAGGGAGACTGGCTGCTGGGTCTTCTCCACCTGCCCTCCACATCTGTCCCTTCCCTTCTCCACCCTGCTCTGGGCTCCAAGCCCGACTCCCTCGAGCCGCTCTGACCTCAGAGGCCCCTCCGCCTCTGGATTCCAGTTCGATTTGGTCAATGGGAGGTGCTGCCAGGAAAGCACAGGGCAAGAGAGAGATTGGGGTGTCCACCCTCTGTCTCCCTTCCAGCTCCTACCTGAGGTCACGGGTCTTGCTGAGCAGCCCGCCCCACCCCCCAACGACAGCCACACATGCAATCCTGCTTCTTTCTTCCTGTTTGCTGGGGTGACGTCAATGCAGCTGGCATGAGACTCGGCGACAGGATGCTACTGTCTGGTTGTAACTTGGGACCACCACAGAGGGAGCCTTGGGCCTCGAGTGCAGTGCCCCCAATACATATGTTGATGGTGATGGTCTTAGAAGTGGGGTCGTTGAGAGGCAACTAGGTCAGGAGGGTGGAGCCCCCATCGATGGGATTAGCGCCCTCCAGGAAGAGACCCCACGGGGCTCCCCCACTTCTGTCATGTGAGACATGTGGAGAAGTTCACAGTCTGCAGCGCGAAGAAGACCCGCACCAGAGCCTTGCTGTGCCGCCACCTGATCTCAGACTTGCAGCCTCCGGAACGGTGACAGATAAATGTCTGTTGTTTATAAGCCACCAGTCTGTGGCGCTTTGTCATAGCAGCCTGAGCTGACTAAGGCAGAGAGGAAGGGCGGACATGGATGGATGGTTGGTGACGGGGACCATGTTCAGGGCATGTGTTGGGGGAGGGAGTCGTAAAAACGAGGCTCGTGACCCTGACGGGGGACCTTCCTTCCATGTGAGGAAACACCTGGGAGTCTCAGGGCCCCACCGCCCGTGACTAGTGAACTGGCTCCCTTCCACCCCTGCAGGTGGCTGCAGGTCCTGGCCCGCATGGGGCCGTGTGAGAGTGGGGGAGAGGGAAGCGATAGGAACGGTGACTCAGGGATGGATTTATTTTTCTGGCTCCTACGAGGCAGCAAGGGAGGGGGGACAGGCAGAGGGGGGCCTTTCAGGACTTGTGACGCATAATGCAATCAGATGACATTTAAATATTCATAAAAAAGAATGCAGATGTGAGTGTGAGACTGGTAGGCTAATGTGGGAGGGAAGGAAAGAGAGAGATTGGGAAACACAGGCTACATTTTCCAGAACCACCAGATCTCGGAGCTAGAAAGGACATTTGGGATCATTTAGTTCTATCTTTAACGGTTGCAGGAATTTCTTTATGGCATCCCGACTGGCGGGGTGGGTACCCTCGCCACCACACTATCTTGGGGCAACAATGCTTGCCACAGGGCATTTGGCTGCAGAGTGGATAAGCTTTGGCTTCCTGAGGAACCAGTGAGGGGGTGGCGTGAGAGGAAAGCGACCCTACTTGGTGGGATCAGGAGACCTGGGTTCTTGATCCAGCCTGGGTACTTCCGGCTGTGTGACCTGGAAGAAGTCATTTCACCTCTCTGGGCCTCAGTTCTTCATCTGTAAGGCAGGGATGCCTTCTCACAAGGAGTCCATGAGGGGCGATGAGCTGGGAAGAGCAGTTTCCTTGGCTGGCAGGGCCGGGACACTCAGCTGTGTTGGGGGTTCCCTGGACCACTCTTGAGGCAGTGGCGGTGGGGACGGCCATGATCTGAGGGCACCTGGGCACCTGGAGTTCATCCTTGGAAGCTCCGGGTGGTGGCAGCTTCAGCGATTGTCGTGGAGAAGGCTTGCCTGGGGACAACTTCACCACTCAGTGATGCGGCTGGAGTACTGACACGTCACCCGCTTAGGGCTGGACAGGAGGCCTGCAGGGTGGGTGCAGAAGAGCCAGTGGCCCAGGGTGGGCTAGATGGGATGAAACCAGGACCTAATGAATGTAGTTTTCCTTCTCAACCAGCTTTGTGGCCTCGGGCAAAAGCCCTAACTTCTCTGACCCTTAGTTTCTCTATGTGAAAATTACAGAAAACAAATAGAACCTCCTGGGGACGTTCTTTTTTTTTTTTTTTTTAAGTTTATTTCTTTATTTATTTTTCAGAGAGACAGAGAGAGAAGAAACAGGGAAGTGAGAGAGAAAAAGAAAGGAGGGGGTGAAGAATCCCAAGCAGGCTCCGCACTGTCGGCACAGAGCCCAGCTCGGGTCTCGAACTCATGAACTGTGAGATCATGACCTGAGCCAAAATCAAGAGTCAGACACCTAATGACTGAGCCACCCAGGCACCCCCCACCCCTCCTGACCAGGTGCCCCACCCTGGGGACGTTCTAGAGATTAGGGAGGCAGGGTCTCTCAAAATACCAGGGTGAATGGGGGTGTAGGGGCTCCCAAGAGCCATGTGGGGCCATGTGGAGTGGAGGGCGCTGCGGAGGATGTCAGCAGGCCCTTGGCTTGGCCAGACTCAGCCTTGTCCCTCTGAACCTGGGGCCGCAGACGGGGAAGCAGAACCCATCCCATTCCTTCACAACCTAGGGCAGGAGAGGACACAGAGGGCCATGGTCTAGCTTCCCACTAGTGGGGATTCATCTCCACTCCAGGCCCCAGCTGGGATTCTTGGCTTTGCCTTCCTGACTTCTAGGGAGCTCACTGCCTCTCTCTGGAGCCCCAGAGACTCTGCTGGGAATTCTCCCCTGGCTAGACTGAGTTCTCCTTTCTCCACAGCCCCATCAGCTCCCTGGCCTCAGACAGGCTGTGGAAGGTCTAAGAGGCTTCTACGCTTGGGGCTGCAGCAAGAGGAGGTCCCATAACAGAGCAGTAAACAGCTGGATGGAAGGTAGGGCTACTCCTGGCCTCTAGCCGTCCTACCCGCCCTGTTCAGCTTCATCGTCGTCTGGGTCCACCCCCATCCCTGCCCCACCCCCACCTCAGATGCCCAGCTGTTCCTCCTGCCGTTCCCTCAGCTTCCCCGGTGCCCTTGACTCTGTTCCTTCCACCCCTCTCGTGGGGCCTTCCCCGTGAGTAACTCTTCTGTCGGATATCACGACCTCTGCCTTCACTGCCCTTCCCCCTTTAGCCTGTAAACCTACCTAAGTCTCTTCCCTTGTAAAAATAAGCCAACAAAGAGACAAATAACAACAATGCTTAACACCCAACAGATAAACACCCCTCCCCAGACCCGGTAGCTCCTGTGGCTCTGATCCTGTCCTTTTTTATTTTTGAGAGACAGAGTGTGAGTGGAGGAGGGGCAGAGAGAGAGGGAGACACAGAATCCGAAGCAGGCTCCAGGCTCTGAGCTGTCGGCACAGAGCCTGACACGGGGCTTGAACTCAAAAGCTGTGAGATCATCACCTGAACTGAAGTCAGACACTTAACCGACTGAGTCACCCAGGTCCCCCTTGCCCCAGTCCTTATCTTGACTGATGTCCTGCAGCTCTTGGCTCCGAAGTCACAGTTCTGTCTGGGTTTTCTGCCCCCAGGTGGCCCCATTAGGCTCTTGAGTATTCATGCTCCCCAGGGCTCTGCACCTGGCCTCCTTCTCTTTCTACTCCTACACTCTGTCTGGGTCAGCCCACCCACTGGGTCACCTTGCTTGCCCTCGCTGTGCCAAGGACTCCTGAATCTCAACCTCCAGCCTGGACCTCCCTGCCGAGCACCAGAGCAGCACGTCCCACTGCCTGCTGGCCAGCTCTGTGCGGACACCCTTCACACTCACCACGTCCAGCCCGGAGCTTGTCCCCTTCCGGCGCGAGGGGATGTCAGCTCTACCAACCCCTAAGGCCCTCCCACTCTGACTCCACACCTCTCTCATTCTCCTACTTCCATTCAATCACTGGGTCCTGCCAGGACCATCTCCCTAATACCTCCGCTCCTTTCTGTTTGTGAGCACCACGAACAACAGCATCTCCTGCCTAGGTCACTAACACAGCTCTCTGCCGGTGTCCCGGCTCTAGTCCCCGATGCCAGCAACGTGGTCTCTGTCCCAGGGGGGAGATGAGGGCTCTGTAGACGTCACGGATTCAGGCCCCTTGAACCTGGGACAGATCAGGAGTCCTGTCTCCTCGTGACTCGGGGCCTGGCCTGGGGGAGAAGGGTTATGTACACACGTGTGCATGCATGTGTGTGTGCCTGTATATGTGTGCATGTGTGTACCGTGTGCACACATTGTATGTGCGCATGCATGTCTGCATTGTGTGCCTGCATGTGTGTGCACGTGTGTACTGTGTGTGCATTGTGTGTGTGTGTGTGTGCGCGCGCGTGCTGGAGGGCGTGTGATCCAGGAGGGGCTCCCATCCCCACTGTCCTAGACATGTTTCCCAAGAGCCTGTCTCCTGCCCATCACCCGCCCACACGGGAGAACAAAGCTCTTTCCAGCTGACTGCCGCCCATGTTTGCGAAGACGAGAGTTGTACATCTCAATTTTTATCACATGGAAATGAAATAAAAGACGCTGGACTAGATCCCAAAGAAGCAGCACTGCAGAGGGAGACAACTCCTTTGCTGCAGTCCCCCAGCCCCTCGGCACCTCCCCGGAGAGCCCTCTCTGCTGAGATGTCAGCACTCTCTCTCTCTGGGACCTTCAAAGAGGGTGTCGTGGCTCCTACATTCAACAACACAAGGAGAGTTAAACGCGCCACAACGGCGAGAAGAAGCCGTTCCGAGATGCGTTGCATGTTTGCTGCCGGCTCGCACAGCTCGCCTCCCGCCTTGATGTAGCTGCCTTGACTAGACAGAAGATGTTTTCCTTCTCGATTAGGAAAAATCCACAGCTTCGTGCCCCACGTGGGAGGTGGCAGCGCTGTTATTAGCGGGGGGAGGGGTGTATGGAGAGGAGGTGAAAGGGGGTCAGAAGTCACAGTTGCCTCCATCAGCCAGGGTTTTGGCCCCAGCCTGGCCTGGACCCATGCGCTGGCTTCCTGTTGGGTCTTTCCCTCCCTCTCTTCCTCCCTCCTTCCCACTGGTTCACACAATAAAGATGAACTCGAGCCACTTCCCGCTCTATGACAGGCCCCTTGGTAGATCAGAGAACACAGAGGAATAAGAAGACGCGGTCCCTGCCCTGGGGGAGCCCAGAGCTAGTCAAAGGCACTGATGGAAAACTAGGTAAGCTAGCCTCTTTCTGTTCCCTAAGACCAGATGGGTCCAAACCCTCCTTCAACAGCCTGTCCGCCAAAAGCCTCCCAAGCACGTTCCTGGGGGGCCTTTTCCCATGTTGTGGTTAGGAGCACAGACTCGGGGCAGACCACCCGAGTTCCAGTCCTGCGACCCACTTTCCTGGGACGCTCCGTGCCTCCGTTTCCACACCCCTGGAGGGCAGATGGCAATAGTACCTACTTTTGCCAGAATTAAATGAGCTAGTTCGGGTGCAGCACTTAGAGCAGAGACCGGCCCATCGTGAGCACTACGAAAGATTAGCTCTTTATTCTCATTGTCATTTCTAGCTCTGAGCCCCTGCTTGCATTGAATTAATTCAGTTTGTGCATCTTTTCACCCCCCTGCTGGTGCTGTCAGCTCTACCCTGAGTCTGTGCTCAATCCTTTTCTTCATATTCCATTACAAAAAACCAGCCTCGCCCCTAAAACAAAGCATGGCTGGGCACACAAAGTCCCTGTGGGTAGCACACATTTCCAAAGGAAGGGGAGAAGAAGGGATTTACAGATTGCTGGAGCACCAGCAGCGTAAAAGCCCATCTTTGATATTTCCCTTCCTAAAAACCCCTACGTGTTTCCACCACCCGGGCGTCAGCCTCCTGCTACATTGTTTTAGTATTTTCCCCTTTGCTCCCTCGGTCTCTCTCCTACCTCCGAATTCCCACTTATTTCCCGTGCAGAGCAGTTTAACTATCTCTTTTGCTTCCTTGCCTCCTGTCAAATCATATCCTCAGGATGTTACCTCCCCACCAAGTGCCGTATCAAGGTATTTTCTTATACAAAGACATTTGCTTCCTGAAGAGGAGTTCTGGTGTCAGATGTTGTATCACTCAGGATTCAGCTAGGAGAAGAGAAACCTTTGTAAACGTGTGGGACAGGAGGGATTTAATGCAGGGCACTGGTTACCCAGAAGATAGAAAGGTAGAGACGCAGAATAGCACCAGCAAATAATATATTGAAAGACATCATGCAGGAAAGGGCCGCTGCCTTGGTTTCCCGAGGGTTCAGTGTTTGGGTCTGCACCCCGAGCCTGGACGAGTGGGCCTAGAGCAATGTAAAGCTTCTGAGATGACCAAGCAAAGAGTACCAAAAGCAGGGGTGCAGCCATGGAGATGGGAGCAGCACCGGGGAGACTGGAGGCAGGCCGGCCTTCAGGAGGCTGTGGTCAACAGTTCCAGGGAAAGAATCCCATCACGGGAGCCCAGTTCGCTTCTCGGACCCTCTGCTGGATGGTGTGCACTAGCGCACCCTCCCCACCAAGCATGAGCTCTTCGTGGGGCATTGGCCCATCTTTTTACAATGGGGAAATCAAGGCCAGAGAGACAGAGGTTTGTCCCCGGTCATGGAACAAGTGAAGACCAGTGCCGGGGCTCCACAGGAGCGCAGGGACAGGAAGGGAGCTCTGTCCCTGCGCCCTTCCCCGGACCTGCGCGGTAACACCAGCACATCAGTCAGGAGGAGCAGGAGATGGGAAAAGAAGAGGACGCGAAGGTGAACAGAACTTCAGATTCCGCTCGGAGGGAGACAGCAGAAACTAATGAGAACTCTGCAGGACACAACAAAGCTGGGAGAGGCCTTTGAATGGCTGCAAGGGAAGGGACTGCGGAGCAAGTCAAGGACACACACAGCCTACTTCTGGGAGGGCGGGGTGAGATGCAATTAGTGGCGGTGGGGAAGCGGCCACCAGCCCTCTCTCCAAACAGACTTGATGCAAGGGCCTTGCTCTCCGCCTGTTGACCTTGACCAATCTTATCAAGGCGCAGCCTGTAAGAACTAAAGGCTGTCATTTGGAGATGGAACGTGCAGTCCTTCTTGGGTCAGTCAGGGCCAATCTGGTCTTGTTTGAAAGATATCGAGACAGGCTCTGGGCAGGTTAAGCGACAGGGCATTGAGGTTCTCTCAGACTCGAGTGGGGACAGGACACCTGGCCTCAGAAATAGGCTGGAAGTAAGGGGGTGGTGGGCCAGACCAAAGGGAGTGTGTGCTCCAGCCTGGACAGTTTGGGGGTATGCAGGTGGGGCCAACCCAACCTCCAACAGTACTTTCTACCATGGTGTCCCTCCAGGAGACACGTGGGAGGGTAAGCAGAGGCCCCATGCCCATTGCCTGGCTGCCCAGGGGTCAGGAGAAAGAAAAAGTCATCTTTGAGGACCAAGGGCAGTCACTGGGAATTTTCTTCCTGCCGGACAATACACAGTGTGGGAGAAGTGCCCTCACCCACTCCCTGTCCCCTCAGATCCAGGTGATATTAGGAGCTGGGTCTTGGGCTATCAAAAACCAGCAAATATTCCATGTGGCTTTTATTTAAAAGAACCACAGAGGAAAGCCACCTGTTCACCATCACTAGTGACCTAATGCCTCAGCTCTGCTAATGGTTTAATTATATGTCTCCCTTCCAAGGGCTGTGTCTGAAGTCGGAGGATTCTGGAGAGAGCACAGGTTGGGTGTGGCCTGGGGCGGGTGAGCTGCCTTCCCTCCCTGAGCATGGAGGGGCTGTGGTGCTCCATGACACGTCCCCCCTTCCCCTCCGCTCGGGGTCTACCTGGAAGAAGTCCTTCCTGCATGGGGACTGGGTGGCTATGGCATAAGCTGGGCATAGCTGTGAAGTGGACCCTTGGGTGTCCCGGGTGATGGGGGGGAGTGGTGGCAACAGGCGCCCAGCTGTGGAAGGAGGTGGCCCCTGTTGGTGTGGCTGACCCAATGTCTGGAGCGGGCAGAGACGAGAGATAGGACGGAGCTGGGGAGCACTGACTGGGGCTCCTTGGGCTTGTTCCCTGGGGACCCCATCCCCCCAGGGGCCCCATCCTGGTCCTGGAGCTGCCCTCCTCCCTCCCACCCTCCTGCTCTCTCTCTTCTCCCAGGGGCTCAGGCTTTCATTTAAGCTGCAGCGATATCCGCTCAGGCAATCATCTCTCCCCGTCCGCTTTCCTCTGGCAGCTTGTCGCCGTTCACTCTGAAACCAGGACATATTTAAACGAGAGAAACTTTAAATTAAGTTTGGGAGAGTTTAAATGAAAGAAAACAAACCTTCACTATTATCACAGGTAAGAAAAAAAGCTTCTGGCTCCTGGTGGAGAATTGTGGGCTTTCCTTCATCTTGGAGCCAGGAAAAAAAATGAAGTTTTTTCCTTGCCCTCACCCCCCGCCCCCACCACCCTCCACCCCTGCCACCCAGGTGTCAGGTTAATTGAATAGGAAGGCCATCTGTATCAAAGTGGCCGAGTCCTGGCCCAACTCTGGAGGACAAGATTCCTCCTCAGAGGCGTTCATGCAGGGCTCTAAGGCTCTGCAGGGTGAGAGGGAAGAGGATTCTTTGATTTCAGCATCTAAGACCTCTCTTTGGCGGGAGGGGAAGTGGGTTTGGAAGGAAGGAGGCAAGCTCAGCCTCCACCTGTAGGCTACCTGGGCCTGGGAGGGGAGGGGCTAGCCTGAAAGCCAGGCTCTAATGGGTTCCCCCAAGTGCTGGGCCCTGTCCAGGGTGTTGCTGAGGAAGCATGAAAGCAGAGGCAGCTTTCATGGATCACTCCACATCACTCCACTCCACATCGCTCCACTTCTTCCTGCACCCATTGCCTTCCCCATTCCCGGGGGGGGGGGGGAGGCTGGGAATGGGGGCAAAGACATTTATCAGCACCAGGCTGGGATATGGAGCTTGACGATGCCAGGGATAGAGCTTCGAGTCTTTCACTAAGTTACTCCTCTGTCTCTTCCTCCCTTGGTTCTAGGCTCTTGGGAGCACAGATCTCTTGAGCTCATCTTGGATGGGCATCTCTAGAGCATCCAATGTGGGTAGACGATCCTGAAGCTGCCTCTCCCCAGCAGGGCACCAGGTGGGTGGTCAGTCTGGCTCTGCTCCAAGCATTGGAACAACTGCTCATTCCCCTTTTCTTTCCGTGTCTCTCTTCCCCTCTGTGGTGAGATTAAGGGGGCAGGGATTTGGGGTGCGGATGTAGCAAAATGTGCCAAACAACACTGTTGGATCTGTTCACTGTTGTCAGCCTCAGGTAGGCCTGGGATGTGGACTGAGCCCCCTGAGCCCCTTTTGGTCCACCTGGGTGCTCAGATGGCAGCTGGGGTTTGGGGCTGAAGCCTCAGTACTTGGGGAAACCCCTCCACACCCCCTCTGCCCGCTCTGGCCTAGCCTGTGGTGGCAGCTGGCTGCTCGGGGTTCAGAGGTTGTGTGCCTATAGTCTGTCCGAAATATTAGTTTCTATTACGTGAGCCCTTACTATGGGCCGAGTTCAGTCCTATGAGCTTCACTGACATTGTCTCTCTCTTTTTTATTGAGGTAAAATTTATAAAACATAAAATAGGTAATGAACACATTCCCCTGTATTTTTTCTGGTATTTGTCCGGTTTATTTTACAGATCGAATTGTTAATTCGTCTGAGATTTGGTTTTGTGCATAATATGAGGTAAGAATCTACATGTATTTATTTTCCAGATGGTGATCCAATTAACCCAATGTTATTTACTTTTTCTTCACTTACTTTTTTTTAAAGTTTATTTATTTATTTTGAGATAGAGATAGAGAAAGAGAGACAGAGCACGCGTGTGCGAATGAACAGGGGAGGAGCACAAATAGAGGGAGAGAGAATATCAGGCAGGCCCCATGATGTCATTGCAGAGCCCAACATGGGGCTTGAACCCACAAACTGTGAGATCATGACCTGAGCTGAAACCAAGAGTCCCACGCTTAACCGACTGAGCCACCTAGGCACCCCTTTCTTCCCTTATTTAAATGGCCACCTTTATCTTATACTAAATTCATATAGCCCTTAATTTAATATGCATTTATTGAATTCCTACTTTTTGCCAGGCAGTGAAGATACAGCAGTGGACAAGACAGACAAAGGAAAGCAGAAAAAAAGCATAAAACAATATGAAAATGCAAAATTTTATGATCAGTTTTGACAAAAATACAACTGGATTAAATTTCCCTAATGTAAAACAAGAACTCTTGGTTTAGATCAAAAAATGTAAACTTAATTCTATTCTAGTCCAAGAATAGTCGAATAAACAGGAGGTTCGAAAAGAACACCCAGACATAGATTCTAGCACTTAAAATAATTCAGTTGGCGAAAAGGTGCCCTTTAAAATGTGTGCTTAAGAATGGATTAGTTAACACATAACCTTGGGGCAACTGATTGACTATTTGAAAGGGAGAAAAGTTAAATCCTCTACCCCACTGTTATCCAAATAAATTCTAGATGGATAAGTAGCTTAAACTTTTACTTTTTAGTTTTTATTTTTTAAATTATTTAACGTTTTATTTATTTTTGAAAGACAGAGAAAGAGCATGAGTGGGGGAAGGGCAGAGAGGGAGGGAGACACAGAATCTGAAGCAGGTTCCAGGTTCTGAGCTGTCAGCACAGACCCCAATGAGGGGCTCGAACTCACAAACCGTGAGATCCTGACCTGAACCTAAGTCAGATGCTTAACCAACTGAGCCACCCAGGCTCCCCAAAATGATTACATTTTAGAAGAATCAGAAAGAAATATGGGTGAGTATCTATCTGATTTTGTAGTGAGGAAGGTATTTCTTGGCATAGTTTTTTGAAGAATGCAAAAAGAGAAAGAATGACAAATCTGAAAACATAAAAACCAAACCATTATGGAGATCAAAATATCATAAACAAAACTAGAAATCAAACGGCAAACTAGGAAGTAGTATTTATAATGCATATGTTAGGTGAGGCGAATAACTCTTACAGATCAATAAGAAAATCTGAAAACCCTATTAGGAAAACAAGCAAAGGACATAAATAAGAAATTTACAATAGAAAACTACAAATAGCCAATAAATATATGAAAAATTTCAGCCTCATAAGCAATAAAGGAAATTCCAACTGAAACAATGAGACCTACAGTTTGCTTATCATCTTAGCCAAGCTTTTAAAAAATCATAGTACTTCAGGCTGGCAAAGATTTGAAGGAAAGGAAATTCCTCTACTCTATGGTGGGAGTGTGAATTGTCACAAACATTTGGTAAGGTAATTTATTTATATGGATCAAAGGCTTTAAAACGTCTAGACCCTTTGATAAAACAATTCCATTTATAACCATTTCTCCTAAGGAAATAATTAGAGATGTGCACAAAGATTTATTTCCAAGGAGGTTCATGGTGGCAGAGTACACAATAACAAAAGAATAAAAACAAACAGGAAAATGAAGATAATTTTCTTAAGGTCCCTTATACTAGGAGATTTGTTGAACAAATTATGTGAGATTCATATGAAGGAATGCTATGAGGTCATCAAAAGTCATGCTTCTGATCATATTTAGTTTTGGGGAAGATGCCCAAGGTATAAAGTCAAGTGGAGATAAAACACTGGACTACATTGATTGTATGGGTGATAAATTTCCAAGTCAGTCTGGTCAATTACATGCCGCGTCTCTACTTCCACCCACCCCCAACTGTCTGCTGCTTCTTCCAGTGTTGCTTATTTGCCCAGCGTGATCTTCTCTCCTGGTGTCCCTGCCATTCCCCAGGATAACAACTTTGCTGGGCACTGCCCCACTCACGGGCACCTTTACCATCCACGGGCTCCCAGCATCTCCAGCCAGACCCGCCGTTGGTGCATTGGAATCACCCCGTACCAAAGCCTAGTTGGTACTTGGAAGTTCTAGAGTCCCAACCTGAAACAGCTGGATGAGAAGAGTTCATTGGTTCACAACCCATGGGAAGTAGAAAGATATACTTGGAGTACAGAAATGACAAGAGCTGGGAGTTTGACTGCCTTCCAAAACCTCCCTCCTACATCTCTCACCTCTGCTTCTCTCCTTTTTTTGTTGTTTTAATTTTTTTTAATGTTTATTTATTTTTGAGAGAGACAGAGTGCAAATGGGGGAGGGGCAGAGAAAGAGAGAGAGACACACAGAATCTGAAGCGGGCTCCAGGCTCTGAGTTGTCAGCACAGAGCCTGACGCGGGGCTCAAACCCATGAACCGTGAGATTCTGACCTGAGCCGAAGTCAGACGCTCAACCCGACTAAGCCACCCAGGCACCCCACCTCTGCTTCTCTTGATGCGTTGGCTCTGTTGTCTTCCTACTCAGACTGATCTTTCCCACAGGGTGGGAGAGGTTGTCGCCAATCATTTTGTCGCCAATCATCACATGGCTTTGGCCTCAGATAAAGATGGATCCTTTTTCCTTTAGTTCTGATTTGAAATTCTCAGAGAAGTTCCCTGAAATTCTCAGAGAAGTTCCCTGATTGGCTGGACCTGGGTCATGTCCTCTCTCATGTGGCTATAAGGTTCACTCCTGTGATTGACATCTCTCTCTTGAACTACAGGATTGGAATTGGAGATGAAGCAGCTTCCCAGAAGAAGGAAAGGGGGACAGACAGGCAGACAGGTCACACTCCTCTCTCTCAGTGAATGCCAAAGGAGTATGTTAATGTCCCCAAGGTCTTAGGGGGGATTTCAGTCAAATTGCTCTTTTTATTTTTGCTTAAGTTCCCTCTCTCCTTCCCAGGAACATAGATAGGAGTCCAGGGGGCTGGGCCATGGGAAAATCATTCTTCACGCTGAGGCTCAGAACTCACACGTTATCATTTCCACCCACATACCATTGGCCGGAGCTACCCAGATGCCCATGGCCAAATCAACTGGGTGGGTATGATCACATCATTCTTTATTACTTGTTTTAAAGGGTCACCTTGTAAAACTATAACCATATACTATTCTACTCTTATTAGAATGGCGAAAGCAAACAAACAGACAAAAACCCCTCAAAAAACAAAACCCACAGAAACCTGACAATACCAGGTATTGGTGAGCATACAGAGAAACTGGAAACCTCATGTACTGCCAGTAGGAAAGCAAACCGATACAGTCCCTTTGGAAAACCATTCAACAGGTTTTAATAAAGTTCAACATCCACTGACCATATGACCCAGCAATTCTACCCCCAGATATTCACCCAAGAGAAATGAAAACTTACACCAAGCTAAAGAAACCAGATTCAGAAGGCTTTCACTCCATTTATAAGACATTCTGCAAAAGGGAGGACTGTAGGGACAGGGAACAGAGAAAGGATTTTAAAAAATGATTTACAACAAAGGTGGGCCTTTCTAAAAACTCCTTTTGTTTCCTTTGGTGAATTGTTTTTACTAGAAGCCTCTTCTCCTTAGCCTAGATGAATCTGGCCACTGTTCTATGTTACAATATATTTTATAGCCTATATGGCTTGGTGTTACCCCTTTCTACTATCAAATGAAAAAAATTTTTTCTCTCTACATCTAGTGTTTAACTGTAATCAGGGAGGGTGGATTTTCCTTGGTTCTACTCAGTCTACCTGTTTGCAATTTTGCTATTTGAGTTCAAACAAGGTCAGTCTCTAGCATTGCTTTTCTGGTCAGTCATGGCTGGGTCTGGCGCAGGCCAGGGGAGCAGGTCCCAGACTCAGGGAATCCAGGTTTAAGAGATGATGGGCAGCATCTTCAGGGAGACTTGAAAGAGAACATCAATGGGAGAGGGGCCCCAGGACCAAGGAGACTCAGGCTCCAGGTGGCTAGGCTAGGGGACAACGGAGCCTGAAGAAGTTGCAGCCTGAAGGGGACAAGGCTGAAGGACTTCAGACAGGGACGGTCAGTCCATCCCCTGGCCTTGTCCCAAAGAAAGGCCAGGAGTGAGGCAAAGGCAGGGCAGGACGGCATTCTCCAGGCTTGCCAGCCCTTGGGAACCACGCCCCCACTGCCCAATTTCCTCTGTAATTGAAACCCTGCTTGCCCTCCCGCCTCCCCCATGAGCCCCAGCATGGATTCTGAGCAGGCAGAGGATTCAAAGAGAGCAGATTTGTGGCTAAGAAGGCTGCATGGCTCTGCAGAGATGAGCTCCCTGAGGCGGCGGATGGGTTGGGCTGGTGCCCCTGGCTCCTTCCTCTTGTCCCTGAAGTGATCTCTGGACAATCAGTGACTCTCTTTCACCCTCTAGTCTGCTCTGGGCATGCAGGCAGCCTGCTGGTCTCCCTGGACTGTTGGAGGCTGCCGTGGGGCAGTGGCAGCATCAGGGCCGAGCCAGGACTAGCGTAGCGCGCCCACCACCACCCATCCTCCCCCCAGATACAGAGCTCCCCCTATTGCAGCCATGGCTCCCTTATCTCTGGGTGCCTCTCACTTTCCTGGATCAAGCTTCCAGCTTGGCCTGGCCGGGGTGTGATCTTGGGAAAGTCCCTTCTCCTTGGCTCAGGGGTCCTCTGTCAGCCATCCGGGGCAGAGACTGGTCCTGGAAAGAGAACTGAGGATGGGGTGGTGGGTCTCGAACCCAGGGAGGGTCACCTTTTCCCACTAGGTCCAGACTGAGCTGAGCTGGCCTCTGCCTATGGAGAGAGGACAAGCCAGGCAGAAAATGCTAAGGAATCTTCGGCGTGTGTGCCGAGTCTATAGATTCAGAGAAGCCACATCCAATAGCAGCTGCAGGTTACTTTGTGTGTGGTTTCCCTTCTGTTATCCTTGGACCTTCTGCGCAGCCTTATTGAACATCCCAGTCTGATCTCAGATGTGCTGCAGGAAATGACGAAAGGGTCTCATCTCTGTTTGGGACAGAGTGGCAAGGTGGGGCCCTGTTTTTGCTGAAGCCCCCTCAGCGGTTTGGGTTTGAGCACGGGCAGGCGGAAGGAAGCCTGGCACCCCACAGCAGGGGTGAGAGGAGGGTGTGGCAGTTTGCAAAAGGGGGTCCAGGGAAGCTAGTGGTGGCTGTGTGCTGTGGGAACGTCCTGGGCAGCACACGGGGGGCATTTTGAGGTGGGGCAGGCTTTTGTGAGGGTAGGTGGCGCTGGCTGGTCCAGGTTATTGCCATTTAAGAATTCCTGGGAATGTGGGGCACCTGGATGGCTCAGTCGGTGAAGCGTCTGACTATTGATTTCAGCTCAGATCATGATCTCACAGTTTGTGGGATTTGAGCCCTGAGCTGGGCTCTGTGCTGACAGTGTAGAGCCTGCTTGGGATTCTCTCTCTCTCTCTCTCTGCCCCTCTTCTGCTCTCTCTCTTTCTCTTTCAATAAACAAATAAACATAAAAAAAAAAGAATTCTTGGGAACATGACCTCCTTTTGCAGTCCAGTTGAGGAAGTGGGGACATTCCGGCAGCAGAGGGAGGGGATACGAAGTAGCTCCTTTGGTCTGGGAGGGGGCGCAGGGGACACTTTCCAGAGGGGCCACTGTCTGAGTGGATCTCAAAGGGGAACATCAGGGAACATCTTCGTTCAGACCCCTGTGTGTCTCAAACTATTTCCTTAGCACAAATTCCACGAAGTGAAATTTCTGTGCCCAAGCATAGGGGCATCAGTCAAAAGTCTTGCCTGTAGTGACAGAATCCCCTTCAGGCTGGTGTATCGAGACTAGACAAGTGTGGGCGCGCGGTGTAGTAACTCACCGCAGTGGAAAAGCCCAGGGGGCAGACATGGCTTCTGTCATGGAGCCATACGATCAGGGCATGTCATCGGGGGCTCGTTCTCCCTCCCTTTGTCTCTAGCTCAGCTCTCTCCCAGTACCAGCCCTGAATCTCTGGCTCATGTCTCGCCAGCTCAGCCATTGGCACAAAAAGAGAGGATCTCTTTCCTTTTCGGTGCTCGCAAGTCCTGGGCTGAGTCTCCTTGGACCAGCTGGTGTCCCTGAATCAGATATGAAAGATTGCGACATGACACGGTGCCTTAATTACCCTGAGTCTTGGGTCATGCCGCTATTCCTGGGAGCTGGAGGTATTGTCCACCCAAACTGAAAGGGGACCCAGAGTGAGAGAAGGGGTCTTCCCAAAGGCAAGTCGGGATCCTATTACCAAAAGATAATAGCAAAAGATTATAGCAAGCCCCATAGATGTCCACTATCAGCAGGGCCGTTGCTACCCCTCTCAGTATTCCATCAAAATTTATTGTAAGCAATCACTCAATGGCTGTGGAGAAACCATTGGAGCAGAGGACCAAGGAAGGCCAGAAATCTTGGGGAGAATCAGTTGCTCCACATGGATGGAAAACCACTGCATGTCAGGAGCGCGGCCAGACAGACATCCTCTCCCTGCCTGCAGAGAGCTTCTACCCTGTGTGAGGACACAGGTGCAGAGGGAGCCGATGATCAGAGTCAGTGGGTCACGGTGGGCCTCGGAGGGGAGGGGCAGCGGGACTTGCAGGGAAGGTGGGGCTTGAGACTTGAAGGAAGACGGATAAGACAGGAGGGTCCTGGAGGGAGAATGCTCCGTGCAGAGGAAGCAGACTGAGCAAAGCCCTGGGGACCAGGAGAAAGAAGAATGCATAGTAACTTCAGGAGGATGAGTGTGGCTGGAGGCTCGAGGGGCCAAGATAAAGGAAAAGAATGGGGAGGGAGGCCCTTGCCAAGGGGCTTGGACTTGACCTTGGGCCACCATGGGAAGCCAGTCAAGACTCAGAGCCGGAAAGGGGCGCCTGGGTGGCTCAGTCGGTTAAGCGTCCGACTTCGGCTCAGGTCATGATCTCACGGTTCATGGGTTCAAGCCCTGCGTCAGGCTCTGTGCTAACAGCTCAGAGCCTGGAGCCTATCTTCAGATTCTGTGTCTCCCTCTCTCTCTGACCCTCCCTTGTTCATACTGTCTCACTCTTTCTCAAAAATAAAATAAAACATTAAAAAAAAAAAAAAAGACTCAGAGCCGGAGAGTGAATCTTGCAGATGTGTGTCTTAGCCTGCTCAGGCTGCCGCCACAAAACCAGCCTGGCTATTTAAACAGCAGACAGTTTCTTACAGTTCTGGACACACTGTTGAGGTTCAACATCAAGGTGCAGCCAATTCGGGTTCTGACGACAGCCTTCTTCCTGAGGCTGACTTCCTGCTATGTCCTCACGGGGCCTCACCTGGGCGGGTGCGCGAGGAGACAGAGATCTCTCTTCGTGTTCTTATAAGGCCACTAATCCCATGGCGAGGGCCTCACCCTAACCTGCCCCTAATGACCTTCCACAGGCCCCGCCTTCAAACACCATCCCAGTTGGGGAGGGGCTGCAACATATAAATTCCAAGGGAAACACATTCAGTCCGTAACAGACGGTTTGGGCAGGCACGGAGGGGTGGACCAATGTCCTGTGGAAACTGAGTAGTACAGGGCCACACCCCTGAGTTCCCCCACGTTCCCCGTCCTGTGTCTGTCCTGTCCCCAACCCCTCCCTCCCTCCCTCTCTCTCCCCTCTCCCTCTTCTCCCCTCTTCCCTTTGTCTCCTTGGAGGTTGGGAAGCTGCCTTCCCAGAAGTAGACGTTTATGGGGAAGTTTATCCTTGGCACGAGAGACATTCGCCTCACTCCAGAAAACCCCCGGTAAAATAAATCTAATTAAATCTGTTACTGTTCACAGAGACTAGTTTTGTGGGCAATTGACCTGTTTTATTTATTATGTAAACCATCATGAAACCCAGGCTCCATATTATTTATGCTAATGGAAGGGACTAGGTAATAAATCCCGCCTGAGGATGTGGGCAGACCAGATGGTGTGGTGGCATTTTGATGGCTGGTGCTGGAGGAGCCCGTGCCAGACGTCACTCCCAACCCCGGGAGAAGGGTTGGGGGTGCCGGGAGGGGGTGGCATGGAGTCCTGGGGGCGAACTCACGCTCAGCAAATTGCAAAGCGCTAATGAGAACAGGGGGGCTTTCTGGGTCATCTCCCTCTCGGAGGAAACTCCAATCTGTGTTATATCCCTTGGGGAGATGGGAATAAAAATAGATGGTTCTCCTCCTGTGTGCCACGTCCCAGGGCAGACACTGCCATCTACGCGATCGCATTGGATTTTCACAGTAACCCTGAGAAGTCGGTCTTATTTGTCCTATTTTATAGGCAAGAAAAATAAAGCCTTGTGTTGGAACCGGGGCTTGAACCCGACGTCTTTGACTTGTAAGCCTTAGGTCTTTCCGGGGTACGTGAGGATAAAACAGATCCAGGGAGGAAGGAAAGGCATGAACCAAGAGAGGAGAGAGGAAGACAGGAGGAAAGAGGGAGGCACAGGAGATGAGGAGAAAGGAAAGATTGGAAAAGGGGGCAGGGAGGAGGGGAGGAGAGCAAAGGAAGGCAGGGAGAAGGGGCTGAGTATGGGGGGGGGGACAAGGGACAAGGGACAGGAGGAGAGGGAAAGAGGCAGAGGTACTCTCTTCCGTCCCTGAGCGCAAGCTGGCCCTAGATCTGCAGGGGAGACGAGATTGGGCAGTGATGTGAAGACATGGGCAGGGACGGTCCACAAGCAAGCGGGAACTGTGTCTGGTTATTAGGGCAGCTGCGTCTTAGAGAAAATGAAAAGCAGGGAGCTTATTTACAGCTGGAGGCTGAGAGCATCACCTCTTCGAAGAAAGGAAGAAAGGAATACAATTCGGGAGGCAATGGAGAAGGATCCGAGTTTACAGGAGCCTTGCTAGTAAGCAGCATGGGTTACCAGCCCGCAGCCGCTCCTGGTATCTGTGCCCCCCGCTGTGGGCAGCACCAGGCAGACGCATTGCTCCGCTCGCTGCTGCACGTCAGGTAAAAATTCTTGTTTTCCTTGCTTGTTGTGGGCAAAGGGGCCAAAAGAGAGGAACTGCGTCCCCAAAGTGGTTTGATTTATTTTCAAACAGGTAAGGCACAATGAGAGCAATGTGGAGGGAGAATAAAATCAGAGAACAAAGACATTGGGATTGCCTGGGGGCAGCGGGAGGGGTTTAGATTAGCCACAGGAACTTGAACCAGTCACTTAGAGCCTGCAAGCTTCCCTTTTCTCAGGGGACAGCAGTCCCCACCTCCAGTGTTGTTGATGAGGACTGAACATGGCAAGGCGTGTGGCAGCATAGTGCTCAGTACAGGCAAGAGGTGCTCTCTGAGGTCGGGTCCTGGGTGGGAGAGGGGCACCCTCTGAAATGGGGAGTTGAAAGCAGGGAGTTTAGTTGGGGCTGTGGGGAGGAAGGATCCTGGACTGGGCAGAAGAAGGAGCCGAGGAGTGATGCACTTGCAACCAAGGCCTTGGCTTACAGGGAGCTCTGGAGCTGGGATGGACTTGCCCAGGATCTAGGGGCTTCCCAGGACACAGGACTAAAACGGAAAAAGTCCTAGGTGAACTGGGACGCACGGGTCATCCTATGTCACCGAGTTGTCCTGCCTCTGTGGCACAAGGGCTGGACCTTTATATCTCAGGCTATCTCCAAAGAGGGGACTTAACTGTGGGCAAGGTGACTCCCTTTGGCTGAGATCAATTCCTGGAGAGGGAGGGACTTGGCTGTGGGCCGTCAGTTGCCAACACTACGGGCAGTGGGGAAATGAGTGTCTTGTATGTGAAGGTGACATCTGAGCGGCACACTATAGTATCCGCTGCAGCAGCTCAGTAAATGTGAAGTTTCTCCGCCCTGCTCGTGATGAAGGTCATGTGAGTTCTAAAAAGAAGGTTCTCTAAGGTGTCACAACTGGTGACCATGGCTGCCATATGTTTTTCTTTCTTTCTTTTTAGAAATCTATTTCTTCGTGGTTCTCCCATTTGTTGGCATGTTATTGTTCATAATATTCTCTTATAATCCTTTGTATTTCTTCTCCATTTCTCATTTTATTTGACTCCTCTCTCTCTTTGGATGAGTCTGGCTAAAGGTTTATCAGTTATGCTCCTCCTTTCAAAGAACCAGGTTCTTGTTTCATTCATCCGTTCAATGGTTTTTTAAGTCTCTATTTCATTTATTTCTGCTCTGATCATTATTGTTTCCTTCCTTCTACTGGCTTTGGGCTTTGATTGCTCTTCTTTTTCCAGCTTTTAGGTGTAAGGTTAGGTTGTTTGAGATGTCTTTATTTGTTTCTTGAGGAAGGCCTGTATTGCTATAATCTTTCCTCTTAGGACAGCTTTTGCTGCAACCCAAAGATTTTGGACTACTGTGTTTTCATTCTCGTTTGTCTCTTCATTTTGATTTCCTCTTTGATTTCTTGGTTAGCTCTCTCACTGTTCAGTAACATGTTATTTAGCCTCCCTGTATTTGTGTTTTTTCCCTGGTGATTGATTTCTGGTTTAATATTGTTGTAGTCAGAAAAGATGCATGATATGATTTTGATCATTTTGAATTTATTTGAGACTTGTTTTGTGGCCTAACATGTGACCTTTTCTGGAGAATGTTCCATGTACACTTGGAACAGAATGAATGTTCCACTGTTTGGGGATGGAATGTTCTGAATATGTCTGTTATGTCCATCTTGTCCAGTGTGTCATTCAGAGCCACGGTTTCCTTGTTGATTTTCTGTCTACATGGTCTGCCCATCAGTGTCAGTGGGGTGAGCCACTGACAACTTTAAGAGCTCAGGAGGACTCCGCCAGACCCTGGTCTTGGCTTCTTTGAAAGGTAAGACTTTGTGCTTCTGCCGCTATGTAGAGCCTCTCAGGGTCTGCACCCTATGGCCCTGGGAGGTTTCCTTCACTGGGACAGTCTCTTGGAACGTCAACCTGGGGCAGTGGAATAAGCAGATTAAAAAAAATTATTTTTTTATTTTTGAGAGAGAGAGAGAGAGAACATGAGTGGGGAAGTGGCAGAGAGAGAGAGGGGAACAGAGGATCCTAGGTAGGCTCCATGCTGATAGCAGAGAGCTTGATATGGGGCTCGAACTCTCTGAAGTTGGACACTTAACCAACTGAGCCACCCAGGTGCCTCAGGATTAGCAGATTTTTAAGCAGGAGATCCTTTTGCTTTTCTCATGGTGATTATTTTTTCCTTCTTCTAGTCTGGAAGTCCCAGGCTGTCTTCAACTTGGATAATTAAAATAATTAAAAATAATAACAGTTGACATTTGTAGAGAACTTTCTAGTGTCCAGGCACTGTTCTAAGTGCTCTACATGTAGCAAATCAGTTTATCCTCCCAACCATCCCAGGGGGTAGGTACAGTGATCACTATTTACCTTTGTAGAAACTGAAGCCCAGAGAGGTTAAGAATCTGCTAAAGGTAACACAGCTAAGAGGCAATAAAATGATACCCAAATAGTTTGTTTCCAGAACTTGTGCTCTTACCCACTGAAAAATGATGCCGCTAGACTGAGATTGTTAAATAAATTTAGACTTAGTCAGTTCCTGCTGGCAACGTCATCCCACAACCTTTAATAATAATATTATTTTAAAAAAACAATGGGTGCAATTTGCCAAGGACTAACACCGTATCAGACATCATGCTGACTCCTTTACCTTTATCACCTCTTTAATTACGTTCACAAACCTATGATGTAGTCATTCTTTTTTTTTTAAATTTTTTTTACTGTTTGTTATTTACTTTTTGAGAGAGAGAGAGAGAGAAAGGGGGGGCAGAGAGAGAGGGAGACACAGAATCCAAAGCAGGCTCTAGGTTCGGAGCTGTCAGCACAGAGCCCAACGCGGGGCTCGAACTCACCAACTGTGAGATCATGACCTGAGCCGAAGTCAGACGCTTAACCGACTGAGCCACCCAGGTGCCCTGAAGTTGTCATTCTTATTATCCTCATTTTACAGATGACTGTCACTTACCCAAGGTCACAAAACTGGCGGGCTGCTTACTTACAGAAGTAAGTTCTGGTTACTTACGTCTGGGTAAAAGACTCTCACAAAGTTGGTGGCTTAGAAGAGCCACCTTTTTTTCTTTTCTTTGGATCTGACTATTTTGTGGGTGAGGCGTCCAGGCTGGCCTCAGCTGGGTGAGTCTTCAGCTCCACGTGGCATGGACTGGAGTCCCTTGATGGTATTCCGTTGATTGCTGCGCTGGGCTAGAGGGCCCACGGTGGTTTCTCTCATTTGTCTGGTGTATTGTCTGGTGTATTGGACCCCTTTTCTGGCCCTAAAGTCTCCCTGCTGGTCTCTCCACATGGGCCAGGTGCACCCCTTATGTGGCGGCAGCTCAGGGCTCAAGAATAAGTGTTCCAGGAGGCAGGAAGTGGAAACCACCCAAGGCCTGGGCCTGGCAACTTCCAGGGTTCTCTATTAGTCAGATCCATCCCAGCTCACCCAGATGCCAGGGGAGGGGACTTGGACACCCCCATGGGAGGCGTGCCAAAGAATTTACAGCCACCTAAATCTTCCACAAGGAGTGAGTCTATGTCCAAAGCCCCCCACCCCCACATCGTTCTGCCTTCCTTATCTTGCTTCTCCTTTTCCTGTGATTCCCTTACTTTAGGACACTGGCCGACCAGCAGACTCTCCTCGGCCTCCAGGATAGATAGGGTTGTTCGGCTGGGCGCAGAGCCAGCCTGGGTCAGTGCTGTTGCTGGCTTGAGACTCCAGGCGGGTCCTCCTCATCCCCAGCTGCCTTGGGCTAAAGTCCTGCAAGATCCAAGGCGCCTACTCTGCAGCCTTACCCCTCCGCACCCCCACCTTGTACTTTCTCTGGCCGCACTTCCTTTTACCCGGGAGGTTGTAGGGCTTGGAGCTTGAAACCATGAGAGGCCTGGGAGGGGAGCTGCTCAGGAGGGAGTGGAGAGAGAGAGAGGGAGGGAAGGGGATGTGCGGAAAGCAGGGGAGGGGATGGGAGAGAGAGGGGGAGAGGATTGGAGGGGAGGAGGAAGCAGAAGGAGAGGGGTGGGACAGGGAGACAGGGAGAGAGAACCAGGACAGTTATCTGAGATCTGGATCAAGTCATACCTGAAGTTTTACCATATTTATCCCACTCCTCAGCCACACGAACCAGTATATTCTCTGTGTTTAAGCCAGTTTCGGCTGGAGTTTCTGCCATTTGCAACAAAAGAGCCCTAGTGATGGTTTGCAGAGCATCACCTTGGATGTTCAGGCCTGGGTGATGGTAATGCCTCGCTCCTTTAGGGAAAGAGCATAGAATGTGACTGTCTGGACTGGAAAGCCCCAGCTCTTCACTGGATGCATGGGAGCCTGAGGGCCAGAGAGGCAAGATCACACATAAAGGGACTGAGGTCTCTGGACTTCATGCCAGTGGTCCTTCTACCACTGGAGATGCCTCAGCAGAGATAAGATTTCAGGGCTGGGGCTGCCTCCTAAGGCCTCCACTGGTCAGCACAGGAGGCTGGAGAGCTGCAAGGCTGAGCCCTGATTACATGGGGGTGGACGCCATGTTTTCCTGTTTAACTCACTGTAGGCCAGCCACACTGGCCTGCTCGGTTTTTGGAACGCGCCGTCAGATTTTGTATCAGGGCCTTTGCACATGCTGTTCCATCTGTGTGGAAAGCTCTTTCTACCCTCCTCCTCTTTGCTTTGCTCTCTCTTTTTCAGTGTTCAGGCTTCAGCTTAAATATCATTTCTCGGGGAAGTGATCTGCCTTCAATGGTTTCTTATCTGCCTTCAATAGTTCAATAAATATTTATCGAGTCCCTAACAGACGCCAGCCACTTTTCTGGAGGCCAGCGGTGAATGAGACCAATTAGAGACGGGTGGATGGAACACAAAAACATAGACACACACACACACAAACACACACAGACACACAAACACACATGCACACACAGACATGTATACGTGCAGACATACACACACACACACAAATTAAGGAGGACAATGAAACAAGATACAGGGATGAATGCCTAGGGAAGGGGATGAGGAGTTTAGGATTGCATGCTCAGAAAAACAACTATCTGAGTTTGCATCTGGGCATAAACTTGAGTAAAATGAAGAATGAGACATTCAGAAATCTAAGGGGGCAGAGGGTTCGATGCAGAGGGAACAGCAAGGATGGGGGCTGGGGGTGCTGGCTTGAGGGCCCAAAGGAGCCTGGGTGGGTGGAGAGCAGTGAGGAAGGCGGTGCGGTAGGAGGTGAGGTCACAGGTATAGACAGGAGTGCAGGGCAGGGAGGGCCTTGGAGGTCCCTGTAGGGACTTGGGATTATATTCGGTTTTGCAGTAAGAAGCCATTGAGGTTTTTTTTTTTTTATGTTTATCTATTATTTTTTGAGAGAGAGAGAGAGACAGACAGACAGATTATGAGCAGGAGAAGGGCAGAGAGAGACGGAGATACAGAATCTGAAGCAGGCTTCAGGCTTTGAGCTGTCAGCACAGAGCCCGATGCGGGGCTCAATTCCACGAAATGCAAGATCATGACCTGAGCTGAAGTCGGATGCTTAACCGACTGAGCCACCCAGGCGCCCCACCATTGGGGGTTTTTAAGCAGGGAGTTGACATGACCTGATCCCCACTTTTGCAGGCTGCTGTGTGGTTGACGGACTCTGGGTGACAGAGCAGGAGACTGGCAGGGGTCACGTCGTGGTCTAGGCAGGTATGATGGCTGCTGGGGCTGGGATGATACTATCTCAGTGGTGGCAGCAACTGGATTCTGGATACGGTTTCAAGGTAGAGCCAGCAGGACTTGCCAACAAACTGGATATGGGGTGTGAGAAAAGCGGGCAGTGGTTTTGGCCTGAGCAACCGGGTAACGCCAACGAGATGAGGAAGACTTAGGAAGACGGGTTTTCAGGGAAACCCGAGGGTTGCACTGACGTTGTATAAAATTTGGAATGCCCTTAGGGCAAACAGGGAGGTCCAGTAGGCAGTTGCATATATGAGTTTGAAGTTCAAGGATGGGGTTAGCTCTGGACACATGCATTTGGGCGTCCTCAGTTTATAGAAGGCATCTAGGGCCACGTCCTTGGGTGAGGTTGCCGAGACAGAGGGTGGAGAGAGGAGAGGGAAGATCCAAGGTCTGAGCCTGGGGACACACCAGTGCTGAAGGTCAGGACCAGCGGGGGCATGGAGTAGTTTCCTGGGTGCCTTAAAACAACAGAAACATTCATTCATGGGCACAAGTCCAAAGTGAGGGTGTCTGCAGGGCCATGCTCCTCCCAGATGGTCTCTTGGGAGAATCGTCACTTGCCTTTGGGGGCTCAGGCTTTCCTTGGCTTGAGGCTGCTTGGCTCCATCTCCACCTCTGTCTTCATGTGGCTTCCCTCTTCCTGTCCCCATTCCGTCTCTCCTCAGGACACTTCCTGGATTTAGGGCCCACTGGGCAATCCAGGCTTATCTCCTCTCAGGATCCTTAACTTACTTTCATCTGCAGAGACTCTGTTTCCAAATAAGTTCACATTCACTGCTTCTGGAATGTGGACACGTCTTTTGGGGGGGGGCACCATTCAACCTACTCCAGGAGCATGGGCAGAGAGACGGGGGTGGCCAGACAGGGGAAACCAAGTGAGGGTGACTTCTGAGAAGCAAGCAGAAAAGATTTTTGGGGGGGAAAAAGGAATGACTGGCTGGGTCCAGGGCTGCAGAGCAGTCAAGGTGAAGCCTGAGAATGGGCCAGTAGATGTGGCCCATGGAGGGGCCCATTATATGCTCACAAAGCAGCCTTGACTGTCCCTTGGTCCCCGGCCGGCAACTACAGAGTTATTTGTAGATGCCTACCTCCCCTACCAGACTGAGACCCCTAGGAGGGGCAGGCACCATGTCTGCCTTGATCACTCCTAGATTTTCAGGGCCTCGTTCAGTGCCTGGCGCATGGTAGAGGCTCTATAATATTTTTAATGGATTCCAGAGGTGGAGGCTGGGAAGGCCTTGAGGCTGACACCCCAACGGAGTATGCAAGGCCTACCATTTTGCACAAGGTCTAGCCAGTTTCCAAGCGATCTGACCTTCAGGACCTGCTCCCAGGGTGCCGACAGGCAAGGGTAACAGACCTCAAGGAAGAGTCAAGGGACATCTGGGGTTCCCCAGGGACCCCCAGACCATGGGTTCCCAAACTCTCCTGGAGCAAGGCTAGGGCTGCTAAGGTGTGAGCTGCCTCCCTGAGGTGAGGGTAAAACAAATACAGTCTCGCTGGGACCCAGGGCAAGGGTGTGAGACAGAAGGGATGGGGCCGGAGGGAGCTCCACAGAGCCAGCTGCTGGCCTGGGCCGGGGGGGTGGGGGGGTGGGCGGGGGAAGGTGGGGAGGTGAGTAGGAGGGCTATGGGCTCTTCCTCTTTCTGGATGGAAATTCACCCTAAATCCTTCCCTCACACCTAGGGAGGGCTGCCCACCCTCTTCAGCCAGGGTCCCAAATGCTAATCCTGGTCTGGGCCTGGGTAAGCTGCTGTTTAAATAGTCAGAGATTAGTTTTCAAATTGACAAATAAAGCCCATCTGGAGTGCCTGGAGCCGGGCCCTCCAGGGGCCTGGCTGAGCAAACGCAGTTTAATTATCGGGGGCTCCGCCAGCAGGGGCGGGGACAGATTGGGGTGGGGTGTGGTGGGAGGGGGGCGGATGGGAGTATCTTCTACTTTAGCGGCTGGCCTCTCCGAAGCAGCAGCCGGGTGGCCTCCGTCTATCTGTCCTAGCCCCTTCTCTCACTGCCCTGAGCCCTCAAGGGCCAAAAGACAGGCATGGGGGGCAGGGGTGGGAAGAACGCAAGAAGGTGTTGGTCCGGCCGCGGGGGACCACCTGATGTTCCCTCCCTTGCCTCCCACTTCCACCTGTGCCCAGTGCATGCCTCTCCCCTCGTCCGCGCACCCATTCGCGCATCTGTCAGAAGAGCACCGAACACCTACTGTTTGCCAGGCACTGTTCTTGGCATGAAAGAGGTGAAGGCTCTGCCTCCTGGAGTTTTCGTCTAGAGGAAGGCAACAGATACCGGCCAAATGGCCACACAGACGGGTATTCAGTCATCGACTGTGAGATGTGCTCAGAGAGAGGCGGGCGGCGCTGGGGCTTGGTGTGGTCGAGGAAATGGCATTTGAGCTGAGACGTGAGGGCGGTCAGCCAGGTGAGGGGGATGAGCGTGAGGGTGCCCGCACGCGTGTGCCCCAGAGTCAGTGGTATTCCAAACACCCAGCGCCCAGGCCCCGAGGGGAGGGAGCACCGCATCCCTGTGCTCCTGAGAGAAGGCCTGTGTGTCTGCGGATGGGGAGTGACTCAGGCCAAGAGGAGGTGGGAGCAGAAAGCAGGGTGGCCACCCCAGCCTCTGATCCAAAAACCTGGGGGAACTTTGCAGGCTTCAGGCAGAGGCACAGTGCTTACATCTTTAAAAGGTGCCGGCTGCAGTGTGGACCACCCTCCCCTCTGGCTGGGACGCTGCCCCTGGCCCCCTCACCCCAGGGTGGGGAGAGCTCATTTAAAGCCAGCTTGGCTCTCCCCTCCCCTGTCCTCACCCGCCACAGAGGCTGCAGGCTGCTTTTCCCACATTGGTGCCTCCCCTTGGACTTGGTTTTTCTTTTCAGTGCCTGCCTGTGTGCTAGATAAATGAGGAAGGAATGAATGAATCAATGAACATATGAATGAATGAATGAATGAACAAAGGAAAAAGGAAAGAAGGAAGTCTTTTTACTTTTACTACAATGAATACAGACAGTTATGACCAAGCTCGGGCCCTCAGATGTGCCCACTCTTCCCTTCCCTCACTCATGGACCCTGCACAGATATCTGTCATCTCCCTCACCCCCTGGCAAGTGGGTGGTGGCCTGGCAAACACTTACCAGGGGGCTCTTCAGAGCGGGGGAAAGAAGGCCTGATGTGTGGCCTTTGCCGATTTCCGTAAACGTGCCACCACGGCCAACTTCTCTGGAAATGGAGTCAGGAGGGATGCCCACTGCCAGCGTCCAGAAGCTGTGTGAGTGGTTCCCTCCCGCCACTGCCCGGCGCTCCACTGTCACGGGGACCCAGGCACGCAGTCTGCTCAGGCCCGGCTGAGCCTCAGGCTGATGTCCTCCGGGCCTAACAGGCAACTTGGCTCTTCTGATTCCCCCTGGCGAGCCTGAGCCCTGCGCCCTGCTGCTGGCAGGTGGGGGCGCCCCATTTCAGACCTCCACGCCCCAGCTCGGGCCCATTCCCCTTTGATACCCGGAACTAGGACCCAGGGCTCTGTGTGGCAGGAACGTTGGGACTTGGGGGACACAATCCTCGAAGCCCTCATTTGTCCTTCTCCCAAGTTTGCTTCAAGTCCCGGCGGGCAGGGCAGTGGCTGGGGTTTGCGGGGGGCCGTTACCCACCAAGTTCTCCTCTGCAAACAGCCCCGGGGAGCCCCGCCACGACCCAGGCTGGGGCTGCACACACGCACGTGTCCAGTTGACCGGCACTCTGCCATCCTTCGGGACACAGAGGGGAGGCGGCCTCTGGGCTGGGAAGGTGACAGTTGGCACAACAAAAGTGGGGCCAGGCTGGGCGGAGACCCGGGCTCCCTGACGGCTTTGCTTTCTGCCTGGTGATTACCCATTACCTCCCGTCAGTGCCTGATAAACCGTTATCATGGAATTATCCGCCGCAGGCTCCGGCATCAGTATGAAATCCATTACTGTCCGTCAAGCCCTGTGGCTAATGGGAAAAACCCGCCAGCTGCCCGGTGCGCCAGGCGGGGCTCGGCCAGATCCGTTATCTGTCTATTACTTCAGCAATCACACCTCGTAATGGAATCTTGGATGGGAAATGACAAGAAGTCCCAGGATGTGTCACTCCGAAGGGAGGCTGGTGGGTGGGGCTGCCTGGCTGGCTCTGGAGGGAGGAGGGTGGCAGGGAGACGACCCGAGGGGTCAGCCCCAATGCCAGCCCCTGAGCTTGAAGGAAGCCCCTGTGGCTCGGAACAGGTGCCCATTACGGAGATGCAGAGCCAGCTAAATATGTTGGATAGAGGCTGGACGGACAGACGGACGAACAGACGGGGGTGGGGGGTTGTCCCAGGCTGAATCCTAACAGGCTGGAGTCTGTGCTTCGTTCTGTCCCCGCTAGCCCCTTCTCTCTGGACTGAGTGCCGCCCTTGGCCATGCTCAGGGATCAACCTCTACAGCAGTCGGCAGGAATGTGGCACTAGGGTCAGACAGATGGGTTTGCAGCCCGGCTCTAGCACTCTCCAGTAGCATGGCCTCAGGCAGCTGACCACTGCTCTCTGCCTCAGTCTCCTGACCTATAAAATGGGGCTAATACTAAAGTAATAGCAGCTGGCTGATATTCTGTGTGTTGGGTGACCAGGGGTCACCCCCATCTTGTCCCTCCCCATGTAGAACAGCCAGCGATGGCAGCAGCGTGTCCTCCTTACGTGCACTGGCTTTGGAACCAGCCAGAGTCGAAGTCTGGGATCCTGCAACCGGACCCCAGCCTTGACACTTCATTCATCCTCCCCTCCCATACGTCATCCGTGGAGCGGTCCTAACGGGAAGTACCTTGCAGCGCAGTAGAGGGGATTCTGAGCGACATCATCACTGTGTGACCTCATCTCCTCTTTTACCCCTGCTCATGCTGAGCCAGCCATTCTGGCCTCACTAGTCCTCAAACACACCAAGTTCACTCCTACCTCAGGGCCTTTGCACTTGCTGTTCTCTCTGCCTAGAATGCCCTTCCCCAGATCTCCTTCGGCTGATGCAGCTCTTCACCATGTGTCACTGTCTCTGTGAAGCTTTTCCTGATCTAAAATGACAACCTCTCCCTGCGCCCATTCCCCCCACCCTGCCTCTCTCCTTTGTTTTCCTCTCTAGCACCTGCCACCACCTGACAGCCTCTGTATTTGTAGGAACTGATTGTCTGCTCCCTCTAGAACGGAATCGGCCTGAGGGCAGGGAGTTTTGTCTCCTTGGTTCGCTGTTGGTGGTTCCCCAGCATCCAGGGCAACAGCTGGTTCACAGGTGTTCACTAAACATAAATACGAACGAATGAGTGACAGGTACACGCACACGGCTCACAGGGAGATACTGGAGCTGCCACACTCTCGGTGACCCCTCTTTTTCACATATCTCCCCAATTTTTCCTCCCTCCCTGTGTCCCTGCTGTAGGCCACCAGCATCTCCCTCCCCCGGGATGGACCAGGACCTCCCCTCCGCCCCTTCCTCTGCCTCTTCTTGCCCCCTCGAGTCCACGGTCCACACAGCAGTTAGAGTGGATTTCTTAAAATACGAATCAAGGTATATATTTTCCCTCTGATTAAAAGCCTCCAGTGGATTCCCATTGTAACTAGAATGGGTTCCAGCGCCTTCTAGGCCCTTCATGCGCTAGCCCTGGCAACCTCCCAAGTCTTCTCCCTCCTTCTCACTCGGGCACGCTGTCCTGCCTGTGCCCGCTGCCTGGAATGTTCTTCCTCCAGATCCCTCCATGGCTGGCTCTTTTTCATCACCGGCTTCCTGTGCAGGGAGGTATTCCTTGGACACACAGTCCAATCCCTTTCCTATTTTCTTCACGGAATTATCACTAACCGGAATTCTCTTTATTTATTTGCTTCTTAAAATAGTCTCTCCCCCACTAAAATGTAAGTCCCTTCAGGGGAGGGGCTGATTTATCTAGTTCTCTGCTGGAACCCCAGTGCTCAGTGAATATTGGGTGATGGAAAGAAAGAAAGAGTGAAAGAAAGGAAGCCATAGAGGCTGGAAGAAGAGCAAAAGAGGCTGGAAGGAGGGAAGGGGGAGGTGTCCTGATGGCTTTGACATCTGACTCTCGTCTTCCTCTTCCTGTCTGGCTACCGTCCTGGGGTCCTGGGGGCCCAGTGGCCACAGGGACAGGCAGTCCCGGCCCTGGCCTGTCACAGGTGCTTGGATCTTCTCATTGCTCAAAGCAGATGCAGTTAAGGGGCGCCTGGGTGGCTCAGTGCGTTAAGCGTTCGACTTCGGCTCAGGTCATGATCTCACAGTTCGTGAGTTCAAGCCCCGCATTAGGCTCTGTGTTGACAGTGCCGACCCTTGAGCCTGCTTTGGAGTCTGTGTCTCCTTCTGTCTCTGCCCCTCCTGTGCCCCCGCTCACACTCTGTCTCTCTCTCTCAAAAATAAATAAACGTTACAAGAAATTATTTTAAAAAGCAGATGCAGGGTAACTGCTCTACCCCGTGTCTTTTTACAGCCTCCTAGTCTTTCATTGTCCTTTTCAGGAAGTCAGCAGAATTGGCTGGGTGATCCCAGGAAAGGCACTTGCTCCCTCTGAGCCTCTTTTCCCTACCTCTGAGATGGAGCTATTGATCCCTGCCTTGCAGAGTGACCACAGCACCGAGCATGTTAATGAGCACAAAGTGCTTGGGTGTACACTCCGCAGGTCCAAGGGCGGTGGCCCAGCGGGATGGCTCAGACCCAGCAGAGAAGGCACAGAAGCCCTTGAAGGAAAACTGAAGCCCAGTACTTGGTCGTGGCAGGGCCAGCAGCGCAGGTCAGAGAGCAGGTGCTTGAGACCCCTGAGCACTGTACTCGGGTTGTGTGCCCATGGCAGCGGTTTGAGGCTTGCCCTGTGATTATCATCCCCACTTTACAGATGAGGGAACTGAGGCCCAAGAGGTTAAGGAAGTGGCGTAGGGCTGTGGGGAGCCGAGATGGAAACCCAGGCAGCCCGGCTCCAGAGCCTGGACCCTTAACCACCTCCCGTCCACGCGGCACACGTGTGCACCTGCGGGCACACACTCGTGCACACCTAGACCCAAGCACATGCTCGCACCTGCGCAGTCGCGAGAATTCCTTTGGCCCTAATTTGCCCCCCTCCTCCACATCCCTGAAGCGTCAAGTGGGTGAATTCGTGGAAGCAGAGCAGGGACTGTGTGAGGGGAGAAATGGGGGAGCACTAGGCAGCCCACCGGCTCGGCCAGGCCCCACGGAGACTCCCAAACCCAATTAGCAGTTTGATTAAGGACAATTGGATTAGACACGTCTGCAGCAAACGTTTGCTTGGCTCGAGCTGGGGGAGTTTATTCATTTTTCATTAATGTGTCTGTTCCCTGCTCCACTGTCGGTCCTTGGAGCGCTCAGCTGGCTGGCTGGACACCCGCCCTGGCTGCCTGTCTCCTCTCACCTCACCTCACCTCCGCTCGGGCTGCCTACCCTCCCCGCTGCTCCCTTCCATCTCCCCAGGACAGCACCTTGCCTCCCTGTGCCCCTGACCGGCAGAGAGGGCTCCCGGCGGGTCTGGGGCCGGACCCAGGAGAGGGGAGCCTGTGGGACTGGACTCTCTCCACTGTCCCCAGGCCTCATCGGTTACCCTTGAAGCCAAGAGGGGGACTCTACATGCTTGGGCCCCTGCTCCCTGCAGGGAGATGTGATGTGCACGTGGCCATCTCTCCTTTATTATTCCTTCCTCTGGGCTTTTGTACTTGCTGGTCTTTCAGTCTGGAAGTTTCTTCCCCATCTCTTTGCATGGTTCCTTCTCACCTTTCAGGTCTAAGCTCACATGTCACCTCTTCAGAGAGACCCTCCCTGACAACCCTGCCTCAAGTGACCTCGCCAAGTTATTTTATTTTTGAGAGAGAGAGAGAGAGAGAGAGAGAGAACCTCAAGCAGACTCCACGCTGTAAGCACAGAGCCCGATGTGGGGCTCGATCTCATGAAACTGTGAGATCATGACGGAGCCAAATCAAGAGTCGGATGCTTAACTGAGTGAGCCACCCAGGCGCCCCTCCCAAGTTATTCTTTAGATCATCACCCTGCTTATTCAGAGCTCTTATCCAGGTGGAAATTACAGTGTTCTGCATTTCTTGGATAAGCAAAATAACCCTCATGATAATCCTGTAACATTCACTCTCATCCCCACTCAACTGCTTGGGAAATGGAGGCACAGAAAGGTTAAGGGACTTCCCGAGGTCACACAGAAGCTTGGTGGTGGAGCCGGGAGTGACTGCAGAGATATGACTCACTCTCCCCGCCTTCCCTGCGGAGTCTCTTAGTGACCGTAGGGCCCTGGGGTGACCCTCGCATAGGCAACCTCATTCCAGCCCAGAATGCTGGGGACCCCTGGTGGATGGGTGAGTAGGCCAGCCACCTGGCCTCCCTCCACACCCCGAGCCTGCCGACTCCTAGGCAGAGGTGAGGCAGGCTGTGGCCCCAGGTCTGGGAGCGGCAGCCACGGCCGTGTGGTCTTCGGTCCCCAGCCCTGAGGGGCCAGGAGGCTTGGCCACATCCAGCAGCAATATATTCCCTCCTGCTGCAGATATTAATTCGGGGGTTTATAGAAAAATCCATACAGTGTGAGTTATCCAGGGCGGCGGTCGCGGGGAGAGGCACAAAATCAATAGTGAGAGATTGTCTTATTTCACGGCTTCTGTAAACGGGGCTGGCAGGCCACGCAGGGGTAGGTGCAGGCGGGCGAAGGTCGGCGGGCTGGCCGGCCCTGCACTGCCATAGCCCGTGGCTGCCAGCCCTTGGGGGAGGCTCAGCTCGGCGCCTGCTGGGGCTGATTTGTATTCTCCCTTGGCACTGTCAAAGGGCTCGGTAAATATTTATTAACACTTCTCCGCAGGCAAGAGCGCCTTCTTGGCTGCCAGCTCCTTGGGCATCAGACAGTGGCAGCGATGCTCTGTGCCACACCCGACAGCTTGTCTGTGTTCAACAGCAAGGGGGCCCCCAGGCGGGCCAGGAAATGAGGTCCACACCCACCCCCCCGCCCGCCAGCGAGGGCTGGAGCAGTGGCTTCGCCATCAGGGAAGGCTCATGAGGTTTTGTAAAGGGAGGAACATTGTGGCTGAACCACCTCCCCCTCCAGCTCGCTCCCCTTGGCTCCCTCCTCTCTCCTGGCTGTGCCACTTGACTTCGTTTGGAAGCTCAGTCCTGCTCTTGGCCACCTCGTAGCTGGGATCAGACATTCAAGAGCAGCGCTGTCCGACAGATATAGAATATGAGCCACAAATGTCAGCCACGGAGATAGTGTAACATTCTCTGGTAGCCGCAAAAGGTAAAAAGAAACAGATACAGTTAAATTTAATCATATCTTCTATTTAACTCAGCAGATCCTGGATATCAACATGCAATCAAAATTAAACATCAGGAATGAGACATTTTAAATTCCTTTTGTCACAGGCGGTCTTTGAACCTAGACACGTTTCAAGTGCTCGGAAGTCACATTATGGCCACCAGGTTGGACAGCTCAGTTCTAGAGAGCACTGTCCGGGATTCGTGTCTACGCGAGACCCAGTGTGGGTATCGAGGACTGAGAAGACTGTGGTCATTCGTGTTGTCCATCAGGTATTTCCAGTTCTCGGCACAGGATAGGACTGGACTGGTGGAGGTGGTCCACGTGACTCACTTTGGCCCGGGAAGCTGAGCGGATGTGGGACTTGTCATCTCCAAGCAGAAGCTTTTTTTTTTTTTTAACATTTATTTATTTTTTGAGAGACAGAGAGAAACAGAGCATGAGCACGGGAGGGGCAGAGAGAGAGACACAGGATCGGAAGCAGGCTCCAGGCTCTGACCTGCCAGCGCAGAGCCCGATGCAGGGCACGAACCCACGAACCGTGAGACCACGACCTGAACTGAATTCGGACTGAGCCCCCCAGGCTCCCCCCCAGGCAGAAGCTTTAAGAGCCAGTGTACGATTCGCCGTGCTCTCCTCCCCTCTGCCACGGTGACAGCAATGCCCCAGATGGGGGCCCCTCTGCCAACCTGAGCCTCTGAGTGAAAGGCCAAGGACCCAGAGGATTTGTAAAGAGTCCCCGACATGAGCACGTAGACTTGCGTTGAGGCCCTGACTCCCTGGGGTTGTTTGTGACTCTGCCTCATGTCCTGGCCATCCCCGTTGGCAGAGATGGATGGTGGTACGGAAGACTTAGTCATCCATCATCCGGCAACACTGAATGAGTGCTCCCTAAAGCTGAGGACCTGGGGAGGCCACAGAGACACAGCCAAGGAGGACCCTGCCCTCCAAGGGGACCCAGGCATTAAAGAACAGATTTCTCCTTTATGTGTCTAATAAGAATTGAGACTCGAAACCTAAGAGGAATGTGAGGAACCATGAGATACTTTACCTGGGGAATCAGGAAGGCTCCTCGGAGCAAGAGATGCTGAAGCTGGGTGCTCGAGCACGAGGGGGAATGAGGCAGGTAAGGGGATCGGGGTGGAAGCACTTTGGTGGCCGTGGGAACAGCATGTGTGACCCCCCTGAGGTCTTAGGGAGAACCCTCCACCCCAGGAGGAAACAGAGAGGAAATGTCTACCCCCAGGAAAGTAACCTTGTCCTTCTGTTCTCCCACTCCTCCCTCCCTGATCCGCTCGTGGGCGCAGGAGACACTCCCGTGTTTCGGAGACTGGAGCTTGCTCCATTCAGCCCTTTTCCCTCTGACTGGGCTCACACGGGAGTCTGAGTCTGGACGTGGGAGGAAAGAGGGAGCGATACGTCCTTCCCTCAAAGCTCAGCGGTGTGTTTGGTGAGGTGGCCCGGGGCTGGGGGAGCAGCGAGGGGAGGTAAAGGGGTGGACAGGGCTCAGATTCTGCTCAGCCTTGTAACCATGGTGAGGGGTTTAAAACAGGATCATATTTGTGTTTTCAAATGTCCTTTAGGAAGGAGAACGGATTGGAGGACTCGGGAGAGGAAGCACGGAGAACAGCCGGGGCCTTGGGACAGGCAGGTGTCCAGGCAGGTGAGTGTGGTGGTGACCTGGGCAGGGGGAGGCCGCGGGGACAGGGAGAGGCGGTGAGCCTGAGCGTGGTATCAGGAGGTAGAATCCACAGGACTTGTTGGTGGACAGGGTGTAGGGGGCAGAGACGAGCCCGGAAAACGCAGGTTCAGTGCAGGCAGCTTGTCTTGTTAGGCCACCTGGCTCTCGTGTCTACACCGCCTTCTCTGTGCACTAAAGCTGGTGTTTGATCCCCGTTTGTCTCATTCCGGTGGGAGGAGAGGGTTGTCATTTATCGGGCTTTTTGGAGCCTTGTTAGCATCCCCCAAAAGCATCCTGTTAAAAAATTTAAAAAGGAAATGGATATATATGTTTTTAAAGTCAGGGAGTTTTGCAAAATGCTTCGTTTCAGATCTAGTGCCCAGTGCCCTGACATGTCACAGAAGACATCCCACCGAATGCCAAGGATATTTTATCACAATGCGACAGGGCACAGGAAAAAGTGCCTGAATGTGGTGAGGCCACACGTGTCACACTGCTTGCCACTCACGGCCACGTGCCCTTGGACTAAGCACCTAAACAAAAGAGTGGGATGTGGACTTCGAGTCACACAAACCTGGGGTTGGAGTGGGACTTCCCTACGTACTGTGTGATCTTAGAAAAATCACTTAACCTTTCTGAGCCTAAGTTTCCCTATCCAATGAGAGTAACAAGAGCTCCTCCTCAGAGGGATCCCAGCATGCTAGGCGTGCCCTGTGATGGGTGGTGACCTTCAAGGGGCCAGATGCATGGAGGTAACCCAGAGACACAGGCCAAGGACAATTCTGGAAGCTTTAGACGTGGGCTTGTCTTTCCCTCCCCTATCCTTTCTCTTCCTTATCTGCTTAACACCCTTTCCAAAACTCACCCCACCGCCCACCACAGAGGCACCAAATACGTCCCACGGAGCGCGGTCCACTTCCAGCTCTGCTTCCGGCTGATTTCAGGCCAGCCTCTCTTGGCGCTCTGACGCCACCAGCTCGAACCTCTTTATTTGCTTGCAGAAGTGTGGGTGTTTCTCATAAAGTGTTTACTGGGTATGTAAAATATAATCACAGCTTTATGAATATGAACTAGATTATTTTAATGATTGCAGGTAATTTAAAACTTAAGGGCAATCACATTTCCCAGCCATCTTCTGGTGCTTTAAGAGCACGAGCGAGTGGATCCAGGGAGCGGCAGTCCCGCACGTCTGCTCCTCGGCAGCACTCCTGCTCCAGCCCGGTGTTACACTCATCTGATCATTGTAATTGATGACATTAGGAATCGGGAATGCGCACAGAATAATACAGGCGACTGTCATGCCACAGTGGTTTTATTCATTGTCAGAGAAGTTCATAAAGTTGAAAGAAGCGTCCACGTGGCCTATAGGGCAGCGCAAAGCATGTTCCATCCTTTCTCAGTTTGTAAATAAGATGATTAATTCCGGAAGCCTATTTTAACTGGCGAGCGAAATAAGCCCTGTACGGCCGCTCCCTCCTGCTTCGCACCCCAGGGAGCGACTAGCTGTCACCCAGTGTCTACAGGAAGTCCCTGCCCTGCTGTCTACAGCCAGCTCCGGCGCCCTTGCCTTTCTTTGTCCCACGGCCCCCCAGCTTCTGCGTTCCTTGTCTTTTTTTTTTTAATTAAAAAATATTTTTTAATGTTTATTTATTTTTGAGAGAGAGAGACAGAGACAGAGCACGACTGGGGGAGGGGCAGAGAGAGAGGAGACACAGAATCTGAAACAGGCTCCAGGCTCTGAGCTGTCAGCGCAGAGTCCGATGCAGAGCCTGAACTCGGGAACTGGGAATGCTGAGATCATGACCTGAGCCGAAGTCGAACGCTCAATTGACTGAGCCACCCAGGCGCCTCTTAAATTTTAAAAATGATATTTATTTATTTTTGAGAGAGAAGGGGGAGAGAGGGGCAGAGAGAGAAGGAGACACAGAATCCCAAGCAGACTTCAGGCTCCGAGCTGTCAGCACAGAGCCCAAAGCAGGGCTCGAACTCAGATCCTGACCTGAGCCGAAGTTGGAAGCTCAACTGACTGAACCACCCAGGTGCCCTGTGTCCCTTGTTGATGTTGCCGTCCCCCTCTCTCCCTTGGGGCACCCTCTCCCCAGTTTGGCTTCAGAGCCAGCGCCTTTGGGTTTGACTGCTAATAACAGACACAAGGATCTAGAAGCCCTAGAACCCCAGACTCTCTTTTTGGGGGCAACTGTAACCTCCATAGATATCTGCTGACCATTTTGTAGTTAAATTAATACTCATCATTTATTGAATGTTGCAGTGTATTGGTGTGGTATTTAAATGTACATGGATTGGGGCGCCTGGGTGGCTCAGTCGGTTAAGTGTCTGACTTCAGCTCAGGTCATGATCTTGCCATTCGTGAGTTCAAGCTCTGCATCAGGCTCTGTGCTGACAGCTCTGAGCCTGGAGCCTGCTTTGGATTCCGTGTCTCCCTTTCTCTCTGCCCTTCTCCAACTCACACTCTGTCTGTTCTGTCTCTCAAAAATAAATAAACATTAAAAATTTTTTAAATATTAAAAAAATAAAAACAATAAATAAATGTACATGGATTAACCACCTTGTGTTGAAGATTTTAACTGTTCCCACTTTACAGACAAGGACACTGAGGCTCAGAGAGGCTAACTTACTTGCCTTAGAAAGTACATTTTAGTTGGTGGCAGTGACAAGATTCAAATCCAGTTTTCTCTGGCTCTTACTTGTTCTAAGTAGCTTTTCCTCAGAGGGATGAGGGAGGAGAGGGGAAGGGATGTGCATGCAGGAAGGTGGGGGTACAGGGCTACAGAGGAGTGAGGACTGGGAGGCACTCCTAACAGCTTCTGGTTCTTCCGGGAACTGGGGGGCAGGTCCTTGGCTGAGCAAGAGAAGAGTTCGTTGAATGATGGATTAGAGATTGGTGGAGAGCAGAGGCATTGTAAAATATGGGGTGGGGTGGGGGAAGGATGGGAGAATTTCTTGATCAGAAGTTCGGAGAAGGCACTGAGAGTGGAGGTGAGGGAGGTGCCTAGGAATCCGGAGAGAGCCCCGGAGAGAGCGCCACCACATGGCGCTATGGTGACCTGCCAGTAGCTGCAGCAATGGAGGGGTGCGGTCAGCTGCGAGGAGACGAGGTGTTGGGCCACCTCCTGTTCCTCACCTCTGGGCGTGGCAGGGGTGAGAGTCACGTGGCTCCGGCCCCTTGACCCTGGGGGACCACGCCCAGGCTGCCCCTCCGTCCCCCACTACCCCCCCCCATCCTCCCGGAGCCGCGTTCTGCAGGGTGACTGCAGACTCCCAGCTCGGGGACACTGTTAAGGTAGGATGATTTTCCTCTCATTCCTGCTAATTTGCTGCTTCTGCTTGAGCTCGTAAAAAGTTTCCTAGCAAAACCATTCCGGCCTGAGTTCCTGCTGGAGCCCGCTGAGTTGCTGTAATTAAGCTTTGATTAGCCAGCTATAAATTCCCTTTCAGAAGCCAGCACTGCCCTTGGAGGGCCTCAGCAGAGCGTTCAGAGCATGCGTGCCCTAGAACTTGGGTCAAGTTGCCCAGCAGTGATGGTCAGTGAGAAGGTGGTCGGGGATGGGGGCAGGGGGCGGAATGCTGGGGCCGAGACAGGGACGTGCATCGCGAAGACCCGGGCCGGCCCGGCACCTCCTGGAGGTGGGACAGCGACGGGCCTGGGTTTTGGGAGCTGAGGAGGGCCACTCCAATCCAAACAAGAGGCCCCAGGCGAATAGACTTTTCTACCGCCACAAGCTTGTTGCAAAGTCGGTTTTATGGATGCACTAAACCTGCCTTTTAAATTATTGTCAAGTGCAATAAAACGGCAGAAAATCGTCAATTTTCCTGAGAATGTGAGTAAAGTGAAAGTTAGTTACATGTCGGCGTGGGAGCTGCGGTCCAGCTGTGTCTATGATCGGAAATTAAGCTCTGAAAGCTTTGTGGGAACAGCTGTTTGGGGACAGAGCAGAGCCAGGCTTAGACTTGATTCTGAGGAGGTGAGGAGGTGGGGGAACATGGCCACACACTCACCTCGAGGCCAAGGGGAAGGGAGCAGCCAAGGTCCCCACCTCCCACCAACCGCAGACAATCAGCTCCCAGCTAAGAGCCAAGAGCATGTAGGACAATCTATGAAACAGGGAACCGGCAGTGAGGACGCTGTGTTTAGAGACTGGTTCCCAAGCCAAACCAAACCCCCGATGAGGCACAGCATTTGCCAAGTTCCATGGTATAAGTCCTCCCAATGTCAAAGCACCAATGTGAGTGAGGTCACCACCCTCAGAATTGGGAGGAAACCCTCAGCAACGCACCGTTAGATAGTAGTTCCAGGTTCAGTAGATGTGAATAGGCTCAAGGTCATGGATGATGATGAAATGACGAAGCCTTGATGAGGTTTGAGCATTTATTATCTTTGTTCACAGTATAGCTTATTTAGTCATTAGTTTACTTTAGTCAGTTTTTAGTGATGGCTCCGTTTAACAGCCGCCTTGAAAATTCATGAAAGATTAACGATGGGCCCTTGTGGGCTGCTCAAGCCCACCGCTGCAGCCCTGCAGGGAGCAGGTCCCGGAGCGCCCAGCGGGATCGCCGAGTCTCAAGGCCCGGCCATGTCCGTCTTCGGGGTGCTCACTGCTGGATCCCTGCCACTGAGCTCAGTGTTTGGAGCTCAGTAAATGATTCCAGAATTTATGAATAACAGGTGGCAGGAAATGTTCCTTGCAATGCGTTTTGCAGCGGCAGGACTGATTCAAAACCAATAGCTCTTCTCTCCTCTGATCCGGAGCTGTCGGGAGACCTCAGCGGCTATCCCCTCCTCTGCTCCCACACCCCCATCCTTGGCTGGGGTCAGCTCCCCTCAGGGCAGCTAATGCTATGGGAAGAGAGTGGACGTTGGAGCCAGATCACTGGGGCTCAAATCCTGGCCCCAGCTCCTTTCTGCTGTGTGACCTTGAGCAGGTTGATGATTTCCCCGAGACACATCATCAGATCAACAGAAATAATCTCTTCTTCCTTCGACAAATGTTTATTGAGCACCTACTAGGTGCCAGGCACTGCCACGAATGCTGCAGGCACTCAGACGAGCAGAGCACAAAAGAAAAGACAGACATGCATACTTAACAACCGTTTATAAAGCATCATAAATTGTGATCAAGCTACGGAGGGGAAGGAAATGGCGTCTGAGAGAGAACGGTGGGGAGCATGGTGTGGAGGTGGTCAGGGGCCTCTAGTGGGGAAACACCATGCAGGATGTTGGGGGATTGTCCAAGGGCCAAGGGGTGGAAGAACATTCCAGGCCAAGGGAGCAGCAAAGACCCAGGAGGGCAAGATTGGTTGGGAGGTCTGAATCGGCAAGGCGGATGCCTCGCGTATGGGAGGAGCTCAGTTCAGGTGCCTCCCTTTCCCTCCTCCCCGCTTCCGATTCTCAGTGGGTCCCAAGGGGCAGGACAGCGACTGCCCTGGACAGGAGGCGCCAGCCCTGACGCCTGGCACCAGCTGGAATGCCAGGGAGGGAAGCTGAACCTCTGGGGACAGGACCGGGCTCTGCATCCCCACCATCTGTCTGGCGAGGGGTCGAACTTCGGGCCCAGAGGGCACTGCGGGCTCACAGAGTCTGGGCGGAGACCTGAGGGTGGGCCTTTTAGGCTGCCTGTTATTGAGAGCATTCAGATGTCTGCGCGTCTCCAGACAAGAAGCCATGTGCAACCTGTTCGCTTTTACTTTGTGGACACCCCCCCCCCCCCCCCGCACCGCCAAGTCCAGGAACAGATCCCGTTTCCTTCTGCTTTGGCCTGGAGCCAAATTCCTTCTAGTAACTTATAGTTTGTCTTTTCTGTCCCGATCCTATGCTCTGAATTTGCCAGTTCTCATTTCTCCTTCCCTTAATGTTCATTTAATGTATATGTTGTTTGAAGGTGGCTTGGTTTCTTGATTTGAATGTGGTAGGAGAGATTGGGTAGGAAAGGAAGGAAGGAAGGAGGGAAGGAAGGAAAGAAGGAGGGAAGGAAGGAAGGAGGGAAGAAAGGAGGAAGGAGGGGAAGGAGAGAGGGAAAGGGGGTAAGTAGGGAGGGAGGGAGAAGAAAGGAAGGAAGGAGGAAGGGAAGGAAGAAAGGAAGAAAGTAAGGAAAGAAGGAAGGAGGGAAAGAAGGAAGGAGGAAAGGAATAAAGGAAGGGAAGAAGGAAGGAAGGGAGGGAAGGAGAGAAGAAAGAAAGGAGGGAAGGAAGGGAAGGAGGGAGAGAAGGAAGAAAGGAGGGAAGGAAGTGAAAGGGGGAGGAGAGAAGGAAGAAAGAAGGGAGGGAGGGAAGAAGAGAGGGAAGGAAGCAGGGAAAGTAGGAAGGAAGGGAGGGAGGGAGGAAGGGAAGGAAGAGAGAGGGACGGAAGGAGAAAGGAAAGGAGAAGAGACAGAGACAGACAGGGGGAGAGATTGAGAAATGGAGATGCAGGGAAAGAGTTTATTGTAGCCCCCACCTCAGGGACCTTCCAAGGAAGCCAAAGGCCCAGATGAGATGGGCCACTGCCTGGGTGTCTTACCCTGGGGGAGCCCGTTCTGGGCCCCTGGAGATGCTAGCAGAACAGGAGAGATAGAAGTCCGCGGGGACACACAGCCCCTATATTCTAATGCCCAGGGTGTCTTGAAGACACTACTGGGGTGTGGCAGTATGTGTTGTCCCCACATCCACAGGATCAGCCGCATGCCTCCCCGAGCTGGCTCAGCATTCCTGGACCAGCAGCAGATTCCTGAGCAGACTCCTGGTGCCAGGAGCAGGTGGGCAGCCTGGGCTGGCGTGGGCACGGTAACCTGTGGACTGAGCCTCTGTGGCCCCATCCCTACCTGCCCCGTGCCCAGCGGCACCACTGAGATGCTGTGGGCAGAAGCCAGGACCTGCTAAAGCAGCCGTTGGGCGTGACACAGCCCTGCCTACCATGGTGGCTGCCTCGGTTGTCTCCTCACTTCCCGGGCTCAACCACCACCCCCTCAGGCTGTGCTCGAGCCCAGGGCTGGACTCGGTCCCCAGTCCTTGTGGTCCTGCACTGACCCCAGCCCCTGAGGGCTGTGTCCTTGGTGCACCATATGATCGCCCCTTCCTGAGGGATCTCATTGTTTAGAATTCCATAAAACCTGAAGCTCTCTCACCTCCTGTATTAGGTGAATAATGGCTCCTCCGGGATGGCCACATCCTAATCCCTGAACCTGTGCCTGTTACGTTGTATGACCAAACCGCCTCTGTAGATGTAATCCAGTTAAGGGTGTTGAGATAGGGAGACTATCTCGGCTTCTCTGGATGGGCCTGATGTAATCACAGTGGTCCTCGTGAGAGGGGGGCAGGAGGGGATGACAACGGGGCCAAGGGACAGAAGTCGGGAAGGGCTTTGAGGAGGCCCTGCTGCTGGAGGCGGAGGAAGGGGACACAGGCTGAACAATGTGGGTGGTCTCTGGAGAAGCAAGGAAGTAGGTTCGCCCCTGGAGCCACCAGACTGAACTAGCCCTGAGGAGACCTTGACTTCAGCTCCGTGAAGCTGATGTCCAACTTCCAGCCTCCAGATCTGTAAGAAAATGCATTGGTTGGGGCGCCTGGGTGGCTCAGTCGGTTAAGCGTCCGACTTCAGCTCAGGTCATGAGCTCACGGTTCTGGAGTTCAAGCTCCCGGGTCAGGCTCTGTGCTGACAGCTCGGAGCCTGGAGCCTGTTTGGGATTCTGTGTCTCCCTCTCTCTCTGCCCCTCCCCCGCTTGTGCTTGGTCTCTCTCTCTCTCAAAAATAAATAAACATAAAAAAAAAAGAGAGAATGCATTTGGCGTTTTGAAGACCCTATGTTTGCGATAGTTCATTATAGCAGGATTAGGAAAATAAGAGACACACACACCCAATGTCTCACCTCCACCTCTAGCCTCTGATCCTGACCTGCCAAGGCTCACCTCCAACAGCTGGCCTCTAGGGATCCCATTTAAGGTCTCCCTTCTGGGTCCCTCTGCGAGCTTTGCCGTCTCAAGTCTCACTTCTGACCTCTGATCCTCGTGGCTCCTCTCTAACAACATACCCCCCAAAACACACCTCTGATCGCTACTGCCTGAGGTCCACTTCCAAACTCTGACTTGCCCCTACTCACACCACCTTCTTACCCCAACACCTGGTCTTGGGGACAGACCTCCAGCCTCTCACGTCCTGCGCTTATCTGGGGCCTCCCCTAGGCACCCTGCAGGCCAGCATGGGCCGAGCCTTGTGTGTGGATGGCTCTCAACCCCTTCTCCAAGGGTAGAGCGAGAGGTGGGTGGAGGGAACAATGACTTCCGGTGACCCTGCCCTCCCAGGGTTTTATACGGTCCAGTAGCTGCGTCCACGTAACTCCAGAACGAGTGGTCCAAGGAGGAAACATTCAGCATTTTCACCAACCAGGAGAAAAGAGGCGGCTTCTTTTGACTATGTAATAAATTCGACCAAGTGATCAATAAGTATTGAGCTGAATTGACCTGAATAATCTAATAATAGCCAGAGCTTCTGTATATTGAGGACTAATAGGTCTGATGTGTCAATTACATTTTTCATCTAATTCCCATAGTGACTTCCTGGAGAAGTACTATCATTTCTCTCTTCTTACAGGTGGGGAAATTGGGGTTCAGAGAGGTCATGGGGCTTGCCCAAGGACACACAGCTAGAAGATAGAAGAGCCAAGATTTGAATCAACCAGTGTAGTACAGTGTCCATGTTCTTCACCCCACTCTTAACTACTAGCTCCCATTGGAGCCTCTGCTTTCCCAGCTGTAGAAAGGGAATAACGATGGTACTAACCTCATGGCCCGGCATGTGGCAACTGGAATTTCTCTGGGCTCTTGAAATGACAGGGGATGAGGGAGATGTTCTCTTAGTCTTTGATGCCAAGACCAGACTGGGTGCTGATGGCCTCTGGGTCCCCAGGGACCCCACGCGTCTTGCCTGGAACATGCCGTTCCCTGGGGATAGCTACGCTACACATCTCCCACGGCCCCCTCTGGGTTTTCTTTCAAGAGCCGCTCTGCACCTGGACGATGTTCCTTGTGAAATGGTGTTTGTCTCAGAGCACCGAGGAGCAGGGCTGCCTGCAGACCGAGAGCCGGCCCACTAATCCCCGAGCACTGACAGCTTTCTGTGCACTCCCGCCGCCCCTGCACTTATCAGAAATGCTTTTTAAGTGGCACATCTGCTTATGTGTCCCCTGTGCCAACAGGGCACCAGGGCCGTGCACAGTCCAACTTGCAGCCATCTCGAGATGTAGAGGCAGCCTCTGTGGGTCCGGGAGATTCAAATGCAGGGCAGAGGTCCTGAGGAGGGGAGTCAGGTCCTAGATCACATAGGAGGCCCTGCTGATCAGCTGACATCCACAGGTACGGAGAGGCTCCACCTTGCCAAAATTCCTCCCCAATCCCAGTCCCATCCAGTGCTTCACATCTCCACCCCCTCACCCCGCCCTGCCTGCAGTTGTGCCCTTACAGTAAAGGGCTTAGTCCCAGAAGGCAAGTCAGAATACAAATGTGGTACTAAAATGGGTGAGGGGCGCCTGGGTGGCTCAGTCGGTTGGGTGTCCAACTTCAGCTCGGGTCATGATTTCAAGGTTTGTGAGTTTGAGCCCCATATCGGGCTCTGTGCTGACGGCTCAGAGCCTGGGGCCTGCTTCAGAATCTGTGCATCTTTCGCTCTTGGCTCCTCCCCCACTCCTGCTCTGTCTCTCTCTCTCTCTCTCTCTCTCTCTCAAAAATACACAAACATTAAACATAAATAAATAAATAAAATGGGTGAGATTAGTAAAGCAGGACTTGGACTGGACCTGAGTCCCACTGAGGGAGGCACGGAAGCAGGGTCCAGAGCCCTAGTTTAGAGTCAAAGGTGACCCAAGCATCAGCTAGCCTGAGTCTGCCTCCTAGCAGCCGGTGACCTGGGGCCAGCATCTTCATGCTGGCCTCACCTCTCATCTGGAGCTGGTGGTGGAATCCGTGTCGAAGAGCGTTGGGAAGACGACATGGGAGAATGTACATCAGGTGTCTGTCTCCCTCTAAGTGACCGGCACCAGGTTAGACTTGGGAATGTGGGATTCACATTCCACCTGCCTGACACCCAGGAGTGCCTGACCTCTGGTTCTCTCAGATGGAGTCCTTGAGCTTCAAAGCTAGAGAGGACCCCCTCCCTGCCCCGAGATCTGTAGGCTCAACCTTCTCATTGTGCAGAGGGGAACCTGGGGACGTGGACAGAACGAGGACGCTCCCCAGGCCCTGCAAAGTGCCGGGACATGGCCTGGACCTTCTGCTTCCTCTGTTTACAGGCAGAAGGCATGGCTCTGGGGTCAGGCAGGGAGGGTATCCGAGAGGGACCTGGGATGCCAGAGGAGCTGCCCAGGGAATTCAGGGATCTGATGACTTACTGGCGGCCCTGCCTCCAACGATGAGCTTTCCTGGCGATCTCAGTAAGAAGTTCCTCCTTCATTATTCCAGTTAGCCTCCAAGGAAATAAAAATATTTCATTCCTTTGACACGGTTTTTGTGCTATTTTGCTTTTACAACCATTCCCTTTTAAGTGCATTTAGTTTTAAGCTCCTCAAATCCTTTTTAAGGACATGGGGATAAGACTGCAATGAATGAAGCAATAAATAGAGAAATCTGAAGGGTTGTGAGTTTCCTCTTCTTCCCTACTTTGCCCCCTGCTCTCCCCAAAGCTACACCGGGTGCCCTAACCCCCACCAGATCTGGGCCAATCCCTCCAGGCAAGGGATCGAGGTTTACCCCGGGGTGCATGGCTGTATCTGGGCACGGCGCCCATCTGGCTGCTCAGCCTGGGACAGCCCCAGGTCCTGGCCAGCTCCAGGCCACCCCCGGACCTTAGATCTCATTTCTTGGACCCCTTCTTGGTGTCCGTCTGTGTCAGATTCTTTGGAAACAGAGCATGAGGTGGGGATCCGAGGGGCCACAATGAGTTGAGGGAATGCTCTCCAGGTAGGGGGAGGGCAACAGTAGGGGCCCAGCTTCAGACTGATCTTGCTGCCGAGCGCTGAGGCACAGATAGCATCGTGGCTTGGGCCCATCTTGAGGACATGGGGAGGCCTCTCACATCCATGTCGTAGGTCACTGGCTGTGAGCTGCTCCAGGTGCTGGGAGATGGGGAACAGCCTCATGGGTGAGGAGGCACCTGTAAAGTGGACGGCTGGAAGCCATTACCAGTCAAGACTCACAGATACAGAGGAACGAGTGCACCTTCTGGGCAGGGAAGCTACTCACCTACAGTGGCTCAGCCTTTCTGGAACGGGCCTCTGTCTCCCTCTTGCCAGGCTTCTACTTATGCCTGATGGAGGTCTCGCTATGGGCTAACCCCTGTGCTGAACATTTCATATCCATCTCACTGTATTTTTTATAAGATGCTCACAAGGGACCACTTCTGAGCACTTGTTTACTGAGAAGGTTCAGAGAGGTTGAGTTACTAATCCAAGGTCACATAGCTTCTGGAGAGTAGAACTAGGATTCCAATTTAATCTCCAGAGACCACATAGGCATTGTGTTCTAGTCCCTGCACTGGTTAGGTCTGCGGGATTCCTCTTTGCAGGACCTTCCCAATCTCCTGCAGCCCAACGGCTTGGCATCTTCTGAATAGTTTCCCCTCTGGGTTGCTGGCTCCACTTCGCACACTGTCCTCTCCCACAGAAGAAGGGTTCCTTGCCCTTCATCCCGTGCACACTCACCAATCTGCCCTCTGATCCCACCTCCACTATCTCCAGAGCCCCACGTTCTGCCAGGAGCAGGAAATACTTGACTTGCCCACAAACGACATCTCTCTGGGGAGGGATCCAGTTCTGTCACCACTATCTTTGCAGGCAGGCACTTCCATCAACATAGATCTTCCTAAAGACAACAGACATTTATCCCTGACAGCCGGAGGTACAACTGTAATCAGATGCTGGAGGCCTGGATTTCGTGTTGTCAACAAATTGACGAGGGCTCTTCAATCAGTGAGTGGCAGGGGGCCGGAGGAGAGGGCTGGGGAGTCAGTCAGGGATAGCCTGTCCTCAGCCAGAGCCGTCCTTCCTGGGTCAGGGCTGAACTTTGGCTGCTGGGGCAGTGGGGTGGCTCACGGGACATGTGACGGAAATGAAGGAGGGAATGTGGAATCGTGAGCCCAGTGTCAGCTGGCTCTGGGTCTAGGAAAGCCAGCTGAGTATGGGTGCAGAAAAGGGAAAATAACAAGCATGGCGGAAGGCGTTACTGGTGCTCGCCAATGTCATTCTTTGCTCTAGCCCAGCTACGTGGGAGATACCCCTAGGTGAGCATAGTGATGCATCTGGTCTATGAGATGCCCGTGGATGGAATGTGTGTCATTTCTAGGTTGAAGCCGTCAAAAGCGCTTAAATGATTCTTCCATCCATTTATTCCTCTGCGGAAGCAATTACAGAGAAGGAGGGCTTCTCTATAGCTATAATGGTGGAGCCACACCATCGAATCAGCCTGGATCGGCGATTCTCACAAGGGAGGACGGCAATCTTCGAGGGTGGCCAGGCCACAGAGAAGGAAACACTGTGGTATTGAGTCGCCACACCGTTGGGGTTCTTTGTTGTCCCAGCATAGCCCAGCCTGGCCCGACTAACACATTGACGATCACCTACTGCACGCCAACTATGGCGGTAAGTGGATCCTCTCACTAAATCCAGCAGCTGGCCCTCCAGGAAGGACCCGTTGTTAGTTGCATCTGATGGACGAGGAAACAGAGGCATGGAAGGATTAAGTGACTTCCCGCAAGTTGTCACACAGCTAGTAGATGGCAAGCTGGAAGTCAGGCCAGGCCCTGGGTGAGTCCAGAGTGGGAATTCTTCACACCAAAGTTCCAGGGAGACCACTTAAATTTTTCTGTCCCTACCGGGCTCGGGTACCAGGGCATGGTAGGACCCAGGGGAGTGGTGAGAAAGCTGTCCTCCGAGTGTTGCAATCTTTAGCGGAGTTCCTGACTGGGGTCCGTTGAGGGCCACACGCACACCAGTCTCTGCTCCCACGCGTTTGAGGTCTGGCGGAGGCACCAGCCATGCCGAGTGTGGAGGCTGGACTGAGGAGTGTGTGTGTGCGGGTGTGAGCGTGAGAGGGTGGGGCAGAATGTGTTCCGTGAGCAGACTGGCCTGGCTAGTCAGCGGGAGGAAGCAGTGTGCAGAAGGGGAGGGTGTGCCCCAGGCCAGAGAGCTAATGGAGCCCCCACCTCCACCCCAGCCTCTATTGATGAACTGGAGGTGTTGGGTTTACTGGGGGCTATGGGTCTGCCCTGTATCCATCAATCCTTCCCAAGGGGTCCTGGTCCCCTGACCTTGTGTTTAGGAGGCAGCGTACACGTGTACCTCTTCCTGTGTCTCGGACTACGGGGCCGGGCTCATTACAAGCCCCTTTGTGGACTGTGGCCCCCCTTCCACTCCTCGAGGGCAGCGAGCCACGGTGTGCGTTCAGTTTCAGCTTCTGATGAATGGAGGGCTGAGCCCTGAGCTGGGGGGAAGACAGGCATGTGGAACAGAAAGAGGCAGACAGATGTGGGTTTAAATCCAGCTTTGACTACTTACCCCCGAGTGACCTTGAAAAAGTCTCCCGATTTCCCATCATCGGTCTCTTCATCTGATAAGTAGGAACAATCACTTGTCCCTTGAAGGCTGCTCATGAGGACTAACTGGCATGAGGTAAGTTTTTTTCTCCCTCCCTCCTTTCCTCCCCTTTCCAGAATGTTCCCTCCAGCAGCACCTGGGTGACAGGGGCCAGGCCACAGGCCCTCTCCGGCTGGGGGGCTCACCTTGGATCCAGCAGACTGGACCACGGAGGAGGCCTGTCCCAGAGGGACCCGTGCAGGTGGCCCCTGCCTTCATCCGGCAAAGAAAGATCAAGTTGAACATCAAGTTCCCCCAGCATCTCCCAGCATTATGTTCCCAGAGGGAGTTTGCAGGCGGAGTAATGTATGGCTCCATTTTTAGATGTTGCGGAATTCCATTTGCCGGAGATCTGTGTTTTATTGCCGTATCAGTGTTTCTAAATTGCTCTATATTTTCTTAGCTTGATGGGAATTTACAGCACCCGGATTGGAGCGAAATTGGGCTCTCCCCACGGCTTGGAAATCACTGGGGTCAATGGCTATGGCGGCTGCCTCCCCCTCGGGCTGTTTCTGCTAATTATTCATAGTAAGAAGGATCTGAATCTGAGAAACGACACCTGGGAGGTTCACTCAGTGAGACATTTTTTGAAGACTGGGAGGGCTGTGGCTGCTCCCTGTGGGGTCGGGGTGCCTGGGTGAGGTGGGAGGGCTGTGGGGTGGGGTGCCAAGGCAGAGACGGACTGGTGTCTGGGGGGCTGGGGAGGGCCCAGCATTTCCCGGGAGGCACTAGACGTGAGGTCAACAGCCAACATCACAAGGGCAACAAAGCTACACACCGACCATCCCCTTGGTGGGCCTCCAAGCCCTTCCACGTCTTCATGATTCTCCTATGAGGAGCGGGGGACAGGGGTTATCAGCTCCATGTCACAGATGGAGACACTGAGGGCCTAGGGGACCAAGGCACACCACAGAGCCGGGCTTAGACCCCAGGGCTGTCTGATCAAAATGGCATTTATTCTCCCCTGCACCCGTGGTGGGTTTTGGCCCCTCTCCGTTTCCACACTGGAGGCTTGGAAGGGGTGCTCTCGTTTACTGAGCCTGCTATGCGACAGGCGCTGCACTCAACATTCCTGGCATCATCTCATTTAACCCTCCTCGAGGTGGGTGTTACTCAGCCCACTTTAACAGGACAGCCTGGGGACGTTCGAGTTCGTCTGCGAGCTCACGCAGTGACTCGTAAGTGGCCAAGCTGAGATTTAGCCCCAGAAACATCCGATTCCAAAGCTCATTTTTAGCCACCTTGCTCCACTGCTTCTGGTGACACCAGCTAACACAATGCCTGCTGCTATAGGAATGAGCACCCCGACCGTGGGGTGGGAGTCCTGATGCATTCTGGGAGTCAGATGGTGCCTGTCTGGCGCTGGCATTCAGCAGGCTTCAGGCTCGCGTGAGGAAGGCCAGGGTGCTCAGGCTGCACCTGCTATTGCAAATCTCAGCATCCCCCGCTGCAGCCTCGTGGGTGATGCGGCACCACTGGGGGCGCGGGGCAGGGAGAGGATGGAGTCCCGCGGACCCCGCTGCGCGCAGACTGCAGGAAGTTCTGGCCTGTTTTTCTAGCAGGTCCTGGCAGTTTGTCTCACTTGGCAGTGATCCTCTGTCTAAAAGCACGTCCGACGTTTTGTGCAATAAAGTTAATGGACTTCTCCACTTAGAGCAGCTGAATTCTCTTGGAGCAGATGCTGAGGGTTATGGATGTTCTAATTAGGAGGCTGCCTTTGGCACTGAGGAAAGGAGGGGGGCTCGTGACGTTGCACGTCCTGCGAAGACCCCTGCCAAACTGCTTTCCCAGAGCGTGCCCGGGCAGGCACCCTGTGGCACAGGAGAGAGGCATTCCTTTCCTCCGCCGTCTCTCCCTTCCCTTCCAGCACCCACGTCCTCCTCATTTCCAGAAGGGACCAGCAGGACCAGGCGAGGTGGCCACGGCCTCTCAAGTCTGAGGACCCACAAACAGGGTTTAGCGTTGCCATCAAATAAACCTTACAACCAAGTTAATCAGACACATTTATTGATGTGCATAATTGTTATTGGACTGCGCCGCACTTAGGCATCAATGGTAGGTCGTTCCTGTGAGCGACTATAATTAGTAATTCTCATTTTTGGCCCAATCAAGTTTGGATCTTTTTTTTTTTTCCTACAAGTATAGAAGTTCCCCAGTGTCTGTAAGCAGCATGGGCTCTTGACTCTTTTCTGATTCGCTCGTTCACTTATTCACTTACTTATCTGTTGAACGAATCTGTGCAGTGGAGGTCCCGACCCGGAGGCCTCATTCCGATGCTTTCCGGGTGATTGTGGGTGAGTTGTTCCACTTTTCTTAGCCTCCATTTCCACATCTGTAAAATGGGCGTGAGGTCTGCAGACTGCTAGCACAGTGCTGGGTCTGGAGTTGTTGCTCAGCTGGCTGGAAAGTATTATTATTTTTTTAATTTTCATTTCACTAAACGCAGGGACCTGTCTCTGCCCCAGAGGATGCCCTATCAGAGTCTTCGGTCACCTGAGGCTGGATTAGGGAGAAGCTGATTGGAAGTAAAGGCTTTGGGCTAGAGGGGCTGGACAGAGGGGAGCACTCTCTTGGAGGAAAATCTGGGAGCCCACAGAGTCCCGCGGAGAGTGCATACTTGGCCAACTCACTTCACACTGTGTGAAGTGACCTGGGAGATGGGCTGGAGCAGGCAGGGACTGCGGGGCTCTCGGCAAGGCCAGAGCTGCAGTAAGGGGCCTGGGGGAGGCCAGCGCAGGGGGCCAGGAGATAGTGAGGTGCCCGGGACTCCTTGAGCTGGCGAAGCAAACAGCCCTGGGTTAACTCTGCGCTGCCACTTACTCACTGGAGCTTGGGCAAGTTACTTGGCCTCTCTGAGCCTCAGGCTGCTCGTCTCTACCAGACGGTCATGGGACATGAGGTCAGCGCCTTGCATGTGTCTCCTGCCCTTCCCACTTGCCCACAAATGGCCCAATTGCCTACTGCCATCTCTTGTATTGCTGTCCGTGAGGCCTCACGCTGCCCCCGAGCCCACCGTGCTGCCTGTGGCATGCCAGGAGCACCCGGGATTGACAACCCAGGGGGCCTCGCCTAGACTGCAGGCTGGTGAATACATCCTCCTGCTCTCTCCCCCTTGAATGGGAAACTGGGCCGCATAGTCTATGCTGCTCCCAGAGGTCCCAGAGCAGCCTCGGTTGCTCTCTGCCTTTTTCCTTACATCCTGCCTGATCCTTACAACTTTCTATTCGAGGGCCTCCAACGATTGAGGAACTGGGGACAGATGCCTGAGCTGGGCTGAGCTGACACTTGGGTCTTTGGAAATAAGGGACCAGGGAAGTCCTGGGGCGGAGGCAGGGCCCAGGGGCTGCTTTGATGGGCACCGCGTGTTCTGGGGCAGGTTGGATGCTCCGAAAGTCATCTCCATGGGACCTCCTCATCCCAGTTCCTGTCTGAAGGCCGAGGCAGGCAATAAATCCCCTCGGTGGAGCCGGTCCCAGCATGGGCCACCCTGCAGAAAGACTTCATCAGCGGCCTCATTTGCATAAGATAATGAAACCGCAGTAAAAATAGTAAAAGAAAAAATGGCCTGGCAACTTTGTTTCCATAATGACAGATGCTTCTTAAACACCCGGCTTCTGTTTCCCAAGGAAGTGCCATCAAGGCCCCTGGGGGAGCCGCGTGTCCCTGCCGCCTGATTCTCGGAAGGGTGACCTGCGGTGCCAGGAGTGCCCGGGCTCTGACCTCCTCCTGCTCCTCGCTCACTCCAGAGGGACCTGGAGGGGACAGAGGTGGGGAAGGGGAAGTGGCTGAAAGGCAGAGAAGGAAGGACCCCCACAAAGAGTGAGCCCGCGGCCTGACACCTGGCATGTGCTTTCACGGAAAAGGCTTTCCTTTCTTTGTCCCAGGAGGAGCACGAGGCATAGGATTGTGAACCAGGGCTGTGAGCGGTCCAAGGCCGCCTGCTTAATCTAAGGTGACAGAGGGGCCTGAGGCTTGTCTCTGATTCCGAGTCCCTGTGTCCTGCCATGGGTGACAGGAGGCCCGTACCACAGGAGATGTCAGGAGAGAGAGGGGGTCGATGACCCTAGAGGGTGGTGGGGACTGGTAGGAGCTGGCTTGACGGGTCTCAGATCGCTGCGCTCCAAATGGGGTAAGACAACCCAAGGTCAAAGGACAAGGAGCCCTTGACATCAGGGTATAGCTTTCTGGGATGGGACTCTCCTAGGCATAGAGACCTAAAAGGCCCAACCAGGATCTGCTTCGGGACCGTCTGGATCCAACATCTCCAAGACACCATGGCTCCTCAGTGACTGCCTGAGAAGCAAAATAACAACAACCAACACAATGATGATGATGATGATGATGATGACGACGACGACGACAATGAATAAAATAGTGAAGAGGGGCTTGTTCCCCCAGCTCAGAAGGAGCACTCTAGTATAGTCCCACCTGGCTAGGGGTGTGCTGGGGGATTTCTTGCCACGCCACCACCTTCCCTCTAAGCATTGAGGACAGAGGCCTGGTCCTGATTCAGTGAGAGAAGGCATGGCCACAGAGGGTGGGGATGACGGGGTCTGAACGAATTCACAGGGTACAGCTGGGGCTTCCCTCATGCGAGTTGGCCAGTGGGAGTCACCTGGCTGCTGAGGAAGGTGTCCTTACGGAGGGACCGAGGACTTCTGGGGGGCACGGCCCTGCTCTGGACTCCTGCAGATCCACTGGGATCCACTGGGATCCACTCCTTAGAGCTCTCCGGTTGGTGACTGAACGTGGACGCTCAGGCAGGACCTGAAGGTCCCTCGACACCTGACTCTGTTTCCGTCTGGCAGTCCGTCTCCAGGTTGCCTCCTTGTCTTGGAATCTTTGGCCCAATTTGGGAAGTGGTGGAGGGGGAGCAGGATCATGTGTCCTTCCAGATGTGTTGGGTCTTAGGCTGAGACCCAGATCTTTGAACTGAGTATTTGATCATCTTTGCTTTCTGATTCCTCTGTGTCTGGGCTCTTGGCAGGTTGGGGAGGGCTCTACCCATTCGTTACTTTCCTCCACAATGAAAGCTATCATTGGCTAAGCTGTACAGGCGCCACACGATATGGGCTCCACTTCCTTCCTCGGGGAGGGAGCAGTGAGAGCCCTCTCTGAAGGGACAGAGATGGCACCTCCTGCTCTTGGGGTTGAGGTGAGGAGGGAGAGACAATGACTAGTATCAGGGCCATGGAGAGAGTTCAGTGCCTGGGAGGCCCAGCCAGGTAGAGATGGGCTCTGAGAGGTAGAGTCGGGGGCTCTGAGAGGCTCAGCATATAGTAGACCCTGGTTCTTTTCTCCCCTTCTTCTTTTTTCTTAATGAAAATTGCTGTCACTTACTGTTGGCTTATGGTATGCCCACTCTGTGCTAAGTACTTACCATGCTTTTTCTCATTTAGCCTGTACAAGCATTCCATGAGAGGTGGTTTTCAAGATGATGCATTTTAGATGAGGAAACCGAGGCTCAGTGATGTGAAGTTGCTTTTTCAACAACAGATAGTAGGTGGTAGAGCTGGGACTCACACACAAAATATTTAAGTCTATGAATGGATGGATGGAAGGATTGAGGGTGGTGGACAGGCAGATGTATAGATGGATGGAGTGGTTGATGAATCAGTAGCTGGGTAGAAACATCACAGGAATGGGGATAGATGAGTGAATGGATGGATGGATGGATGGATGGATGAGGGAATGGATGGATGGGTGGGTAGATGGATACATGAGTGGATGGATGAATGAGTGGGTAATCTACCTGTTTTTTTCACCCTCAATGTGGGCCTCATTCCTACCAGGTCTATTCCCCCTCTCTTATTCATATTATCCTACTCCTTGTTGGACCTGGAGTCCACCCTTAACCCCAGTGTGTTCAGTCCTAGGCGATGGACTTTACCTCTGTCTCCCAGTGAAGGACAGATACCTTTCAACCCAAGGCCTCTACCTGCCTCTCACCTGGCTTAGACCCAAAACTTCTTCCTGGGTTGTGGCTGCAGGCTGCAGTTCTCAGATACTGTAGCCCACTGGGTCCTGGCCTCCTCTGCATTCTATAGGGATTTCTGGGACCCTTGCTTGGCACTTTGTCAGCTGATGGAATAGAAGGGTAGATATTTTAGGAGGTCTGCTCAACCCACATAGCTTTCTTTGGAATTCTGGGTATTCTCAACCCTCCTAAAGCAAAGAGACTGAGTACCATGATTATATTATGTGACCCTTCACTCTCTCTGGCCACAGCTGACTGGCCACAGGTGACCAACTAACCAGAGCTGGTCTAATAATCGTTACTCTCCAGGGAATTAGAATGGGGACACTGAGCTACTGAGTCAATGGTGGTGGACGTTTGGACTGAATGTACGGTTGGGTCTGAGCTGTGTCAGGTTCTAAGGCAAGTAGTAAAGGAGATAATAATAAATGTCAAGAGCTTAGCATAACACCTGCCACGTAGGAACTGCTCAATAAATATTAGGACTTATGATTATGATGGGGAGCATGAAGGGTTCTGGATGCAAATTAGTCTCTGCCTGAGTTGATGTTTGCATGAGATCTGGAAGGCAGAAGAAAGGCAGAGGCCATCCTCCTACCCCCTTATGGGCTGTCTCTGTCAAGGAAACATGAGCGTTTTCAACACTACTGCTTCCCAGGTGATGAGAAGCGATGTGATGGGGACAGTGGTGGCACTTCTAGGCTCAGACTTTCCGAGCCCTGGATTACAGCCCCGGGGTGTGCCTTTGCCCTGCAGCTCTAGTCCCAGAGTCTCAGACCCTGGACGGGTCTGTTCTGTGTTGCTCTGGGAGCCACTGGGGGCCCAGCTGTCCCTTGCTCTCTCTTCTCTTCCATTGGTTTTGTAAACATCTGTGTTCAATCCCTTCCTGCTTAAAATGTTCTGTCCTAAGCCCTGGTTATATGTACGGTTTCCATCTCCTGAGAGTAACTGACTTAGAGCTTCATTATTTCCACTCTGAAAAAGCTTCGGCAAGATCTCTGATTGGTCAAGCTTGGATAAGAGGCCCATCCAACATCCCCAGCTGTGGCCAAAGGGGCAGGGTCACCTGAGGACACGGTAACTCCCAAGGTAGCTACGTGGATGGTGATGAGTTAGGGACTGATGTGCCCACAAGGAGACAGAGGTCAGATGCTGTCGAGGACAGTCACCACACCCTTAATATCTGAAATAGGAACCAGGGGCCTGGACTGGAGCCCCCCACCTACTCATAACTAGGGTCTCCTACCTGGGACACAGTCAGTCGGGGGTGAAGAGGACACAGGTGCCCAGCACCCTCTGGTTTGAAGGAGAGAGAAAAGCAGCAGAAAAGATGCTTCAAGGGGACCCTGTTTTCTAGAAACGTTTCTTTATTTAAAATTTAAAACCATATTACTTCATACAGCAAACTGTGCACTTTGATATATCACAGTGTCTTAAAAAGGAAAATAATCAGATTTGTTTGGAAAGTTATTTACATCAGCCTAGAATGATTGGCAAGTAACACAGTTACTATGAAACCCAAATCGTTACAAAATGTTTACAAAAAACTATATTCATAGAAATTCTGCATGTCCACAAAGGGCATCCCCTGAATGGCCCAGAGACCAGTGTGTGGGAACCATGGTGAGTGGGAGAGCAGAGCATCCAGGCACTCTGGTCTGGGTGGTGGGACAGGCCAGGGGTCTCACATGGCACTGTCTGGGGGCTCCACCCTGGGGCTGGGAACCCAGGTCCCCGACAAGGGAGCCCCAGCCAGGAAGTTCGCCCAGGCAGAGATGGGGTGGGGGTTTGGAGCACAGTGGCATGAGGGCCTCTGGAGCCAGGACAGGCCCCTCCTCAGGGGGCTGGATTCAGATGTGCTCTGGCAGGGGGTAGGGGGTGGGGCCCAGAGGCAGATTAAATGCACGCCAGCCTGACGCATGGGACCAGAGCAAAAGGCGGGCTGCTGACCACACGGAAGCCCGCTCCAAGGACCTTCTGCCTTGCAGACTCCAGAGGCACTCTGACTGGTGACAGGGGCAGGACCACTAGCGGAAAGACTGGCATTGTGAAGAACAGGAGGGCCCAGGCAGGGCAGGGCCGGAGGTCCGAAGGTCCGGTGGGGGTGCGGGGGTGCTCCCGGTCGACCGCCCTGCTGGGGGAGATGTAGAAGGGGAGAGGATGCAGACAGATGGCTTGGGCCATGCTAGGGCCGGGGGGCCTTGCTGGCTTCTCATCTTTCACCCGGTGTCACTGCGCTGTTCACATCTCTGGCTCCTCGGCCACTCCCTACCAACTGGTCTCTGGGTCAAACAGGTCTGGGGAGGTCATCTGCAGTGGGACGGGCTTGCTGGCATTACTGGTATTACTACAGCAGCTTCCCCGCATCAGGAGGCCCCAGAGTTTCGGTCTATAACATAGAGGCCCGCTGCAGGGCGGTTTCAGGTCTCCTGTCCTAGAAGGCAGGGATGGTGACAGGGCCCATAAGTAGGGAATTGGGACATTGCACTGGCCTGCTGATGGTGCCTCTGGCGCCATTCTCTTGACAAAGCGTTTTCTTCCTCGCTGTGAACTATGTCTCTGTGTGGGGGTAAGAATCTGAGGCAAAGGCCTTGGCCACCTAGAACGTTCCAGCCTTTTAGGCTATTCCAGGTGGAGCCGGACACCTACCTGGCCCTTGTGACATGCACCGGTCTCAGGAGCCAAATCCTGGTGGGACATTGCTCCTCGGGCAGAGGCCGTAGACACGGTCAGACAGACACAAGGCCTGTCGGTCTCTCCTGCCCTGCCCCCCACCCCAGGAGGACCCCCCAGCCCCTGTGGTTGGGTCCCTCTTCTTCAGGGTTTGGAGCTGGGATGTATGCAGGGCTTTCCCCACCCCCACGGGGCTCTCTGCGGCCCCTGCCCCAGGCGGCTCCATTCCAGACTTTGTTGCTATCACCTCATCCCTCGGCTGGTCCCCACCCACGCTGGCTGGGCTACGTACGCTCTGTGTGCAGACGTGCAGGGAGGGGTGTGTATACACAGGGGCTACGGGTCATATATACACTGCGGCATATATATATATATACAGCATATATATATATATCTTTTTACATTCATATATATATTGTACAGAACATTAACCTTCTACCAAAAACAGTTTTGTGACTTCACATATGGCCTCGGCTCTGAAACTTTAGCTCCAGCGCAAATCCACGACTGAAAAATGGGAGCGTGATTCGAACCGGCATGGGGACAGGGGGCAGGGCCCTCCTGCTGTGGCAAGCAGCTGGGCCCATTCCAGACGCGTCCGTTCAGGCTGGGAGCCGACTGCTCCAGATGTGTCTACTCCGGACCTGTCCACAGAACGGGGCTCACTTCTTGCATCTGTCCAAGGGGTCGGTGCATCGCAGATGTTAGGTCCTTACAGCTGTTCATCCAGATCGCTGGGCCCCTTCCAGATGGCTACCCACCCAGGACCAGTCCGGACACGGGCCAGAGTTTGGCCACCTTCCAGATGTTTGCGCATATAGCTGAGAAATGGGGACCAGCCTCACGCTGAAGTGATGGCTTGCCAGCGTCCACATAGTACCCTCTGGAAAAGAAGGCAAGGAGGGAGCCTCTGACTGTTCTCAGTGAGCATGTGCCTGGGTCCGTCCTCTGCTCTCTTCCAGTGAGAGGAGGGGAGGGACTTCTCACCATGTGGAACCTTCAGACCTCTCCCCCATTCTGGGCCGGGCATGTCTGTCTGCCGAGTGCACTGGGGAGGGAGGCGGATGTGCTCTTGTAGTTGAGGGAGTCTTGGCTGTGAGGTGGGGGCGGGGAGGCCCTGCAACCCTTCAGAGACTCACAGTCAGCTCATCTGCCAAGAGAGCCTTAGTCCTCTGGAGAGACACTCGCAGAGTGGGGCCACCTGAATGGCAACAAAACTGTCAGGGTTTTCTTATCTGTCCCAGAGACCAGGGACGGGTCAAGGGGAGAAAGAGGAGGAGGGTTCATCGCCCCAAATCCCCAGGGTGGCTGGTGAGGGGGGGGGTCTCCTCAGTGCTGCCCCTCAGTTTGGCCAGGCTGAGCAGGCTGACAGGAGGCACTGGTATTGTGGGTAGGAGACGCGGTGGAAGGTGAGGGTCAATGTTCTGTGAAGGGAAGGCATGTGCGGCCAGACAAGGACGGTCCGGCAGGTGCTCGGGCAAGTCCCATCTTCTGTTCCATCAAAAGCAACTTTTACACTTCCACGGACCCACCTCAGTGCCACACTGTGTGTGGGCAGTGCCACCCTGCAGCTGCCGTGTGCACCTGCTGGCATGGCGGGCTCAGTCTTTACTTCCTCTTGATCTGCCTCGATGGGAGTACCTTCTCCCCCTCTTTTCCCCTGGAAGTAGCAGTGTCGCCCGGCGCCTTTGCTGCCCTGGGAGAGACAACAGCTCTCGCTTGGGCAGGGGCGGTTTCCACCGCACTTTGAACACTAGGCTGGCCTCGAAGTCAAACAAAGGGCACCAGCTGGAGTTTGCACATTAGTCACACACATGGACAGAAGGCTTGAGTGGGAGGGGGAGTCAGGCAGCATGTCACGCCAAATCATTTTAGTGCCTTCTGGGGGACTTCCCTAATGGAATTGCTCCTCCGATACCCACGGTTCTTCATTCCTCCGATGAAGCAGCTTCCCAGCCCACACCCCCTCTCCTTCTCCCCCCATCAGTCCTGGTATGTGCGCAGCCTCAGAAGAACATGGCACGTTCACGGAGCGTCATACACGAAAGCACACGATCCCGACAAATCCTTGTGACAAATGATCTCTCCCCCACAACAGCAGTGCAAATAGACCCTGATTCCCTGCCTTCCTGATTGTCCATCTCTGCTTCTGCTGCGAGCTGGGAGCACATGTGTGAGCGCGAACACACGTGTGCCAGCACGTTCCCCCCAACACTAAGAAACCCCAGTTCCGCAGGGCTTCTTGCATACATGCCCGTCTGTCCGCTCCTATCCTCCCTCCTGCTCTTTGCTGCACACACGAGCCCACATACACATGTGCACACGTGCTCACACGTGGACCCCTTGATGACATGGCTTCTCCTTTTCAACACTTGGCAATGCTGCGGGTTTTATCCTGTCCTCCAACCTCTGCCATTGGTGCATAAATGTGCACGCACGTGCACACGCGCGCACGCACACACACAAGCATACCTACTTGTGCACGTGTGTACACATATGTATACTCACATGGCTTCTTCTGTTTTTACATGTATGGGGCTCTGCTGCTTGTCCAGATCTGTCTCCCTCATCCCAAACGCACACATGTGTGCACGCGCACACACGTCAGAACCCAAGGATTCTACTATTTCATGCCCTGGACTCTGTCAGATGTCCAAATCTGTCCTTCAGCCCTGGCCCCTAAAGCTCACGTGCACACACACACACACACACAGATACACATATATGCACGCACACACTCCTACACGCGGAAGCTCACGACAGCATGGCTTTTCCTGTCATTACACGTTGGCGATGCCACAAGTCCAGCTCTGTTCTCCTGCCTCCCAAGCGCACAGCCTGTTGGAGCTGCTGGGATTGTGGGACCGGCTGGTTTGGTCCTGCAGCTCACAGCTGGGAGGAGGAAGGGGATGTATCCCATGAGTCAACTGCACACTCCTGCCTTGGGAGTCCTGGGAGGGGGGACCGGAGGTTACCCTTAACCCCAGCTGAGAAGGCCCTTGAGATCTAAATGGAGCTCTTCCCTAACCAGACTCCCCAAGCAGAAACAAGACAGAGGTGGAAGGGCGGCGACTAGTGTCTCCTGGGTCCCTGTCCGGAACCTGTAGCCCTCCCTCCCCTGCTCAGAGACTGTCCTCTGCCCTTGGCAAAGGGAAGCCCTGCTGGCCCTATCATGTTCTCTTTAAGGACACTTGGCTTCTAACCCTTCCATGTCTCATTCTTTTTCTAGAATCTTCAGACCTCTAGAGCATCCATCCTACCTGGCCAGAACCCACAGACCATCTGGTCCACCCCTAACTGTTACCCCATCTGCTACGATGTCTTTGCTGTACCCCCAAACCCCACTAAGTCCAAGCTGCTCTGGACAAGAGACTGGGGACAAGATGGCCTGTGTCTCTGTGTGGGGTCTTTGGTTAATTCTCCAGGAGGCAGCTCTTCTTTCAGCATCCTTGGGGCCTCTACCAGCTCTGAAAGCCTGTCCCAGAAAACTTTCTTCTTCTGGGGAGCATCTTTAGGTTTGGCAAGTCCAGGAGACCATGAGTTCTTTAGGGACCTTCTGGCTTTCCCCCATCTACCCCAAAGTTAGCCTGTGCAGCAGGACCGTGATCCTTTTGAGGAGGGGTGATGATTTTCACTTCAATTCAGGCTTCTCTTCTCCTTCCAAGATAACAGAAGGAGGGCAAGGTCAATTGGCCAGGAATGGAGAGTTGCTGATGAGTAGATGGCAAAGAGCTCAAGCTCTCAAATACCACTAGGGTTTAGAAAACAGCCCAGGAATCAGCCAAATGAGACCCAATGGCTCAAGGGCCTATGGGATTTCCATGGAATCCATTGTTCTTCTGGCTTCAAATATTGACTGAATGTCTCGTTAGCTTTTGTGAGAGATTCAGGGGGGTCCTCTATCCTCTGGCCAGAAAGTAGAAAATTGGCTCTGACCACTCCCCCCACTGTATACTCCTGGAGACCTCCTTGAGGAATGGGACCCACTGGACATTGTCCATAAGAATTCAAAATGGCGGCCTCTGTGCATTCTCCTCTCTCCCATACCCCAAACTCCTCTTTTTCTCTATGGGGCTCTATGCCTTCAACTTTGCAAAGACAGGGGCTGCCATAGATGATGCCAAGTCCAAGAAGACCAGGACTATGTGAGCAGCCTCTGAGGAATGGAGGTGTTCCTTCTGCCCAAGACATGTGGGGTGGCCACCCCCCATCTTCAGGTCCCAGTGGCAGCCACACTACAATCCTTAAAGTACCCAAGGTTTGTCTCTGGCCTCACGGTCAAGGCCCAGGAGGCCTGGGCTCATGGGGAAAGAGTGGCAACATAAGAGCTGTTTCTCATTTTCTTTGGCCTCTGCAGGGCCGTGGTAGAAACTTCTGACTATCGAGGAGAATTGAGGGGCAGGTGGAGTTTGGCCTGAGAGGCATGTGCTTCCTTTGGCCTTGGCTTTCTCGGCTGGCGGCTTTAGAAACCCACAGAAGAAACAAGAGGCAAGCAGGGGCCTGCTGGTTTCCTGGTAGGTGAGGGCAGAGGGCTCCTGGCCCAGCAGGCAGGCAACCTCTCTGGCCCCCAGGCCCAGTGTGGGCACAGGTGAGGTGCCTTCCAGTCTCCTTTGCTTTCCTCTGCCCTGCCTCAGGCCTTCGGTCCCCACCCGCCTGTGCTTAGGGGAACACAGGGCCCAGTGATGTGCTGCAGGCCATGCTGTCCTTGCCCGGAAGCCGGCGATCATTGAACGTGTGCATGTTAATGACGGCATCAGTCTTGACCATCATGGGGGGCTGTGGCTTGTGCTTGACCCGACGCTGGCAGGTAAGGGAGAAACGGATCTCATCGGCTACGGTGCTGCAGAAGGAACGCTGGGGTGGGAAGGGAGGGCAAGGGGCACATGGGTGAGGCCTGGCCTTGCAACCCCAGCCAGCGCCTCCCTTTCCTCCCAAGGCTGCGCCAAGGCTGCCTGTGTCTCTCTCACCTTCAGGCCACCCGCCCCCTGCCCACTCAGGGTGACCAGTTTGGGAGACAGGCTTCAAAGCATTACATTCTTGGTTGGAGACTAAGGGAGATAGGGCAGGTAGTATCCTCCTACCCCCATTTCACAGATGGGCAAACTGAGGCTCTGATCGGCATGCACATGAAAGGTCGAGGAGTCCACCTGTCTGACTTTCCTCCACTAGATTCTGCAGCCAGGAACCAGACCAGTTTCACCCCTGTGAGCCCAGCTCTCAGCACGAGGCCTGGCCCACAGGCAGGTTTAAGAAACACCCGGTGAATGTATGGGTAACCTTTCCCCTGGGAGGGCTTCCAACTAAGGGGAGAATCACCGTGCTCCCACTTAGGGAGGTCCAGCATGTTTCTCAAAGTGCGCAACTGGGAGGCGGGTCCCTGCAAGGCAGTTGGGTGGCAGTGGCTTCTGGCCCGGGTCCCTATGGGTATCCAAAAGGGACGGCGAAAGTACAGCTTTGCCTGCAGGTATCTGGGGACAGTGGCTCCTATGAGCCCAACGGACAGAGGCTGTCCTGTGACTTGTCTGGCAGACAGTGGGGGGCTGTTGATAGCTCATCTTGGGCCTGAGCCAGGGCGTGAGCTCCCAGGAAGCTGTGTGTGGCCTGTGCGGCGCAGGGCACTTCTGAATTCCGGCTCTGCTTCGTACCCGCTTCCCCTCCAAGCTTCCCCTCGTTCATCCACTGAACACAGAATAGCGTCCCTCTTCACCTCCCTTATTCATTCTGAAAATATTTATTGAGGGCCTACTATGTCTAATGCACTGTCCGAGATGTTAGGCATGCAGACGTGCAAAAGACAGATAGGTCTCAGCCCTCAGGGAGCTTATGGTCTATGATGTGATAGAAACAGGTAATAAACATGCGAGCAAATAAATCACTTCAGAGAATGGTAACTATCTTTAAGAGAATAAAGGAGTGGAATGGGATAGAGCGGGGCTGGGCGTGGGGGCGGGTGGGGAAGGCTACTCGAGTGGTTGCATTTGAGCTGAAACCTGAATGACTAGAACATGCCAATAATATGGTGCTCCAGGGCAAGAGCGTTGCAGGTGGCTGGAAGAGCATGTGCAAAGGGCCTGGGGCTGAAATGCGTTTGGTGTGTTAAGAACTAAAAAGGAGGCCAGTGTGTGTGGAGCACAGGTAACGGAGTTCAGCGTGGGAAGGAGAAAGGCAGATGAGTGGACCAGGACCAGATCTTGTAGGCTTTTTGGTACAGTGTGGAGCTCACTCCAATCGCATCGGGAATTCCTCAAGAATCTGGTTGTTCTTTTTTAATGTATTGTAATTTTTTTTTTAGCCATTCCTTTTCATTGGACATCAAGGGCTCCCCCCTCCCCGTTTTTCATGTGATAATTAACACTTCAGTGAACATCCTTATAAATAAAACTGCATCTACCCTTGGCCACTTCCACTGGGCGCATTTCTAAAAGTAGAAATTCACTGTCAAAATGTGTGGCCACTTTTAAGACTCCGTCCATACTGCAAAGCTGCCTTCCAGAAACGTATCCACTTGGACTGATGCCAGCAGTCCTGCCCAGTCTCCTGCCCAGGAGAAATGCGACACCAAGAACGATCTTTCCCCTTCCTCTTTGCTGACTCTGGCTTACTGATTATAAAAGGGCCCTGCTTCATTTCTGATGGATGTAGAAAGTGCCTGTTTTGAACGGTCCCCTCCACACAGGCCTTAACTGCAATCCCCTTCCACACTGGCCCTCTGTCCCTTTGAGCTCCTCTGTGAGAGGCACCTCCCTCCAGCCCTCAACTCACGTCCACTTCTAAATCACCCTAGAAGTACACTTTCTTAAGACACCAATGCCAGGCTCTGCCACAGACCAATTAAAACCGTCTCTGGGAGCGAGGCCAGGGCATTAGCACTTAAAAAACTCTCTCCCTATGATTCTAATTTGCTACCAGGACCCAGAAACATTGCTCAGCCACACTCGAATTAATCAGATGGGTTGAGCGGAGTTCTCCTGTCTGTTCGCTTGGGCCAGACCTCTTAACATTCCTTTCTTTTCTAAACTTTTGATTATGGAAATTTCCAGCTCCATGCAGGAAAGAGAAGAGTATAATGAGTCCCTATGTAACCATCAACCAGCTTCAACAAGGATCGCGGAGGGTTTTGTGCAGGGGAAACGACACGGTGTGAATTAAGTGTTCAACAGGGCACTGGCTGTATCTGGAGAGCGGATGGGAGCGAGGAGGCAGGAAGGCCAGACCGGAGGCTGTTGCTCGGAACAGCTGGAGGCCATGGGGCTGGGCCGGGCTCGGAACAGCAGCGGCCAGAGCGTGTGCGCTCAGAGTCAGAGCAGAGGTGGGGCCGGTGGGCCTGCCAGTCTGGGGGAGGCCGGGTGGGCTCAGACACCACGTGCGGACCCAGCTGGAGCCCCCCACCCACCCACGCAGGTCCCGGTCCCCGAGGCTCACCTGCTCTCGCTCCGCTGTCTTGCGGAGCTTGTACACAAACTCGCCCACGGCCACCAGCACCGACAGGACCAGCCCAGCGGCCAGGACGATGAAGATGCCCCCGATCTTCTGGACCCCCAGGGCGCTGGCCTCTTTGTTTTCCTCCTCGGGACACCCGCTGCCTCGCCACCACTTCTCCTTCATGATGTGGAGCTTGTCTTCCTCCTGCAGCTGCAGGATGGCGATGGTGATCTTGTCCCGGTAAGGGGAGCCTGTGTGGGGGGCAGGGGTGCAGCTGGCAGCGGCGTTCCGCGCGTGCGCTCGCCCTGCCGGCACCCTGCTCCGTGCTGGCCGCCACCACCAGCCTCTCCACAGCTCAGAAAGGCCCCTCTTTGAATCGATCTACGGTGTCTGATCTGGGGTGGGGCGTCTTGCCTAGGAGTCCCCGCGTCCCTAGAAGGCGCAGTGTATCTGGGCTCCATCAGCAGGGGGAGAGGTCAGGCAGAATGGGTATGTCCTCTGAACATGTCCCCCCCACACCCCGCCTCTGGGCTGGCCCCAGCTCTCCTCTGCCTAGGCCCAGACTGACCCCGCAAGGTTGTGATGTTCCTCCTTGGTCTCTGGGTGGAAGACATGCCACCTTTTTTAGGTTCAGTGGGATGAGCTGGGAGAGGGAGCAGAAGACTGTGTGTGTGAGTGGATGTGGGGGCCCTGCCCATCCTCTGTCCCCCAAGTCCTCCTCCCGCCTGCAGCCCCTCGCTCACCCATGGGTGTGCCGATGCCATAGCCCTTGGAGTCGATGAGGCCCCCGATCTGGGTGAGGTTGCAGTTCCTCTGTGTGACGTACTCGATGGTCGTGGACTCCATAAGCAGAGCGTAGTCGGCTGTCAGGGTCCTCTGGATGCCCTCCTCGTTGTTCTTCACCAACGCCGAGGGCTTGCTACTCATGAAGGCCCACATCTTCTCAAAGGTGGAGATCTTGGATTTCTGGCCGCGAGGGGAGGGGGGATGCACACAGTTACTGAGCAGCCCAGGGGCCGAGCACCATGCAGCCCACGTCACAGCACTCTGGTCACTGAACTCCATCTACCGCCCTCAGAGGTTGGGAATGCCACCCACTGCTCAGACATTGAAACTGAGGACTCTGGTCACTGAACTCCATCTACCGACCTCAGAGGGAGGGAATGCCACCCACTGCTCAGACGTAGAAACCGAGGCCCTGAGAGGGGAGGTCCCAGCACACACAGCCGGTGAGTGATGAAGCCAGGATTCAGACTCAGGTGCCCCCGGCCTAGAAATCCCTGGCTCTTTGCCATGGCTCAGGGGTTTTCGGCCTGATTTTTCTTTAAATGAACTTTCTTTCTCTGGCATGTATTAAAAGTTTACACATGCAGGCCTTGTCCTGAGAGCTTTATCTGCGGTAACTCACGGATTCTTCATGACACTCTGAGGAGACAGGTGCTACCCTCAGCTCCATTTTACAGAAACCGAAGCATGGTAAGTGACTTGCCCAAGGTTAGCAGCAAAGTTAGGCCTCGAACCCAGGCCATTGGGCTCTAGAGTCCATGCCCCTAACCACTTAGCTTCCCTGGCTCATGGAAACCTCTGTGAGGGTAGACAGGGGAAGTGGCCACCAATGAGGGCAAAGCTTGGTGGGTTCTGCCCCCACCCCCTACTTCAGCCAAAGAGGGCTCCTCCTGTGTGCCGTGTTCCAGGGAAAAATGAGGGTCTGTCCGTTGTACTTCATTAAGGGGGAGGCGAGAAGTGGGGCAGTCAGAGCAGGGGGTCTGCAGGCCCTTTATCTCCTGTGATTGTCCCCAGAGCATCACAGGCTGGAAGCTGCTGCATGAACAGAACTAGCATCCCTAAGGTCAGGCTGGTGGGTGGGCAGCTGCACTTGCCCTGGCTGGCTGGGGAGACTCAGAGAAGGTGCTGGGGCAGGAAGAGGGGGCTGGGGTGGAATGTCCCCTGCTGCCGGAGATCATGCTGCCTGTTTCTCAGGAAGTTACAGCTCGCCAGCTAGCTGCTCCCAGCGGGAAATGGCCCTGCCTCCATGGACCCCAGGGAAGCAGGTGGCTCTGCAGGCCCCACTGTGCCCAGCTGCTTCCAAGTCTAGCTGTGCCTGTCTGCGATGTCAGCCTGGCTCGCTGGCACCTGGCCCAGCTCCGGTGTGCCTAACAGCAGAGTTGTGCTTGAAAAGGCCAGGGCAGGGCTGGGGGATGGGGAAGGGCTGGGGAATGAGCTGTGTCTGTCAGGAGTCAGGGCGGTGGGGGCGGTGGCTGGGAGGAAAGTGTATCGAGGATTCTCCAGGGCCTTCCTGGCTCTGGTGAGGCTGGCTCCTGGAGGCCCAAGCTTGCCTAGGGGAGCGGGGGAGGGGCCCCAAAGCAGCAGGCAAGACCCCATGTGGAAGTCTATCAGAACCCAGAATCCATCAAGGGTCAGTGATGCTTCTGCTGGGCCTGGGGGCACCTTCCCAGAGAAGCAGCCACCACCCCACCTGCAAATGTATCTGCCTTGCAGCGGAAGGCCCTTGATGGGCTCCATCCGAGCAGCAGGCTAGCTGCTCCCAACAACTCCGCCCTCCCACTTCCTGTGCCTGCTTGCAGCTACTCTGCCATCAGTGACTCTCACCTCTTCACCTCCTGCCTCCACACCTGTGCTCTCCAGCTACTCCATCTCGCCAGCTACTCTCCCTCCTCAGCTCCTCCTGAGGCCCCAGATGCCCTCCCCCTACTGGCTATTCTTGCCCTTAAAAGCATTTCTTTTTTGAGCTTTTCTGACTCCTCAGTCATTGCTTATCTTCTAGATAATTTCTGCCATCCAGACTCCCCTTCTCTGGCTCCTTTTATTCCGCAGGGTCTTTCTCACTCTTAGGTTCACTGTGGTAGGAAGCTTCTATCTGGCTCCAATGATCCCTGTCCCTGGTACTCATGCCCTTGTGTAATCCCCTCCCCGGGAGTGTGGCCAGGACTACTGACTTGCCTTGAACTCTGACCGCCCCCCCCCACCTCCACAAGTGATGGGATGTCACTCCTAAGATTAGGCTCCAAGAGGCTGACTCTCTTGCTTGCATTCTCGCTGGCTTCTCTGATGGCTGTGAGCCACCCTGTGGAGAAGCCTATGTGGCCAGGAGCAGAGGGCAGCCTCCAGCCAACAGGGAGCACAGAACTGAAGCCTTTAGTCCAACGATGCAGGAGGAACGGACTTCTGCCAACAACCAAACGAGTGAGCTGGGAAGCGCAGCCTTGGGATGTACGGCCTTAGGCAACACCTTGACAGTAGCCTGTCACAGACCCTGCACAGAGGACCCAACTAAGCTGTGCTGCTTCCTGACCCACAGTTTGTGAGATCACAATGCCGTTGTTTTAGGGCACTCGGTGTCAGGTATCTGCTGTCCCGTAATAGGTAACACATACACTTTCTTAATGCATGCACACAAGCTACTTCTGTTCCTCAAATCGTTTTGTTTTTTTTTTTTTCAGATAATCAATTCCAACGATTCCTCTGACCAGAGCATCCAAGTCCAATCATCCCTGGTGCCAAGAACACATGCTCCTCAGATACTCTGTCCTCATGGTCATTATAACTAAGTACGATGATCCCATCAGTGGCTCCAGCACCTCATCTTCTTTTCCATCTCAGTCTCTCCTGCTTCCAAATTCTCCTTCCACCAGAGGTGGGAACCAGGTTTGATGAGACCAGTAGCCCCCCCCTTATACCTCTTAATGCATGCATCCATCTATTCATCCACCCATTCATCCATCCATCTGACCATCCATCCATCCATCCATCCATCCATCCATCTATCCAACCATCCATTGATGCATCCATCCATCTATCCAACCATCCATTGATCCATCCATCCAACCATCCATCCGACCATCCATCCATCCATCCATCCATCCAACCATCCATCCATCCATCGATCCATCCATCCATCCATCCATCCATCCAACCATCTATCTATCCATCCATCCAACCATCCATTCATCCATCCATCCATCCATCCAACCATCCATTCATCCATCCAACCATCCATTCATCCATCCATCCATCCAACCATCCATTCATCCATCCATCCATCCAACCATCCATTCATCCATCCATCGAGCATCTATCCATCCATCCATCCATCCAACCATCCATTTATCCATCCATTGACCATCCATCCATCCATCCATCCAACCATCCATTCATCCATCCATCGACCATCTATCCATCCATCCATCCATCCAACCATCCATTCATCCATCCATCTGACCATCTATCCATCCATCCATCCATCCAACCATCATTCCATCCATCCACCCATCGACCCATCCACCCATTCTCTCATCTGTCTATTCATCACCCAACCATGCATCCACTTCTCTACCTCACCTATCTTACCAACCCATTCTCCCATGAAACCAGTCATCCGTCAGTAAATCTCAAGTGCTGGCAAAAGTAACTTGATAACAAACCACTCAGGAAGCCCTGCCCCACTCCTTCTGTCTCAGAAAGGGATGAGAACTCATCCTCTTTCTGCAAACTCCTCCCTGCGTCCTCCCCCAACACCTTCTTCCTCCTTCCCACAGCTAGTTGAGCAGAAGTAGCATTCTGCCATCAAAACATATGTTCTTTCCAGTAACACTTCACCATAAGCGGAGACAAATTTCTTTTGGGGGTTGTGTGTGTGTGTGGGGGGGTGTTGAGGCTGAAGGGCTTTGAGGAAGACACATGAAAGCCTCCAGTGGGTAAAGGATTGCAATGAGGGAGCTGGGAAGAACACCAGGGAGCTCAGGCCAGTGAGAGGAGAGGTGACGATAAGGTGTGAAGATAGCTGCGATGCTGATTTCAAAATTCACACCTCCAAACTTCAAGCAGGTGGTTCTGAAATCTGCATCCCTGGACTGGGCACTGACTGTGCTTCTGTATCTTGGGGCTCCCATGCTCAGACGCTCAGCCATGTCCATTTATGGTCTCTGGTTCCCCTTAGATTCCTTCCTCCTGATCTCAAGGCATTCTGTGACTCCAGAGCACACCCCTGAGAAGCCCCCTTCTAGCAGGGCCAACCCGAGGCAGGGAGGGACACAGCCAGGGCCCCTCCTGGAGTCTCGGGTCCCTCTCCCATCTGCCGGGCCTGGTCACCAGAAGCCCGAGTTCCCATCCTGGCCTGAGCTCCCATCACTGGACTGAGATATGCTCATCACCCCGGGGAACGGAGTCCCACATACCTACGGCTCCCTTGTCATCCTGCCTGTCCCAGCTCCAGTGGGGACTTTAATAAGCATTGCTTCAGGGCCAGTCACCCAAATCAATTAATGGAATCGTTTGGAACAGCCAATACAGGGCGACGTGCCAGGACGGAGAGGCTTTTTTTATCAGTAAAATTGGCAAGAAAGTAAGTTTCAGGCTCACGACTTTCAATTCCAGCCTCCTCAAAGAAGTAAATTGATTTTCCCCAACTGAAGATACTTAATCTTGAGAATTTAACATTTCTGTACAAGAAAATGTATAGAAATATATATGTATATATTTCAAAGGGAGCCGAATCCCAGGGAATGGGTGCCGAGACGCAGTGGCGATGTGATTCTGTGAGAGACCTTGGGTATTTTCCATGTTGGAAAGGAGACCTTTCCTCAAATTAATTGGCTTGCGTATCCCTGGGTGTGGAGGCTTTGGCCCTTATCAGATCCACATACTCAAGCAGTTAATCATGTCTCTTGGATTATTTCCTTGGGGACCAGGCGGCTTCCCTGAGTCTTTTGCTTCGGCTTGCCATTAGATGTCCCCTCACCAGGACGGACTAGTGGACCCTCCAGTCTGGCAGTCGCCCTGCTGTTTGCACGTGCCCCCTGAGGCTTGCCTGGGAAGGCGGGGGCTGTAGGCTGGGGATAGGAGGCGGCAGGAGGGGTCAGCTCTGTTGGACTCTGGTGTCATGCCAACCTGGGTTCAAATGCCAGCTCCTTCTGGGACCACAGGCAAGTGACGTCATATCTCTGAGCCTCATCTTCCACATCTGTCAAATGGGGGCTGGCTTAGCACAGGGCTGGGTCCCTAGGAAGTGCTGTACAAATGGATGACGTCATTATTTCTCTTTAAGGCTGAGTTCCCTCATCTGGAAACTGGGGATAATAATTGCTATAATGCAGAGTTTCTATAGAAATTAAATGACACAGTGTTCAGGATAGGAAAGCCCTGTGCTGACGGGGGCCAGGGAGGGTGCCGTAAAATAAGTAAGAAATGCTGAGTGGAATTGATACACTGGAGAGAGCCGTTGCCTCTTGGCTCCCACAACTGTCGCTCAGCGAGAGAGCGGCTCAGTGATGCCAGATCTTTCACATTTTCAAGAAGCTGGAAATGTGAATTTTTTAAATGCAAAACGCTCTCAATTTTAAAATGCTGGCAACTAACGTAAGAAAATGTAAGTGATGGACAGCCCCCAAAACTGTATCTGTGGGCTGAAGAGGCCTGTGTATCACCAGTTTCAACAAACAAGAAACACAGTGAACACTTACGACACCTGTACTCTGTGTCAGGTATGGTTTTAAGGTGTTTATGTGAATTATCCCACGTAATCATCTCAATAACTCTGCGAGATGGGTACTGTTATCATACCCATTCCATAGATGGGAAAATGAAGGCACAGAGAGGTCCTCAGTAACAGCAGTTTCCGGTCACTTCCCCTCATCACTGGCCCAGCCCTGCACCTGTCCCTGCCTTTCTGCCTGCCCTCTCTGGATCTCTTCAATTCTGAGGATCTCGGGGCTCCTCCTGAGTTCTTAGCTCTGTGCAGGGGCAGGTGGCCATCCTGTGAGAGGCACCAAGGTCCTTCCCACAGCCCACAGTCCCCATCCGGAGGGACCCCGGGGAAGGGAGATTAGCCAGGTGTCTACTGGCTGGTCCCTCTCCAATGTGCTCTGGTTAAGTCCTTTGGGGACTACGGGGCAAAAAGAGAAAAGGGTCCAGCCTGCCTCCCAGGCTTCTGGGTCAGCAGACTGGAGGAGCATCTGACTTGGGTGCTTCTGTGTCCGGCACTGGGCTAACCACTGAACGTATGGTAACTCATTGAGTCCTCTCGCTGAGTGCCGCGTGGCGGGAATCTGTATCCGTGTCATACAGGTGACCGAATTGAGGCTCGGAGAAATAAAGTGACTTACCCAAGGTCCCCCAGCAGAGACAACAAGTCCTGGGCCGTCTGACTTTAAGACTGATGTGACTTGACTGTGCCAGGCTGCACGGCCCTGAATCTCGCCTGGCCCCTTGCATTTTGGCCCTCCCACCCTCCTTCTGCTTGAAGGCAAGGCTCTGGTTCTAGACGGACCCGCAGGTGGGTCAGGAGAAACGGGAAGCTGAGATAGGGTGACGTTCCCAGCTCAGGGAAGGTGGGGGGCTGGACGGGAAGGCCTCCCCAGGAACTCTCCAGGCTCCCTTGCTACAGCAGGACAGGGCCATACACGGGGGAGGGGTCGACAGTGCCAGAGCCCCAGGCAGCCTGGAATTCTTGGCCCCCAGCTCTGGTCCCTTCCCTGAGCGGCTGTCTCTCACACACAGTCCCTCCCTCTGTGATGTGCCTCCCTCACGAGCGGCAACACCAAAGGGGGCTAAATCCTTGGAGAAGCTGTCTTCCAACATCCTCTCCTTTCAAAGCTGCCCAGTGAACACGCTTCCCCAATGTTCTTCTTTACATTTTGCCTACATATCTTTACAGCCAAACAGTGATTTCAAAGACTTCCTTTTTTCATCTCCTAATTAATTTTTATCTTCCCAGACAGAGGGAGGACAGCACGGGAGACACTGTTTGTGATGTCTGCTGCTCCCCGACAACTCCTCAAATGAAATTTCCTTTGGAACGCCGGGGCGCCTCGAGCTGCACGTCTCCCGGGCTGCAGGGTGGGCACTGGGGCTCTGGCGCCACCCCTCCCCCCCCAGAGCCTGACTTGCTGCCTTTGGACAGGACTGGGTTCTCTGGAGCTCTCCCCTCAGCCGGGAAGTTCCCCTGCCCTGCATCTGGGATGTTCAGGGGGCCGCCTGCTCGGTTCCTGCCCTTAACACATCTCCTGCACCTGCTCCACTTGGCTTCTGCCCTCTTTTTATTCCATCCTCTAATTCAGCGACGGTGTCCGCTCAACGTGTGTCACTTGAACAACTACGTAGGATACGGCGGGACTGTTGGACTGGGGATACGGTGCCCCTGGCTGCGGCTCTGCTCTTCCCCAGCTGACTCCCAGACTGTGGCTGGCTCCTTACAGAAGCTGCATGTGCACGGTGACAGAGAGCGCGGCCTCTGGCACCAGACCACTGGGGTTCAAATCCCCGCTCTGCATTTCATTAGCTGTTGATCTTAGGGAAGTCCGTGTGAACTCAGGTCACTTTTGAGCCTACTTTCCTCGGGGGTAGAATGGAGATGATAATAATGGTCTCTACCTTCCAGGGTTGTTGTGAGGATGACATGCGTGAAAACAGGAGAAGTGCATGGAACGTTGCCTGGCACCTAGTGAGTGCTTGATAAATGTTACTATTATCGTTGACCTTGCCAATGCGTCCTAGACTTCCTGTGCCTACTCCTGAAGCTGATCCCTGTTCGACCCTGGAGCCATATTCACTCATGGGCAGAGGAAAGGACTACCCCTGCAAAAGCCCCTAGAGTTGGTGTGGGAGATGGTGCTGTGCATGCGGACAGAATATGTGACCTTACATCCTACTTCCCCCACTGATCTGCTATGTGATCGTGGGCAAACCACCCACCCTCTCTGTTTCCCCAAGTTACACTCAGGTTTTCATCCAGCTCTAACTTGAAAGTTTTAATAAGGAGTTGACCACCTGGCCGGGGGAGCGGGGGAGAGGTATGGCCAGAAAGCCTGGCTATGGAGGGTGGGGGCTGGTAGGGTGGGGAGGAAGGAAGCTTGTCCGGGAAACTTCTGGGTGGGTGTTATGCTCCTAGCTCATCACGTGAGGCGAGGTTCATGTCCCCACATTCAAGCTCCTCTCTGCCTGCAAAGCACTCCCGCTGCTGCTGCGGAAGGGAGCCTGGGCAAGAAGGCTGCACTCGAATTAAAGCAGGAGGCAATGTAGCCAGACGTTCAGAGGAATTAATTGATCAGGAGAGCAGGAAAGTGGAGTTGGTCTTGCAGGAGATGCAGAGTTGCCGTTTCTGGCCAGCGGCCCTTGTGAGCATGGGCCCTCGTGCCCCAGCATCCCAGCTGGGGGACAGCATCTCTGTCCCTCCTCCGCCCTCCTCGCCACACTGCTCGCAGGGAAGGTGCATGAGGGCCGAGCAGGCTGCTGGAGGTGCTGCTTGATGCTGAGGACAGACGCTCGGTGGGGAGCTAGAACGGGGCTCTCAGAAGCCAATCTGAGCATCTTAGCGAGGGGGGAGGCAGGGGCACCAATCAGCGGCAATGAGCCTGCACCAGCCTTATTTATGCTGCTTCCCTTTGATCGGGAGCCCTGCTTCGAGATGGGCTCATGTGTAATGCATGAGCGATGCTCTGGCACAGTCAAAGGGCTGGGCCACAGCCTGGGGACAGGCACGAGCAGGCACACTTGCACCGGCGCACACACACATACGCGTATGCATGAACTGTCAAACGCCCATGCGGATACCTGCATGCAGGGGCTATGATGCACACACGCAGGCACGGGCCATTACACATATGCACGGACCATTACTACACATGCTGATACACACACGCAGACACACATGCATGCACGGGCCATTGCATACACATGTGGACACACATGCATGCACGGGCCATTACATACACATGCTGACACACACGCATGCTTGGGCCATTATGTACACATGCAAGCTACTACACATACAGGAGCATGGGGTGACACACACAGAGGCCCATGCACCCCCATGCTCACATCTGTCTAGACACACCCATGGGGACCTTTATGCAGACACACACACACACACAAAATCTCCCTGCAAACACACATAGACATTCTGGCATACACCTGTGTACACTCATAGGCACATGTGCACACGCCTAGATCACAGAGATGCATGCATACACACGCTCGCCAGCACACACACAGACATATGCAAATACTTAGTTCCAAGCACCAAGACGCACATAGAGCCGCATAGGCAGACTTTGTACATGGGGCTCCTGCGTGTACACAAACGTGCCTAAATGCATGTTTATAGGCGCCATATCCTGCGACATACACACGCAGGCATACACGTACTCATCTACTGCTCACACTCATGAACACTTACACAGGGTCCCAGAGAGCCCCTAGCATGCGGGCGACAATGCTTTTATCTGCTCCTCGAACCAAACGCATAACAGGGACCTCTCAGGAAGGCCCATTTGCCACTTCTAGGTGGCAGCAGCCATGTCCACAGGGGAGCCGTTTTCCTCTCTTTCCTCTTCACTAAACATCCGCCTCCACCCTCAAGGAGGGACACAGGGGAGGCCAGGGTAGGGGGCACTGGTGGAGGGGCTCTGGTGTGCAGGGGTAGAGGCTTTCCCTCCCAGCCCTCTCCTTCCTTCCTCTCTCCTCACTCAGGCCCCAGTGGAGGCTCAACTCCTCCCTCAGAGGCTTGGCCTGGAAGGACCCAGGAGCCGGGGGATGGGGAACCAGGGCCCAGGCTTTCAGACTGATTGAGAGCAAGTGATTAATAGACAAACGACTGGATGCCTGGACTTACAGAGTTCCCGAATCCTAACCATTTCTGAGAAACTCTTAGAGCAGTGGTTCTCCAAGTGTGGCTCCTGGACCAGCAGCAGCAGCACCTGGGAACTCCTTACAAACTCGCATCCTCGGCCCTGCCCCAGACCTACTAAACCAGAAACTCCAAGGGTGGGGCCCAGGAATCTGGGCTTTTCCCAAGCCCTCCAGGCGATTTGGATGCACCCTCCAGTCTGAGAACAAATGGCCTAGAAGGTGGGCTGTGGAGGAAGGCAGACCTGGGTCCTCCGGCTCTGAGTTCTCGCACACCCTGCTTAATCACTCTGAGCCTCAGCGTCCACACGCGCAGAGTGGACATCGTTGCGGTCCCCCCTCGCAGGACTTGTCCCGATGACTCAGTGAGGCCATGCCACTAGTCTGGCCCACCGCGAGCTCTTGGTGGCAGTAGCCATTGCAGTTTTTACTTTAATTTCCAGAAGAACATTTACTGGTTCTCAGGGTCAGTCCGTCTGTCCACCCAGGCTACTCTGGGAGAAGGCGGAAACCCTTGGGGAACTGAGCCAACACCCTACCAAAGCAGGAGGATGAGGAAAGCCCTGGCTGGATGCCCCTCAGGACGGGAATGGAGCAGGTGGCAGGGGCAGTATCTGGACACTGGCCTTCCAAGAGTGTAAGACGCTAAGACGTGTTTATAGACACTTAGCCTCCTCCCTTCCTCGGAGGATGTGCCCGAGGCTGCCCTCTCCGTGGTGGAGAGCTCACCCCCAAGTGCAGGCCAGCCTCTTGGGAGATGGAGGCCACTAAGACCCTAAGCCAAGGGCAGGGAGCTCACTGGCTCCCGGCACCTGTTTGTGTGTCTGGGCGATGCTTCTCCTTCCCTGTTTCTAGCCTCATATTCCCACCTGTGATGACTTAAGAAAACAGCACATTTACCCTGCTTGTCCCAGGTGCGACGACATGTAGGCTCTGTGCTGGGACCAACTCAGGTGGCCACATCATCAAAGCTCCCCAAAACCAACTGCTCTCAAACGGAGGGCCCGAGCCCCCAGGGTTCCTGGCCCATGGGGTCTGTGTAGTTAGGGAAGGACAGTGAAAGGCGTGGGAGGGTCAGCTCGTAGTGCTGCAACAGAGAGGGAGGGTCTCACCTTGAAGAAGGTCATGGTGGCCCCGTCTTTGACAGCGCCGTACTCGATTTTGGTTTGCTTGGCCAGGTCATCAGCAGAGTCGATGGGCGATTCCATGCGCTCCACGGTCAGAAAGGCAGCCAGGTTGGCCGTATAGGAGGAGATGATGATGAGCGTGAAGAACCACCAGATGCCACCAATGATGCGCGTGGACAGGGCTTTGGGCATCAGCTCCGACCCTGGGAGGATGGAGAAGGCAGGTGATCCCTGACAGTGTCTAGGGGTGCTCACGTCCTCTGGGTCACAGACTCCACTGACAATCTAGTAAGAGCTGAGCAGCGGTTCCAGACATGCACATTCTCAGGCCACCTACTGAATCCGTCACTTGAGGGGTGGGGCACAGCAATGTGGCTTTGGTGAGCCCTCCAGGGGATTCGGATGCAGGCTAAAATTTAAGAACCGTTGTTCTAGAACAACACACACACGCACACCATTTTCACGGGCTTGTCAGCCCCCTGTCGTCCCAGGTTCAGAGTAGAAAACCCTGGGCTCCTGAGAGACTCGTCTCCCTACTCTGCGTGAGGTGCCAGACACTTTTCCTCTCTGGACTCTGCAAAGCACGGAGAACCGTCCTTCCTCCGTCCCAGCCTCGCACAAAGAGCGTGATAGACTTGGAGAGAAAGTGCGTCGGAAATACAAGTGGTATACAAATACAGGATTGCTGGGTGGTGCTTCGCAGGAGGAGAAAATCAACATTTTTCGAAGCTCTTTGCCGAAATAGATCATTCTTCCTCCCTGACCTTGGGTGCGGAGCACAATTTATATGAAACCTTCTAACTGAAGTAATTAACTAGGCGGCTTTCAAGAGATTTAAATAGCAAGTGACTCCTGAACTTTCCAGAATATTTGGACCTGCAATCTGAAAAGTGTCTGCTTTGATATGGATGATTTTTTTTTTCTCAAAGAAATCACTCAAAGGAGAGTTTTTCAAATACATAACTATTTTTCTCCCTCCGAATCAAAACCTCGTGGGGAATACATCAGGGGCCCGTGCTTTGAATAGCAGCTGGAGAGAAGCTATTACTGCATTGAGGGGCTTTCCAGGTCTTTCCCAACTGTCACTGAGAAAAGATAATGGACAAAGAAGCGAGGTGAGGCTTCCGGATGCTCATTAATGGCGGGGATGGAAAGAAGCACTTCCCTCGAGAGCCGCCTGTCGCTTCCCAGCTCTGGAGACCACTGGGGGATCTGGGGGCTCTCTTCCCCACCCACCTGGCCACACCCAGCCTCATCTGCCTGCCCTTCCCTGTCGCCCCCAGATTGCTCCCAGCTAGGGCTAGGGCTGACCCCCCCCCAAGAGGGAGAATGACTTGTTTTCCTTGTTTGCTTGGTGGAATCCGCCAGGCTCTGCTGTGCCTCTACCCAGGCCCCTGAGCTGAACCTCTGTCGTGGCTGGGAGATCACTCCAGTTAGGGGCAGACTTCTCTCTCCTCTTCCTCCATTCAAGGGCCCAGCACAGGCTTGGCATATCTTTCATCTGGCATTTGCTGATGGAGGTGTACCGAGGACCAGGGTTTGTACTAGGCCTTGCGAGCACATGCAGGTGAGCAAGGAACAGGGAATTTGCCCCCGGGATCCCCTTCCCTTCCTTGCCCCCTTGTCACCCACTGCCCTTCAGTGGGACCCTAACATAGGCAGAGAATATGGTTCCACACCCCCAACACCCCATTCCTTGAGTTAAGAGGCTCTAGACCTGTGACTCGACAGGTAGAAGCAAGGAGCACATGACTCCCGGCCAGCAAGGCTGGTGCGCAGGGCGGCGGTGGTGGGGTCCTCCCTGGGGGTCTTCCCTGCCTGGGGTCTCCTCTCCCTGCATCCGTGCTTCGGCCCACGGTGTGTCTACGCCTCGCTCCTTGCAACCTGTGCATGTACTCTGCTTTCTGAGACATCTGAGCAGCTGCTGATCTGGCCAAAGGGCAGGGCCACGAGGCAAGCCCAGGGTGGGGTATACCAGCCCCCACTCTAGAGGACGTAAGCAAACGGCAGCCTTCCGCGCATACCATCCCTGATGCGCTCAGGCTAACATCCCCACCTCAGGCTCCCCACACCTGGGTGGTCACCGAGTCCTGTCCCTGCTACATCCTGAAGCTCTCTTGGTCCATCTCTGTCCTACACCCCCATTCACACTGCCCCGGTTCAGGTCTCCGTGCTTTCATTCCAGCAGTGACCTCTCACCGGCCTCCCTGCCTCCAGTCTCCCCCATCCTCAGCTCCACTTTGCTCCCCCAGAGTCTAAGGCTCCCTGAGGCCATCGTGAAGTGGGCCCCAGGCAGCAAGACGCTGTATGTCCACCGCAGCTAGAGCAGGAGAGGCTAGGGATGAGCCCTGAGCTGCCTGGGCGGCTGGCTCTCTGCTTCAGTCTCAGACCCTGAGCCGGTCCAGCCAGGGACCTGAGACAAGGGTCCACACCTGACTCTCCAGGTGTCTCCAACCTGCTGATGGCTTAGCAGGTCCGAGGCTGCCCTGGCGGGAGGGCGGGCTCTGCGGACTCAGGAGAGGAGGTGCTGCCTCCGCCCGAGAGGAGGTCCCTGGGGAGAGGGCACGTACCTTGCTGCATCAAGGACCCCATGCCGAACCAGAAGCTGTTGAGGAGAGTGAAGTTGTTTTCCACCACCTCGGAGCCAGGGTTGCAGGGATGAGCATCGTACCACTCATAAGGGCTGAACCTGCAGCAGGGACAGGGGAGCGGTGGGGCGGAGCTGCGGGGAGCCTGCGGGGGAGGGGCATCCATGCCGGGGGGGGGGGCAGACACTGCGCGCGCGCCACCCCTCCAACTTCGATTTACTTAGTGTTCTGCTGGGGAGGCCGGGAATGGGAAATCAGGGCCATTTGGCTCCTCGTTCTTTATTGTTAGTGCCCTTTTCTGGTTGTAAAAGTAATTCAGCAGTATCTCTTAAAATTAAAAGCGAACATGCCCTTCAACCTAGCCATGCTGCGACTCATTATCCAGCCTAGAAAAAACGCCCGCACACGCGCCTAAAGAGGGTGTTCATCAAGGCATTGTTTGTAATAGCAAAAACCCGGAAACAGCCTGAATGTCCTTCACCAGGGAAATGATTAAGTAAATTCTGTCAGAACGGTACTCTGCAATGTCACACAGCTGATGGGGGAGAATGAGAGATGTCTAGATGCACCTACAGGGAAGGACCTTCCACATATGCTGTGGGGTTAAAAAAAAAAGTGATAAAAAGAACAATACGATCACATTTATATAAACAGATTCCGAAAGACACAGTCCTACACCTCTACCTACATGTGTTTACAAAAAGCATGGGCGGAGTCTGGGAAGATTCTTATCTAAAAAATCTCAGGGTTTCCCTCTGGGGAGGGGGCTAGAATGGCAGCAGGAATTTCAGGGAAGCCTCTTGCTTTATATGGATTATGTGAATTTTTAAAAATAAAAATTGGCTTTTTTAAAATTGTTTAATGCTTATTTACTTTTTTAAACTTTTTAATGTTTATTTATTTTTGAGAGAGAGAGAGAGAGAGAGGTGAGTGGGAGAGGGAGGCACAGAATCCGAAGCAGGTTCCAGATTTCGAGCTGTCAGCACAGAGCCCGACGCAGGGCTCTAACTCACTAACTGTGAGATCACGACATGAGCCGAAGTGGGACGCTTAACCGACTGAGCCACCCAGGCGCCCCTAATGCTTATTTATTTTTGAAGGAGGGAAAGAGCGCGAACGGGGAAGGGGCAAAGAGAGAAGGAGACACAGAATCCGAAGCAGGCTCCAGGCTGTCAGCACAGAGCCTGCCTGACGTGGGGCTCGAATCCATGAACCGTGAGATCATGACCTGAGCCGAAGTTGGACGCTTAACCCACTGAGCCACCCAGGGGCCCCAAGAATCTGCTTTTCAATTACTTATATACTTAAAATGGAAAAATAAAAGCAAAACATACTCTTCATAAAATATTCAAACAGTCTAGAAGAATACAGTGAAAAAGTTGAAAGTCCTGGAAGTTTCCACCCCCGGAGAGAACAATGTGTTACATAAGTGTTCAGATTTTTTCTCTCTGAATATACAAATACCTGTATGACAGGGAAAAAAATTGTTACTTAAAGCCCCCCACTGCCTTCTAAGGAAGAGAAGTCCCGATTACCGGAGGGAGTTTTGTTTAATGTAGGAGTTGCGGTTGAGGCAATGTAACCCGGAGGAGGCAAGCGCTCTGGGGGGGAGATTGAGAGCCCCTAGTGATAGTCTCCAAGAGGCTGGCATGGCTGGCGTGGCTGGCATGGGGTAGGATGCTGAGATGAGAGACCCAGAAGGAGAAACATGTCCAGGGGAATTTTGTTTTGCGTTTTAACGTGTGATATGCTTTAAGCATGGCATGATGTTGTGACTTTTCCATGCCCCCGCCTTAAAAGCTTTAATAAATTATACATTGATCACCAAAGCTCGCGTGAGAAGAATTTTGTCTTCACAAAGTGGAAAGATCCTGCAGGCATGAAATTTTAAAGCGAGGCTTCAAACCAAGACGGGGATATTCAAAGGGGATGGCCATGAACTGGCTAGGGGCTCTAACAATCCAGAAGGAAGAGATAAAGGCGAAGGAGAATAGAGGCAGAGGCTGCTGTGGGAAGGTTCTGGAGAAGAGGTCTCTGGAGAGCCTCGCATTCAGCGGTCCTTGCATCCCCCCCTGTGAAGCCTGGGGAGGGGGGTTTCCACAGGGCTGCTGGGGGAGGGGAGAAGTCTGATTTGTGACTCCTAGAAATGTGGAGACTAGAAGTCTAGGAATGTCGAAGGCTATAGTGGACTCAACTTTCTAATTTCTTTCTTTTTTTAAAAAAAGTTTTTATTTATTTTTGGGAGAGAGAGAGAGAGACAGAGAGAGAGAGAGAGAGAGAGAGAAGCCCAAGCAGACTCTATGCCATCAGCACAGAGCCTGACCCAGGGCTCGAACCAACCAACCACGAGATCACGACCTGAGCCGAAACCAGGAGTCGGACACTTAACCGACGAAGTCACCCAGGCTTCCCTCAACCTTCTAACTTCTGAATTGAAACAGTGTTTGTGGTTAGAGAGAGACCTAGGATTTCTGAGACCTGGGAGTGAGCCAGAAAGTGGAAGGCTCCAAAGAGCTTTCACGGAGGACAAGGGGAGCCTCACCCTTGAACAAGCTGGGAGGCGGGGTGGGAGATGATGATTTCTGAAGAGATTTCACCAGTCCTGTGTGTCTCACACACATACACATACACACATGCACAGTTTCCTGTGATACTTTTTAAACACACACAAAATTCATATCATAGTACTCCCTAAAATTTGGATTTTTGACTTAATAAGTCACCAGCCTCTTCCTGGATCTGTTCTTCTGGATCTGCCTAACTCCCTGTAACGACTTCATGGCTGCTTTTAACCACCCTCTACTGACTGCGCTGGGCCTGTGCGTCTCCTGCTGTCACACACTCTGCTGGAAGGAACACTGCGGAAGATACCTCCACAGGTGCCTATCCTCTGAGGATAGGCTTTTGAGATTTGCTGAGAAGCCTTTCTAGATTTGGGGGGCACTGTAAAGTGGGGCTCAGTGGTGACTTTCAATAGGACGGATTCCCAGGGGTGGAACTGCTTCTCATCAGAAAACCTCTGGCTCTAGAGCAGGCCTTTTGGTTATGAGTACTGGATTAGGCCTGGCTCCTCCCTACCCTTTGAGGTTGACAGTGTAATGGGTGCCCATTTCACAGATGGGGAGGTGGTTTGGAGCAGTCTGGTGACGGTGACCCTGCGCTCAGTGGGCTGGAGGGCCCGGATTCTAACCCCAAGGCCATAGGAGAGAACAGGAGCGGGCCGGATGTTGGACAGCAAGGAAGGCGCCCCCAAAGTTAACGACGGGGCTTGGATTAATGGCTTGCCGCCACTAAGGATTGTGCCAGTCTTGCACACAGGTAAGAGCTAGCAGGGCTGTCGTAGATTCTCCGTCTCCATCCAGGGGAGAGGCTGAAGTCCAGCCCAACAGAGGTATCGATAGAGCACAGACTATGGCTGGACCATCTCTTCTTCCCTTGACCGCAGTCCTGTTCTCTGTGAGAATGCATGCCCCCTCCTTTCCTTTGTCCTTCTGCCTCCCCAGACGGACAAAGGCCGTGGTTAATGCCTGGACTCCTGGTCCTGGGCAGACACAGGCCAGGCCAGGCCACTGTACAAGATGGACAGCCATGTGACACACCAGAGCTGCCCTGAAGTGGGCCTGGGGACCTGCCCCGGCTTCACAGGCCCCACCGCTGGGGCGGCCGTGTCCAGCTCTCTAGCAGCCACCATGGAGCCATCCAGAGGCCACAGGCCACGTGGAGGGGGACAGAGGGCCACCGCTACCCTATGGATGTGCTGTGCTTGACCCTGACAGCATTGTAAAAAATCAAGTTAGTCGCTACACATAAAAGTCATGATGGGGCGCCTGGGTGGCTCAGTCGGTTAAGCGTCTGACTTCGGCTCAGGTCATGATTCCGAGGCTGGTGAGTTCGAGACCCACGTTGGGCTCTGTGCTAATAGCTCAGAGCCTGGAGCCTGCTTCAGATTCTGTGTTTTCCTCTCTCTGCCCCTCCCTCCCTCTCTCAAAAATAAATAAACATTTAAAAAAAAGTCATAAGGTGTCACTTAAAAAATCTGAATGTCTCTCTAAAAACCATGAACTCTGCCCCTCTGGCCCCCCATTCCTGCCCAGGGCCTTCTGCTGCAGCCCAGAGCGGCTGCCCTTCTCAGGAGGGTGCCCTCCACTCTGCTTTGGTCTCTCCCCTTCCCTGTTTCACTCCCTCTCGCTTCCTGCCCAGCCCCCACCGGGCACCTGTGTTTGCCACCCAACTTCCAATCGACAGGCCTTGCTCCGGAACCCGACTCTATAGGAAAAAGCTTTCTGACCTGAGGCACCAAGTTAGCCTCGATGAACCTCATTTGCAACTTCTGCAAAGTGGGGATGATTATACCCACCCCCCCTCCTGCCCCCGGACCTTTTAAAGGATCAGACGGGATGGGTGTGCCATGTGTGTTCCATAATGTGCCAACTGTATTATGGCACTGCTCATGGCTCTGTGGCCAGGTCCCTTGTCCCTCTCCTGTCCCCTCAGGTGTCCTGTGTCATTCCAGAAGCTGCAGAAATCCCACCTCTTCCGGGAAAGCCTCCCCAGCCTAACCTTGGGAAAGGGAGCCTTTCCTTCCTGGCTGGGAGGCAGGAGGTGAAAAGCAGGCTGAAAGGCCAGGAGCTGGAGAGGGACCGGCTGCCCACGGAACGGGCAGAAGGAATGCCGGAGAAACTGTTTTGCAGGGGGAGGGGAGCCGAGAGTGGGCTGGAGCCGCTAAAATTACAGTAAGAGCTCTGGAGAGTGACTCCTGCTTTCAAAGCCTTGTTAGGCCATTAGAGAAAGAGGCGTGCTGCAGGCCTCCGGGCGGCGGGCTGGGCGGCTGGGCAGGCGGCGGCGGCCAGCTGGCAGCCCAGGGCTTCCGAAGCAGGACAGTTTCATCCCTCACATCCTTCCCTTTGGTCTCTCTCTGTGAGGGAGGAGGGAGCGAAAGGGAGCGGGGTGGGGGCAAGGCTTTCAAAGAAGACTCCGGAGAGGAAAAAAAAGGGCCAAAACACGAAGTCCTTGGATCTCAAATTCCCTCTCCAGAGAAGTCCCTCTTTGCACCTTGTTAGGATTTAGAGAAAAAAGAATCAGGGTAGGGGCTGGGGCTGGAGCCTGAAAGGAGGGGCAGAGGGACCAGAGCTGCCACCTCGGGGCAGGGGGGAAGGACAAACATCCGGGTGGCCAGAGATGTGGGTCACATGTAAAACCCCAGGTGACCTGAGTTCAAATGCCAGATGTGTTCCTTATTGCTAGGATGGCCTTGGCGAGTGTGGGACCTCTGTGAGCCCCAGCAGTCTCCCCTTCACAGTGGTCTGAGACAATCACATAAGACAATGGCTATAAAGCATAGAGCATGGTGCTTGGCAAACACCAGGTGCTCAGTAAACAGCGAGCTGAACCTGCCCCCTAGTGACCTCTTCCCACCAACCACCAGCAAGCAAGTGCCAGGCCTACTGCATGCGACCAACCAAAGGCACAAGGGGATTGCTAACAGGTGTGACAGATGGGTAGGTATGTCTAGGCCAAGGTTTTGCACGTGTGTGAGTGTGGGTTTAGGTGTCACTGTTCTTCCCGCTGTGTGGGCCAGGCAGACACAGGCTGTTTCCCAAATTTCAGTCCACTCGCCGGACCATCCAGAGCATGTAAGTCTGTGGTACTGGGTGCCTGGCCAGGGCGCTGCAGCTCTGGGTCATGGCTTAACCTGCTCACACCTGCCTCCCAGTCGTGGACACAGACTAGGGTAAAGCCTGGGGGAGTCAAGGTCGGGGGGCTATGGAATGTTCCTTGAAGCATATAAAGGGATCTGAGCCTCAGCGAGGGACAGAGGAGAAGCCACAGCAGTGGCCTAAACGTGGGCCTTCTGCATGAAGGACTGAGGATGTAGGGACCAGTCTGGCTCCCTAAAACCCCAACCTGGGGCCGGGGCTCTGGCCGAGGCATTACCCTTACCTGGCAATGACAAAGAGGACACAGCTGACACCCAGGTAGGCGAGGAGCACGTACATCCAAATGTCTGGGGACAGCGGGTTGAGGAAGGAGAAGACACTAGGGTTGGTGCCATTGGGCTTTCGATACAGGATGCTCACACCGAGCGTCATGAAGGGCTTGGAGAAGTCGATGGCCTTCTCGCGGACATGGGTGATGGTCAGGGGGGCCACAGCCAGATCTGCCTTCTGCAATGAGAGAGACACACACAGACAGACGTGAGGGCAAAGCCTCAGACTAGCTGGGGACAGACACCTCTTCCCGGAGGAGGAAGGGTAAGGGAGTGAAATGGAGTCCGTCGTCTGAGCCTTGGGTCACTTGACGACTCTGCGGTTTCAACTTCTACTAACCTTTCTCCTGGGCCAGGCCATGCCCGGCATCCTGCGGAGACAACGGTGAGTTAGCCTTGACCCCCGTTCTCCAAGAGCTCTTGGCCTTCAGGAAGAGGACAGCGGTATCGACATGCAGAGAACAGAGCCCTATTAAAGCTGTAACCCATGGGGGTTCATTCTCAAAATGGTGCTTTGTCAAGTAAATATAGTTCAAGCATCCACAAACATTTAAAAATAGCTCCTGTTCTTTATTTGTGACTTTCAAACATCATGAAAAGGACACAGAATCCACAACAAGCCTTATTTGAATCTGTTTTCCTCTCTTCACCCCTTCTTGACTGTCTTTTTAACACCCTCTTTGGAAGGAGAGAGAAGTCCAGAGCCCTCTTCAATAGGGGAGGGGAGCGAGCAGGGCAAAGCAGAGGAAGAAAGGAAGGGGGTGGGGAAGGCTAGGAATGTTCCTACGTTGGTCGATTTTAGCTGGCCACAATTTTAATGAGGGTAATAATTAAAGGTCTATCTCTTCGATCTGAGCTTTTCCCGATTAAAAACCTGTAATCCCTCACTCCCATCTTTCCAGCCTCCACCCCACTGCTCTCCTGTTACAGGGGACCCCATTTAACGGCTTCCTGATGACCACATTCCCTTTTTCACCTCCCGTGCTTTGCACACACTGTGCCCTACTGAGAATGCCCTCTCCCAGTTGTCTAACTCTTACCACCTACCATATTTCTTTGCACAGGCTGCCTCCTCCAGAAGCCCTCCCCGATGATGTCCAATTCTAAACTCCCATGAAGCTTGCTCTGCCCCACGGTATGGTCCTAACCTGCTGAGATTGAATGCAGGATGTGGGGCCATGTAACTTTTTGCTTTATCTGCCTATTTACCTGTGAGTTCCTAAGTGCTGTTGGGACTGGAGGTGATTTACTGCTTTGTTTGTCCATTCCCAAGCCACAGCTCAGCCTCTGTGATATTTGTTAATAGTGTTTTCCTCTGGGAGGGCTCCTGTGGCTATTTACATATCAGAATGTGAGCCAAGCTATCACTTCCCTGTCTCAGGTATGGGCAGAACAGAGAGAGAGCTTGGGTCCTAAAGACCAGCACTAAAGACCCTTTTGCATAGGCAGGGTGGCTACTTCGGAGATCCCTTTCCCAGGCAATGTCTCTAGGCGGCCACCCGCTGGCCCAGCATCATTCATTCACGCATTCATTCACTCACTCACTCACTCATTCATTCATTTTATGAGCTCCACTAAGCACTAGGGATACAGAGCTTAGCCAAACAGACATGGTTTTGGGCTTAGAATCTAGCGGGGGAGATGCATATTCATCAAATTGTTTGGTGACTGTTAACACTAACTTGGACTTCACCAGTCCTAGAATAGGAACCAACAACCAAGTTGAAATCAGACTTCAAGGAAGGGAAGGCTGATCTGGGTAGAACCCCAGCTCATAAAAGACTACAGGCGACCCAGGCTGGGGGTGGAGGGCGCTGGCAAGCACACAGCCCTGACGTTGCACCCCCCATGCTTTTCCTTTTAATGGTAGCCCCCTCAGCCGATTATTTACATTTAGAGCTCAAGGGTTCAGTAACCTTAGAACCTGGGGCAGACAGGGAGGAGGAGCCTAATACAAAGGACATTTCGTACTGGGACCTTCCTTTTGTAAATGTCTGAATGTGTGAGTAGAAACTTGCCTAGCTTTGAAGGCAGAGGAGATGGAATGCAGAGTGGCTCCCTGGAGCCCTGTCAGTTCAGAGTGTATACAAAGGAATGCAACAAAAGGAGAGAACTATCAGGGAAGGTGCAGAGTGAGTAATTGGGTGTCTTCTCAAGACCTACTGTGCTCCAGATCTGTAAGAAAATGCATTGGGAGGGGGAGCCTGGGTGGCTCAGTCGGTTAAGCATCGGACTTTAGCTCAGGTCGTGATCTCATGGCTCGTGAGTTCGAGCCCCACATCGGGCTCTGTGCTGACAGCTCAGAGCCTGGAGCCTGCTTCCGATTCTGTGACTCTGTGTCTCTCTGTCCCCCCCCCCCACCCCCCGCTCACGTGCTCTCTCTCTCAAAAATAAATAAACATTTAAAAAAATTAAAAAAAAAGACTTAGGGGAGCCTGGGTGGCTCAGTCGGTAAAGGGTCTGGCTTCGGCTCAGGTCATGATCTCACGGTTTGTGGGTTTGGGCTCCACATCGGGGTCTGTGCTGACAGCTCAGAGCCTGGAGCCTGCTTCAGATTCTGTATCTCCCTCTCTCTCTGACCCTCCCCTGCTCGTGCTGTCTCTGTCTCTCAAAAAATAAATAAAAACTTAAAAAAAAAAAGACTTACTATGCTCCAATCTGGGCTGCAGAGCTGAGCAGGAGACCCAGATCCTGCTCTTACAGAGCTTCCAGTCAAGTGAGCCCCTGCTGAGGGATGTTGCTGGACTCAGAGGGGGTGGGGGCCAGGGTGGGACACCCTGGAAGGTTCCTTTCAGTCTTGAGTTCTAGGATCCTATAAAATGTTGGCATCACAGGGATGTAGTGGGCTTTTGATTCCAGAACTTGGCTTTCCCTGGCCCCATCTCTTCAAAGCACATTGCTTTGAGAGGCTCTGCTCTGACTCCAACATCATCATCACTGTTTATTGGGAGCTGGTCTCTGGGAATGGCTTCTGAGGCTTGGAGTGGGTTCTTGGGAAGAACCTCAAAGTCAATGGTGCCAATCTTCCTTTGGCTTTGATGGCAAGTTGGATGAAAGGGCCAGTGACTGGGGATCACGGAACCTTCAGCACCTTCCCACCAGCATCCTGTCCTCCAGCTGTCGCATGCTGGGAGGCGGGCATCCACAGCATTCTGTGCTTACAGCAGCGAGTCAGCTGGTCAACCTGCCCTTCTTCAAGGGGAGTTTTGATGTGTGTTCTCCCTTGGGCTTTAGGAAAGCTGGTGTTCTCCACTTCGATTTTGGTTTAGGCAGGAAACACTACATTTCACCTTTGGTTACGAGTTCTCTGAAAAAAGGCATTAGTTTGTCCAGCTTCCCTTGAAAGAGTGGAACAGATGTCAGGCCTCTGCTGCTTCAGTTCACTACTCAGAATGAAAGGCCCCACCCTGGCGGGTTCTTCCCACTTGTGCAAGTTTTCTTTGAGGATGGTTTATAAAATTGTAGGCTCTAAGAGCTGGATGGGAGACCTTCAGAAACATCGATCCCAACCTCGATTTCTTATGGAGGGAAACTGAGGCTCTGAAAAGGTCCAAGGCCTTGGCTCTCTCACATTCACAGGAATCATGTCCTTGACCAAACCAAACCTGACTTGTCTGGCACATTTATTGGTCTGACGAGTGATTTGTTGGTCCCATCTGCCTCAAGGACCTTTCCATACCTTTTCAAACATCTAAAATGGGCTGGAGAATCCTTTTTGGACATTGTATCATCCCCATAAGCAGCTTTCCACTTACCACGAGTCTGTGAGGACCCACCTGGCTCCAGCCTCTCCTACTCTATGCCATACTTGTATGCGGCCACTGGCACCATTTGCTCTACCGTGTTTCCAACAACCAGAGCTAAGGGCAGGAATGACTTAACCAGCAACGGCTCCGTGGTTTGGCCCTGAGCAGGCAGCCCTCTTGGCTGCTGGTTGGATACTCGCTTGTACCAGAAAGTGAAACCAAGGAAACCTGGTTCCAAGAACAGACTTGTGACCATGGTCCCACCTCTGGCAACTTATTACTGATCAACCTTCTCTTAAGCCAGGGGTCCTCCCCAGGGAAAGATCTCCCCCCCCAAGCCCCAGCTTGCTACGTGTGTCTGGTGTTCCTGTTGGCACCTGCCTACTTGCATTCCTAATATGGTCTCCATCAGATTCCCCACCTCTGTGCTCTGCCTCTTGGTTAGGGTCCCCCAGCGTGTCTTGTTGCTTACACGGTGACCTGCTACAGTTAAAATAGTAAGAACCACTGTCATTCATGGATGATTCCTATATGCCAAGCGTTGCTGAACAGGCTACGTATACTGTACGGTGTATATGATCTTCCCGGCAGCCCCATGTGGCAGTAAATGTTATCACCACATTCTCAATGAGGGTACTGTGGCTCAATCAGGCTAGGAGATTTGTTCAAACTCTACTTGTTTGAGTGACAGGTGGCGTTGGTGGCACAGTAGTGAGCACAGCTGCCTTCCAAGCTGGTGAATGGCGGAGCCAGGAACTGGACCCAGTTTGCCATGACCTCCAACCCCAATGTTTTACCACACTACCACGCAAGTCACGCATAGTGGGTTGAATTGCATGTACCCTCCAAATATGTTCAAGTCCTAATCCCTGGTACCTGTGAATATGACCTTACTTGGAAATAGGCTCTTCCCCCACCCCCCACTAAAATCGTATTTATTACTGCCACTGAGATTAAACAGCATCAGATAGATTGCTGGGAGAGTGTCTGGGGCTGTGCAAAGAAAGGACATACTCTAACTTCAGTGGGCATGTTCGCTTCCCCCAAAGATCTGTTTCTGGCTCCTGCTGGGTGCCCCTAAATTCATCGGCGTGCTCAACAGCCGTTCCTGAGCCTGCGGCACCGTGGGCGCTCATTGTGGAACGGCTCCCGTAGGAGCCTGTGTTTATCTGGACTCCGCATCACAGTAGTTCGGACGTCCCCAGCAACACTCCCCAAGTGGTTTGAAATTTCCATAATACCACCGCATACCTATCAAAATAGCCAAAAAAAAATTGATAATACCAAGTGGTGATGAGGATGCAGAGCGATTGGATCTCCCCTAGGCTGTTGGCGGGAATGTAAATGGTTTAGCCACTTAGTTCAGCAGCCATTAGAAAAGCACAGAACTCAGGGACAGCTGAATGGAAGAGATGTGCAGGGCAAGGTATGTGGGAAGGGGTACGGTGCTCCCATGTTCTCTCTCTCTCTCTCTCTCACCATTCTCCCCATATCTCCACGTGTTCACCGACCTGGAAGCTCTGGAAACAGGGTCTTTGCAGAAGGAATCCAGTTAAAGTGAAGTCAATACCAGGTTAGGGTTAGCTCTAAATCCAATGCCTGGCATCCTTAGAAGAATAGGGGAGGACACACAGGGACACACAGAGAAGGTCCTGTGACAATGCAGGCAGAGACTGGGGTGGTGCAGCTTCCAGCCAAGGAATGCCAAGAATGGCCGGCCATACTGGGAGCCACTGGGGAGGCGTGGGACACATTCTCCCTCAAAAGGGACCAATTCTGGGGCACCTGGGTGGCTCAGTTGGTTAAGCGTCCGACTTCGGCTCAGGTCAGGATCTCATGGTTCGTGGGTTTGAGCTCCGTATCAGGCTCTCTGTGCTGACAGCTCAGAGCCTGGAGCCTGTCTCAGATTCTGTGTCTCCCTCTCTCTGCCCCTCCCCTGCTTGTGCTCTGTCTCTGTCTCTCTCTCTCTCAAAAATAATAAATATTTTTAAAAGAAATTTTTAAAAAGGGACCAATACTGCCAATACCTTGACTTCTGATTTCTGGCCTCCAGAACTCAGAATAAATTCCTATTGTTTTAAGCCACCTAGTTTGTGGCCATTTGCTGTGACAGCTCTGGGTCACTCCTACACCTGCCACTTAGATCCTGGGCAGGATGCACGGAGCTCCTTCTACCTCCCCATTCAGATCAGCAGCCTCGACGGCTAGGCCCGCCCTGCCCTGTCCTGAACCCGGGTTCCATTCCCAGAGACAGGATCTGGCTCCTGATCATACGTGGCTGCCACTGGGTACACTTCACATTGACTGGTCAGGCTTCTGAGTCCCGTGGCTGCAAGAACATGCCGCTTCACCCCCACTTCCCTCCAGATCCTTCCACAGCCACCCAAGGAAACCAGTCTTACTCCTGCTACACACGCAGAACTTTCCCCCAGGGCTCTGTCTGTTGGCTCCCTGCCTATGCATGTAGTGTCCGTGGAATTCACCTTCCATTCTTTTGTCAAAGTGAGGTTTCTCCAGCCAGAATTTCCCTGCTCCCAGTCCTGCTTAACATAGGTCAAGGCTTCCCTCTGGCCCTTAGGATAAAAAAATTATTATCAGGGGTTCCTTAAGCCTTTCATGACCTAAGAGAACTTTCTGTCCAAGAGAATCTTCTGCAACGGTGGGAATGTTCTATATTTGCATCGTCCAATATGGTAACCACTAGCCACATGTGGCCAAGATCTTGAAATGTGGCCTGTGTAACTGAGGAACTGAATTTATACTTTTATTTAATTAATTTTGAATGAAAAAATTTTAAACATTAATTTTCATTAAGTTTGAATTTAAATAACCCCAGTGGCTGGTGGCTACTAAGCTGGAAATGTGGACCTGGCCCCTGCCTGCCTCTCCGGCCTTTCCTTACCTCATGTCCCTTTGTTCACTTTCTACTGGCTTTTTTCAGACCCCTCCCCCCCCAAACCATGCACTCTCTCTCACCCCAGGATCTCTGCACCTGTGCATTTTTCTACCTGGAACTTCCTCCACAAGCTCCTTGTCTTGCTAATGTCTACCTCTCCTTAGACCTCAGCTCAAATATCACATCCACAAAACCCCCAGATGACGTCAGGTCTCCTGGTGATTCTTCTCATGCACCAAGTATTTTCGCTTCTGGCACTGATCACAGTTGGGGTTTAGAGGGACTGGGGGATTTCTCCCCTACTGGACCTTAGAAGCTCATGGGAGCAGGGCCTGAGACTGTGTCCTTCCAGCACAGTACGCCTCATGCCTAGCACAGTGCCTGGCTCCAAGCCCGCGGTCGGTAGAGATTCTGGGACTGAACGATTGTGGTTGTGGAGGAGAGACACCCAGCAAGCATGTCCGTAGCATCCACGGATTACTCTCAAATTCTAAGCTCAAGAAAACAGTCCTCCTTGAACAGCCCTGGACATTAACCTGACAACCCACAGCCTCAACAATGCACACATCGGAACAGAGGGGAAACAGGGCTGCCCTTAGCAAAACTAAATTCATATTTGTGAGTCACCGTTTAATACGTCGTTCATCTGCCGGTACATAAGCTCCAGGAGAGCAGGGACTCAACTAATCTATCCCCCAGGTTAGCCCAAAGCCTGGCACTAAGAGGCTCAGGAAAGTTCTTTGGCAAGACTGAGCAACAATGTACCCCCAAGGGTCCTGACCAACCCTTATCATAGCCTAAGGGGCTGAGCTCTGGCCTCAGTTTCCCTAATCAGCACCCCCTTTCTCCCTGAAGCCACATGACCCATGCCAGTCCGCCCAGACCCTGCCCTCCTGCCTGTCTTCCTCTAGAGTTAGGACCCTGCTCCCTGGACCCTGGCCCTTGATGGGCCCCTTACTTCTGGCCTATTCATTGAAAGCCCTCACCTGTCCTCATGGCCCTCCTTGGGTAGGTCCCAGTGACATCTTCAGCTCCACATCCCTCCCTAGTCATTGCCCTGGGCTGCCTTGTCATCCTGGGGAGGGTCCACCCTTTTGATTCATCTGTTTCCCCCACCCCCAGCCTGCCCTGCTCCATGTAGGGCTCTGCTCCATCCCCAGGTGAGCTCCCAGCAGGCCTCGCTTTCAAATGCCCTGGGGCAGGCTTGGGGAGCGGGAGAGAGGAGGGGGCTCAGACAGAGCCTTCCCTGGCCTTGTAAATGGGGGTTGGGACCAATGGGTCTGACTCTATACAGGCCAGAGTCTAGATCTGTTCCTTGGCTGGGAAGAAGGTGGGACACAGTGGGGCGACGGTGGGGTGTCTGAGACCAGATCTTCCTGACGTGTTGGCCAGCCCACCTGGAGAGTGGAGACCACAGTGCATAGGTTCAGTGGCCCAATTGGGAGATACCCTCCCAAGTCCATGTCCTCCTTCACTCACCCTCTATACGTCACTTCCCACCTTCTGCTGCATGCCAGGGAGCCAGAAATTACCCAGCCCCCCTCCCTGGATTTCTCTGCATGCTGCTGGCCAAGGGGACAGGGAAGGCGGTTCAGGAGCGCCCCCACCTCTTCTGAGTCTCTAAGACCTTCCTGGATGGGCCAGGGACCACTGCCCAGTAGTTTCCGAGCCAAAGGGTTCCCAGCCCAGGCCCTGGCCTGTGACCCAGTGAAGTTTCTACCTGGACACACTCCTCTCTCAGGACACGTGTCCAGGCTGAATGGTCACACTGATTCAACCGTCCATGCATGACTATCTGCTTCTTGCACTAGAATGTAATATCAGAGGCAGGCGGAAGGGAGCCTGTCTGCTCTGTTCATTGCTGTAGCCTCAGAGTTATAGCATGGGGCTTAGCTTAATCAATTAAATAACAGAATAACTTGATCAAGGGGAACACTGGATGGATCCACCTTTGGAGGTGTAGGAAAGGTCATCCAGGAAGCACTTTCCCAGGGCCTGACACACTGCAGTTTTCAGAGGGGAACACGGAGTCACAGGGGATGTCCGATGTCCCATCAGCCAGCCGCCACACTCCATCAGCACTCCGGCCACTACTTGCCTGAGGAAACCCATATATATCTAAAGAGACGGGGACAGGTGCTGGAAAATTCCCACGTAGACTGAGTGGTCATGTACCCATGTTTCACACACAGGCCTCCGGAGCTGTGGGGCGCCTGACAGTGAGAAATGAAGTCTGTGCCTTTTCCTGGGCCCTTGAGAGGGGCCCGATTCCCACTTCCCAGCCAAGGCTGTCCTGTGTCTGTCTTTTAGGATGACTCGGTGGGTGTTCCCTGCTTGGTGGCACACTATGGGGGATGCACCACACCTCCGTTCCCATCTCTGAGAGAAGGCCCCTTCCCCATGCCCTGCGTGACCACAAGGCAGGCCTCCTGCCGAGGGTGGAGACGTTGGCATCCTCAGTGCTCTCCCCGCAGGCAGGTACCCCACCCATGCCCCAGATAGCTCTTTCTCAGTATCTCTTCCTGATTCTCAGTCTCAGCTCAAAAGTCACTTCAGCAGAGAAGCGCAAGTCACTTCTCCTTGTTCTCTACTTCCAAAGTTCCCTCGGCCCCTCTGTGGCACTGACTGAAATTCTGATGAAGTTTAATTTGGGCGGACTCATGGTCTGTTCCCCAAGGTTGGGGAGGAGGGCAAGGGCCACATTTATGTCTACCATGGCTGCTCCCCTATCTCTCTAGTCATCACCCCCAGTCTGGGCTCATCATAGGTGCTTGGTTCAGAGCCCTGCCCTTGAGCACCAGGTCAGGCGCTCTGGCCCTGACCAACCTCCTGCAGGCGCAAGCTGATGGCGTCTCCCTTCCTGGCCGGCTGTGGACGCTGCCTCGGGGTCCTGACTGGGTCCCATGTCTGCTGTGCCAGACTCGGAAATATGTGGAAGTCCGGAGCCTGTCCCCCTTTCTCCCTTCACCCCAGACACACTTTGCAAGGCCTTCCTAGGGTCACACGCCACGCTGATCAGCTCAGTGATGAGCCCTCGTATTGGCTGTCCTGCTCCTGCTCCACTTCTGCCCCTCGTTCTGTCCCTGGCATCCCAGCCTGGGACTAGGTAGTGGCATCTAAGCCTCCATCACAGGCTGTGCTCTCCAGGAGCCCGGCTGAAATAGGGTCCCATAAAGTTTTGTGGAATGAATGAAGGAGCAGGTGACCCTCAGCAGGGTGTCTAGTATGTTCCTATCGCTCCCTCTGACCTTTGTTTCCTTCCAATCCCCCCCTCACCCTGACGACCTGTGCCTTGACCGCTCTTGCACCTGGCTGTCTGGACACTGACCTCCTGCCAGGCTTCAGTGTGGCCCGGGTCCTTTCTGCCTTCCTCGCCCGCACCCCTGCTCGTTCTTGGGCAGATCCCGAGCTTCCCCAAAGCCCCTCGGTCATTGCTCTGGGCAACCCGGCCGCCCCCACAAAAGTCCACCTTTGTATTCTATCAGGGAATCCCTTGCCCTCAATTATCTTGTCCCATCTGGGATCCCACCTGCCTCAGGTGAGCTCCCAGCATGCCTTGCCCTGGCCAGCCTCAAGGAGATGGTATGGCAGAGCCCTCCCTGGCCACACGAGCAGGGATTCGGGGCCCCTTCTGACACCAATGCACTCAGGCCAGAGCTAAGATCTGGTTATTGGCTGGAAGGCAGGGGACACAGTGGGCGATGGGGTCACAGCCATGCTCGACACCTGACCCTCCACTTGCACAGGATGGGAAGCTCAGTGGTGATGACCCCATGGCCACGTCTCTGGGGAAGGCATGCGTGCAAGTCCACGTGCTCATCTGTCAATGCCTGCTCTGCGTGGCCCAGCCCATGCCAGGTGCTTGGGGCAGCGGCCAAGAGCAGGTCATCAGGCACTCGAGGTCCGGAAGAAGGGTCAGGGCAGGGCAAACGGGCCCTTGCAGCTATGCCGGCCTCTTTGCTCTGCCCAGGGGCTATCTGGGCAGTGCTACTTCTTTCACAGGCGCAGCGATGACCGGCCAGGGCTACCCATGACTGCTCCTTGTCTCCAACTGGTTCTATCCCCCATCTCGGTCCAGCTCCATCCGTGAGCCAGGGAAATCCCTTTATCTGCTATAGTGAGATGGAAGGACTTGGAGAGAAGAGAACTAATGGCTTCCTGTGGCCTAGAGGGCATTTACGCATTCCCTTACTGCCAGGCTCCTGCTTCCCCTCTGCCTCGCCACCCCTTCTGATTCTGGGGCTTAGAGAGGCAGCCGGGACTGGATTTCTGGGTCTGAGAAGAGTGTGCAGGAGGCCCAGCCAGAAGCACTCAGGAAGCCCGCACTGGGGCTGACCCTGCACCCGTAGGAGATCTCAGTCATGCCAACTCGTGCTGTTGGGGGTGCTGTTCATTCCTCTCCATTGCCCTCCCTGCCTGCCACTTGTGACCCTGTGCCCATGCTTTTCTAGTGGCCTCTCCGCCTTTGGCCTCTGTCACTCACGCTGCCCTGGTTCTCCTTCCTCTCTGGCAGCTCGGGTGTCTTGTGGACCCTGCTTTTCCTCTCTCCTTACACGTCCGTGCTGTTTAGGTCCTGCCCAGAGTCCTGTCTCTCCTCTCCCCAGCGGTGCCACCTCTCACTGTCTCCTGAGGTCCCCCCCCCCACCAAGGCTGTGCTGATGACCCCCAAATCTTAGCCTCCCACCCCCCTATTTCCTCTGAGGGCCCAGCCATCTGGCCAGCCACTTACTGGGACCCCAATCCCAGAACGATCTCTGTACCTCCCCCCAGTCCTCTATTTTGCCAGGAGGCTCTTCATTTGGGGATGAGACGGCCACCTTCCCGCTAGACATTCACACCTTGTCCTTGTGCAAAGTTCTTCCCTGTCCCTCACCTCCTTCATCCAGCCATTCACCAGTCTTCTCAATTCTACCTCCTCATCTCCACCCTGCGCCGTCCACCTTCTTCCTTTTCCACCACCATGCTCTCCTTACCCAGGTCCCAGCGACAGCCGCCAGACTGGCTCCAGTTCCCCCCAGTAGCACACTCACTTTCCTCCAGTACCAATCTCATGTGACCCCCTTGCTCTACATCTTCCCTGTAGCTCTCAGGATGGAAGTCAAATCCCTCCATTTAGCCCTCAAGACTCTTCAAGACTCATCTCTTGCCCCCTTTCTCCAGTAGCAGCCTCTCTTCTTGGATTCAGACATTCCACACTCTGAGAGCTGTTTCCACTCTCCAGCATGATCCTGGACACCGGGTGCCAGGACAGAAGCTCTGGATGGTGACAGATGTCAGGAAAAGCCAATGCCCCAAGTGAAGTAAGGGGCCGATGCCTTAGTGTGTGCCTCAGTTCCTTGTGAGTCTAATCGATGTGAGTCAGTTTCCTGAGGCTATTTGGATCTAGAGGCTATTAGATCCCTGATCACTGCGGTCCACCAGGATGACGACAGTTGAAGGGTGGGATCTGCCACCACCATCACATTCTTCCACGTGCACACTTTGGACAGCAGGGTTGTCCCTGTGGGGAACGCTGATGAGCAGGACAACTCCCAGGGACTGCCCCATTTACAGAGCGCCAAGCACTCTGCTAAGCAGCTTTGGGCTGTAACTCATTAAATCTTCCTACAAACTCTGGGGAAAAGGCTTTTTTTTATTATTCGCATTTCACAGATGTGGAAATGGAGGCCAGAGAGGTTCAATACGTGCTAGACTCGGAATGTGAAGTCACCTCTATTGGATTCCAGAGGCACTAAAACACACGGGAGTAATGTAAGGCATCGCTGTGAGTAGAAGACCTTCAAGAAAGAGGAAATGACAGACAGTGGGCAGTAAAACTGGAGAGAGTGACAGTCTGGGAGAGCTGGGGTGATGGATGGAGAAATCACAGTTCTGTCCAGTCGTGGGTCTGTGGCTTGCACTGTGGGAGGGGGCAGTGGAGGGGAGTGTGTCAGCAGGAGGGGGTTGCCCCCCGCACATGCCCATCTTCCCCCGTAACCCCGGCTCCCTGGAAGGCCATGTGGCATGGGACACAGGTGAGCAGAGTGTCAGAGAAGGACTTAAGTCTTGCCGGTCAGAGGCTCCACCTAAAGCCTCCAAATGGGCCTCGAGGGCCAGATTCTTGCAAAGGTGAGCATTCATCACTTTTACGTCTACGTTCAGATCCCTAATAAGAAAGTAATAATATTGCCAAGCCTTTACCACGCTATCTATGAGCTAGCGAGAAGACTAATTATCTGACGACACTAATAAATGGTTATGATGTTATTAAAAATGACACCAAGCTAGGATTAATAGGCTCATCAATTGTAGGGAATCGGGTTTAACAAGGTCCCCTGCATGTCCCATCAGGGCCGCGCCTTGATGGATACTGGGCTGCACGGAGGCCGCAGACGAGGCCCCCTTCTTCCCCAGCTGAGGGTCAGCTGAGAGAGGTCTAGCTGCTGCTGGGTCTTTCTGGTCCGCCCCCTTGCCAATACTCTTCCAAGCTCTGGATGCCGGAGATGGAGACGCTGTGGCTGACAAGCCTGGCATCAGCCCCAGCTCGCTTCCCCATGTGGCCTCCGCTCTCCATGTGACCCCCTCTTCTCCCCCAAGCCCCGCCTGCCTCTGCAAATGATAGGCTCAGAACCCACCAGGGGCCCCACATTCCAGAGCCCCACTCACAAAGCAGGAGTGGGGGAACTGATAAATGGAGATGCCTCTGGGGCCTGCTGACTAATTTCCATAATAATTATAGTTATTACTAATAATGGCGGCAACACCACTCCCTTCCGTTTATACTGAATTCCACCATCTAGGAGCGCTTCTCTAACAGCGGTCTCCTACCAGCCACTCGACATGCTGGGAAGAACGCAGGGCAGGTATTAGAATTCTCGCTGTTGAGTTAGAAACTGGAGCTCGGGGACCCAGAGGTCCTTTCTGAAGCCCCTCCCCCACCTCGAAGGAATATCCATAATGATAAAGACGAAAATTCCAGCAGGTACTGACACGGCGCCGACTACATAATGTTACACGGTGAAATTAGCCCTCCTGACAACCTATGGGGCTGGTTCTATTACCATCATTCCCATTTCACAGATAAGGAGACTGAGACATAGAGAGGCCAAGAAACTTGTCCGGGGCACACAGCGAATGAGTGACAGAGTGGGAATCAAGCCCGGAGCAAGTTCATGCTCTTTGCCACTCCCCTCTCCTACCAGCCTTCCACGGGAGCCCGGCTTCCCGGGGGCCTAGGAAATGATGCCAAGGTAAAGCTCTTCTGAAGTCTTTGTACTCTGAGCTCCAGCTCCCTCCCTTCCAAGTCTCCAAGGTCCCTTCAGGGCAGCTCCTTTCAGCAGGGGCAGGAGGCTGAGCAGAAAGCCCTGCTGTAGCCTCCTCCCACCCAGAGAGGCAAAGTGACAATAATCCGGGTCTTGCTGGTACTTTTCATGCAAAGAGCCTACCTCTCTGCCCAGTCTCCTGCCAAAGATGGTTGGAGCCCAGGGCTTCAGAAAGCAGAGCCTCCAAAGATTCTGCCGTTTTGAAATCCCGGCTCTGCCGCTTACTAGCCCGTGGGTCCTCACCTCTCTCTGCCTCAGCTTCCTCGTCTGTAAAATGGGTGGTGAGAACAGTACCTACCTCACGGGCTTGTTGCAAGGAAAACTGAGAGAAGGGATAGAAGGGGTCTGGCATAGGTTAGGTCCTTGCATACCTCAGCAGGTCCTTGACAACTAATGCCTCTGGAAAGCTGAGGGCCCCCGGGCTGGAAGGCTGGCAATATTTATTACGTGGGAGCCTAGGCAAAGGGCTTCTCACTGAATTCCTACAACAAACGCGAGCTTTGGTAGCTGTGGCTTACTCCTATTTTAGAAGTGAAGACACTGAGACTCAGTGAGGTTGATGAACTTTCCCTTCCGCACACCTGTCAGGTGGTAAAGTGGGGCTCTGCACCTCAGTTCTATCGCACTGCAGCCTAGGCTCCTGACTTACTGCCTCTACAAGCCTTCTTCTTACCGAGGGCCACACCCTGTGCCTAGTACTTCCCATCCAGGGTCACAATAATCCTACGAGGAGTAATATGCCCATTTGACAGATGAGGAAACCACTTACAGAGGTCCCCTGATCTGACCCTGTTCACACAGCTGATGAGTGAGAAGCAGCACTCGAACCCAGGGCCCCCGACTCTCCCCTCTCCACCGTTGTGGTGACCCTCTACTGTGGCTTCTGTCTTCCTCCCAGGGTCCCAGGAACCCCACGCCCCTCCCACCAGCTGCTCCTCTGCCCCAAAGCTCCACCTGTCTGCTACCCTGGGTCCTCTCCCCCTTCAGGCTCAGAACTGCCCAGCTGGCCCTTGCCTGTCCCTTCACACAGGTCCCTGCACCACATGTCTCCCCACTGGGCCCAGAGCTGCTCAGGCACTCACGGACCCAGCTCTGTGCCCTAGAATGTGGTGAGGTGTCTTGCACTGGCACCTTGCCTACACGGCTGGGGCATCCTCTGGTCACCCGTACGGGAGCAGGAAGCAGTGGGGAGCTGAGGAATCCCTCCAGAGCGAGCTCACCAAAGTCACCAGTGGGGCGGGCTCGGATCGGAGGCAGTGCAGTTGTGCAAGGCAACGTCTGGGCCCTGGGGGGTGTGAGCAAGGCAGGCCCAAGGGAGTTGGGTCCTCCCCAAGGTCACAGCCTTTGTCTCCATCTCCCCTCCCACCTGCCAGGATGCCCCACCCTGATGTGCACGGACTTGGCCAAGCCTCCCAGGGGGTCCCCAGTCCCCGATGCTCCCCTCCTGCTTACATGGTCGATGAGCTCCTTGATCATGCCGTTCCACTGGCCCTTGTCGTCCTGTGCCCCGTACTTGCCGTCCTCCACCAGCCGGATCTCGTAGGAGAAGCCGAGGATGTGGGCCAGCTCCTTCAGCAGGTCGATGCAGTAGCCCTCAAAGCGGTCATTCCCGAACAGGGTCCGGTCGGACTTCCGGAACATGACAAAGGGCTCCTCCTGCAGGGACAGATGGGAGAGGGGGCCGATCAAGGCTGAGTGGGTTAGCGGGGAGCTCAGGCTGGAACTTCCGCTTGTGCATCTAAGAAGCCTTCGGGGGAGAGGGCTTAGAAGAACAGCTTGTTAAGTCAGGCCAACACCATGCCTCACAGATGGCCACCTTCTAGCAGTCCCTGGCTCGAGGTGGATTAATTGTCCACTGGTCACAGAGGTAGTAGGTGGTGGAACGGGGCATCTGAACTCATGACGATCTGATTCTGAATCTCATGCTCTCTGCTGCACCATCCATGGGGGCCAGAGGTTCTCAAAGCGTGGTCCCTGGCCAGCAGCCCCCCAGCCTCACCCAGGAACTCCTCAGAGATGCACACACTGCGGCCCCCCCACCCCCACCCCTAGACCACCAGGCCAGAGCTCTGGGGTAGAGCCCAGCAATCTGTTTTAAGAAACTTCCCTCCAGGGGATTCTGATGTCTGCTCACATGCGAGAACCCTTCGGCGCCAGGCTCTCTGTCCAGTAGCCTCCCTGATTTCTCCCCCAAATACCTTCTCACGCCCCGCCCCCCCAACCTCTCCTTCCTTCAGAGGATCTCAGTCTCCAGCTTTCAGATTTGCCAGGTGAGTGAGTGCTGATAACCACAAGAGCCTGTATTTGTAGGTGGACGCACCAGGCATAAGTCAGCAAACATGACAGTGCCTGTGAGGGCCTAGCACGCGGTCCGGCAAGGGAGTGCTCGGCAGCTGGCATTGCCTCATTGAGCCCTGCCTTCACCCTTTCGGGAGGTAGGGACCAACAATCCCATTTTACAGAGGCAGTAAGTGAGCTCACAGGACAGGGTGTGAGCTCACCCTGCTGGCATGGAGAGGGTATGAACTCAGGCTGGCGTGGCTCCAGAGTGCAAGCTCTCATCTGCCTCCCTGTGCGAGAGGCGCTGAGCCACAAGGTGCCTCTCCCTGGTAGGCGCGGGGTGCCCGGAAGGCAGCTCGTAGAGCACAGGTCCCGCTGTCCCTTGTCAGGCTCCCTCCCTGCCAGGCGATGGGGAGCCAGCTACGGGCTCAGAATACGGCACAGCTCCGTCTGACTTCTCATTTAGAAACAAACCCCTCACCACCCCGCAGAGAACTAGGAGAAGAGACAGGACAGACAGTGGAAAGAGGCCATTGACTTTGTCCAATCTGAGGTCCAGGAAGTGAGGAACTGTGGGCTCTGACGTGGCAAAACCCAGGCCCACAGCACACTGTCCCGAAGTCCAGGTCAACACACAAGTCTGTGTTTCCGCTGGCTCCGTCCACCCAGCTTCAATGACAAATCCCTGTCACCAGGCTGCGATGGACAAGCCACCTCTCAGCAAATTCAACGTTTACTGAGCTCCTACTACGCAGCAGACACCGCCTTAAACTCTCTCACAGGTGGTGTGAGGCAGGCCTCACAGGCTTGCGAGACAGGTGACGTTATCCCCATTCAATAGATGAGGAAACTGAGGCTCAGAGAAGGAGAGTAAGCTGCTCATGGTCACGCAGGAATTGAATTGCAGTCTGATAGAGGCTAGTTTCGGTCCTTCATGCCTGCAGCTCCTCGGCCTCTTGCTGGGCCTTAACCCTCCCTGAAGCCACCTCAGCATCCCCACCCCCATGTCAGAATGTCTCAGGCCTTTAGCTGATAGGTGACACAGTGGCTGACAGGGTGCACGTCTACTGGCAATCCCATGTGCACACGCCCACGAGAAAGCACACGCCCAATTATGGAGACGTCTTACTGTCCTGTCAACCAGTGCGGCTCTTCCTTTGACACTGCGGGCCCCTGGGGCAGGGTGAGCAATGAAGGCCCCAGAGAACACCCTCCCTGGAGCTTCTCGGGAGCAGAAACCCACCCGCAGCCTGTTACCAGGGTCCCGTGGTGGCAGGTGGCCTGATTCTCTGCTCCTGGTTCCCCAGCCCTGCTACCTTGCAAAATCCACCCCCCCCCCACCCCAGGGCTCATTTACTCTAGATTTTCAACAGTCCTTCAGGATGCCTCACAGAAAGGACGGGGCAGGGGGTGTGGGGAGCCCCAAGGGGTTCCTGGCTCTCCAGGGATTCTGAGAAAACCCCCTCACAGCCTAACTGGGTGGAACACTGGATCTTTCAGCTAGACTCCATGCTGAATCTCTGTGCCTCCCATCCCCACCCTGCAACCAAGTAGGCAGCTCACAAGGTTGGAGAAGAGAGCCCAGGTGGGGGCGGGGAAGGTTCTGGGGCTACTTGGAGAGAAGGGCGCTTTGGCTTGGGCACTCACCGCCACTGTGCAAATCCATCTCTGGGAAGGGGCTGTCCGAACCCTGGCTCGGGGCTTAGTGAGCAGGGCCTGGAGGCAGGAGTTTCAGTCCTAACCTCTCCTTTTGCTCGGACATTCTTGTGCAGTGAACCACGTGCACCACTGTACCTGGTGGCCCTGATCTAAGCTCAAGGAAAGAACTGGAGAGAAGGTACCATCTCCCCCAGGGGAATCACCAACCACACATTGATTCCTGGGCACAACCTACCTCCTTCTGTAAAATGGGGATAATAATAGAACCTACGACAGGGTTATTGTGAGGATAAATGAGTCAATCTGTGAAAACCACTTACAATGGGGCCTGGCAAACGTAAGCTGCCAATGTGACTTATTTATTTATTTTTATTAATATCGTTACCTGCTCTCTGTGTGCTGGGCAGCCGGTTACTGCAGTGCCCTTTCCAGCCTAGAGACCATGCTCAAGGTCAGCAAAGGTTAAAACCAGAGCTGCCAGCGGAGAACCATTTGGGGGGGGGGGAAGGTCCCTGAGATAGTTCACTTCCTGACCCTCCCTCCACGCCCCTCCCTGGGCCTATTCTCTAAAATTAGCACTTCATTTGTGAAGCCACCACAGCCCCAGAATCTATACATCTCCATATAAATACGCTGCCTTCGGAGCAGCTGTAAAATGCCATTAATTTCGGGAAGTGCTTTGCGGATGGCATACATATTTAACAGCCAAAGCCCAGAGCATTAAAATGGTGCTCGCCTTAGTAATGTGTCTCCAGACCTGCAACATTTCCTAGGGGGTAATTCTGAACTCCGCCAACTACTTATTCATGGACTATTTCACAATTTATTACTGGAAATGTCCAGACAGCCAATTCACAAGCTCTCTCGGCTGCTAATCGATTGCTCAGTGAAGGTGCCCTCAATTTCATAACTTCACGCTCTCCTATTGCTTTGGGAGAACAGCCGTAGGAGAGGGGTAATATTTCTCTTCAACAAGTCACAGGAAACAGGGGTCCAGAAAAATAACCTTTTCCGACTTTTCGTTGCCAGGGCTCACTTAGTCTGGTTTCTCCCCGATCGCTTATACCAACGTGAGAGCTGGGCCTTGCGGTCAGTTTTTTGCCGGCGGCAGGACCTGTGGGGAAGGGATCTGGTGGGGGAGGGGGAGGATCCAAGCGTGAGCTGCCCGGTATCTGACACCGACAGTATCAACACATCCCTGTATAAGCATACACACGTGGGCACAATGCCACCAGCACTGACACCCCATTCTCGATGTCCTGTCTGTCTAGTCCTGCTCAGACACAGAGGCTGAAGGCCCTGGATCCAAGGCCCCCCCTCCCCCCTGTTTCTGCCTGTTAGAACCAGGACAGAGCATTAGGAGTCCTTCCCCTGCCCAGCAGGTGGGCCTAGAGTGGCCCCTGGCCTGGGACCTGCCTGGGAGTCGTATGGGGGCTCAGTGTGCACACGGCACAAATGCACCCATCGGTGTGTATCCAGACACCCGTGTGTAGCTGGTCCAGCCCCACACCCACACACGTACCCACACTGCTGCTTTCTTCAGCAGCCCAAAGAACTCTGAACCTTCAAAGGCAGGGCCCCCAGGAGTGAGTCGGGTGTGCTTTCTCGGTGCGTGAGCTGAGGTTTGGGCGGATGAATGTTTCATGAGCCGACGGAAGAGCAGAACCAGAACAGAAGCCGGGGCCAGGAAGGGAGGAGGTGGGAGGGGGCAGGCTTCCAGGCTCGAGCTGCTGCAGTTTTGACCTCAGGCACGGGAAAGGCCGTCTGCAGCTTGGAGGGGCCAGGGGGGTGGAGTCAGGGCTCTGTTCATCTGTGCGTCCAGGGTAAGACTCGCTTTGCACCCAACTCCAGGTTGGATAGGAGAGGAGAGGAGGTAGGTTTAGGGGTGGCCCCTCGGGGGGCTGTGGCCCCTTTACAACACCCAGATTCCAGGAAAAAGGAAGAAGAGAAACCCCTCTCAATAGGGGTCCAGCCCTATTCTCTAAGGGTAAAGCAGTTGGATGTTCCTGAACTAGGCTTTGGTACCTGCCTGTCACTCAAAGTGCCGTTGCCGGGACAACACACTTCCAGGCAGGCTGCCCCCGCCCCCCCCCCTTCAGTGCTCTCAGCAGGAGGTGCTGGCCTTGCCTTCACCAGCCAAGCATGAGGCTGAGTTTTCAGCCAGAGCAGCTGGGGCTGGGCCGCTCTCCACAACTGGGGTCTATGTCCCAAAGAGAGCACCCCCGGGGCCACGAGACACGCAGACCACACTGAGACTTTCAGGATCGGCTGGAGTGGCTCTAAGTTTCCCTGAGGGAGGCACGAGGCCAGTCTTTGCGTGGGGGTGGGCCTCTCTCACTCAGGAGACTCAGAGGACATTTTCAGCCGGACTGAGACTTTCTGGGAGACCAGCGCAAAGGCTGTGTGTCACATCCCCTGTCCGCAGCAGGGACACTCCACAGGCCATCGCTGCCATTTCTCTTCCTCCAGGAAAGACTGGGCTTCTCTCACTGACCCGCAGGGAGAAGCAGACCCTACGGTCCGTGAGCTCTGGGCAGTGGGGGTGCAGAGAGCAATCATGGGTCACCCCCAGTCCGTGTGAGTATCTGATGCTACAAGATGGGGTGAAGATGGCTGGTGGGACATCCGCTTCCGGTAGGTCGGCAGCTTTGTCAGAGGTCAAGGCAATACGGGCCAAGGGCAGGGAATTACCATGACCTCAGGAGCTCAGACTTTGGGCAGAGTGGACGAGGAGGTGGTGGTTGGGACCTGCAGTCTGACATATCAGTAGGAGATGAGAGCTATGAGGGACTCCGGAGGTCAAGGTCACAAACCCGAATGCCTTCAGGGGCCGGTCGGGAAACAAGGAGGCAGAGGCGGCTAGCTGAGTGTTGGCTTGGGGAGTGGTGGGGTGCTGTTGAATGCAAGTTCCCAGTCTGCGGGGTACCCTGTGCTGGAGACAACCTCTGTGGTCATGGCCAGGGGTCAGTCTACAGTGAAGTTCAGGGCTCAGCTGTGGACAGAAGCAGAGGTTTTCTCTACAACACTCTGCATACTGTACTAAACTCTCCAGGGACTGGATTTAGAATCAATAATAGTAATTAGTAACAATAGCAGCTACCGTTTGGCATGCATGTATATTTATTAACTTATTTATATTACTAATAATTACATAATATAAATTATTAATTAATTTATTTATATTTATTAATCACTCAGCCTCTCAATTCTATGGAGCAGCTACAATTACTATCATCTCTTTTTCACGGGGGGGAAACTGAGACATGGAGCGGTTAAGCAGTTTTCCGGTGTCATACAGCTAGATAACAGTAAAGCCAGGGGTCAGACCTGAAGGTTCGTGGTCTTTGTTTTAATGTTTATTTTTGAAGGAAAGAGAGACACAAGAGTGTGAGCGGGGGAAGGGCAGAGAGAGAGGGAGACACAGAATCCGAAGCAGGCTCCAGGCTCTGAGCTGTCAGCACAGAGCCCAATGCGGGGCTCGAACTCACTAGCTGTGAGATCATGACCTGAGCTCAAGTCGAATCCCCCAACTGACTGAGCCACCCAGGCGCCACGGGAAGGTTTGTGCTCTTAACCTTCACAGTCTTGCTCCAGCATCCTTGTCCCAGTGCACGTCCCAAACGGCTGCTGGGCTAGTGTTTGCCTGATCTGAGAGGCGGTGGAACAGATGGAGCTGTGTGCGGGCGAGGCACCAAGATGGGCTTCTCTCCTTCCCTATCTCCGGGGGGGGGGGGGGCGCTGAGAGCTGGTGGGACCCTGCGGGTGGGACTCCCAGCCAGGGGCTGAGTGCATCAGGTCAGGAGCTTTGCAAGAAGCTGTGAGTACTGACGGAGAAGGGCATAGGATGTCTGCCCGATCCTGCCTCTGCTGGTGTAGACAAATTCTGTGCACCTTTGCAGAAGGGTCTTATGCCCTTGAAATCAGGCTGCTGCCATTTAAAAAAATTTTTTTCTTTATGTCTTTATTTTGAGAGAAAGACCGAGAGCAAGCGGAGGAGGGGCAGAGAGAGAGGGAGACACAGAATCCGAAGCAGGCTCCAGGCTCTGAGCTGTCAGCCCAGAGCCCGACGCGGGGCTCGAACCCATGGACTGTGAGATCATGACCTGAGCCGAAGTCGGATGCTCAACCGACTGAGCCACCCAGGCGCCCCAGGCTGCTGCCATTTTAATAAAACTCACGCCTGTGGTCTTTCAAGGTGTGTGTATCCTGTATCCTTCCGGTAGATGATTACCTCTATCTAGCCTGCCGCTCACTTGAGGGCATTGTTTTGTGGCTGAATCATCCCGGCTCGCTTGATCACCTTTCTTCCTAATCTCTTGGAGCACACACTAGCTTTACCTTTTTTAATCTTGCCTTGTGAAAAGTGTTTTATTTATATCTCACATTTTATGCAGCTCCGTTTTTAATCTTTTACCACCTTTTTATTATTTTATTTTTACCCTTTTATATTTTAGCTTTGTCACACTTTTATCCTTTTGCTTTCTGACATCTCGGCTTTACATTTCTTACCTTGTCTAGCTGGAGGTGTTAATTATTTATTTTAATTTTTCGTCTTTCCTGATGCCTTTCCTTTTCATCTCGTTCCTTATTTTCATTTTTCTCTCTATTATTTTCCTTTTAACCTTTGCATTTCGTTCCCTTTCAACGCTCTCCTTTCTATTTTCCTCCTCATCAATATCCTTTCAATTGCTCATCGGTCTTTAATCCCTTTGCTCTTTTTTATTTGTTTCTTTTTTAATCTTTTAGATTTTCTTTTCTTTTCTTTTCTTTTTTTTTTTACAATTTTTTCCCTGTTCCTGATGAAATCTTTTGGCTTCCTGGTCTCTGCAGTCTGATTTTTATATTGTTTTAGTTAACAAAAATTTAATCAATAAAGGTAGGCAGGATATATGGTGTTAGGGAAGATGCCTGGCGGGGGAGGGCGGTTCATCCCCAAAACTGTGGGGCAGGTGTCTCCCCAGCTCTCTTATCCCTCCTCCGGCTCCGTCGGCAGTAGGTACAGAACCACAGTTAGGGCTCCATCACCTCTAACATGGATCCTCTCAATGGTCATGACCCTGGAGACTGGGGAGGGGGAGACCCACAGGCTACAGTTGCTCCCTAGAAGCCGCTGGTGCTCCATGTCTGCTGCTCACGGGGACAATAGGGTTGAACTACTATGTCCCGTCCTGCTCCAAGGTGTCCGCCATTGGGCCACCAAGCGTACATCTGGTGAATCATACTAGAGAGGGGACACAAGAGCGTTCAGTGGGGCCTGGCTGAGCAGCTTCCCATGGGAGGAAGGTGGGGCCACCCCATCTCAGCATCACGGAAGGTCCAGTGCCCAGGCCGGCTCCCAGGCTCCATCCTGCACTTCAAACCAGGTTGAGCCCTCTGTTTTGTAGAGAATTTGCTTTACTCATATTGCACTTATTGTATTGTACTGTATGATCTTTAATATAAGGAGGAGCTGCCCGAATCGTCCTCAAAAGGTCTTTGGTCAGAAAGCACCAGGCTGCGATCAGGCTGCCTCTCCCATGTGGCCTGGCTGCCCCAAGACAGTGCCGTGTCTCTGAAAGGGTGGGCCCTGTCTGTGGAGGCTCTGGAGAGGGCCCAGCACTGGCCAGTCAAGAGGCCAGTGGCGGGGGAGGGGGTGTCCTTCTGCCCATCCTGAACTCTAAGAGAGCCTGGGAGACCCCAGGAGCCACTCCTTGGGTCAGAAGAAGGAGGTGCTATTCAGTGCTAGTGAATGGAGGGAAGGTGACAGGTAGAGTGACCACGGAGGAGAGCTCTCGGGATGGGACACCGTGGACCGTGGCCTGTGTGTGGGCTTCCGGCACCCGCTGGGCTCTCCGGGCGTGGCCACAGTACCCACCACAGCTGGGGGGACCCCTGGGAACTGAGGTCAAGAGGCGGGCCCGCAGTCCCGGTGCAGAAGACAGGCTAACCTCCTTCCTTCTACCCCATCGTGGTTCGTACTTTCAGGGGTGGGTGGGGGCAGGGGTAAGTGCAAACACACGGCCTCTGCACATGGGCTTCAAGCAGTTCTCCAACAGGCACGAGCACCAGCCCACTCTGCCTGTGGGAAGAGGCCGCTGAAAGCCACCCCCGGGGTCCTCGGCCTGTGGCCATGAGCAGAGTTGCTGCACTCCAACTGCTGAAGCCTTTCTGAGGGACCCTCAGTGTTTCCCCATCTTCCCGCCTCACAGCAGCCCCCCGAGAGGTGCCCAGTCTGTGCCACATGGGGCGACGGAGGGGTCTCTCCAGCCCGTCCCTGACTCAGACAGTCCCTCCTGCATGGCTGCAGGCTCTTACCAGCACAGTGGTGACGATGAGTGACCTGTTCGTCAGAGAGTCCGTGACATTAGGACCTCGGCCTTTGGCGACCTCCGTGATGTTGAGCCCCTCCGTGGGACTCCACACCCCGACCTGGATGGACAGAGAAAAGGCGCTGAGTCCTCAGATGGCCAACAAGGCCATCGTCTCCTTCCCATTCCTGGAGAGCCCTGTCATCACGGCCGACATGCTGTGAGCTAATTCCTGACAACCTTGCTGCCTCCCTTCTTCCTGGAGGAGGTGCCCCAGGTTGGGGTCTCCTGAGTTCCAGCACCTCCCCCTTGCTGGTGAACACATCACAGCCGGAGGGGAAAATGCAGAGGAGAAGAGGGCTGTAAAAACAGCCCAGGGACCTCAGCCTGGGGTGGAGAAGATGCACTAGGAAACCAGGGGTCCTGGGTCAGGGCCAGGTCAGAGGACAGAGCCACTCTGAGCCTGGTGGGCCTCCCCCGCCCCGGGGAAGACGCTGGGCATGCAGCGGCTCACCCATCGGGTCTCAGCCCTGGTGCCACCTCCCAGGCCCAGCACACCCTCTGAAACCCAGGGCGGGGCCTGGAGCAAGGGAGATGTTCACCTAGCAGTCGAGGAATGGGTTAATGGGTGATGAGATGTGTCCCATGCAGGAAGGCAGGCTGGGCAGGAGGTGGTCTCTGGCAGACCAAAGAGCGGAGGGTCCTCACTGCGGGCCTCATTGCTGTTGGGTTTGCTTTGTGGTTTTACTTCTAAAGTTGGCGGATACCCTGGCCAAGGTGGCATAATCTGTCTCTCCACCGTGCTCTCGTTGCTCTCAGTCTCAAGGCTGGAGGAGGCCAGGGAAGATCAAGTTTACCAGTCATTGCTTGGGGCCTCATGAAGGTCCAGCTCTGCCCAGCTCCACCCACTCCCTCCCAGGTCCCCTCCCTCAAGGTTTTGGTATGCCCATTCTGTCCTTGGCCTAGCTGGGGGGCACTCAGGAAACTTAATCATGACACAGAGAGGCCAAATGCAAACATCCCATTAAGAGAACTGTGCAAAGCAGATAGCAGAGAGACATGTAATTATGCCCGGGTAATTCTGCCTTAATCCTCCCAGAGCCACCGGCTGGAGCTGGCTGGATCAGCTATGACCCGACTTAGCAAACAGAAGTGATGAGACAAGAGGCAGGGTGTCTGTGTTTGGGCTTAGCACCCTCTCCAGGCAAGATTTCTGTCTACACAGACCCCCCAGAGCCAAGAGAAGAGACAGGCAGACCGCCTCAGAGAGGCTCTCTTCCGAGCTTGTGAGGGTCCCTAGCAGGACACCTGGTGCTCAGTACACATCTGTCCGGTGTACTTTGTACTTCTTCACCCCAGGAAGTACCTATTGACTTCCGGCTGCATGCCTGCCTGGATCCTGGGAGCCATGGGGGGTGTGTGAGAACAGTTAGGACGGAGGAGGGCCCAGCCTATACGGGCTGTCTGCCCACCACTCCATGTCGCTGTGACCAGAAGCCCCTGGAGGGTGCAAGTCAACCTCTGTCCAGGTATATAGTAGGAGGGCTTTTTTGGGTGTTAGCTATTGTCACTTTGTCCTTGGGAGAAGGATGTTGTGAGAGGCTGAGATGGAAAGTGCTCTCATGATCCCATTACTGGTGTCTGCCACGGGCATGGGAGTGGGTCGTGCTGGCATACGTGTGTCTAATTGCCATCCTTAGACTTTAAGTCCATCTCTAGAGATGGACAGCTGAGAGAGCAAACACGAGATGCCACTTGAGTGAAAACCATTGCAGCAATACTGCTGGAGAAGGAAGCCCTCCCCACCCTGCTGCCACCGCCGGGCACAGCCGGAGTTTAAATAGGAAGCTGGCAAAGCTGGCACACTGCTCAGTGAGACCTTGTAGTGGGAGTAGGTTGGACCCGCTGGTCTCCCTGATCTTAGGAGCAGAGGCCACAGCGCCTGTCCCTAAGGGACTGATGCTGTATGCAGAGGAAAGGTTTCCCTGCCACCCCTGCCCAGGGGCCCCCATTAGTCTGTGGGAGACTCAGGAGTGAACTGAGTAAACTTGACCACAAGGTGCAACCCAGCCAGAGCCAGGTCTGTCTGTGCCTGAGGGAGCCACCCCAGGAGACAGAGGCCACCTCCACAACCTGGGCAATCACTCAGCCAAAGGAGGGCTCGGAGGGAGTGGGGGTGACCGGGCCCTGGGGAATGTTCTGGGGGCAGTGGAGGCTGGGTCTGGAGAGGCAGGTTGGGTTGTTTCTTGGGAGAGCCATAAAGGCCCAAGTGAGGGGCTTGAGTGTAACTCGGCACTGGAGGCACTGTGGGCACGTGCAGAGCAGGGCGAAGCTGTGCTTTGGGAAGCTGTGTGTGTGTGTGTGTGTGTGTGTGTGTGTGTAGACTGAGGATGGCTGGAGGCTCAGGGGTGGTGGAGGTGGAGAAGCCAGGGGTGGGCATGAAAATGATCCAAGGAAGAGACGCCTGCTCAGGGCAGACAAGGGGTGGAGCGGAGAGGAATCAAGGCCTCCTGAAGGCCCAGGAGCATCCAAGCTGGCCCCCCCCCCCCGGCTTTTGTTCCCCGAACTTTGTTCACCCCACTCCCAGGGCTGGAGAGGTGCCCTGGTGGGAGAGGCTGTGGCTGAGCCCTTGGCCCTGAGGTCCCAGGAATTCGAAGAATTAGGCTAATGTTGAATCTCCTCCCCAGCCCCGGCAGCCTGACTGGACAGAAGATGCAGAAGGTTCCCAGGATCGCTTTCTGGGCCTTTTGGCTAAGATCAAGTGAGGTTCCCAGAGAGGACTGGCGTCATTACAAACATCTGATGGTAGCCAGATGGAGGCCCCAGAACGGCTTGCTTTCCTCATTCAAACCCCCTGAAATCAGCGAGACCTTAGAAACCGAGAGTGGGGAGATCAGAACTCATGTGCTTCAACCTCTCTCTAAGGATAAGAACCAACTCCGTTTCCCAGACAAGCAATCGTGTGTCTTCATCTTTGGTTCAATGCCTCCAGTGACAGTGAGCTCACCACTCCCCAGGCAGGGACGCCCCTGGTTGTTAGAGTTTCTGTTACCTAAAGTCAGGTCTGTCCCTCTGCCCCCTTAGCCTTGTATGACTTTTCCCAGGTGAAGCCTCCCCAGGGGCCCTTGCTTACAGGGTGATGGCTTGGGTGTCCGTCATGGCCAGGCCGCTGGGATCTGCCCCCTTCCGGTCTGACCAGGCCTCCACGTTCTCCGAAGGGCCAGGGTACAGGCCATGCCAGGTCATGTCGAGCCCCAAGGTCCCGCCCCCTCCGTCTCCTGAGCCCGACGCACCTTCTCTAGGCCGTCCTCCTTCAGGCTGATGATGTCCAGATCAAAATCCGTCCGTAAACCACTGGTTTTGTTGAAAACAATCCGTCCAGTTAATCCTTCCCATTGAGCCTGCCGGAAGGGAGAGGGCAGAGCGGCAATTCCTCGGGCTCATAAATCATCATTTGGTACAACTGTACAATGCTTCATTTTAATTACTCTTTGCACTGATACTGTTCCCCCAAGACCATGATTAATTAATAATCACCTCCATCATTGCTCGGGCTGTGGTGCGAGCCAGCGATTTCCATAAATTCTATTATGCTCTTTAGCTAGCTTTACATTTGCACCTTCTCGTGTACAACATCGATCTCAGATGCACTCAAATGAGCCCCCGCCTTGAAGCCAAGAGGAGGGGGAGCCTGTGTCAGGTCCCCAGAGAGGGGCAAGGAGGCAGGCGGGTGGCTTGGCGCAGGTGACACCTACCTAAAGGCAGAAAAGCCAAGGGGGCCAAGCCAGCCCCGGCTGTAAGACCAGACGCTTGGAGTAGAGCAGGAAGAGACAGAGAAGTCAGGGCCACCGCCCCCAGCCCCAGCTCCACACGCGTTACAGTTAAGAGCTCTGGGGTCAGGATGTGAGGGCATCTGGCTGTGACACCTGTCACCCCATTGATCGCCAGGTTGACTCGGCTGACCTGGCTGGCTAGGCGGGTGTCCCCTTCCTCCTTCACCGCTCCCTGTGCGTCCCTCCCAAAACTGCGTGCTCAGTCGAAGAGGGTGACCTTCCCCGATAGAGGAGGACTGCTTTTCGGTCAAGAGTATATGAGCAGCTAGAACGTGCAGATAAGCTCTCAAGAACTCTGGAGTCAGAGTGCCAGGTTCAACCACAGTTAGGTCTGCGAACTTGGGAATCCCACATCACCTCTCTGCCTCAGTTTCCTCATCTACAAAACGGGATTCATAATAGTCCCCAAATGCCATGGGGGAGGGGGAAAAGGAGATAAATCCCGTAAAATACTTAGGACGGTGCATACTACGACCTGAGACCTGAGCCCTGAATAAACGGCAGCTTTTGTTATTTCTTATTGTCATAACGTCGCTAATGTCGAGAGACAGGCAGAGGTTCAGGGAACATGCAGGACCCACGTTGAGAAGAGTCCCATTCTTCTAGATCCAGGGTGAGCAAGCTACAGCTGGCCACCGAATCGGCCTGCTGCCTATTTCTGTAAACAGTTGATTAGAACACAGCCACACCCATGTGTTTACTTATTGTCTTTGGCCGCTTGGAGCAGCTACTGCAGGCCTGGATAGTTACAAAGACACCATCTGGTCCACAAAGCCGAAATATTTACTATCCAGCCCGTTACAGAAAAGGTTTGCTGACTCCGTTCTAGAAAACACCTTTCCTGTGGACCCGGCGCATACCTGCAAAGCACTTCGCACTGCTCAGAGCATGTAACCTCCGCAGCAGCCCTGCGGATGGGCCAGGTCAGGTCACGATTCCCGTTTTACAGACCAGGAAGCAGGCCGGGAGGGCCTGTGTCCTGGGGCCTGGGGCTGCGTCCTTTCTCTCCCTTGTCCGTGGAGGTAGGAGGCTGCCAGCACACACGGAAATGCCCGAATGCCAGGGCTTTCTATGTCTGGGAGAACAAACGCATACATCCTGGAGTCCTTGGGAACCAAGGGAGGCTGCAGGTTGGAGTTGGGGAGAAAATTTGGAGCTCACACAGCCCACTGGGCCAGAGAAGGTTGGGGAGGGAGGCACCAAAGCACATGGGAGCAGGGGAAGGTCTGCTTATTGAAGTGTTTGCTTTGCCAAGGTCGTTCCTACCCACACTGGGGTCATGACCCCCTGTAGGCTCTGAAAATGGCCCCAGGGCCTCTCCCTGGCTGATGCCCCTGGCACCCATGCTGGCACTCATAATTTGACACCCAAGTTCATAGGATTGTGGATCCCAGGAGGCCAAAGTAAAACCTGTGGGACTCTCCAAGCACTTGGGCAGCCCTAAGGCTCCAAGATAAGTGTGCAGATGAACAAGGGGGTAGACTGACCCAGGCAGAGGGGCAGGGCCTGGAAAAGGTCCGAGAAGCTCTAAAACACATTGGACAGAACATGGGCTTTGGACAAGTGATCCAATCTCTCTGAGCTTCAGCAAGGGGACAATGACCTATTTCACAGGTGTTAAAAAAAAGATGTATAAAGTGCTTAGCACAGTGCCTGGCATCTAGGAGCCAACTAAGTGGTATATACGATTATTTCTCCCTTGGATTAGGGCTGGCACTCGGCTAGGAGGAGAGCCGGTGGCTTGGGCCAGGGCCCAAGGCCTCAGAAGAAACCCGGTCACAGAGGGCTAATCTTCCCCGAATGTGCTTGGTCTCATCACAATCCTGCCAGGTGGGTGTCACTGTCGCCCCCATTTTAGGATCAGAGACACAGAGGCCCAAATTGGGGCTGAGCTAGAGAGTCACACGTCATGATGGTGCAGGGCAGAATCCGGGTCCGCGGGAACAGAGATGAAGAGCTTGGGGTCGCCGCGCCCAAGTTCAGTGGGGGAGGCTTACAGAGCCTGGGCGGGGAGGGACTAGGAATGGGGCTGCGGACAGAGACTGAAAGATCAGACAAGGTGAAGCCCACGGTTTATAACTTCACAGGGAGGCTCAGCTCCCCTCTGGCTGTCTCCCCCTCCTCTGCACCCTCAGGCTATGGCCTGGCCCCCCGGGGAAATCACAGCAGGTGTCTTCAAACCTGCACTCAGAGCAAAGTCTTCCCCCCGTCAGCTCTGGCAGAATTAAATGCCAGCAGGGGCCCCGGCCTGTCTGTGGGCAGGGCCCGGGCAAGATGCTGCCAGCAGCTCCTCCCCGTGACATTTCCCGGCCTGCCCGCCCCTTCCAGCCACTCCACTCGCTAAATGAAAGATGCTTCACACGCGCTGAACTCCGGCCTGGTATTTTCCAGCTCCTCTCGGAAATGCCAAGTCTTTAAAATGATTTACTGTCATGCAGTCAGATGGGGGAGACGGGCAACTTGGAAATGGTCTGAGGGAGGACCATGTGCCAGGTTCAGGCGAGGGGCTCAGGTCCTGGTCACGGGCAGCTGTGGCACTGTGGGCAAGCCGCGCGGCTGCTCAGGGCCTCCGTCTCCATGGCCCTCAAACGCAGGTGGCACAAACGTGTTTGTGAAAGGGCTCCGTAAAGGAGTATGAGTGGGGAGGGTCACTCGCTGGGCCAGCGGCCGGGAAACAGGAAGTACACCAGTGTGGGCCAGTCATTCTCAGGAGGGACAAGGGAACCCCCTTCTACGATGTGGGCAGTGATGCATCTGCTCCCTTTAAGGTTCTGTAACTGAGCCTCAAAAATCCCAACGGGGGGCTCCTGGGGGGCTCAGTCGGTTGAGCGTCCGGCTTCAGCTCAGGTCATGATCTCACGGTTCGTGGGTTCGAGCCCCGCGTCGGGCTCTGTGCTGACCGCTAGCTTAGAGCCTGGAGCCTGTCTTCAGATTCTGTGTCTCCCTCTCTCTCTGACCCTCCCCTGCTCACGCTGTCTCTCTCCCTCTCTCAAAAATAAATAAAACATTAAAAAAATTAAAAAAAAATTCCAACGGGTGAGGGGTAAACAGGGTGGGGGTCCCCGAAGCCATGTGGCCCAGAGATCCTCGTGAGCTGGGAACCCACCACAGACCATAGTGATGGCAGTTGTGAGGACAGAAATAACAGTAACCGCAGCCGATCTGGTCAGTATCTGCTCTGTGCTGAGTGTTTCACGCATTCTATCACTCACCTCAGCCTGCAACAACCCTAGGGAAATCTCCAGCATACAGAGGCAGACCTGAGGCACAGAGACGTTCAGTAGCTTGTCTAAAGTCACACAGCTAAAAAGTGGCTAAGCTTCAAAGCCACTTTTGTCTGGGTCATAAGGGTCTCAGGGTTGCGGCTCGGGTCACCGACCCCCTCACACTGGCCTCTGACCGCTCCGTTGGAGGCCCTGCCGAGGAAGGAGGCTCAGGGAGCTGGGAGTCAGGTCGCAGAGTTCTCTGAGAACAAGCCATCGGTGATGGCCCAGGACAAGCGGGACTGCTAGGGGCATTGGACAATCAGACTTCCTCTGCAGTTTTGAGGGGCTGGATGAGAAGGGACCCTCGTGGTCCTCTTATATCAAAATATCTGACGCTGTCTGGAGCCCCTTCTAGGGGTGAGGGAGCTGGTCCCAAGGACTTCATGCCTCCCTCCCCATGATGGTGAGGTGACATTTGCCAGGGGAGGAAACGGACCCTCAGGGACATCTAGGGCCACGTGTGAAGCCACAGAGCTGGGAGAGGCAGAGATGAGCTCCACAGGCACGTGGGTCACACTACAGCCCGTGTCCCCTGTCCCCATTCCTTTTAGCGCTGCTCCCAAGCGGTAATGGTGACTTCGGGACTTGTAGGAAAGCTAACTGTCCGCTGGGTGTAATATAAGGTGGTGGGTTTGTTACTGGCCCTTCTTCGCACATGGGATCACATTCCTGAATGTGAGGACTTACTTCGTGTCTGCCCCCTCCCTAGGCTGGGAGCTCTGTGAATACCGGGGCAGGTCTGTCTCAGCCCCATGGGGTCCCAGTGCAGGGCTCAGAGCCTGGGTCCCAGCGGGCCCACAACCATCTGCTGCTGAATAAATGAATGAGCACTCAAGGCAGCCTGCCTCATTTCTGGTCCGCTGTGATTGCTACGAGGAGATTGTCTACACCACCCTCCTGGAGGGCTTCCTTCCACCGCACTCCGTGCTGCCTGGACATGGCCACTCCCTCCGACCCAGGATAACCCTGCCCAGATCTCGTCCCCGAGGGGTCTTCATCTACCAATTACTGGGATTTGCCTCTGCCCACGTCCTGGGCTAGACGCTTTGCGTCCAGTCTCACACGGTCTTCTTGACAACCCGGGGTAAGTACTCCTAATGCTCATTCTACAGTCCAGGAAACTGAGAACCAGAACGTTAATCCTCTCACCCTAAGGCACACAGCTAGTCATGATGCAGCCAGGACGCTTGGCCTTGGCCTTAGCTTCCCCATCTGTAAAATGGGAACGGTAAATAGCCATCCTCAGCTTACAAGGACAACAGTGACGGAGAATCCTTCGAAATTATCAGTTGGCACCGAGGGTTTCAACGGTCCTCTGAACAGCAGGACAGACTTCTGCTCTCTGGTTCCCTGAATCGGGCCCACGGATGGGACTTCTTCACGGCCGCCGTGATGCCAGGAGAGCCGAGTCCCAGGGGGGCCACGACATGAAGAGGGGGTGGGAGGGCTGATTCTGATCTCCCAGCCTCCTCTGCCCTGGCACCGCTCTGAGCTCTTTCCACTCAGGGTCTCATCTTTGCTTCACAGCATCCCTGTGACGGGGCATTCTTCATACCCCATTTTGCAGATGAGGCAATCAGGGCTCAGCAAGGTTCTCTAGCTTGCCCAAGGTCACACAGCCAGAGGCAGAGACCCTCATCTATTGCATCAGAAAGCCCTGGCAGGTCCTGCTGACCGTGCTGACCGCCCACGGAGAACCTCCTATGTGCCAGGGCCTTCGCCTCTCGATCCCCCTGTAAGAATGATCCTGTCGAGCCCATTTTCCCCCAAGGAAACTGAGGCTCAGAGATGAGAAGCACTGGGGCCAGGTTTGTGTGGACTGGACATGGGTTCTGCCTGACTGCCACCCTGGGCCTTTGCTCCACAGCACCAGTGACTTCCCCCCCAGGGAGGTGGGGGGGTGCAAGGGAGCACTCACCTCCTTGATGAAGTTCATGAACCGGCCGCCAAAGCGCCAGGCCTTGTGCCGATGGCACTGCAGGGAGTTCACGGTCATCTGGGGTGCCCGCTGGTAGCACACGGACACGATGTGGACAGCATCGTACAGTAAGGCCGCGTCAGTCTGCAGGGGAGGGCCCAGGGCCTGCCTGAGAGCAGATCCCAAGCCCCAAGAGTCCTCGGCCCAACCTGCTCTGTCCCTTTTCCCCTCCCTCGCCGGACACATGGAGTCCTAGTGAAGGAAAGGCCCAGAGTGACCCCATCCATGCCCCCAGGGAAGGCCAGGCTTGGGTGTCCCTGCTGTTCCACAAACACCCAACTCCTACCCTCTGAGGCTCAGACCTTCTCTTTCCAGGCCCCCTCAACCCATCCCTGCTCCTGCTGCTCCCCTAGGCCCTGCCCACATCTTCTCCTTCCCCCCGCCCCCCAGCCTTCAGCTGGACACAGCCTTATCCCCCTGCTCTGAAACAATCCGTTTACAAGCCTCCTCTTGTAAGGAGGGACTGTGTCTGATTCCTTTGTGTTCCCCGAGCCTAGTCTAAGGTCTTAGGAAGGGAAGTGGTGAGAGGGAAGAAGAGATAGGGAGGGAAGAGGGAAAGGAAGATAGAAGGAAGGAAGGAAGGAAAGAAGGACGGAAGGGAAGAGAGAAGAGGGAAGGGGGAGAGTGAGGGACAGAGGAAGGGGGGACCCGGATCTGACCCGCCTGGCTGGAATACCATCATCACTCCGTCCAACAGGCCAGACTCTGCCCGGGGAGCCGCCTGCAGCCGCTCCATGGACCACTTCTCCACGATGGCCGAGACATGGGGGTTGTCCACGTTGAGGATCCGGAACCCCGTCAGATTCACCCCCGAGTAGCGGTAGGGCTCCAGGTCTAACGCATAGAGATCCTTGACAGAGAGAGAGGTTCAAGTACATAAAGGTGTGGCTGCTGCAAGCTCCACCCACCCCCCCACCAGCCACCACCATTCCACACTCGGAGCCCAAGGCTGCATCTCTCGGCAGAACCCTGCTCTGCAGGAGGGGAGCCCCTGCAGGAGCACTGATGTGGGACTGACAGGAATACTCTCTACCTGCTGGCCGACCTCCCGTACCCACTGCCAGACCTCCAGTGAGTGGCTCCGCCAATTTCTTCATCTATGCAATGGGGCCTATGGCTCTTTTAATAGGACCCGGTGCAGCAGGTCACATAAAGGCCCAGCCCGGAACATCAAAGGAGCTTGATAAAGGTCCCAACAGTCATTCCCAACGATGGGGGAGCCCACTTTGGGAGAACAAAGAGCACTGGGTCTGGGCATCTCCAAGTTACCCAGAGGGAAGCCCAAGGGGATTATTTTATCCGCCCCCCAAAAGATTAGTTTAAAATAGTCTTTTCTAGCTTTTGCACAGTGAAGGAAACCATCGACAAAATGAAAAGGCTCACCGGGAGAAGTACTTGCCAACGATAGATCCAATAAGGAGTTGACACCCAAGATCTATCAAGAACTCCTACAACTCAGTACCACCACCACCACCACCGAGAGCCAAAACCAGGCAAAAAAAATGGGCAGCAAACCTGAAGACACACTTTTCTAAAGAAGACGTGCAGATGGCAGACACGTGACAATATGCTCAGCATCACTCGTCATCAGGGAAATGCCAATCAAAACCACCATGAGCCCTCACCTGACACCTGTCGGAATGGCTAGCATCAAAAAGATAAGAAACAACAAGTGTGGGCGAGGATGTGGGGAGAAAGGAGCCCTCGTGCACTGTTGGTGGGAACGTAAACTGGTGCAGCCACTGTGGAAACCAGTATGGCGTTCTCTTCAAAAAATTACACAAAGAACTACCCTATGATCCAGTGGTCCCACTTCTGGGCATTTATCTGAAGAAAACAAAAAATCTAACGTGAAAACATACGAGCATTCCTATGCACACTCCAGCGTTACTTACAGTAGCCACGATGCAGAAGCAACCTACGTGTCCATCGATAGATGAAGGGATAAAGAAGATGTGGTGTGTACCCACAGAGGAATGTAACCCAGCCATTAAAAAAAGACAAAATCCTGCCATTTGTAACAACACGTCTGGACCGAGAGGGCATTATGCTAAGGGAAGTAAGTCAGACAGAGAAAGACAAATACCATATGATGTCACTTGTATGTGGAATCTAAAAAACAAAAACAAAACAAACTCGCAGATACAGAGAACAAACTGGTGGATGCCAGAAGGGGAGAGGGGTGGGGGGATGGGTAAAATAGGCCAAGGGGATTAAGAGGTACAAACTTCCGGCTATAAAATAAATCAGCCATGGGGAGGTACTGTACAGCGTAGAGAATGCAGTCAGTTACACGGTAATGACTTTGGATGGTGACAGATGGTAACCCAAGCTCTTGTGGGGATTATTTTGTAACATATAAAAATACTGAATCGCTATCTTGCACACCTGAAATGAACGTAATATTGTAGGTCAGTTATAATTCAATTTAAAAAAAGGGTCTTTCTGCTTGGGACTCAAGGAATACCGCTGGCTTCTGTCACAAGCCAGGCCTCTCACCCCCTGCCTCCTAGGAGCGGCTGACTGCCAGTCAGTCCGTCTGTCCATGGCCAGGCCAAGTCCAGTCTAGTGCAATGGGTAGGCCCTGGCCTAAGGGCCAGGAAGACAGACCTCAATGCACGGGGTGGCCCAGCTCCAGCTCCGTGGCCAGTGAGGCAAGGAGGCAGAAGGCAAGTTGGCGGGGAGAATGGGGGTGCAGAGGGAAAAGACAGGTGCTAAGAAGAAGTGGCAGTGGCCAGGAGGTGGCAGGCGGTAGCCAGAGGGACAGAGCAGAGCTCCGTCCTGTTAAGCAAAACTCCCCAAGCTTGGAAATGGGACAGAAGGAGAGCACATCTCCTTCCAATGTCGGATGGAAGCATCACTTACCCGGCCCGCCCTGGATTGTGTGGTTCTCCCGGAGAACGCACCTGGGCCTGACTTCACTCTCAGCTACTGGTTAAAGGCCCAACTCTAGGTTAACTGAAGGATTTTTGCCAATTGGAGAGAGAAACCCCAATGTTGTGGTTTATTGCCCTATAGGACATTAATCCACTGGATAACTAACTGAGCAGTCTTATTCTGTGTTTCTCCCCCAAATAAAAACTCAAAAGCTCTCGGAGCCAGCATTGCCATCCTACTGGTTCCCTTGTTAATGAGTGGAATCCATCTTTGATACACGTTCATCTGATATTTGCATGAGTCATTTTTTTACTTTTTGAAAATGCAACATATTATGATCATCTAGATTGGCCCCTTCCTACTAGTGGGGAAACTGAGTCCCAAGGTCGTCCTGGGCAACTGCCTATTCTTTTCCATGCTCTGCCCTCATCAAGCTGCCTTCTGTCCTGGCCCCTGGTCCATGCTCCTTCCTGGGTCCCTCGACACGGACGCTCCATCCTGTGCTGGGAGACTGGCAGCACGCCCCGTGGGCTGTACTGTCCTCCGCATGGCCGCAGCCATTGGGAATCACATGCAGCCTGTCACTGTCCACGCTTTGGTTACCTCCGTGGTGGCTCTAGGAACGGTGAGCCCAAGCTCATCCACATGGTGCTGGCTTCCTCCTGTCCCTCAGATGTCCCTGATTGAGGCTCAATGCCTCCTGCTCCCCCTGCAAAATCCCGCTGCATTCTTCTGGAATGCACTCTGTTGGTTTCCTCTTTGAAGGCTTAGGGAGTACGGAGTAGGGAGGAGGTGTGGAGCAGACTTGAACCCCAGCAAGAAAGGTCAGTCCTAGCCTTGCCCAAACAAATAGGGTGCTGATTCTAGGCCAGGACTTGGGATGGGGAAGGGGTCAGGTAGGAGCACGAAGCGGGTCTTCAGCAGACAAGGGGGTGTCACTGAGCCGGCCAGAGGGTGCCTGTCCCCGTCTCAGTGGGGAGCGGACAGTGGGCACCATGCTCAGCCCTGCATGTGGAAGATACTGTCCCATCTCAATAACCTCCTGCGAAGTAGCTTTCACAGTATTCTCCTTTTACAGAAGAGGAAGCAGAATTTGTACCCAAGTCCGTTTCAGTGGTGTGTTGGGGCTGGCTCACACGGGCCAGTGGGAACTAACTGTTGGCACTCCTTCCCGTCTCTCTGTGCGTCCAGTGGCATCACATTGGTATCCTGATACTGGCCATAGTGGGAGTATTTACACCATGGGAATTAGAAGCACTACAAATCCAGGGTCTACCCCCTCCCCCTTTGAGACCTGGTTTTACACTATGGTCTTATTCAAAAACCCCTGTGCTTTGCTGTTCCCAGTGGTTGCAAAGTGCACAATATGCATCCGAATGGATTTTGGAGCTTTTGAGGGGGGACATATAGGCCACAGACAGTCTGGGCTGCGGCCTGGCGAATCTGTGTTTCTAGAAGCCCCTCATCTAAGTCATTACTCCTGACAGGGCTTAGCTGGGGACCCGAGTGGAATCAGAGAGGAGCAGAGGGGAGCGGGAGGGCATGCCCAGAAGGAGGCCTCTCTCCCCAGAGCTCCTTCCTGAGCACAGTGCACGGAGGCATCCGGGCAACGGTCAGGAGCACAGACGGCGAGGCCAGGCCATCTGGGTTCTAGCTGCATCTACTCTCCTTACCTGGGTTCTAGCTGCACCTACTCTCCTTACCTGGGTTCTAGCTGCACCTACTCTCCTTACCTGGGTTCTAGCTGCATCTACTCTCCTTACCTGGGTCCTAGCTGCATCTACTCTCCTTACCTGGGTCCTAGCTGCACCTACTCTCCTTACCTGGGTCCTAGCTGCACCTACTCTCCTTACCTGGGTCCTAGCTGCACCTACTCTCCTTACCTGGGTTCTAGCTGCACCTACTCTCCTTACCTGGGTTCTAGCTGCACCTACTCTCCTTACCTGGGTTCTAGCTGCACCTACACTCTTTACCTGGGTTCTCGCTGCACCTACTCTCCTTACCTGGGTTCTAGCTCCATCTACTCTCCTTACCTGGGTTCTAGCTGCACCTACTCTCTTTA
>CM053570.1:74372881-74386635 GCA_028646485.1 Cryptoprocta ferox | reverse complement strand
TTCTCGCTGCACCTACTCTCTTTACCTGGGTTCTAGATGCACCTACTCTCCTTACCTGGGTTCTCGCTGCACCTACTCTCTTTACCTGGGTCCTAGCTGCACCTACTCTCTTTACCTGGGTTCTAGCTGCATCTACTCTCTTTACCTGGGTTCTAGATGCACCTACTCTCCTTACCTGGGTTCTCGCTGCACCTACTCTCCTTACCTGGGTCCTAGCTGCATCTACTCTCCTTACCTGGGTTCTAGCTGCATCTACTCTGCTTACCTTGGTAGCCTCATCTCCCCAACATAGGAGGTGATAACAGGACTTAGCAGGTGGGGTTGCCATGAGGAAGAACTGGGTTAATGTACGGGCTCAGAACATGTCTGGTGGTGCAGAGTGGACGTCATGTAAATATTTGACAAATATTTCCATTCTGCCTTCTCTGGCAGCTGGGTGTGACAGCCATGGGATGCAACCCCAGGGACTTTCTTCGTTGTTGGGAGGCGAGGTGCAGACAGGAGTCCGATCCTTCCTGCCTTACCCAAGGTCTTGGCAATGGAGAAACAATCACGATGAGCTAATAGCCATAAGCACCTGTCAACCTTACTACAGGAGGCAGCGCTTAACTCGCATTTCCACCTTACACAAGGAGGGCGTTGTTATCACCCCCTTTTAGAGGAAGGAACTGAGTCACAGAGAGGTTAGGTTTCACAGCTGGGGAGCAATGCGGCCAAACCCAGAAGTCTAGCTCCTGGGCCTTCCCTCTGTTCCATGACCAGCCCTCAGTCCACACAGCATGCAGAGGGGTCTTTCTGAAGGATCAATCCACACCCCCCCTCACTTCTGTGTTTTTGGATCCTTACTGCCTTCTCAGAAGAAAGGGTAAATTCCTTAGTTTAGATTACAAAGCTCCCCACCCTGCCAGCCCTGCTTTTCTTCCCATCCCCTCCCGTGTTTGTTTCAGGAACCAAACCACTTTCGCTCCCTTTTTCCCTTCCTCGCCGGCCCCCATCACGCAGCTTCTCATCCCTGTGCCGGCATTTGTGCATGTTCTTATCCTCTGGCTGGGATGTCTCTCTTCTTAACCCTCTTGAGTGCGCTATTCTCTGAGATTCAGCTCAAGTGGCACTTCTTCCAGGAAGCCTACCCTGACTGCTCCTTTACACATGCGCAACCAAGAGTGGGTCAGGGGTGCTTCGGCTCTTATCCTGGGACCTCTTCGCTTTCGACCCTCGGATAACAACTATTGGTGTCTACATCTGTCTCCCTCATGCACCTGTCGCCTGAAGCGGAAAGAAAGGTCAGCCAGCTGAGTTGGTCTCTGGAACACCTAGACAGCACTGGGAAGAGCCTGGGATGGAACACTAGTGTTTCACATCTTCTCAGGGGGAGCTCTCAATGAAGCCGGAGGTTAGGAGAGGTTTGGCAAATCGCCTGGGGAGGAGGGACAGACCCTTAAGGAGACTCCTTTAGTCTCGAGAAATCTTCCCCAAATTGCCTTTGAAGGTGGCAGGTAAGGGGAGATGGAGCAATTTTGTTTTGCAGAGTGGAGAACGGGAGTTTGGGGCCAGAGCTGAGCTGCTGGGGCCACGGGCGAGCAGCTGAGCTCGGCCCCCAGGGGGCGCCCTCTTCACGCCACCCCTGCACAGGCTGGTGGGGGCGAGGCACAGCCTCCTCTCCCATGCAGTGCTAACCTAGTATCTAAGGCCTGAAGGAGCCCGAAACATCAGGCTGCCTCGGGCTGCAGCCGTGACTCAGTGGGAAGGGTGGGGGCCTGGATGCTGGTGGCATCCGGCCGTCCAAGTCTCTTAAGATGCAGCCTTCGGTCTGCTGACACTCTGCGCCTGGGGGGGAGGGGGTGAGATGGGGCGTCACTGCTGGGGACGCCTCCCTCCCTGTCACCCCCGAGCCTGGGGTACAGAGTGTTGTAGGACTCATGGCACCCAGTGTCCCCGCTCCTGTGACATGAGGGAGGTGACGACGGAGAGCTGCTGAAGAGACCTCTTTGTCCAGCCCCGATTTTTGTCCAAGCTGCCCCGCGCTGAGACCCCCAGTGCCGTACACGCTGAACTGTGCGCAACCTTGCCGCTTGGCAAAAAGTTGCTGTTCTCGATGCCAAATGTTGACACACTGAATTCAGTATCGACGAGGGACCTTTTAGAAACATTCAGCATAACATAATAGACTAATTCATTAGCACCCCATGGGTCTGACTGGGTAGAAGCTGGAGCTCGGAAAACATCGCCTTAAGGAATGACAGATGAAAATATCTTTCCCATGATATAACTGTTATTGCCGGGAAGTGGCATTAATTGTGATTGCTTATCTATTAATTTATTATAATTCTTTTTTCACCTCCAGGCTTTTACCTACGCATGACATGTAGCAGGGGCTCAGCTGGGGCTGATTAACGCAGGGTTATCTGCGGAGGGCTCAGAGCTGGCTGGGACAGATAATGGCCGCTGGGGTAATTAAAAATGTCTTCGGCATGAAAGAAGCAAGTTTGGAGAATTTTTTAGAGGCGAAGAGTTGGTGACGTGGGTCTCCTAAAGGGAAGGAGATAAATGCCAAATGCCACTGCCCTCCCCAGTGCAGCCTCGACTGACCAATGGGCACAGAGAGGCAGAATCACGAGGTAGATTCTGAAGCCAACGGGGCTGGAAGGAGGATCCTGGAGCTGGAGCCGAAGCTGCAGCAGGACATGGGCTGGAGCGGAGGACCCAAGGGACACAGCTGATGCCCTGGCAGGCAGGCGGCTGGGAGCATTCGGGAGACACGCTGGTAGACCCCCTGATACGCGCACACATGCACACTCAACTGCAAATTGCAGAACTCCCTGTGCGGCCGTGACTCCCTGGAAAGATCAACCCTCCCTGACCCTCAGAGAGGCCTGGGGAGTATGGGCGGCAGGCTGGAGCGGCCACGCACAAGACCGGAAGTCAGGAGCCACGGCCACTGCCACTGATCTGCTATGAGGCTCTGGGCAAGTCACTCAACCTCTCTGGTCCCAGGTTTGGCCATCAATCAACGGGGAGCAAAAACTCTGCCCAGCGATGTGGAGAAAGGGCTTTGGAACCTGTCAGCCACCATGCCTGGACCATCGCCACCGTGTGCGGCTAGAGGAGGCCAGCCATGACCTGCGGCAGGTTTTCTGCGTGATAGGTCCCCACAGAGACCTTTGGAGCTGGACAGCCCCCAGCTGCTAAAGATCCTCCCTCTCCTCCCTTTCTTGTGAGTGGCCTCTCTGAGCCTTGATTTCTACTTTCCTGTAAAATCGGGAGATCCTACCTCCTTTGGAGCTGGTCTGAATTATGCACTAATTTCACACTGACGTAGTACTTAATTAAACATCAGGCACTTAACATACTTCACGCTCTGCGCGACAGTGCTATGTGGTGGTGGGGTTGTTGTGGCCATTTTGTGGATAGGAAAATGAGGCCCAGAGAGGTGAAATAACTTGCCCGGGGAAGCAGAGGAATCTCGATTCTGACTCAGGCAGGCTGGCCCTCGAGTCTACGGTCTTCCCTGTTCCTATGACAAGGGTCTTGAAAACGTCACTGATTACTGTCTACTTTGTATTGTTATTCATTCATTCAGGCATTAATGAGTACCTGCTGCCTGCCAGGTGCTATCTGGGCACCTGAGATGCACAGGTGAATGAGGCACAGTGCTTGAACCTTATGTGCATGAAGGGAGCCTGCCAGCTGGCGGGCTTTGGGTTGGATGCACTCTGCATGCAGTCTCCCACCCAAGTGCCTAGCTCGGTACATGGGGCTTTGAGAGCATCTATATGCGTCCGCTGGAGAAGGGAGTAAATGGATGCCTGAATTAAGGAAATGAAAAAGTAAGAGAAGCGGACACTGTCCGGGGCTAGAGGAAGCCCCAGGGCACTAGGACCCTGCCCTGAACCTCCCTCTGAGACCTCTAACCTTGACCGCAGGAGGGCAATGGCATTAATGTAAGGAAACTGGGTTCACTAGGGAGGTGCCTTCTCCAGAGTGTTGCCTGAAAGGTCGAGCCAGGCCCCGAAAGTTGGTCTCCTCATCCTAGGAGCCCAGGAAGGGATGGACAGGGCTGCCAGTCCAGGGACAGGGCCTTGGGCCCCTGGGATGTGCCCCACCACACCTTCCCAGACTTCCTCCTCTGCCTTGCTCCCAGCTCCAAACAGAGGTGGACCATGGGAGATCTGGTGTTCTCATCCTCCAGCCTGCAATAACTTTCCAGAAAATAGCATGGCACGGAAAAGTCAGCTTGGGTGAGCAGAAATCCAGGAGGGACTTGGGGGGAGAAGGGGCCTGATCTCAGTCACCAGCCTCCAGCATCCCATTCCCCCAACGTGACTCCTGGCAGGTCCCCAGGTCTGAGTTCTGGATGAAGAGAATGTGCAGGGCGGCCCCTGAGCTCTGCCACGGGCACAGGGTATGCGGGTGTGCAGCAGGGAGGGAAATAAGAAACGGTGTGCTGGCAAATGCCTAATAACCAGCTCTCGGGGGAGGGGAGGCTAAAAACCCTCATGTGTAGTATTTGCCAACTTCCGTGGCATGAATATTCCTTCCACCATGGCCGACTTCAAGCTACCCACGTGCTATCACTGAACGGGGTTTGCAAAGAGATGAGCACGATGGGGTCTAGCAATCAGCCAGAGCGAGCCAACCTGCGCAATCGGTGAGTCGCTAACCTGCCTCTTGCCGTTTGCTTATGCTGTTCTCTCCACGTGGAATCCCCTTCCTCTCCTTGGGGAACTCCTACTGATCCTTCGAGAACAATTTAAGCATCTGCTTTCTTGCCTCAAGTCTCCCACCCTCCACCAGCCCCTCCATACCTGGTGTCTCCCTACGCTGTGCCCCATGGCCCTCTGTCCAGGCCTGTGAGAGCACAAGCCTGCAGAAGGAGCTAGATGCAGAGGTGCCGCCCGCTGATGCAGATGGCGGTACCTCGTTTCCGCACAGACCGCTTAGTGATGCTGTCACTTGCCCCAGAACGTGGCTGGGTGGAACGGTCCACCCGGGGTTCCCGGGGCGGTACACGGGTGTCTGGCTCCAAGGCAGGGTGGCTGGGTGCTGGTGGCCCTTTGGCACAGGGATCCCTTCATTCTGCTGATTTCAGGCCGCAACTAATTATCCTAATGGGTTTAAATGGCCCTAAATGTTCTCAGAGTTTGGACAGGACCCATCTGGAGCCTGCAGGTGGGCTGGGCCGGCTGACAGCGAGTGGGCAGACTTCAGCAGGGATGCTGCAGAAACCCAGAGTAGCGATGCCCATTGTTGTGTGAGGCCTGAGACGCTCGAGGGGAAGCGCGTGGGCTGGGAGGCCAGGGCCATCAGAACAAGAACAGCTAATCCGTCCACAGCTCTTCACACGAACCAGGCAGTGCTCTCAGCATTTTACTTCTTTAGCACATTCGGTCCTCCCAACCATCCTCGGAGGTGGAAGCCATTATCGTGCCCATTTCGCAGATGAAGAAACGGAGGCACGGACGTGGCTAGTAATCAGAGCGGCTTATGTTTGCACGGGCAGGTCGAGACTCACTGCCCTTAGTCACAACACGATGTTGCTTCTCAAAGAGGGTGGGCCTGCGCCCCTGCCTGGGGCCACACCTAGAGCCTTAGGAGGCAAGGCCAGCCTGAATCTTTTCTAGCTGCACCAACTGTCCCCACCGGACTGGCCTAGCTCCGAGGGGGTCCCACCCCCAACCCGACCCATGCCACGACCCAGAGGTACGTTACCAGAGTGGTGAAGATAAAGTGGTAGTACTCGGTCATCATGCCCATGGCCATGGCCTGCGGGAGAGCAGCACATTAGCAGCCTGTAGGGAGTCCCTGAGAAGCCCCCTCCCCACTTCCACCCCAGCGGGGAGAACTGCACAGACGGGCCGGGGGGGGTGGGGGGTGTTGGGAGAGCCTGGCTACTTGCAGGGGGCTGTTCTCTGAGACCACCTCCCCAAAGTGACCGGCTGGTAGCCAGCAGTGGGCTTCACACAGGAGCGTGCAGCAAAGTCACCCGGCACAGATTAAAATGCGGAATCTTGGGGCACCTGGGTGGGTGGCTCAGTCGGTTAAGCAGCCAACTTCGGCTCAGGTCATGATCTCACAGTTCTTGGGTTCAAGCCCTGTGTCAGGCTCTGTGCTGACAGCTCAGAGCCTGGAGCCTGCTTCGGAGTCTGTGTCTCCCTCTCTCTCTGCCCTTCCCCTGCTTGTGCTCTCTCTGTCTCTCAAAAATAAACAAACATTAAAAAATTAAAAAAATAAATAAATAAAATGCAGAATCTTGAGTCGTACTCTGCGAAGATTCCAAATTCTGCAGGGCTGGGCTGGGCCCTGTCATCTGGCTTTTCAGGAAGCGTCTCTGGGCCTGCCACACTTAGAGAAATGCTATTTTGGAATCAGCCCCAGACCGCCTCTGTAAGGGCCCTGACTCCGCCCGGCTGAGCTCACCGTCCTGGCTCCAGAGAGATGTGCGGAAGCCCAGCCCCCACCAGCCTCCAGCCAGGCCCGAGGAGGAGAGGCTGTGGTTGAGGCTGAGCCTCCCAGCGGGGCTGAGACAGCCAGGCTTCCCCGGTCCGGCTGACCACAAAAGCACCGTGGAATCACTGCCACATAGCATCATGAAGCCCGCATTATGTACATTTATGTATTTTATTAGAAACCTATAATCCCTAATACTAACGACCATAATGCATTTTCTGCAAAGATCTTCTGGGCCCACTAAGTGCTCTGGAGGAAAAAACTGTCACGGGCTCAGGTCCACTTGGAAAATGCCACTCATTCTCTCACCCTCTTAGAGATTCACAGCCCGCATCAGCAGGTTCGAGGCTCAGAGGAGGCCTCAGGAAATGGATGTATTTACCTTCGTGGAGAGCAGTGTATAGCGGGGCACAACATCTCCAGTGTTAATTCTGGATGTTTTCAAGTTAGGCAGACATTGGGAGTAAATTTCGACTTTCTGGCCGGCTGACCTTGGGTCCATTCCTTCCCCCCCGAGCCTCAGTTTCCTCGCCTGTAAACTGGGTGTGATAATCCTTGCTGCCTCCCAGGGTGGCAGTGAGGGGGTACATGTACGCGGCACGCAGTGACGCCTCGGTGAACCAGGGTCGTGACTGTCTCTGTTACTCCGTGATGGAAGGGAAGTGCTGGCAGGTGCCCCGAGAGGAGGGTTAAGGGACTTCTGGGGAGTGTGGGTCTCCTCCATTGTGACTTTAAAGATGCACCACACCCGGTGCTGACTGTGCACCGGACGCTGGGCTAGACTCTTCCCTTGCCTCGTCTCAACAAAATCCTCTGTCACCGGCTGAGGTATGGACCATTGGCTCCATGTACAGAGGAGGGGATGACCCTGAGGCCCCTTGCTCTTGGGCGCACAACACCCAAGGGCAGAAGCAAGATTCAACCCCCTAACGAGCTACCTAATGGCTGTGTGAAGGAGCCTGGGGGAAGACAAAGGCTGCCAAGGGGCTGGGCCCAACTGGAGGGTGAGACTGGAAGCCCGCCCCCCTCACGACTTGGAAATGCCCCTATCCCCCCACCCAGCACCCACCTCCCTGCACTCGTGTCTCCTCCCCACCACCTGCCTCTCGCAGGTCATGAGTATAGAGCCCCACACAATGTCTCCTATCACCAGGGACACTTTCTGCGACCACACAATTGCCTTTTACACAAAGCACTGGCTCAAATGTGAGCATTTGGGGTTTCGGCTGCAGCGGCCTCGAAGTGGGTCGTAGGCATTTTGTTGTTTATTTCTTAGGTAGATGGCAGAGACTGCTCTTGTCCCCAGCATGCCACACCGGGCTCCGTCTGGGAAGGAACAGAGGCCCATGCGGGACCGAGAGCTGTTTTCCTCCCCCACGGTCACCACAAAGTTGAGCAGATGGTGTGGGAAACTTCAATAAACCTCCTAGTAATGGAGACCAACACCAAGTGCTGCGGACTAGGGGAACTCATCCTGGAAGAGGCGGGGAGGCCCTGCTGGGGGAGGCCTACCCCGAGGCCTCTCTGTGCCTCCTGAAATGTTCTGTCCTGCGTAGCTTCAAGCCCCACTAGGCAGCCCCTGACCCCCACCGGCAGTGACGGCACGAAAGCCAGCATTTACACAGCACCCTCCAGGTACCAGGCTCGGTTGGCTCAACCCTGGTCTTGGTCCATCCTCACACCAACCCCGAGCTTAAAGACCACGCTGCGCCCATTTTGCTGCTGCTCAGACAGGCTCACTGAGGCCAGTTTTTATCGCCAGAAAGGAGCAGAGCTGGGGTCCAGCCGAGCTCTGGTCGGCGTCGCGGCCGAGTGCAGGAAAGGGAAGGCAGACCCCGACCATGCCTTCCATCCCTCCCGCTGGCCAGCACTCACGCACCTGCTTGAGGATCTGGGCGGCCATGGTGTGGCTGCAGTCGAAGATAATGCGGAATTCGCGGCCTCGCTTCATCTCCTTGAGTAGGGGGCGCGAGTCATCAGAATCGAGGGGGAGCTGGCGGATCTTCAGGCGAATGTTGTACCTCGAGGGGGCCATGATGAGCTCCTGCAGTCGGATGAGCCCTGGGAGGCCCCGGGGTGCAAAAGACACATGAGTGCACACAGGCGTACACAGCTGCTGACGTCCATAGACTCAGGTGTCCACATACGCCTGTGGCCACAGGTCTGGAGACACACAAACACACACGGACGCGTGGCCCACAGAGATGTGTGCAGGTGCAGGTGCAGTGACACAACCACGTGTGTCCAGACCCAGGCACAGGATGCCCAGACAGCCATGTGCACCAGGCTGTGCACATACAAACAGGTTTATACGGACATGCACGTTGATATGGACACACGCCTGGGCTTATTTACACATGTAAATAAAGGCATATGCACACACAGAAACACACACACACACACATACAGATTCAAAAGTGGGCACAGACAGCGAGTTCCCACTGACCACACCCACCCGCTCCTCTCTAAACTAGAACGGATGTACAGATTTACGGAGCCCAAACCAGAGGCTGCTCCTCTTCGTCACTCCACCTGCAACAGCGGGAGGCATGTGTGGCACAGGCTCCGCTGTGCCAACTACTGTTGGACTGTATGAGACCAGGTGGTATATTTGTGCCCCCAACCCAGAGACAGGCTGCCTCAGGAAACCCGACCCATTTTTCTAGGCTCAATGCAATCACTTCCTCCCGGAAGCCCACCCTTACTGCTCTGTCCAGACAAGACACCCCCTCCCCCAACCTGGTGGCCTCGCCCTCAGTGCCTCATCTCACTCCCCACTCGGGGTCCCCCACAGCCTCTAGCACAGGGCCTGGCACTTAGGTGGCGCTCAACACAAATTTCCATAATTGAATCGACTTACTGTGTTTTTCTCCCCACACTGAAAAATCTATCCTCCACCTTGGCATTTTGCAAAACCACTTAATCTGGGGACTTTCAGGGAAAACTGAATGTCACTTCCTGGAGACAAATGGCTTACTTAGGTCTAATTAAGTTCATTTCCGTCGCTATTTCAAGGTCCGTTCTTGCTGACTCCCCTCTGTTTAGCTTGGGAGCAAAGCCCGCTTGCTGCCCTCTGTACCTCTCCCCACTGCAGGGAGGGGCTGAGCCAGCAGGGGCCAGGGTCCCTAGTAGGCAATCCCCTCCTGCCCACTGGGCTCTCCCTTCCCCCACAGTCAGGGCGCAGTGTCTGTGTCCTCCATTCCTCCCACAAACAGTACTCTGGTTCTTCTCTGGGGAACAATGCCTCCCCCATACTCAGAACATGTGACTCAGGAGGGCTCTATCCCCAGCTCCAGGCGCACAGTATGGGCCCCAGCCTGGCCAATCAGCATGCACATTCCTCCAGGCATGGGTATGGGCTTAGAGGGGTGGGTATGTGACACCAGTTGGTCCTATCAGATGACATCCAGAAAAGGTGCCACAGCCCCTGGTAAGAGATTTCCCCCCTTGTCCACTTAACTCCAAATAGGGAGGAAGTAACTCTAGGCATCACCACACAGAACCCGAGAAGGATTCTGAAACCACACAAGTCAGGACAAGTGAGTCCTAATGATATCCACTGAACCTCTGAATCAAACAGTACCTGAAGCTAAAATTACTCCTGAACTTTCCAGTAAATGCGGCCAACAAAACCCACGTCTCCTTTTGTTTGTTTTTGTTTTTTTGCTTAAGCTAGTTTGCTCTGGACTAGTTTGCAATCAACTATTTCCGTGTCCCCGATCTGGACGGAATCACCCCACACAGCCAGCCTACTTTGAGAGCCTTCCAACAGAGCATCTGGGTTTCCAAACCCATTTCTGATACAAATGCCTAGCTCTGGTCAGCCTCTCCTTTCCATTCCTGAGGGCTGGACCCCGGGAAAGCGGTTTGAATGGTATCCATTGTTCTCCTCTGCTGGGGAGGACAGAGATATGTCCTTGTGACCTAAGTATCCCCAGGAGCTTCCAAACAAGCATTGCCATGGCCACCAGGACCTCCCCACCCCCCAGTTCTCCTGGAAGGCCTCAGACCCAGGTGCATGGGCTGGCAGAGGGCTCTGGAATCCCGGAACGGTCTGGATCAAATGGGGGCCACTGTGCCTCCTAATGCCTGACTTGATGGAGAGCAGGCACAGGGTATCAGCTGATCCTTGCAGAGGAGGGAGGGCCCACCAGCTCCTCTGGAACACACACCCAGCCTTACCCTCCCTCCCCAACTAACCCCAGAAACTCTCGGTTTGGCCGGATGCTGCTGCCCGCTCACACCTGTTACCCTGGGCGGCTCCAAGCTTTTGCTTTGCTCCCACTCGCTCAGTGTTCAGAGTCATGCACAGCGTCGGGAGGCACGTGGGCTTTGGGGATCCAGGACATGAGGACAGGGACAGCCTGCGTGCTGGAGCAGGGGCCACCAGAGTCTTCTTGTCAGCCAAGTGCACTGCCCCGTGTATACACAGTGACCCACATTCTCCAGCAGCAAATGTCAGACCTCCTTCTCATCAGTGTATTCCCAAAGGATACCAGAGGCTCGTCTCAGCCACCTCCCCACCCCAACAGAAGATGAGGCTCTTGGCTTGCCCGAGACGAGCTTTCCTTCCTGGCTGCTTCCCTAATCAATCTCTCTCAAAATATCTGCAGTGAATCATGGTTGTTGGACCCATGCTTTTCACTTACAAAGCACTTCTGCATATTCATTACCCTATTTAACCATCTCCCTGTCCTCGAAGGCATGTAGGATAGAGACTTTTCTCCCAGTGTTACAGGCAAAGAAACTGAGGCCCACAGAAGTTACGTGATCTGCCGAGGTTTCGCAGCTCGCTAGCAACGGCATCAAGACTTGAGACCCAACCTGTTGGCTGGCTCCTAGAGGGGGGTCCTTTTCTCCACCCCGATTTTTTCTAAGACCATTCCTTTCGTTCTTGACATCAGTTTGTCTCTGTGTGCAGATGAGGTTGTGAAGGTCGACCACAGGGCAAACACTGTTGGTTCCTGTAATAATCACTCTTGATATTCTGTAACTCATGAGCTGGCATCCTGAAATCAGGGGCCAAGCTAATGGCCACAGTTGTTTACACTCCTACTCTCCCTCTGTTTTTGAGCACACAAAAATCACATTATAAACCCTCCAACCGCAAACCCCGACATCTGTGTTTTGCTTACTGCCCCACAGAGGATGTCTCCCCCGAACAAATTCCACCTGTCATAATATAGGCTATATTATGGCAATAAAATAATTAAAGTCTCGGGAGTAAAAAAGGCTCTTGTCCATGCTTTCCTCTTGCTCCTGCCTCCTGACTAGCCCTGGTGCTTCTCCATGAGGCTCTGCACGGCACGGTCAGCCCCCTCCTGCTTCTAGGGAATTGTAACAACTCTTCTCTCAATGGCGTGGACCACTCTGCATCATCATTTGGTCGTCCTTATCTATTGGGTCCTGGGTGCATTTAAAAAGACTTCTCCCTTGGGACGCCTGGGTGGCTCAGTCGGTTGCATGTCCGACTTCAATGCAGGCATGATCTTGCAATTTGTGAGTTCGAGCCCCATGCTGGGATCTGTGCTGACAGCTCAGAGCCTGGAGCCTGCTTTGGATTCTGTGTCTCCCTCTCTCTCTATCTCCCCTGCTCGCACTCTGTCTCCCTGTCTCTCTCTCTCTCTCTCAAAAATGAACATTAAAAAAAAAGAGCTCTCCCTGCAGTAGACTGCAATGATGACCCTAGTCCTTCACCCCTCCCTAGAGCCACACCACTGGCCATGTAACTTTGCAGTGACCTCCAGGTGTGGGCAGGTGACCTGCCCCACTAACGACACTGGACTCAACCATGTAACCTGTGTTGGCCAATGGGGTATTGGCAGGCATGACACACGCAGCCACCTGAAATGGAATTGCACACTGGGTTTGGTCTTTTGCTTCTCTGCCATTGTCATGAGCTGTCTGGGCTAGCCTGAAGGTGGAGGAGAGGCCAGTTGTCCCTGTCCTCTCCACCAGGGCCAGTTTTCATCAACTAACATGACCTGCAGGCAGATGAGTGATCCAGCTGAGACCAGAACAACCACCTTGCCAAGCTCAGCCAGTCACTGACCCTGAAGACTTGTGAGCGAAACAGATATGTATTGTTTTAAGCCATTAAGTTTTGGGGTAGTTTCTTACACAGCATTATTGTAGAAATATGGTAGAAACAGGTGTGTCCCCTTCTAGTGTGCTAAGAGAGCCATGATTTTGTTTGTGTGGTAGTGTGCCAGTCCCAAGAGATGACTGGTGATTGGTGAGGAGCCCGTCAGTGGCTGGGGCGCCTGGGTGGCTCGGTCGGTTAAGCGTCCAATTTCAGCTCAGGTTATGATCTCGTGGTTTGTGAGTTTGAGCCCGGCATCAGGCTCTTGGCTGTCAGCACAGAGCTTGTTTCAGATCCTCTCTGCCCCTCTCCTCCTTCGCTACTCCTGCTCTCTCTCTCTCTCAAAAATAAATAAACATTAAAAAAAAGCTAGTCAATGGCAATCCCTTTCCTATTTGAACATGCTTAGGGTAGTAGGCACAGACTCAGCGAGCTGTACAGATGGTCTGTTGGAAGGTTTTGAGACAGATTTTCCTTCTTGGTAAGAGGGATGAGTCACATTAAGAAAAATCCCTTTGGTTCCTACCTCTTTCCTTCTACTTCCTGGGGTGTCATCATGTGAGGATATGATGGTCGGAGCTGCAGCAGCACTCTTGTGGACTATGAGAGGGAAAGCCAGGAGAACTGCAGGGATACCGACCCAGCATCCTGCCTCTGTTGAGCTGTTAAACCAGCCCTGGAAAGGCCCATCTCTAGACTTCCTGTCAGTCAGGTAATGAAGTGCCTATTGCTTGAGTCCGTTTGTGTTGAGCTGTGACTGCAGCCAAGACATCAGAAAGCACAGAGCTCTCGAAACAAATACAGCCAAACCCTGCTCTCAAGTGCTCCCCACTCCGGGGGTTTGATGACCCGCAAGCTGCCCCTTTGACATATCCTGATTCTGGGAGCATACCTCTTACTACTCACTCATCATCATCAAAGTCATATCATTATTTGACTGAATCCCTAGTACCCACTGTGTTCTTGACCAAACGAGCGCCATCACTGACTCCCCCATGTTTTTAAATGTTTGTTAAATGGAATCGATCCAAATTAAAAATCAAGCTGAACTAAACTATAAGTAAAGTCTGTTCTGACTGCTCTGTGTCGGTGACACTCCAGCTATGCATTTTCCACATCCCTCCGTTCACATCCAGTTCTTTCCCACCCCCCCCCCCCCAGTCCCAAGCTCTCTTACAAGCAGCCCCTCGAATCCAGGCCTCTTTGCTCCTGCCTGCATCAATCC
>CM053570.1:74275449-74372781 GCA_028646485.1 Cryptoprocta ferox | reverse complement strand
TGGCTGCTCCCAAGACAAAGTCTGAACTCTGAAGCTAGAGAGCAGAGACCTTGCACAGCCTGATACGCTCTGTTTACCTGACCTTTCCCTCCCGCCCTCCAGACTTGAAAATCTCCCCCAGCTAGGCCCTGCTCTTGAGAAGGCAGCCGTGCAAGTCCCGCCTCCTCATTTTTGCTGGCGCTGTCCCCGCCCCCTGTGATGACCTCACGACTCCCCTCCCTGTCCATCCACCCTCAAGGCCCAGCTCACGTCTCTCTTCCTCTAGTAAGTCAGCGCAGATTAGCCAAGGCCACGGGCCTTCCTCTCCCCAAGGGCCTTGGCGCTGACTGTATGTACCTGTCGCTGGAGTCTTAGCTCTGATGGCCTGGAATGACCAATGACCTCTGGGTACACACTCCTGCCCCTGTGATATGATTAACTCCTCCAAAGAGGATGGGATCACCACATCCTCATTCTTCTTCCTTACCAATGCCCAGGACTCTCTTCCTGCAAAATTTAATTATAACTTATTTCATCTTGATTTTTCAATTCGATTTAGTTCAGTTCAGTTCAACAAGCATTTAAAAACGTTTACGTTGTACCAGGCCCTGTGCTAAACCCTGGAGGCACACAAGGCTCATGTCTGGCTGGCCAGGGAAGGAGGCTCAAAGCCACACCATCGTTCCTAACAGTGTGCTAGGACAGATCATCTACAGGGCTGCCAGAAACCCAGGCGGGGACCCAGAGCCGGGCACCAGCGCCCCTCAGTGGCAGACGTCTCATGCCGGGGGCACTGAGCCTGGGTGGGGGCCCTGCCCTCCATGATCTCCTGTCTGGTACTTTGGGCATAGCAGGAACTCAACAGATGCTTATAGAATCCCGAGTTAAATAGACAACTTTCCTGGGAGATTGTCTCCCTACGATTCCCACACCCCATTAGGAGGTAATCAAGAGCTGACATAGAATCACGGGTAGCAGAGAGCTGGAGGGCTCTTTCCAGGCTGGATGTGATAGCTCTCCACTTGACACGTGGGCAGAGAAGGGCCAGATGGGTTAAGTGACTTGCCAAGGTCACTCTCTCTTAAGAGGCCAGGCTAAGAAATGTCTCGGGACTCAAGTCTTTGGAAAGAAAGAGGAAGAGAGGGAAGAGCTAGTGAGTGTCAGAGCCGGCACACACATGCACAGGCCACTCCGAGTCGAGAGCCTGCAGTTGCAGCCAGCACGGAGCAGGGTGCAGACGGGAATGTGAGCCTAAGAGCAGGGGTAGGTGGGGCATGGCTGTGCAGGGATGAGTGCAGCTGCTTGGTGGCTGCAGGGGTGGAGGCAGGAGTGTGGGGAAGGTGGGAGTGTGGCTGGGGAGCCCGCGGCTGCCCGTGAGTAGATACGGCTTAGGTATGGGTGTGACTCCTCCTCCGCAGGCAGCTGAGCTAGGCAAGCAGACAAGCTGGTCCTGGGGCTCTGCCCCTTTCACCCCCCACCCTCAGCCCAGCCAGGCCCGGCCACCCACCTGTGCTGTCGTCATAGACCACAGTGGCCGATCGCCACTTGAGGTACTGGACCAGGTCGAGGATGGCGTGGCTGAGAGAGGCGTAGTCGGGGTAGAGGTTCACGTAGAAGGTGTCCTTGTTGTCCAGGGGGTGGTGTTTCCAGCGCAGCTGAATGTGGGGCACCTCCAGGGCATTGCAGATGGACTGGACGGCGTTGGTGCAGGAGCCCTGTGACGGCCCGAAGATGGCCACCACTCCCAGTGCCAGCTGGTCACAGGCTTCGGGGGAGGGAGGAAAGGAGACAGGGAGCGGGGGTCAGTGCGGGGCTTCGCCAGGCTGCGGGGAGCGGTGGGCATGGGACCGCGGGGATTCTGACAATCCCATGAACACGCAGGAAAAACAGCAAGCGGAGCCCTCGAGGGTAGACGACTGGGGCTCTCTGTGAACCTGTCTCCCCACCTGGATGCCGGGATTGCAATCTCCCGGGGCTCGTGGGACCACAGGAAGGCAGGGTGAGATCACACGCACTAGACCCCCAGCATTTCTTGTGAAACAGACACGGGGATTACTTTTGGCGTGATCGCCACTGTGTTGAGCGCCCCCAGCTCAGTCCCTGGCCGTGTTCTGGAGGGGGTGGGGGAAAGCTGAGAAACAGGCAGGAGGAAACCCCTACCCACTGGGGACTATTAAGCCTCCAGCCCCAGCCTGGAGTCCCACGGGCACGTTTCACCTCTCACTGGACATTGTGAGCATCCAAGATGCATCTCGGACCTAACGTGTCCCAAACGCGACCCCTCTTCTCCTCCCAGCCTCCCTGCCTCCCTGCCCCACCACCCCAGTGCCTTATGGCCCGAACCCTGGTTCTGTCCCAACTCCCGTTGTTCTCTCCTATCCCACATCCCAGTTCATCTCAGTCTTGCTGCTCCACCGTCGGGACATATCAGAATCTGACTGCCTCTCACCACTGCCACTATCCGCTTTGGCTTGGATTACTCAGGAGCCTCCTTGCCAGCCTCCTCAGGGGCCTGCCCTGCCTTCCCACCTCTCACAACCTAAGGTGTTTATATTGCTCTTTTGCTCCAAAGTCTCCAGTTTCACCCAGTCTAAAAGCCAAAGTCACTCCAGTGACTGATGAGGCCCTGCTCGCTGGACTTCCTCCCCATCCCTGACCCATCCCTGTCCCCATCACCACCCCTACTTTTCTGACTTCATCTCCCAAACTTTTCTCCCTCCCTCACAGCACTCAAGCCCCGCTGGCTTCCATGAGGTTCCTCAGACATACCAAATACACTCCTGCTTCAGGGCCTTTGCAATTGCTGTCCTTTCTGGCTGCACTGTTCTTTGCTCAGAATCCATAAAACTCCCTCCCACCCCTCCCCCAGGTCTCTCCATCTGTGTGGTCTTATAAAGAAGCATTGCTTGTCCAACCTATAATATGAATTACCATCCAGCCATGCTCCTGAAACGCCATACACCCTGCTTTGTTTCTTTCTTTATTAAATGACCACCGGAAGTCTTATCCATCTGTTGACTTTCTCCTCCCGCTAGAATGTAACCACAAGGCGGCAAGGGCTTGATCTACGTTGTTTCCTGCTCAATCAACAATAAAGGGTACCTTAAAAGTGCCTGAACAGTGCTGAAAACAGTACTTGGTTTGAGTAGATACTTTAGCACCTCCTGATGAATGAGTTGAATCCCTGCCTTCAAACAGTTTGCCTTCTTGGGGGTGGGGGGGGAAGGGCTCAGGCAGGCCAGACAGCCGATGCTCCAGGGGAGGGCAAACATTGGTGGGCACAGCAGAGCATTAAATGAGCAACCTCAGGGCAGCTGTGGGCTCAAAGGAGGGCATGGGCTCACGTAGGGATTGTCCCTAAAAGATCCTCCAAGTGGGTGAACTTTCAGGAGCAGTCAGGGAGAGGGCTCCCCAGGAGCTATTGCCCTTTCTTCTGGCACCTGTCTCTGACTTTCCTTTGGTCTCCACTGCCTCTTCCACTCCCAAGCCATGAGGGTTAGGGCAAATGCCTTAGACACTGGCCTCCTTCAGGCAACAGTCACTGGTTTTAATGGTCGTGTGACCAGTCAGAGCAAATGGGATGCCCTGAGACCTCACGCTGAGAAGGTAGCACTCTCCCTCTGCAATGAGGCATGGTCGGGCGGGGGTGGAGGGTGTAGGTAAGACCTGGAGGTGTAGGTCTGGGGGCAGAGTCAGTGGCGGTGAGCAGAGCCAGAGGAGAGGAAGAAACAAGAGGCCCTGATCAAGTGGAGTCTTGGACTTTGGTTATATGAACCGATACGTTCTCTTCGTGCTTAAGCCACTTAGGATGCGGTTCTCTGTCCCTTGCAACCAGAGGAGCCCTAGCCAACCCATCAATAGAGCATCAACAAATTCGCCAAGCCTGCGGCCCCAGGACCAATACTGCGTGCGCACGTATGAACATATGGTGCCTGTGGGAGACAAGATGCAGAGCCCCAGCATGGGTGCGCCGCGGGCCCAGACGTGTCCTGGCTGCCCCAGGGGCCTCTGGGAATGGCCTGCTGTGCTCGGGCCACCCCTGGGATCTGCAGGGCCCCAGACTAGAGGACAAATGGAGGCCCACATACTATGTGGCTCAAGAGTTAAATGTTGTAAGTCAAGCTAACAAACTTACATAAAACACACGCTTTCCTCCTACCTTGACAAACACACCTTCATAACAACCTGGAAAGTCAAGTGAGAATGGAGATGACGTGGGGAAGGTGGGGCCAGCTCCCACCCTGTCCCCTCTAACTGTTGGCTCCACCCTGAACCACAAGGGGTCCTGCAATCCCTGTGTGCACACCCCACTCCTGTGTCCAAGCTCTGTCCATATCTGAGCTGCCCTTTGCTCACCCCTGGAAAGGGCCCAGGCATGTGACCATGGTGGTAGCGCTGTCCCTCTGGAGAACAGCCCAAGGAAGAGGCTCATCGAGGCCTGGAGATGGGCTCAGGATCAACTGGGTAGGAAATTCAGCGTTCTAGATACTTGGAGCAAGGACTAGAAGGGCAGGGCACAGGCTTCTGGTAAGCAAGTGCCCTTGGTCCCACTAACCTTTTGTTCTGGGAGGAGGCACTGACCAGAGGAGGGCGAGGGCAGCCCCTCCAAAGCGCAGACCCAGGGATCCAGAGAAAGGGGCCTCTTGCCTGGGCTAAGGGTGATACCAATGGATCCAAAGATATAGGGTGTTTTGTTTTGTTTTTTTGTTTCTTGAAGTAGGCTCTACACCCAACGTGGGGTTTGAACTCACAGCCCTGAGATCGAGAGTCGCATGGTCTAGTGACTGAGTCAGCCAGGCATCCCTAGTGTGGTTTTGAATTGATCAGAATGGGTGGTCTTCAGGCTACTTTTTCCTCTTCACTGATATTCACTCCCTCCTCCCTCTTTGCCTCCTGAGACCAGGAGGTATTATAGAAAGTACTTACTCCCTTGAAATTTGTACTTCCCTCAAGAACACCAGAGAATGCCACTTCTGGCCCAGGTGAAAGATACAGCACTCTGGGGGCGGGGGTGAGCCAGTGCTTGTCAGGAGTCTGCTGGAACCGCCTGGAACGTGGGACAGGGCAGCTGTGGATGGGAAGCAGCAGGGACAGCACAGAGGACATCTGTGACCAGGGCACTTGTGGCCAATGCCAAGTGCAGGAGAAGATGGCCAGTGGGGCACAGGGCACCTTCCTGGTGCTCTCACAGGTGTAGGACCGGAGACCAAGTTGGGAAAGCACCACCGCTCCCTGCTATTCCCACACTATGGTCAATAAGCCTTGAGCGGCACTCTGTGTGAGATCAACCCCTGGGACAATAAATGCTTCAAAAACAGGAACCCTGGTTTGCTGGTAAATTGTCTAATTTCAGGAAGTTCTCCTTTTTAGGGCCTTCACCCCTAGGAGGCATGCTCTGTCCTGTACCCTCACTGCTCATCCATGCTGTCCCTCTGCTCTCTGGGTGTGTTGAGTGTCTCTCCGACCACTTTGTCCCCCTGAGAGCAGGTGCTCCCTGAAGGAAGACTCCATGTGGGAGTCACTTCGTAGCCATGGAGGCTGGATACAACTTGAAGGAGATGGTGACAGTGAGCAGGGGACAGCTGTCCAGGCCTGGTCACCCTCTCTTGCCCACAGCTTGAGGTTGTGGGCACTCTATAAAATGTGTAGGTTTCTCTCATGCTCTGCCTCCTACCCCAGTTTTGAGCCTTCTAGCTGTCCGCTGATGTCCCTGGTTTCCATCCTGCCATCACCCATCTCTACTCTTTTCCTCTGGTCTCTAAGACCCTGTGATTGATAACTTGGCCACACGACTAGTATGTTTCATTACTTCACTACCACCTCCAAGAATCTGCCTTTTGGATTTCCCCCTTTGATCTGTGCCTGGAAGCAGGCCGGCAATACTTCTAAACCCTCACCCTCACCTAGCCTAAGTTCTTAGGTCATGGCCCCCTGACCAGGCCCAAGGGCTAGGTAGAGTGTTTGACTGAGGCAGGGGACAGTGTTATAACACAAGTTATGATTCTGCAGAGGATTATAAGAGCGATCTTGAAAAAACCAAAATAAAAAAAAGAGCAATCTTGAAGGAGATGATGCTGATTTTGACATCAATTGTGAAGACAATGATAAAGGTAACGGTGGTGAGAGTTGTGGTGGGGAAAGACCGTACTGTGTGGCTGTTGATGATCATGGCGACGGCAGTGGTGAAGATGGGATGGATGATCATGCTGATATTGTGACATGATGGCCAGATGAGGATGACAGGACTGATGATGATAAAAATGTCAATGCTGTGGCAGTAATGGTGATGATGGTGGTAGGAATAATGACGGAGACATAAGTGTTGATGAGGGAGGAGGTGATAACAATTGGATGCTGATGACAGTAATTGTGGTGATGATGCTGGTATTGACAAGACTGGTGATGAAGAAGATGCTGACGCCATGACAGGGATGAAGATGAGGAGAAGGATGGCGGTAGGGGTGGTGATGTTGGCAAGGGTGTGAACGGGGGTAATAATAATTTTGATGGCACTGATGAGATTGGCGCTGACGAAGATGTCAATGTCATGACTGTGACGACGGCAGCAGGAATGATGCTGACGACACTGGCACTGACAAGATTGGCTCTGACGAAGATGTCAATGTCATGACTGTGACGACGGCAGCAGGAATGATGCTGACGACACTGGCACCGACAAGATTGGCTCTGACGAAGATATCAATGTCATGACTGTGACGATGGCAGTAGGAATGATGGTGACGACACTGGCACTGACGAGATTGGCGCTGACGAAGATGTCAACATCATGACTGTGACGACAGCAGCAGGAATGATGGTGACAACACTGGCACTGATGGGATTGGCTCTGACAAAGATGTCAACATCATGACTGTGATGATGGCAGTAGGAATGATGGTGACGACACTGGCACTGATGGGATTGGCTCTGACGAAGATGTCAATGTCATGACTGTGACGATGGCAGTAGGAATGATGGTGATGACGCTGGCACTGACGAGATTGGCACTGACGAAGATGTCAACATGACTGAAGATGGCAGCAGGAATGATGGAGACAATGCTGGCACTGACGAGATTGGTGCTGATAAGATGTGCTGTTTGGCAGTGATGGTGATGACAGCAGTGGTGGTGATGGTGGTCCTGATGATGTTAAGAATGGAGGTGATACCACTGTATCACTGATGGTGATGATAGTCATTGTGGTGACGGTGCAGTGGCATTTGTAGTGGTGACAATGGTGGTGATAGGAGGAGGGCCACACTGGGTTCCATCCTACCAGAGATGCAGTGATTACGTCTCACTGCTGGGTGGCAGTAAGCATCAGTGCTGCCCTTCACCCATTCCTTCTCTTTGGCCTCTCTCCTCATCCCTTTTTCTGTCCTCTCCATGTTCCCCTCAGCTTTTGAGGATCTTCCGGCCTGGAAGAACACTGCTGCCCCTGAGGGACCAGGGCAGGGGTTACAGGAGCAGCGGCAGCAGCAGCTTTATCCCCAGATGTTTCCAGGGCAGCAGCCAACTCCTGTGCTGGCAGCCCTGAGCACACGCTGCAGTAATTACATTATTTGTAGCTTCAATTTGGAATCCATTTTCTGGTCATTTTACAGTAACTCAATGGTTCACAGTCATTGCGGGAGTCCACAGCCTGAATGCAGCCCCCCCTCACCCCCTTTCCATGGCAATTGTAGTTATAGCAAAAATTATCCCAATCAATTTGTGTCTTAAAAGGAATTGAGCAGCCCCGAGAATAAGTGACAGAAGAGGAGCCTGGGGAGTGCTGGGTCGATTCCAGACCCGCTCAGGTCAGGCTTGGAAGAAAACACAGGCGCTCTCTGGGCTGCTGGCTCGGGCACCATTTGGCAGTCACTCATCTTTTAATTTTCCACAAAACATTTAAAAATAAAGACAATACGTGAAAGTCCCTCTTAATGGGGAAAAGGCCTCTCGGGCCTCATGTGGAGGGAAGGACTAATTCAAACAGAGCTGGCAGGCACTCGATGCCAGGCTCCGTGCCTCCAGGCCCGCTCACCCCTCGGGGCCCGAGGCAGCTGGATCCAGCCATGATGGCAGAATTTGTCGTTATCAATGGGTTGATCAGAATGAAGGCCAAGGTCATCCCCCAGAAGAGTCCTAACAGTGCTCCTGAGGAACACATTTTCGAGAACCAGAGATCAAAAGAAAAAAATAAAGATCATGGGAACAAAGGGTTCCCCAAGGGATGGAGTGTGCCTCAAAGGGAGAAGCCCCCAGGGTCAGACATCGGTGGTTCCAACCACAGCAGGGGTCCGTCTTAGGTATAATATCGGAGGGACATTAAGGGAAAGTGATGGCAAAGAGGATCCTCTTCAAAAATATTTTTATTGAGATATAACACAATATAGCCAAGTGCTGACTAAAAGCACAGACTCTTATGAAATTTTACTATATGAAAATATAACTCCACTGTAACTACTACCTGGATCAAAATATAAAACATTCCCAACACCTAAGAAGATTATCTCTTCCCCTTTCCAGTACACCCACTTCATGCTCCTCCCTCCCCCTGAAGTGACCCCTGTTCATTCACTCAACATTATGTCTGTGGGGCTCATCCATGATATTTCGTGTAGGAAGAAATGTTTTCTTTTTTTTTATTGCTAATGTAAATTCCATTGTATGACTATACTCCAACCTGTCCATTCTCCCGTCAATGGACCTTTATTTCCCACATTTGGCTATTATCAATCAAGTGGCCAGGAACACTTCCAAATAGCTCCCCTGAGAAGCTCCACCACCTTTCATTCTCACCAACACTGTGCAGAAAAAATAAACCCTACCTCCCACCATACACAGAAAATCGATGTAAGACAGACCAGAGAACCAACTATGAAAGACAAAACGACAGAGCTTCTAGAACGTAGGAGAAAATCTTCATAACTTTAGGATAGACAAATATAGAACACAAAGCCATTAACTGTAATGGAAAATATGGATAAATCAGACTTCTTCAAATTAAGAACTCTGTTCCTCAAAAGACAGTGAAAAGGCAAGCTCATTTGCAGCAGATCTACGCAATGCGTAAGTCCCACAAAGGACTCCTACCCACCATATATAAAAGACTCCTACAAGTCAATAAGATCTACAAGGAACTCACCAAACTCCACACCCGAAAAACAAATAATCCAGTGAAGAAATGGGCAGAAGACATGAATAGACACTTCTCCAAAGAGGACATCCAGATGGCCAGCAAACACATGAAATTATGCTCAGCATCACTCTTCATCAGGGAAATACAAATCAAAACCACACTGAGATACCACCTCATGCCAGTCAGAGTGGCTAAAATGAACAAATCAAGAGACTATAGATGCTGGCGAGGATGTGGAGAAACGGGCACCCTCCTACACTGTTGGTGGGAATGTAAACTGGTACAGCCGCTCTGGAAAACAGTGTGGAGGTTCCTCAAAAAAATATCAGTAGAACTCCCCTATGACCCAGCAATGGCACTGCTGGGGATTCACCCAAGGGATACAGAAGTGCTGATGCATAGGGGCACATGTACCCCAATGTTCGTAGCGGCACTTTCAACAATAGCCAAATCATGGAAAGAGCCTAAATGTCCATCAGCGGATGAATGGATTAGGAAGATGTGGTTCATCTATACAATGCAATACTACATGCCAATGAGAAAGAATGAAATCTGGCCATTCGTAGAAACGTGGATGGAACTCGAGGGTGTCGTGCTAAGTGAAATAAGTCGGGCAGAGAAGGACAGATACCATATGTTTTCACTCATAAGTGTAACAGGAGAAACTTAACAGAGGACCAAGGTGGGGGGAAGGGGAAAAAATAGTTGGGGAGAGGGAGGGAGACAAAGCATGAGAGACTTTTGAATACTGAAAACAAACTGAGGGCGGAAGGGGGAGGGGGAAGGGAAGGGGGGTGATGGTCATGGTGGAGGTCACTTGTGGGGAAGAGCACTGGGTGTTATATGGAAACCAACTTGACAATAAACTATAAATTTAAAAAAAATACAAGTCAATAAGAAAATGACAAGCAACTCCATTTGAAAAGTGGTTGAAAGGCTCAAAAATCACTCAGGGAAAGAGAAACCTCAAATGCCCTATTAGCATATGAAAAGATGCTCAACATCTCTGGTCACCAGGGAAATACAAAGCACAACCATAATGAGATATCCATCACATCAAGCACCAGAAACAAAACTGACTTTACCCGTAGTGTTTGTGACAACGTGGAGCGATTGCCACTGCCATCTGATGTCCAAGGGGGGGGGGGTGTAACTTGGAAAGCTGTCTAGCTGAACATATGACATCCTGTGACCTCATACTTCTAACTCCTGGGTGTCTACCAACCAAACAATGTGCACCTTTGTGTGCCAAAAGACATCTATTGGGATGTTCATAGCAATGCTACTCTATGGGCCCAAATGGAAGTAACTCAAATGTTCAACAATAAATCTGAGTTTTCAAAATTGTGGTATATTCATATAATGGAACACTATACAACAATGAAGAGACTAGTGTTATATTCAAGAACCTAGATGAATCTCACAGGTATGTTGTACACACTGCTAAGAAGTACACACTGGTATTCTATTTATGTAGAGTTCAAAAACAGGCAAAACAGTGTGTGGCACTGACTGTCACAACAATGGTTCTTTAGGACAGCAGTGAAAAGGCAAAAAGGTGTGTCATCTAGCAGAAGATACGGACAATAATCACATAATCACACACACATGTATCCGTGGATCAGGGTGGTAAAAGAAAAGTCCAGAGCTTTATGAGGTGAAGACTTGACCTTGTCTGGGGACTTGGGGAGGGCTCCCCTGAGGACCTAGATAAATGGCAGGGTAGAGGGGGGATAGGGAAAGGGCATTACAAGCAAAGAGAACAGCATGTGCAAAAAGCCCTGAGGTGTGAAGAAGCATGGGACCCGAAGGATGGCAGGTAGGGCTGGAGCCCAGAGGCTGAGGGAGCAAATAGCATACGTGTGGCTGGGAGGTCACATTTGGGCTAGCCTGGACAGGCCCCCTTGGGCTGTGATGATTTGGGGGAAGAAAAACAGAACAAACCATTCAGGGTTTCAAGCAAACAAGGCATGCAGTGGGGGATGGGGTGTGTGCGTGTGGCTTTGGTCCTTTGGATCAGTCTGACTGGACTTCCAGAGCTGGGTGGTTCTGTCTCAGGCCTCGTCACCCACCGCTTGGCAGTTCCACACAGTATGGGACTCCAAGTTCCTGCTGGAGGAAGTGCCTCAGAAGGTTCCGGAGTTCTGCCCTGGGCTCAGTGCTGGCTGGGGAAGGTCCCTATGCTGACTCACAAGTGTGCTACTAAAGAGTTGTCATCTTATTTTAGGGATTTTTAGAAAAAAATCAACAGAATACCCAGCATAGCCCTGTGGGGTCACTGTGCCCACGTGAAACTCTGTTCTGATTCCAGGCGTTTGTTCTATGTCCTCACCTTTTCACCGAGCAGTTTTGGTTGAGTTCAGTCACTTTCTAGCTGGACGAGGCCAGGCAGAGGATGCCAGCAGGAGCTCTCAGTAGGGAGGTGGATCTCTGACTGCACAGCGTTGGCCACAGGGCATGCGGAGAGAGAGCTGGGAGGACACGGGTGGGGAGGAGGGACTACCAGCACAGGGAGAAGGGTGATGGGCAGAGAACCACTCTTCGAGATTAACAGCATGGGGTTCCTCTAGTCTGTCTGCAAGTTGGCTCCGAGACTCAAGGCAGTGGTGTCAAATTGTCAGGGATATCGTGCTCAATGTCAGGTACCCTGTGCCCTTCAGCTCACAAGGCATGGAGGAGCAAGGAGGCGGGACAGGGGCCAGCAGTGGAGGAAGTGCCTGTAGATGTGAGGCCCCTTAACCTGATGACTTAGTGGGTAGAGAGCAAGACAGCCAGTGTAGTAAGAGCAAAGTCCAAAATAGGACTTCATACGTGCCAGAAGCTGTTCTAGGCACTTCACAGAAGTGCGTCCATTTTGTAGGTGAGAAAACTGAGGCACAGGGTATTTTGTTCACGGTCACAACTAATATCAGAATGGGCAAGGTGCAAGGTTTGGCACTCTGGCTCCAAGCTCGTGCTACACTGCCTTTCTATGCTAAGATGTCTACCCACAATGGGGCTTTGGAAAACGGAACAAGCATCAGGAAGCACCTTGGCAGGTATATACCTGGGAGCCCAGGAGACCATGATTAGCTACTGGGAACCCTGTAGGAAGACCAAGAGGATCTTCCCAAGATACATGAATGATGCTGTCCCTAAGCTTAGCTGACAGGGGTCCTGGGCAATGATGCTCAGACTTCCATACCCCATTTTCACATCATTAATTCATTGATTCACTCAATAATGATTTCACTGAACACTTACTATACACCAATCTTTTAGGTGCTAGGGCTACATCAGCTAACAAGAGAGAGCCTTCCTTTCAGCAGTGTTAGAGAGAAGGGGAAAGACAATAAACACAACCATTATTTAGCTACGAATTGTGATAAGGGCCTTGAAGAAGAAAAGCAAGGGGCTATGATGACAAATTATAAGAAGGATGACCTTGTCTTTCCTGGGAATGATATTCTTTAGGCCTGAGATTTTATAAATGGAGTTCCGTGGAAATCTAGGGATATACGGAAACTATTTCTAGAGTTATTTGAGCCTCTAAGTTAATTTCAGTTAAATATGGGTGTGTGAGCGGGTGTGTATAAACTATGTTTTTAAAATAGTAACAAAAGAGCATAAGCATATACTCAAATGTGCTACATGACACACTGGAAACTGTTAGCTCATTCAGGTATTCACAAGTCTCCTTGTTTTTGTTTTTGCTTTTTCCCCTGACGATCTTGGAATAAAGTTCTCCAATCATTTCTGTGCAGTTACGGGAGTTTATTGTGAGTGTATCACTAATAAGGAAGGATGCAACCCAACATTTGTTTTATTTCTTAAAACTCAGGTGTGGGGGAAAACTGTTTGATCAGATTTACTAAAACTTATTTTTATGACTTAAAATTTTCTTGTTATTGTGCAGCTAAAACAAAATATGGAAATGTATTGAATGTCAAACTTGAAGTATTACCCATAGCCTCTGGGGTGAAATCATTCAGTAGGTATTTTTATAGCAAGTAAATGTTGCATATTTGAACTTACACATTATCTGTTTTGTATGTATTTTAACTATTGATATTCTGGGTAGGATTTCGATTTAAAAAAACTTTGAAAATCATGGTTTCGGTTCAAAGATGTTGGGGATCTGAGCTGACCTGCTCATTGCTACCTCTCCAGTCCCATCTCACACCCCCATCCCTCATCCTCCACCTGCTCCTGTGGCCCCTCATTTTCTCGTGGCACCTGCTAGTGGCCTGGAAATTCCTGGTGGACAACCTGGGGGATGACACAGCCTAAGCTGAACTGGGAATGAGGCAGGTCCCCAACCCAGACAGAATAGGCGCTAAGCTTCAAGCCCACCAAGAGCTCGGGCCCGTTTTCAGGACCCTGGACAGCAAACACGCACCTCGTCTCTCTCTCCACCCTTGGAAAAGAACAGTCAAGGCTGCATACTCACCCTTTTTGGTGGCCTCGAAGCTGTCGTGAAAGTGAATCCTCTGGATATCATAGGTCAAGGTTGTGTTGGGCAGCAGAGTCCTGTTCCTGTTGATGATGTTGGCAGAAAATCGAAAGGCATGCTCTTCAGCATTCATGACCTGGGCATTGGGGCCATCTGCGTACTCAAAGATTCCTCCTGCAAGAGATGGGTAAAATCATGTGTGCTGGGGAAGGAAGGACATGCTAACAAAGATGCTGGCTCAGAAGGTTTTATGGACAAGATTTTTTTCCCTAAAAAATGCTCAGAAAAATCCTAGATAATTCCTATACATAGAAATTTGCTAGAACATAAGAAATATGAAAATTCTCCTAGCTCACTCAGCCAGGAACAGAGACTGACAACAGAGACTGGCAAACAGAGCCAAATAAAGTGACCAACTTATTAATATTGCTATGAAAATTTTCAATAGATTGCTGGCAAGTAGAATCTATTAGAATATGACAAGGATAACGTGACCAAGTAGAGTTATATTCAATATAAAGAAAGGGTGGTTCAACATAAAGAACTCTTTAAATATCATTCCATTACATCAATAGTTCAAAGGAAAAAATAACACGTGGTCAACTCACAAGATGCAGAAAAGCATTTGATAAAATACAATATATACTGCTGTTAAGAATGCTTAATAAACTAGTGCCAGAAAAGTCACTGCCTTGAAACATCTTTAGCTCAAATCTGCCTTCAATATCACACTAATGGTGAACACTAGAGCCATTCCCATTAAAGAAATAAAGAAGGGGTAAAGATTCACGCCACACCATTAGCCAACAAAATAAGAAAGAAAAAGAAGTTAGAGGCACACCTATTGAAAAGAAAAAAAAATTCTTGCCAATGATATAAATGACTTCCTACAAACCCTTAATCCCCAAACACAAAAACTAGTTAGAACTAGCACGAGAGTCGAGTTAGATGATCAGTTAGCATAAATTAATACCATTTCTTTATATCAGCAACAACCAGTAAGAAAACCTAATGGCAAAAGATCTCCTTTATAACATCAACAAGAATATTAAATAACTAATAATAAAGCAAATAAAAAGCATGCAATTTCAGTATTAAAAATGACAACACTGCAGTAGGGAAAGGTAATAGCAGGTTTAAATGACAAGTCATGTCCCGTTCCAGGATAGTTAGGCCCAAGAATAGAGGTGTCAGTTTATTCCAAATTAATTTTTCAGTTAATTTAATGCAATTCCTATCAGAATCATAGAAGGGTTTTTCTTTTACTTGACAAGATGACTCTCAAATGCATCTCGAAGACTAACCCGGAGATAACAGCCTGAAGAGATGAGAGATGATCTGCACTGCCAGGTTTAAAACAAATCATAAAAGCCAAAATAATTAAAAACATGTCCCAATGGCATATGAAAATACAGACAGATCAACGGAATGAGATAAAAAGCCCCCAGAAAGAGATTCGAGTAGAGATAAGTATTTAAGACACGACAAAGGTGGCCATTTCCAATCAGTGGGTAAAATATAAATTATTCATTAATTGTGCTGAGACAATTATTCAATTATTTGGGAGAAATTTAAGTCAGATTCCAATCTTAAGCCATATATCAAAATAAGTTCCAAGTGGATTAAAGATTAAATAGCAAGAATGTAAGGGAAGGAAAGAGGAAAGAAGACAGTTATAAAAGTACCAAAAAATAAAATATAGGTGAATGTTATACAATAATGAGGTGGAGGAGGCTTTCCAGGCATTACAATAAAGCCAGAAACCATAGGAGAAACACGGATAACTCCACAGAAATAATATATATCAAATAATAACCTATCAAAACTACCATAAACAAAATTAAATGGGAAACATCAAACTTGGGGAAATATCTGTAACTTATTTGGCCATATAAAAGTTGATGATCTTATTTTATAAAAATAAACACTTAATGAAAATAACCAAATACTCCAATAGAAAAACGTGCAAAGGCTATTTCCCTAAAGAAAAAATAATAATACAGGGGCGCCTGGGTGGCTCGGTCGGTTGAGCGTCTGTCTGACTTCAGGTGAGGTCATGATCTCACAGTTTTTGAGTTTGAGCACCGCGTCGGGCTCTGTGCTGACAGCTCAGAGCCTGGAGCCTGCTTCCGATTCTGTGTCTCCCTCTCTCTCTCTGCCCCTCCCCCACTCATGCCCTGTCTCTCTCCCTCTCTCAAAAACAAATAAACATTTAAAAAATTTAAAAAACACTCCAAAGGAGCTGTTAACGTATTTAAAAATGTGTATCCTCCCTAAAAGTCAAATAAACTCCATTTCAACCATCAATGAGATACCATGTTTAGCCCGTCCCATGGGCAAACATAAAACAAATTATAACACCCAGTTTTGCTGAGCGTGTTTAGAAACAGACACCTGCTTAACTTTTGGTGGAAGTGAGAACTGGTATACTTCACTTCCCAGTGGCTACCAGAAAATATCAAAAGCCTTAACAATACTCTTGTCTTTGACTCAATACTTCTCTTTGACTAAGTTTCTTTGGTTTCTAGGAATTAACTCCAACAGCAACAGGGGACACACCAATGGGGATGGGGAGGGGCATCTATGTCCAACACCAGAGACAGAGTCAATAAGCCCCAATAAGCTACATATTTCCATGTCATAGCAAAAATTTAATGATGTGGGAACTACCCACGGCATGCTTTTAAGGGAAAAGCAAAGGTTATAAAGTTCAAGGTGCAATGCGATTCTATGTCAGAAGAGGAAGAATAGAAGGAAAATGAAGAGAAATTTCTACCAATGACAGAAAAATTGGGAGTCATTTCAAAACAGCACAGGTGAACAATCCCATGAGGTAGATTTCTTATGTTGTTGTTTGTGCTTTTCTTTATTTTCCAAATGAAGTTTTTATGTTTTCTTGCTTTATTCCTTAAAAAAAATCAACTTCATCAAGGTGTGATTTACGTTGAGAAATTCCACAAAATGTGCCTTAAGTGTACGATCCCATTTTTGGTAAACGTACTGATTTGTGTGGCTACCATCACAGTCCTGAAGATTCCCATCACCACAGTCAGATCTCTTGTGCCCATTACAGTCAATCATAGTTTCCACCCCCAGCCCCAGGCAAGTACTAATTTACTTTCTGTCTCTAGAGATTTATCTTTTCTGGATGTTTCCTATAAATGGACTCATGCAATAGGTGGTCTTCAGCATCTGGCTTCTTTCACTTAATATATTTTTGAGCCTTATCCATGTTGTAGCATGTGTCAGTATCTCACTCCTTTTTGACTGTTAAATAATATCACTTTCTACAGATGTGCCACATTTTCTTTACCCACTCAGCACCAGCTGATGGGTATTTGGGTTATTTCCATCATTTTAAAAGTTTTTTAAAAAGTTTTTTTAATGTTTATTTATTTTTAGAGAGAAAGGGGGAGAGAGAGAGAGAGAGAGAGAGAGAGAGCGCACACTAGTGGGGGAGGGGCAGAGAGACAGAGATGCAGAACCCAAAATAGGCTCCAGGCTCTGAGCTGTTCGCACAGAGTCCTACTGGGGCTCAAACACATGAGCTGTGAGATCATGACTTGACTTGAAGTTGAAGCCTGAGCTTAACCGACTGAGCCAGCCAGGGGCTCATGAGTAAAAAACTTTTAAGTGAGTATGTTAAGGGGTGCTGGGTGGCTCAGTTGGTTAAGCATCCAACTTTAGTTCATGTCACGATCTCACAGTGCGTGAGTTCGAGCCCCGAGTCGGGCTCTGTGCTGACAGCATGCTTCCGATTCTGTGTCTCCCTCTCTCTCTGCCCCTCCCCTGCTCACACTCTGTTGTTTCTCTCTCTCAAAAATAAATAAAATTAAAAAAAAATTTAAGTGAGTATTTTATGAAAAGATGCTCAGCATCACTCATCATCAGGGAAATACAAATCAAAACCACACTGAGATACCACCTCACACTGGTCAGAGTGGCTAAAATGAACAAATCAGGAGACTACAGATGCTGGCGAGGATGTGGAGAAAGGGGAACCCTCTTGCACTGTTGGTGGAATGCAAACTGGTGCAGCCACTCTGGAAAACAGTGTGGAGGTTCCTCAAAAAATTAAAAATAGAACTACCCTATGACCCAGAAGTAGCACTGCTAGGAATTTACCCAAGGGATATAGGAGTGCTGATGCATAGGGGCACATGTACCCCAGTGTTCATAGCAGCACTTTCAACAAGAGCCAAATCATGGAAAGAGCCTAAATGTCCACCAAGTGATGAATGGATCAAGAAGATGTGTTTATATATACAATGGAATACTACTTGGCAATGAGAAAGAATGAAATCATGCCGTTTGCAGCAATATGGATGGAACTGGAAGGTATTATGCTCAGTGCAATAAGTCAGCCAGAGAAGGACAGATATCATATGTTTTCACTCATACGTGGATCTTGAGAAACTTAACAGAAGTCCATGGGGGAGGGGAAGGAGAAAAAATAGTTACAAATAGAGAGGGAGGGAGGCAAACCACAAGAGCTTCTTAAATACAGAGAACAAACTGAGGGTGGATAGAGGGTGGGGGAGAGGGGAAAGTGGGTGATGGGCATTGAGGAGGGCACTTGTTGGGATGAGCGCTGGGTGTTGTATGTAAGCCAATTTGACAATAAATTATATTAAAAATAAAGTATTTTAAAAAGTGGACAATAAACCTGTGCCCCCACCTCAGCCCTCCAGCAGGCTTACAATTTGTAATATGTAGTGTGTACATATGTGAGTGTGCATGGGTGTGCATGAACATGCTGGGCCCACGCATAAAACATGAGAAGAACTGCACCCCAAAACGTAAAGAGGGGTTCTCTCTGAGTGACAAGATTATGGGTGACTTTCATTTCCTTCCTTGTGTTTTTCTGTTTTTTCCAAAAGTTCTGCAGTGAACATGTGTTCTATTTCTAATCAGAAAAGCCATCATGTGACTGTGTGTATGTGTTTCAAGGAAAATAAATGATCAAAATACCATATGATCTGGTAATTCTAGGGATTTTAATTTAATGTTGGGGATTTAGAATTTCTAGGGATATAAATTTAGAATACGTTAGAGATACGTAAACACATTTATGTATAAGGATATTCTTGACATAATATTGCAAAAGATAGAAACAATTTAATGTCCCAAAGTAGGAAATTACTCAATAATTTAAAAGTCACCCATATGGAAGAACAACTTGCAGGCATTAAGAGATGGGTAGGGACACCTGAGTGGTTCAGTTGGTTAAGCATCCGACTCTTGATTTCAACTCAGGTCATAATCTCACAGTTGTGAGATCGAGCCCCGCCTAACGCTCCATGCTGAGTGTGGAGACTACTTGGGATTCTCTCTCTCCCTCCCCTGCTCTTGCTCACCCTCTCTTTCTCAAAATAAATAAATAAACATTAAAAAAAGAGTCAGGGTATAGGATGGCATGATACGGTGCAAGGATTTGCTTCAAAAATAATAGGGGAAGGGTGAGTGTGAAAAGGGTAAAAATGGGGCATAAAGGTGATGAGTTGCTGATCGCTGGGGCCAGGTGGTAGGTACACAGGGATTCATTATACTCCCCCAAAGAGGATATGACAGAATCCTCCATAAGAAAATATTCTTTAAAATCCTTGTATAACTAAGACAAAATTAACAAATCATGATAGTGCAGTCAGAAAAGAGACACAATAGTGTTTGCAGATGCTTATTACTGTTCTCTTAAAAACTCAAGAGAATTAGATGGAAACCCAGTAGAAACTAAACAGCTCATCAAGGAGCCAGCATACAGATACAGAAAAAACATAGAGCATTCCTGTATATCAGCAATAAACAGTGAAGAATTATAAGGAAAAAGAGAGGCCCTATTCACAAAGGCAACAATAAGAAAATAAAATACTTTACAATAAATGTGCAATTCTTATACCAAGGAAACTACAAAACTTTACTGGAGGACATAAAAGAAGACTTGAATAAATGGAGAGGCATAACTTTCTCCTGGAAGAGAAGGCTCGATATTGTAAAGATGTCAGTTCTCCTCAAATTAATTTATAAATTTAATGCAATTCCAATTAAAATCAAAAAGGACATACCAGAAGGGCATACACCAAAATGTTAACAGAGGTTCTTTCTAGAAAGTAAAAAGATAATGGATTGCTTCTGCTTAGTGCTTTTTTTCCCCAAGTCCTCTGCACCAAGCAAGAGCTTTGGTAATAAGGAAAAAGCTTTAAAAAAATGCTCTTAAGGAATACTTAATGATATAGAAAATGCTCGTTCTTTGCCCCCCCACCCCACCAAAGAAACAAAATTATATTACAGTTTGAAATCTATTTATCAAACTAAAAGCACATTATCTATATGTATAGAAAAAATACTGGAAAGATGTGTACCAACATTTGATCAATGAGCATCTCTGGATAGAAGGTGTTTACAGATACTTTTTGCTCGCTCCTTGTATTATTTTGATTTTTCCAGGTTATTTACAACAAATATGATTTTTTTTTTGTATTTTAAAATGTAAAAATTAAAAAAAAATGTATCAAAGAGAGCCTGGGAAGAAGTCTGGTCATTATAGATCCCCATTCCAAATGAGGGTCAAAGGTCATGGGACAAGGAGCCATTTCCTAGGGCTTCACCTTCCCGGCCTCTCACATCTCTGTGGGGAGGAAAGGAGAGAGGCTGGTATCTCACAAGGGGTGGTGACACATCTCAGGCACTGAGACCCCAGCCTAGGCTATATGCAATTTAGTTCCATGAACACCCCCCAATCTCTACCACATGGCAACCTGTCACTGGGTCCTAGGACATCAAGAGAAGTCAGCACCAGGCTCCTGCTCTCGAGGAGTGCTCAGGTGACAATAATCACACAATAACCAGCATCCGTGTGGTGCTCAGCTGTTGAACACAAATGTAGAAAGATTCCCAACTTAAACTCTGGTGACAGTTATGCCTCAGTCCAAACCCTAGCTCTTGACACTTGATCTCTCTGAGATTCCGTTTCTCCCTCTGCAAAATGGGTACATATTACCAAGGGCTGACCAGTGCAAGGAAGAAGGGAAACAATGTAACTCAATGCAGGAGAGAGAGAACTTAGCTCACGTAATTCTTAAAGGAAGATACAAACAATGCCATTTAAAAAAACAAAATGAATTTTAAACTTCCACGTTTCATGACAGCGGGTGGCAAACTTTTTCTGTAAAGGATCAGACAGTAAATATTTTTGGCTTTGTGGACACGATGGTCTACTCAACTCTTCCACTGGAACATGAAAGTGATGGGCAATATGTAAACAAGCAGGTACAGGTGTGTTTCAATAAAACTTTATTTACAAAATCAGGTGGCTGGCTGGCTGGATTTGGCTAGTGGGCTGTAGTTCATTCCCCTCTTCTAGGGAAGGGCACCCTTTATCTTAGAGGTAAAAGGACCTTGGGGCCTGGATAGAGAAGAGGAGACTATGATAGCACAAAATTGCTGGGCAAAGAAAAGAAAGATGTGGAGTTGGGTTCTGAATCGGGAGGATGGGGGAAGGGCCCATGAGGAAGGGAATAGGCATGATGTGGACCCAAAAAGGGAGAAAAGAAGAGAACACGACTCATGGCCAAAAGTAGATGAGACTAGTGTGAAATCCTCCATGGCAGAAAGGGGCCATGGTAGCACAGTGATGCCTGGTGCTGTTTTCTGTGAGCCCGCACTGTGCTGTCGCCTCCCTCCCTTACAGGAGCCCTGACCTTTAGTAGAGTCGACGACAGAAATGGACACCAGCTTGTGCTCTTTGGGGGAAGGGAAGAAAGGCAGGCAGTGCCCAGCACAGTTCGTGAATTGGGCAGAAAGAAGACAAGAAGTATAGGAGGTGGGAGAGAGAGAAGACAAGGTGGAATTGGAGAGATTCGGAGACACTGGAAGCCCTGGGGCAGCCTGGAAGAGGCTGCCCCGCCCCCACTCCCAAGCAGGATGCAAGCGTGGGCGTCATTATGCTACTCGAACACGCAAGGGCAAGGTGATCCTTAAAGCTGAATGTCTTGGGACACCCAGGCAGTAAATATTTGGGTTCAGAGGTTCAGAGGGTGGGTTCTGGACACAGCAGACCTGGGTTTGCATCTTCCCTTCATAGGGTGCCCTTTTCTCTAGAGAACTGCCTTCAGTTGAAGGGAGCCACCTTGCCCAAGAGGTTACACACTGATGACTCATGAACACAGGGGCTCAAAAGCATGGTCTACTTGCCTCAAGATGGGAACAACTGTATGCAACTATGCAAGACCCACCCCCGCCCACCACCTCCACACTGCATCTGGCAAAGGCCAGATCTTACCCGGGGCCGTATTTTTGCCTAGCCGGGTCTCCTTCTCTACACTGCTTTGCCTATTCCCGGACAGGATTTTCCTAAAGACCTCTCTTCCCCTCTATCAACCTCATGCATCTCAGTCCCTGCCTCAGGCTCTGCATCTGGATCTAAGATGGTGGTGACACTACTCCAAAAGAAGTATCAACCACACTTTACCTTTCCATGCTTTTGAAGTAAGGGAAAGGGGGCACCGAACCTCAACAATTGATAAACCATCAAGGGTTCTTCTACCCTCTCCCTACTGGGTCCTCTTGATCCCTTTCCCTTTTGTGCAGGGGGCTTCTACAAGATCAGGGAGCTTTGGAAGCTCAGGGTCTGATAGGCTAGGGCTCTGATTCAAGCTCCGCCTCAAGGAAGAAAGGCTGCTTTGGGTCTTGGCTTCTGGAAAGAGCACCCCGCCCCACATAGATGCAGTTCCCCCATTCAATTGGCTCCCCTCCATTTTCTCCCTTCCCATACATTCCTCATGATCGTTATTTAAAGAGGCTAATAAGTAGGTTGGCACCGTTGATTAATGCATAATCTTAATCATGATTGCATAGTGTAATTGGCATTAATTTGAAGAGCCAGTTCATTATGAAAATAATTGTCACTGCTTTCTGCTTTAATAAAATGGAACAGAGACACCAGGGCTGCTGAGAAAACAGGGTGGTGTGTGTGTGTGTGTGTGTGTGTGTGTGTGAGAGAGAGAGAGAGAGAGAGAGAGAGGAGAAAGGGGTTCCAGAAGATGTAAGCAGGGGTGGAGCACAGCTGGAACTGGAACATTTTCTTTAAACAAAATCTTGAGTGGAAATCTACTGGGTAAAACCACTATTACTACTACTACTACTACTACTACAATAACTAATGTGTCAGGGATGATGCTGAGTGCTTTCCATGCTCTCCATTTAATACTCACAAGAACCTCACCAACCCCAGTAGATAGAAGCTATTATTGTTCCATTTCACACAGGAGGAAACCGAGGCCCAGGGACGTTCAGGATGTGTTGTAACTACTGTGGAGTAAATTCTCTTCTGCTACCAAAGCCAGCTTGTTAGAGCCAACTGTGAACTTTTCAGGAATTCATAAGCAAGCTGGTAGCTTGAAATCAGCCTCGGTCCGAGTATTTACACCACGGAAATAAGCAGATGCTACAAATTAGGACCTTTTTATCCCCCCTGGAAAGTGGTTTACCAGCACACCATGGCCCAAGCCTATTTCCATCATGTGGGCATTGAAAGAGTTGGTGCCACAGTTCCAGAGAAGGCTCTGTAGCCCCCGGGGCTCCACCCAGCACAGCACAAAAACCACTGCTCAAACCTGCCGTCATCTAGAGTGAAACTCAGGGCCAGGCGTGGGGGAGGGAGGGATTGAAATTAGCAGTGCCAAGAAACATTAGCTGAGAAACATTCTGAATACCCCAAGCAAAAATGCCCGTATATTTTTTTAGGTTTTTAAAATTCTTTTTAATGTTTATTTATTTTTGAGAGAGACAGAGAGAGACAGAGATAGAGTGAGAGTAGGGGAGGGGCAGAGAGAGGGAGACACAGAATCGGAAGCAGCCTCCAGGCTCTGAGCTCTCAGCACAGAGCCTAATACAGGGTTCGAACTCACAGACTATGAGATCATGACCTGAGCTGAAGTTAGATGCCTAACTGACTGAGGCACCCAGGTGCCCCTAAAGTTTTTTTAATGTTTATTTATTTTTGAGAATCAGAAAGACCGAGCACAGGTGGGAGAGGGGCAGAGAGAGAGAGAGAGGGAGACACAGAATCAAAAGCAGGCTCCAGGCTCTGAGCTGTCAGCACAGAGCCCGACGTGGGGCTTGAACTCCTGAACCAGGAGATCATGACCTGAGCCGAAGTTAGATGCTTAGCTGACTGAGCCACTCAGGCGCCCCCCAGAAGTGCCCATATTTTTAAGGTTGCTTTTGCTATCTCTGGAAATGTGCCCAAATGGTGGAACTTCCCTGCCTCCCAGGTGAGCCTGCTATGGTGGCCTGTGTCAATCTGAATGTGACCTCAAAAACCAGGAGCAAGGATTGTCACAGCTGCCCTGTCAGGCCTCATCCCTATAACATTAAGGGCAAGGACCCTTGAGGCACCCCCCCAACACATATTCCCTCTGGTCAGATGGCCCTAGAAACACCCCAAGGCACAGGTCTTAGGGCAAATGACTGCAGAAGGCTGAGTCCCTTTAGTTAAGCCCATGACCTCATGACGGTCCAGGGCTGGTCTGGAAACTGTTGAGATTTTCCCTTCTGTTGAACAACTTTGTGCTCCTGAATTTGGTCCTTGCAAAAGCAGCCCAGCCCTGAGTGCAGCAAGCCTGGGAGACTGCTCCAGGCCTGTGCTTGCCTCCCCTGTCTGGCTGGCAGCTGAGTCCCAGGAGACACACATGTTCCCAGCACTAGACCCAGGCAATGTCTGTCTTCCAGGGCCTGAGTCTGCTCTTTTCCTTTTTTGTTTTTTCTAGTCCGCTTTATTCTTTTTCTGAAGTTTCCAAGGTGTCGTGGAGATTAATTGAGACGCTGATCAGCGAGATTGTTGCTAACAGCCTCTTCCCGGGGCCCGCCTCCCTGTCTGTTCTGATCAGGGCTCTCTCTTCTCCCTGCCAGGGCCCCTGTGGCTCTGTGCAGCCTGGGGGTTGGGAGGGCCAGGCTCTTCTCTCTACTGTACCTTGTCCAGCCCTTAGGGGACCCTGACGGTGCCTCTGAACTCGCTTTTGGGCCTCTCTATGCTGTTGTCTCAGCAGGAGGAGTCAGGAGACAAGTTGGCTGGCTTTCCCCGCTGGGCATAATATGGGGTTTGCAATAGGCAAGCAGTGCTCAGGAGAAAAGGCCCAGTGATGGGCTTTCTGAGGTCGTGGGCAAGAGGGGACAGGCAAGGAGTAGCTGTGTCTCCCCTCTCATTCACTCACTCATTCATTCATTCATTCCCCAAGCAATTTATTGGCTACAGGTGGGATCATGGCTGTGTACCGGTCACTGCGTGAGTCAGCCAGTGACTGGACACCCTCCCAACCCTCCAGGAGCTCCCAACTTGGAAAAGGGGATGCGAGGAGGAGCACCCACAAAAACACTACATGGGTAAAAACTCTCCATGTGATAAGAATGGTCAGAGAGCCTGGGATCAGGCTCAGAAGGGCGCCATGGAGGTCTTCATGGAGGAGGCAGCATGTGACCTGCCTGAGCTGAGCTGTGGAGGTAGTGTGGCAGGCTGCGAAGCTGGGGAGACTGGGCTCGGGTGGGCACCAAGGGCATGGGAAAGTGCTGGGGGGGAGGAACCCAGGCAGGAAGGGAGGACTGGTCAGTGAGGAGGGGTTGGAGGGAGGCGGGGTCTGGGACAAGGTGTGCCAAAGATGCCCCCAGAGTCTGGATGAGGACAGAGGTACGGTCAGGCGCGTAGGCGCTACAACCAGACGGCTGGGTTTCAATGGACCCCACTGCTTCCTTTCTGTGTGACCTTGGGCGGGTCCCTCACCCCTCTGTGTCTCTGTCTCATCTTCTGAAAACAGGGATGTTAACAGCACATGCAACACGGAGCTATTTTGAGGCCTAAATGGCATAAATCATCAAAGACACACTGTAAGCCCTCTACTCTCATGAGGTGACAAGGAAGCCGGGGCGCACTTAACAGAGACAGGGGCATCCAGAGAAGCAGCAGATTGGACGACAGGATGTGCAAGGCCCGCGGGGCCCCAGGGGAGGGGCTCCTGATTGAGTTCCGGGGCCCGGTGGCAGTTGTTTTAATTGATCTGGTGATATGTGGAGCTCTGTCTGTACAACTCAGGGACATGCAAGTCAAATATTGCAGAATCGACCGTGTCGGGAGGATGGCCGGAGGCTCCAGTGCTGCCCAGAGACCCTGATAACCGATGGGCTGTCATCAGGCAGAGGAACAGTAGGCAGAGCTGCTGGGGACAGGGCTGGGAAGGGGGCCGCTGTGGAGGGGTGCAGCGAGCAGAGTGCCCTTGCCGAAGGAGCTGAAGGAACGAAGATCTAGAATCCCTGAGACGCTGGTGGGGCCGGCCTGCCTCCCAGAGGAGCTGAGCCTTGGCACAGCCCACCCTCGCGCACCCATGCCCACAGCACAAAAGCCAGACACTAGCTGGCACCCCGATCCAGTCCGACCTCCCCCAGTCTCAGCCCCTCCACACAGCCTGTCCTCCGTCCACACTGTGGTGCCCACGGCCGGTCTGTCCGCACCCGTCCGTTCCAGTGCGCTCTCCCTCCGCCTGGATCACCTTTCCTTCTTCCTCCATTTCATCCCTCCAAACCTGGCTCCCACATTTCTCTCCTGAGCCTGCGTAGCACACACGGTCCCTATGCCCTTGTCCCACCCAGGGGCCACCTATAGACACTTCCTCTGCTTTCTGAGCAGAGGCTGGGCTTTCTGTGTCTGGGATGTTCTCTGTAGGCATGGCCAGCACAGGCCGTAAGGGCCAAGGCGTTAGGAACGCTGCAGAACCTCCGCCCAGAAGACGGGGAGCAGATGGATGAACTCGTTCCCTTGCCCCTTGGGGGTGCAATTCTGAGGTCCAATCCTACAGTTTCTCCAAGGGCCCCAGCAGGGCGGAGCCCTAGTCGTCCACAGTGTGGCCCACTGGCTGACACACTTTCATTGCCTTTCCTTCCTCCCCTGTCTCGCTTCCTCGTCCATCACCAGCAGCCTGGGGTCACCTCCCAGGTAAAGCTGCTCACGTCAGAACCTTTGTTGCAGGGTTTGCTCTTGGGGTCCCTACTAGGACATCTTCCCTGAGCTCCGAATTCATCCTCTGTAGGCTCGCACGTGTTATGATGTCAGGCTCCTTTCCCTCTCCCCATGAGGCTGTCTGTGGTCATCTGGAAGGAGGGGGCACACCTTAGTCATCCTGGCATCCCTTTCCCTCCCCCAGTGCCCAGCACATATCCAGCACGGAGAGGATATCAAGACCCATTTGTCAAATAAATGCATTCATCAATGCACATTGCACACACATGCGCGTGCACACACACACACAGAGTATTTTAAAAAGCTAATTCCAGTTCAGGATGTTAATACTTCAGTGACAAAGCAGAAAACATCCAAATATCCTTCAGTCCACCGGCCAAAAGATGCTCAGGCAGGAGGACACAGGGGTCAGTCGCACAATTTCCCAGCTGTCCCTGCCCCCGCCTGGCAATACTTGGCTCATAGGAGATGAGGTAGCTTCCCAGGGGGTGTTCTCAGGGAGCACCCTTCCGGGTCCCCTGCCCCCTGCATGGATGGCTAGGTGCCCTGAGGCTGGAGGCATGGCTGGTGGCAGCAGAGAGGGGACCTGGCTCTCCCTGGCTGGGCCCACCCAGGCCACCTGCTCCACTGTGGTGTCAGCCTGTGAACGACAGCCCCACCTCCAGCGGCCCCTCAGTGCCGGCCTGCCCACTCACAGCCCTGCACCGAGAAGGGCAGGAGGCCCAGCTGAAGGCTGCTCCGATGCGGAGTGGGCAGAGGTGAGGGGCAGGAGGAGCAGAGGCCCGGAGATTAGTGGAGGAGAAAGGAGCAGCCCGTTCTGCTTTATTACTCCCGTCCTCATCTGTTTTAAATATCAATTGCTATGCAGGTTAAATACTTATTCAGATGCCTTTTAGCTTAAAAGCAAGCTAATTGATCTCTGGAGATCCTGAATGAACAGTGAAGAAACTGCACTAATTATAGAATCAACTTCCACTTCTCTATTTTGTTTTGTTTCTTCTCTGACAAGGGCTGCAGGAGTGACAGGGGCCTGGTGGAGCAGGAGCACATGCTGCTTTCATTAGGCTGCGACGGCAAGCGTTGTCCCACAGCTGCTACACACACACACACACACACACACACACACACACACACACACCGGGCGCGCGCGCACACACGGAAGCGCACACACGAGCACGCACACACAGGCGCACGCGCCTCCTCCCACGGACGCACACGGGAGCACACACATACGGACGCACACGTGAGCAAGCCCACACATAGACACGCGCGCACACACATAGACACGCACGCACACACAGGTGCGCGCGCACGAGCATGCAGACACATAGACGCGTGTGCGCGCGCACACACACGGATGCACACAAGCGCGCTCGCACGGACACACACACATAGGCACGCACACACGTAGAGGCGCATGCACACACGCACACACACAGGTGCGCGCGCACACATGGAGGCACACACATAGGCACGAGCACACACACGCGCGCGCGTGAGCGGCCCCAGACTCTGGGATGAGCTCTCCCAGGCTGGCCTCCTGGCTACACTTGTCCCAGGTAGGAGCTCTCAAAGGTAGGACCTTAAGATGCTGAAAATACCAGTATACTTCACCACTGGCTGGAATCCAATGAAGCTGTCCGCCCTCAGCCCACCTACTCTATAGGCCCTCCCCCCCCCATCACCCCCAAATAAAAAGCCCAACACAAATGCTGCCAAAGCTATTTTAGGCCCACCGCTTGCTCACAGACTCTGACCTCATCTGGGCCCCTGGCTCCTGATGATTCGCTGGCCTCCCCGAACTAGATGGTACAGTGCAGCTTTGCCCTGGCGCCCCTCAGGTCCCTCTCAGGGCTCCCTGCTCCTCTGTGATGGGGGGAGCCGGGGAGGCCACAGACTCAGGGTGCCTGGACCATGTGAGGGCGTTCAAGCCTGGGCTTCCTTTCTCGCTCTCTCTCCCCCTGCCCTGGTTCTGACTCCAACTACTGTGCTGCTTTGGGTAGAGAATGGGTACTTCTGGCTTGGCTAGAGGGCAGATTGTGTCCCTGCTATTTCAGTGAATCAGGAAACTGCAGTAGGTATCCAGGGAAGCTCAAGTCCTCTGTATGTTTGGAAAACTAGAAGTTTCCAAAAGTGAAATTGAGATTGAGAAGATTCCTTTTCTGCAGGACTTCTCTGGGCATTTATTCTGCTCACGTGCAACCTCAGAGATGGGGGTAGCATAAGCAACATTTCCCAAACTTCCCTGACAACCGTGGAAACCTTTTTTGGCAGAGCATCTCACCAAAAACACGCTTTGGGAATCGCTGTGTTACAGTGCTTTGGGCAAAAGTGGTCTTATTCCCCCCTCTCTGAGGTGTGAGCTATTTGAAGTCCAGAGCTAGAGGCTGCCCCACATATTTGGTCCGCAGCCCTGAGCACTACACACACACACACACACACACACACACACACACACACACAGAATGAAGGAAGTATGACAAAGTATGACAGTGAAGATGTTTGATCTACTTAACACCAGGCGCCCAGTGTGACACATGTGGTTTTTTACTGGACTACTTGCGGGACACTGGTGACTGGCTGTTTTAACAGAGCTTCGAGGTGTGATTACCCTGCCAGGTAATCAGCATGTGTCTGTGTGTGCGCGCACACCTGGGCAGGTGTGGGCACACATCTCACCTGGGCGGGGACACAGCAGGGAGGGAAGCACAGGGAGCTAATTCATCAGCCCAGTGCTTTGGACCTCTCTCCCCAAGGGGTTGAAATGAGAGATTCTGTCTTAATTATGATCATTAGCAACTGAGGCTGCTTGCATCTTCACAAGCTCTCGGCTTGTACAAAGAAATCCCAGGCTCACACAAAGGAATTCCAAGTGACCTTGCTCCGCACCGACTCGACTCTGCTGATAGAGCCATTCATCCGCTCCGCCCTCTCTTCATTCAACACTCAGAGAGCACCTCCCGTGTGTCAGGCACCGGGTGTATGGTAGCGAAACAGTAAGGGAGACCTTTACCCCTGCAACACCTTGTTTATTTCTCCAAAGCTCTTAATGCAAGTTGAAATTGGTCTCCAGGGGCACCTGGGTGGCAGTGTCGGTTACGTGTCTGACTTCGGCTCAGGTCACGATCTCGTGGTTCACGAGTTCGAGCCCCGCGTCGGGCTCTCTGCTGACAGCTCAGAGCCTGGAGCCTGCTTCGGATTCTGTGCCTCCCTCTCTCTGCCCCTCTCCTGCTCTCTCTCTCTCTCTCTCTCAAAAATAAATAAAAACGTTAAAAACATTAAAAAAGAAATTGATCTCCAGTATTTGTCATCTAGTTTATAGGATGTCACCACTGCAACATCAGCTGTTTGGGCATACTGAGCCCATTTCTCCCTTTCTCTCTAGTGCCTGAAACAGTGCCTGCCACATAGACACTCAGCAAATACTTCTCAACTATTACTGAATGTGTGTGAAACGTACAAGCAGAAGCAAGCATGAAATGACTGACCAACAAAATTCCAGGGGAGGTAACACGTGGACAGTGGCTTTTAACCAGGGCTGCTGCCTCAGGTGGCAGAAGGGGACGCCACAAAAAAAGTAAGAAAGCTTATAGGAGCATCTGGATCAGAAAGCCAAGCACTTCTTTCCAAAAGCCAGAAAGATGTAGAATCCCCTCTGGTCACAGCCACTCAGAAAGCCCAAGGCAGTTTATAACAGGCAGGACAGCAGATGCATTCGAGAACTGGAGCCACGGTGCAATCTTAAAGTCTGCATGGACTGTCCGCAGTCATGGGGAAAGGAAGGAGCTTGAATTTTAAAAATACAGGTTTAGTGGTGCCTGGATGGCTCAGTCGGTTGAGCATCTGACTTCAGCTCAGGTCATGATCCCGCGGTTCGTGGGTTCGAGCCCCCGTCGGACTCTGTGCTGACCGCTAGCTCAGAGCCTGGAGCCTGCTTCGGATTCTGTGTCTCCCTCTCTCTCTGTCCCTCCCCTGTTCACACTCTGTCTCTCAAAAATAAATGTAAAAATTTTTTTTTTAATTTTAAATTTTAAACCTTAAAATACAGGTTTAAAGACACATCCACTAAACTCCACACTTTGAACAAATGCAGTGACAGAACTTTCTGCATAACCATCTGGTGTGCATTAGCTGGGGAACCAAAAGCAGTTCAGGAAGGAGAATCACTAACAGCTACTGAGCCCGTGTTCTATGCCTTCTCCACTCATTAGCTCATTTAATCCTCACAAAAACCCTAGGACAGGGATTCTACTGTTATTCTCATTTTTTTTTCCCAGAGGAGGAAATGGAAGCTCAGAGAAGTCGGGGACTGGTCCAAAATCACACAGCTTCTGCATAGCCAGGAGTTACAATCTCCTCTGCTTTGAGTCAGGAGCTTAAGACTGCAAACAGTACACAGGTGGTGAAATTGAGCATCTAGCTCAAAGCCAAGGTACAATCTCCTCCCTGAGCCTCATCGGAGAAAGGGGCTCATGTGGTAATTAACATCAGTGCCCACAGAGTCCTTAAATTTATAGCTTAGCGTTGCTCGATTTATGTTTAACTATTTAGGAAATAATGTGTGGTTCTGCTTCTACAGTATGGGTTCAGTCATTTCCAACAAATTCTTTCTTAAGGCAGTGCTTCAAAGGTTATAATTAACAGCAACAACAACAAACTTCAAGTATTTCCAAGCAGAGGGAAATAAAACAGTGGACTCTTGTCTTCCCAAAAGACAGATCAAGTAAATGCCCCCTTCCAGAGCAGACCGTCCCTGTTCATGCTCGGCTGGGCTGCCTGTTGTCCTCACCTAGGAGAGGGGTGCTCCGCACCGGTCCCAAATGCTGTCACTTTTGATGAGAGGCTGGTAGCCTCCAGGCTATGGATGTAGAAGAGGCTTTTCTAAGGTAAGGATCTCTTTCCTGTGATCTACCTTTAAGTCCGCCACAGTATCTCTAACCCAACATCATCGAAATCAAACACAGCATCTTCTCCCCAAATGTGCTCTTTCCCTGGCTTCTTACCTAAAGGGCAGCAGTGTCCTTTGATGGTCCAGGCTGGAAACCTTGGTGTCTTCCCCTCCCACCCCAACCTCTTCCTCACCCTTTAGTCCCCAAATGACTCTGGGGTCTATGACTGCCATCTTCAGTGTCACCTTCCAGCTCATGCCCTGCACCAGGGCACCAGCCTCCTCAGGCCCTCCCTGCCCCCACCCTCTCTCTTCCCAGTCCCCCCTCCTTCTATCTGCCCAGTGGACCTCAAAGCCCAAACTCAGTGGTGCCAGGGTTCTGCCTCACAGCCTCCCTGGCTTCCTCCTGCCCAAAGGCTCAGGGCCCCAGTTTTCCTTCTGATTTTCAATGTCTTCATAAATCTGGCCCCATCTATCTTTTCACCTTTTCTCCCAATAAACCCCTGTCTGCAATGTGTAGTTTGGCCACATCAGGCAGTTTCCCAGCATGCCCCGAGGTCTGCCACATCTTTATGCCTTTGCTCGTAACATTATGCTTCTTATTAATGGCAACAAAGTACTTGATCCTTTATCGTGCACCAGGTACTGGGCCACATACTTTATGAGCCTCATCTTGTTTAATCAACATCCCTAAATATTAGGTTCTCACTATATTACTAATGAGGAAATTGAGGTTCAGAGAGAGTGTAACTTCCCTGCAGCTCACACCTGAAACCCAGGTGTGCCCAGGTATAACCTCCCCATACACCACCCTGATTGGTCTGACCTTGAGTTTGTGTTTGCCTGCCACTCTTTCCATGGTGGTCCCCCAACTGGGCCATAGGACCTTCAGGGGACTTGTCGTTCAGTGCCCAGCGCAGTGCCCAGATACTGAGCCCGCAGGAATAAAGGCCACATCTTTGGCCCTGGGTGACTGAGAGCTCAGAGTAGGCTTTCTCAAACTGACCGATTCCATACAAGCAGTCATTGCACACCTACCATGTGCTAACGGACCATTCCCGGCATTGGGGATACAGTGCTGATCTAAGCAAATGAACTCCCTGCCTGTGGGGTGCCAACCTTCTTGTCATGAAAACCGTGAAAGGAATAAACAGGGTGAGGGGATACCAGGGGCTACAGGGGATTGGTTTTTACGACTCTCCGAGAGAAGGTCACTGTCACTGGCACCTTCTCAGTGCAGGGGAACAGAAGAAAGGATAAGTCCACTGTCTCCCTGGGTTGCTCACAGACTACAGGGGGAAAGGATCAAATAAATAATCAACAGGATGGAAGAGGACTGCCCTGTTGTGGTAAATACAGAGCGTATTAGGAATGAAAATGGCCAGGAGAAATCCCAGGAGGATTCCTGGAGAAGGTGACGTTTAACCTGGGCCTTGAAGAGTGAGTAGAAGCAGATGGAACGGGCAGCAGGACAGCAGGGGTAGAGCACGAACGAGCCTGGTGATTTCAGCCAAGCAGGCAGGGGCTGGTGAGGTCATGCACAAGCCCCCCGCCGGCTGGCCATGTCCTCCCTGCCATTGGGTATTCTCAGTCCCTGCGTCGGAAAGCCACGCTGTGTCACGGAACTGCTGCTCCTTTCTCCAGCACTGCTGTGCTGGGCTGCCGGCTGACCACCGCATCTCCCAGCAGGTGCTGGGTCTGCCAGGGAGCCCAGCAGTGGAGGATGGAGAGTTCAGTGGGAAAGCACAGCACCCAGGGCCTCCCGGTCCTGCCTGCTGCCGGTTGCCTCAGGAGGGAGGCATGTGGCACAAGGACTGAACACCCCCTCTAGCTAGATAGCCAGTCCCCCCCGGCCAGCACCAGAAGCACGCAGGCCGCAGCCCAGATGCCCAGGGGATGCTGCTTGGCTCCCAGGTCTCAAAGGCAAGGCCTATGTCCCCACCCCACCCCCATGTCACTACACCCTGCTCAAACCTGCACAGGCCTAGGACCACAGCTGAACAGTGCTGGGGGGACTAAGGAGCTGAAGCGTGGTAACCCCTGAAGTGCGTCTGTGCCACCCTGTGCCTCGGCTCTGGGAGCTCATCCTCCCCTGCCTGGCTCACTTGTTGGGTGCCTCAGTTTCCCCAGAAGGACAGGACCACAGTGGTCTGGAGTCCGTTTGCCAAGTGCAGTTCACATCTCAGCACAGCCACTAACCAGCTCACCTCCTCTGTCCATCAACGTTTACATCTGTGAAACGGGAATTTTTGCCTCCTGGTGCCGCTGAGCAGGTGAGATGAGATGATGTACATAAAGCCTTTGGCCCAGCGCCTGGGACACAATAGACGCACCCCATGGCCTCTGATTCTCCCTCTCTGGGACAAGGCGAGCTCCTGAATTTACAGTCCCTGGGGCAGCCCCACCTCTGGCCATGCCCAGTCCTCCGGACCTGCCCTCTGCTCTTGGGATAGACTTCGGCCCCTCCGCACCCTCGGTCTAGCACCTGCCCCTTCTCCTTGCATCAGGTGGGCCTGCGCCCTCCCATCCACCTGAGGGCACGTGGGGTCAAGTCTCGCCAACTCTAGGCCAGTTCCCTGGGGAGGCGGAGCCCAGGCTGGCCTCTAAAAGGGAGCTCCGGCTGTCCCAAAGCCATTCCCCACACCCATGCCTGAGTTTTGCTCCAGCCAAGGCCCTCGTGCTGCTTGCCTGGTAATGGTTGGGGAAGTGAGCTGATGGGCAAAAAAAGAGGCTCTATTTCTCTCTGGGACCAATTTGTGAGTTTTCGGCAGCAGCTCTCGCTCTCCCGTTTCTGCCTCATCTCCCGTTTCTTCCCATTTCTGCTGCCCCCACTCACTCCGCTGGATGGTAGGATTCCTAAGGAGGCCAGGGAGGTGGGACTCCTCTGGCCTCTGCTTGGCCAGCCAGTGGGGGAAGCAAATGCCCATTGGAAGGGGGAGGGAAGGGGGCGTAGCCTCCAGGGCACTGGGAGGCCAGAGAGAGGCTGGGTCCTGCAGATAGACACCGACACCAACGCAGAAGCACTCGCTCTGGCATCCTCTGCTCTTGAAAAGAGGCAATGTCCGCTGGTGATTCGGAGGGGGTAGCTGGAGGGGGGGCGGGGGAGGTTTGAGCTCCGCCCCTGCTAGCTGATGACAGGCTGGTGGAGTGGTCTCTCAAACCCAGCCGCCCTGCCACCTACAGGCTTCATGACCTCAGACAAGCCTGTCAAGCTCTGTGGGTCTCCAAGTCATTACTACAGGTGTGGAAGCTGATCTTGCCGGATTATCTGTGACCCTGTAACATTACTTAACCTCTCTGAACGGTGTCTCGATTTCCAGGCTTTGTGCAGATGGAATAAGGCGCGGCATGGATGCCCTTCAGCAAAGAGCCTGGTGCACAGAGAACCCTGGGTAAATAGCAGTGACTGTGTTTTTTTTTTTTTAATTATCATATTTCATTGATTCCAAATCACACTTTTTCCCCCTCCACATTTTAACATCCATGAAATGGAGATGGGTTTGCAATAGATGATAAGAAAGCACTGTGTCATAGTTTAATTGGTGGCACTTTTTCTTCTTTCTTAGGGAAGTACATAAAATTATGTATCTTACAGTCCGTGGTGTTTTAGAATGGATAAAATCGAAGCAGACCGAGGAAAGAAGGAAAGTTCTGAGGACCTGGCTCTGCTGTTTTTGAGGGTGTCCCCCCTGCCCTGGCCCCTCCAGGACCCCCAGGGACAAATCTCTCTGGTCACCTGGGGCCAATGTCTCCCTCCAATCCACCCCTCATGTATTTCTCCCTGATATCTGCCCGCTCTTTCTTCTTGGAGTGAGCTCAGTGTCCTTCTGGACAGGGACGTCTGGAACCTGTAGATAGAGGGACACTTGCTCTGGTTTTTTATGTGGCTCACCAGGGCTCTGTGAGAGGGTGAGGCCTGTGTTCCCAGCACCAGGCTGCGGGCAAGAGCTGGCTGGTCACGCACTGGGTATTCACAGGGACCCAGTCCTTATCCTTCCCCTAGGAGGTAGCACAGTAGCTTTGCCACCCTCGGGATCCCCAGGACTGTGGGTAGACGGGACACAGACCTGCGCAGGCTGAGTCCTAGTCCCAGAGATGCAGGTTCAGAAGTGGGACAGCATGCCCAGAGCTCTGGCTGCGTGGACTCTGAGGAAGGAGGAGAAGGCTGAGAACCCAGGAAAGCCAAGATGTAGGAAAGGTCATAGGGTCTGACCTGACTGGTACCACCCCCCGCCCGACCTCCTCAGCCAACCAGCACCCCCAGGCATCTAAAGTTGCACAGCTGCCTCAATTGCTCCAACCCCCTTCTCAAACTTTCCATGACCCTGTAACTACATGCTTAGCATCCAGCCCCACAGGAAGCTCTGACTGGTTGCTGCTCCTCCCCTCTCAGCCTGGAGGGATTTATCCTGAATATCACCCCTGACTCCCCCAAGTTAATTCGGGCTTTCAGCCTCTCTGGGATTGGTCCTGATGATACGGGGCCATGACCTTATTGAGCCTCAGGGAAGGAAACCCTCTTATACGGAGCACCCACTCTAGGCTTGGCCCCGTGCAGGATCTTCACGCAGACTTTCCCACTGAAGCCTTCCAATAGATCCGAGAGGTGGATGAAGAAACTGAGGCTCGGGAGGAGCAGCCGCTTGCCCGGGGAGCGGCTAAGCTGCACTGAGAAGCTCACATCTGTCTGCTGGCATCTCCCAGCACACACTCCTCAACAGTCAGCAGAGATCCAACCTCTCCTGTAGCCCGGACTCTACCAACAAAGCGATGATCAAACGCAGAGAGATGGTGTTTGTCTGGGCCCTGGGGTAAAAGGAAAGCCATGCTGCCCGCCGCTGCCCAGGAGCCCATGCCAAGCAGGGAGCGGCACCCTCGGCCCTCACCCTTGGTCTGCAAGGCCATTAAATATGCAAAATCTCATCTTGTTCCTGGGCAGCCGAGGGCTCTGAGTCACGGGAGGTGACATTGCTCTCCAACAGGTAAGTTGTTCAACAGATGGGCAGTCGAGTGGCAAAGAAATACATTATTAATGTTTCTGGCTAAATTAACTGATTAAAACCACCCCAGGTAAAAATGTCCGTATCAGCGCTTTGCCCACAGCAAATGAGGAATTAATGGAATATGGCTGCGTCTTTGTAATGAAACACAGACAGGGGCTGTCTGGAAAGGTTCTCTCTCTTCAGCAGCAGCAGCAGGGGGTGGGGGGGTGGGAGGCCTGATCCATCTGTTAAAGGGACCTCAACTGATTGGCACAGGGGTGGCAGGGAGGGGAGAGACACAAGAGGGCTTCCTCTGGCCTCACAGGAAACCTGAGAAACCTGAACTCTTTGACCCCTGATTTGCTAGAGCCTCGGAGGGGAGTCAAGGCAGAAGCAGCAGGCCACTCCCAGGGCAAGGGGCTGAAAAGGTGGAGAACACAACCGGGGAAGCAGGACCGCGGGACGGGACTCCAGCTCTGCCGCTACAGACTTTACACAAGCCAACTTCCTGGCAGGGCCTCAGTTTCCTCATCTGTCAATTGGGGAGGAGAATGAAATCATCTTCAATGCTCTCTTCCTGCTCAGTTTCTTTCATATCGCAGGCTTCTAGGATAAGTCCCAATGTTCACCTTGCCCTCACCCTCAGCAGATAACCTAGTGGGGAGCTGAGCCCCATGCGGGGTGCGCCTGGACACCCCGGCCCTTGAACGGCTTTTGGAAAATCCCTTTTTTAGACACCAGCACAGAAGGGTACTCCTATGTCTATGCAGCTGGTAACATGCACATGCATATACATACACGTACACACAGGCACTGGCTGCCCCATTCAGGCACATGTCTGCATCCAGGACCCACACATACAAGCAAGTGTGTACACCAGACACATGCATGCTCAGAACTCCCACACATGGCTGTATACATGCGCACACACACCTGAATAAAAGGTGAAGCCCTGTCACAGTCATGCACGGACAGGAGGGTATCAGGCACGCGTGGCTTGGGCACATTTCAGAAATAGCACTGGAACTGAGGGGCAGGGAGGGCATTTCTGGGGTAGAGGATCAAGGGCCACTTTTCTCATCAACAAAACAGGTTTCATCCCAGGGTTTCAGGAGTTCCCAGAGGCCATGACCCAATTCAGACAAAAGTGAGGCTTTGCATAAATCAGGTAATCACATCCCTACTAGGGCTTCCCCGTATCCAGAGACCTGGAGCAGCTGGAGACCCACAGCCCCAGTCCTGGCTGCGCCTGGAATGAAGGGGGGGCGGGCAGAGAAAGCTGGTACTGTGCTCCCCCCACTGCCCCATCCCACATACATTCATCAGGAGCTCTCCAAGGTGCTGATGGCTGAGGCTTGGGGAGATAGGCTGAGAGAAGTCTTTTTTCTCCTCGGGCGCAAGCCTGCCAGCTTTGGGGAAGGGTGGGGGGTGGCGGGGTGTGGGCTGGGTGCTGAGCCCCACTGTCATATCACTTACCCGGCCTCCAGATGCCACACTGGGGGAGCGGGAGGGAGGCATGAACCAGAAGCCTCCTAATGACTCCCTGTGTGCGAGGAGGCCTGCCGGGGGGTCAGTGCTGGCATCACGGTATCATTAGCTGTTTACCCTGAGAAAGTTCACACTTCTCAGAGGCTGCGCTCGAGCTGTCAGAAACGCTGCATGCGGCGCTGGCAGCTCTGCCAACTGCACTCCCCAGGGCCCGGCAAAACAAATATTTAGTAGGCGCCTGGCTCTGGAGCACACGTGCACACACCTACTTGCACAGGGCACAGCAGGCCAGCACACAGATACAAACATCCACACAGGCTTATTCCCCAGACACATACAGGGACCTAGAGGCAACACTCACCATCAATACACAGGTACACACATGGAGACCTGCACACACACACCCACATTCTCATAATAAGATAACCCCATAGGTGCTGAGCACCTACTATGAACACTGTTTTCAAGCAACTAATATGCACTATCTTATTTGACTCTCCTGACAACCCTCAGTTATCAGCATTATCACACTCCTATTTTTCAGATGATAAAATCGAGGCTCCAGCAGGCCAACTGTATGGCTAGTGCTCTTACCATCCAATGCACTGATACACACCTGCGACCCAAGGTACATGTACATCAGACACACACACACACACACACACACACACACAGACATGGCCACACAGGCACACAGAGGCAAACTTGGACTCACATGTGTGCATTCACAGAAATATACTCGCCTATACATATGCATGTACACAAACACGTGCACACACACAGCACAACCATCTTCCTTCAAGCCCATGTATCCTCTGCCTCAGTGCTCCTAGGGGCCTGGACCCACTGCTATAGACAACCAGTTCACACTCTCTGAGCCCGTCTCCCGTAAGCTGTCCAGATTCTGGGAGGGTGAGCTGGCTGATGTCGACAACAGCACTGGCAGCCATCGAAAGAGTGGGCTTTGATTGGGAGCAAGTCCAGATGGTGGCGGTAAGCCCCAGATGTTGTATGGAAACAAACAAGCCTGCTGAAATTAGGAGCTCAGCTTCAGCCTGGCCCTGCAGAGCAGCCTCCCGGAGGCAGGAGCTCTGCTGAAGGTGCAGCCAGTGTGGCTACTACTATAGGCCAAGCCTGGCATAAGAGCCTGATGACAGATGGGGAGGGCTCAGCTTTGGGGTCTGGACTTCTCCAGAGTGCCGGGCAGCTTAGGAAAATGTCACTTGGGTCCTAGTAGTCCAGTGGAGAAAAAGGGTGTTCAAGGCTGGTGTGGCAGAAGCCTGGCTAGGGAACCCTAAGCGTCATCCATAGTCTCAGCCCCTGCTGGCCTCACCCACTTAGGGCCTCAAGCCTGACCTGTTGCCTCCAGGCTCCCTGAGCACTCTGATTCACCGGATCTCTGTGCTGATCCCCAAGGTCACTGCACAATGACTTGGGTAGTCACTGGACAACGATCCCTAAGACCATGTGGATTCCTGAGATCACAGTGATTCCCAGGGCCAGGCACAAGCATTCCTAGGGCCCTACTTCTACTTTAGGAAGTCCTTCTGCCCTCTGCCCTGGCCCTTTGGGCTCCTGACAGAAAGGCAAGCCCTAGGAGCAGTGCAAACTTGGTAATATACATGCAGTGTACACACTTGGGGCTCCTCCTTCCTTCCCTCTCTCTCCTTTCTGTCTTCTCCCCTGCCACTCCCTTCTATTGAGCCGGATCACCCAGGCCTGTCAAGAGGGAATCTACTATTATTTCCCAGGCCAGAGCCAGGGCTCCCCACCTCTCAGACTCCCTAAGTTTTTATATTCACTCATTTTTTCATTCTCAAGAAAAAGATCTTATTAACCCATCTTCTGATGAGGTAAGGAGCTGAGTCTGCATGGGTTCTCCCGGGAAATTTGCATGAAAAGAGGTCAAAAGCCAAAGAAGCGAACCCGTAAGAGGAGACTCTGAGACACGAACTGTAGGAGAAGCAACTTCCTAGAGCTCAGCAGACACATCTCTTCCCTAGGTACCGCCTGAATTGCTAAGCAAGGAAAACATACACAAATAAAGTGTCATGTCCTGACATCTGATAATTTAAGCCAAACGTCGAAGAGCATCTGCTAATTACACACAGAGCTGTGTTTGAACACCAAGAGACAGGCTCTGGAGAAGCAAAGCCCCCCATTCAAGAGTGCTAACAGCCACACAGCCCTGGGCGCACAGACAGAGAGATTTGTCTTTTGAGATTAAATTAAAGCCCACGTTTCATTTTTGACGCAACCCAATTCTTCTGGTTTTCTCTTTCTACCTCCCAAAACTGGGGCCTTAAGTGGAAAAGATGCATTGAATAGCAAATGCAATTCAACAAATATTATGACATGCTGTTCATCACGAGCCCTAAATATTTAACGGTTCAACTTTATGGGCTTTTCATTTTGTTTTATTTTCTTTTTTGCCAGACGCGATGAATTTAGTACTAACAGGCTCCGTGCCGCGGAACTGCGGGTGCCCTAGTTTGCAAAACGAATGAAGCGAATTTCGTTAAGGTGTTTGTGACCTCAGTCCATTCGGGCCCCATCACCTTGTCTCAGCTCTGCTCAGCTGGCTTTCTATAAAAAAATAAAGAGTGAGATCGAGGGAGAGAAGGGGAAAACGGGAGGCAAAAACGGAGAGGGTCGTAAAGCCTCCATCGGCCAATTCATTTCTGTTTAATCCACCTCCGCGCTGCAGAAAACTCCTTTGTGGTGATGAGACCAAAGGTCGGTAATAGATTTCAACAGGTTCCGAGAGGCTGTTGACTGCTTGAAGCAGAGTGGGAGAGTATGAGGCTCCCCGAGAGGCAGGGGGAAAGAGATAATTGGAGACCCGGAGCCCCAGTTTGCCCTCTGGTTCCTGATTTCAAGGATTTAAGAAGAAAAAGAGATTGTCTAGCATTCTGCCTCCAGAATTGTGTGTGAGAGGGAAAGAGAGCAGAGGTGGGGGCACCGGGTCTCGCCGGGAACCCCGGGAGCTGCTGGCACGTGGCCACTGTCCTGCTCAAAGCCAGCAGGCTGGGAGGGAGGTTCAGGCGCCCCCGAGCCAGGCTGCTGGTTGGAAACTGCCTCTGGAGACGAGGAAGGCCTAGGAGTCACCACTGAGACTCCTTCAGAGCTCTGGCTGGGAGTAGAGGCAGCCACCCACTTGTGGTGGGGAGGGAAGAGGTAAGTGGAGGCAAGGGCTGGGGGAAGCAGATACTGAAGTGAATTTACCAGCTGTTCTCTGCAAAACCCCTCTGAGTGTGCAGTGCAGCTAGGACAAGACATGGAACTCCCACGGCCACGGTCTAGCCCACAGTTCCCCCCACTCCAGGGAGGCAGACTCCAGGGACCTAAGCAGATTCCCTATCATCACTCAACCCTTGCACTGTGGCTCCCCAGGTGAACAAAGAAGGGTATTACTTAGTATATTCCAGATATGTCTGAACAAAAGTGGCAGTGGCATGGGATGGCGGGAGTGACGAGGTCACCGCCTGCCACGCAAAACCACAGGCTACCGACCCAAGGCTTAGTACAGCAGTCCGTTCCTGTGCATGTAGGGACAGGCTTGGGGGACACCACTCCAATGGCACGCTGACCAGGTCTGGGGATGGAGGACCAGCTGGCCACAGCCTTTCTCCCAACCCCCTCTGGTTTCCCATCAGCCAAGAAATCTAGCCTAGACTTCATCTTGGGGAAAAAAAAATACCCCAAATCCACCTCTTCAGCCTCATTCTCTTATAGTCTCTGCTGTGGCTGTAGCAGGCCACTCACTCATGGCCCCCAATTATATAATAAGAAAATGCTCTAATGGAGGAAGGGCAGGATATTCTCAAGGAAGCAGACACTAGGGGCACCTTGGTCAGCTTGGGGGGTACAGGTGTCAGAGAACTCTCCCCAGAGGAAATGCACCTGTGTTGAACTTTAGAGAATGAATAATAAACATAATGAAGACAGCTCACGGTCATTCAACACCTACTAGGCGCCAGTCCCCAAATCATTGCTTTACCTACATTATGCCACTTAATCCTTAAAATCTTCCCTATGGGATAGATACAATCAGTATTAGTTTGAACTTACAAATGAAGAAACTGAATCAGAGAGGTGAAGAAACTTGCCCAAGGTCATCCAGCTTGTAAGGGACAGAACTGGGCTTCCGAATCAGACATTCAGACATCTGAACCCCCGCTTTAGCCTCTCTTGCTAAACCCCACTAGACTGAGCCTTTGAAGGCAGGGGCTGTAGGATTTATGTCTGCACTCCTGGTACATCGAATGGGCTCCAGCAGAAATGAGGCATCTGTGAGTGTTGCCGGATGGATAAATGAATGGATGGATGAAATGATGGAGGAGGGAATGAATTCAGATGTATTCAGAACGCAAATAGATCCTGGGGTAACAAGCACGTAAGATTACAGCCCATTAGTACTTTAGTACATTAGTACATCAAACCTTCCATTTGTCCTAGAACAGTAGTTCCCAGAACACATTCCAGGGGACATGAATTCCCGGAAATGTAGGCATAAAATGGTATCCATAGTTATGCAAGTTTGGAGGGCTCTGGGATAAATGAGGCTAAACAGGCTTCTTTACTTCAGGCCTTCTTAAGTTCTTTTAGGTGGTGAGCATCTCCTGGGACCAGAGCCCCAGCAAACACAATTGGGGAAGCACCACCTCTGAGTCACATTTTTTGGACCACAAGGGAGGGTGTATTCGTTAGTTGCTGCCATGTAAGAAATATTCCCCCAAACTCGGCCACTTAAAATAACCATCAGCATGATCTCGCCCACTTTCTCTAAGTTAGGAGTTCAGAAGCCACTTAGTCGGATGATTCTGGCTAAGGTTCTTGCGGGAGCTGTAGTCAGGATGTCAGCCAAGTCATCTGAATGCTTGATGGAGGCTTAAAGACCAACACGGCACACTCACGTGGCAGGCAAGCTGGTGCTGGCTGCTGGCATGGGGCCTCAGTTCCTCACCATGTGGGTCCTCTGCAGGGCTTGCTCAAGTGTCCCCATGCTACAGCTTCTCAAGAAGGAGTGGTCCAAGAGAGCAAAATAGAAGCGGCAATGTGTTTTATGGCCTACCCTTCGGAGTCACAGACTATTGGGACCCCTGCATTTTATTGGTCACACAAGGCAATTCTGATAACAATGTGGGAAAGGAATATGTCAAGGCATGAACGCCAGGACACAAGGATCACTGTGGGGACTTCTTGGAGGCCAGCTATCCCAGATGGCCTTCTTTTTTATTTTAAAATTTTTTAAGTGTTTGTTTATATTTGAGAGAGAGAGAGAGCAGGGAAGGGGCAGAGAGAGGGAGACACAGAATCCTAAGCAGGCTCCAGGCTCTGAGCTGTCAGCACAGAGCCCGACATGGGGATTGAACCCACAAACCGTCAGAGCATGACCTAAGCCGAAGTCAGACGCTCAACTGACTGAGCTCCCCAGGCACCTCCCAGGCACCCCCCAGATGACCTTCTAATCTAAGCTTCTAGAGCTTGCTGATAGGAATGTGTCTCCTCCCTTTAGGTCTGCAGGTAAAAACAGACCTATTTTCAACTCGCACGGCCATGCCCAGTGGCCAGTTGGTTTTTACACTCTGCTGTCATTAGCTGCCTCTCTTGACCTCCTCAATCTCTTGACCTTGTAGAATCATAAATCCTATATGTCAGAGCTAGAAGCCATTTGGTCCTAACTCAATTCACAGGTAGGGAAACGGAGGCCGATAAAAGCAAAGAAATTGTCCAGGGTCACAGAGAAAGTTTGTGGCAAACCATGGCTTGCAAGTTTTGTGTTCCTTCTCCAGCACACATGCTTGACAAGATGCGAATGTAAATCCACTGGCGAGAAATTCCAGGGCTACTCCCCATCCCTACTGAAAGTCTTGAACTTTCTACAGACCTGACCACATGGGGCCAAGGGTCCAGGGAGCTACAGGCCAGGATGGTATGAGTAGAGGCTTTATGGAGGTGGGGGTATGTCTGATTTCTGAGGGACTCCGCTACCACCATCTAAGGGAATGGCAGGAACTAGGAGCTTTCTCTTCAAACTCTACATCTTGAGACCCACGCTTCTCTCCAAACCCAAGTTCAGCCAACCATCCAGGCAGTAGAACCAAAGACAGCTGAGCGTGAACACGTGACATGCTTGCTGACCCCGTATCTTTGTCATTGCTTGGATTTGCACAGCATATTGCCAGGGAATGATGTCCTTCTAGGCATGGGGCCTGTCTTTCTGGTCAGTCTCCAGTGGCTGGTGGAGCCCGTTCAGCAGGGTCCCCCCTCCACCCAGCTGTTGGGACTCCAGGTGTTTGTCCCAAGTTTCCACAAGCATGTTCTTGAGATGACTCAATAAATGCAGGATACACAGAGGAAGTCAATAAGGAGCAAGGCTGAATCGAAATGGAGACACCTGCCTGCCCTCACTGGTCAGATAAGCTCCATCTGAGCTCCCGTCCCCGCTAGAGAGAGGCGTGAGTGGGTCCTCATCACTCCACTGGCCTCAGCTCAAACCTCACCCTCTTCAAAGAGCCTTCTGGGACTCCCTTTACTAAGGTTTCATCACCATGTTCTTCCTCATTGTGGGTCCATCTCCCTTACAAGACGGCAAGGTTCATGGGGATGTGACAATGACTCTTTGGTTCCCCACTCTTTCCTCAGTGTCCAGCACAGAGCTGGCACTCTGCAAATGACTGTTCTGGACTCGGGAGAAGAGTGTTTTCCTTTGCCATATGCCGGAGAGCTGAGACATCTGGAGGAGAGGCCGTCTTCCTGGTCATTGGGACCAGATGAGAGCCTCTCCAACTCACTCTCGTAGACAGACATATGCATCCCCTTCTGAGTCTCAGATGCTGTGTCTCCGGCATCTGGCAAGGTGCCCTCCTCGTTCCCCAGCTGACCTGCTGATGCCCACTTGCTGACCCTGGTCTTGTCAGCTCCTGTATCTCAGGAGTGGGCTGCCCATCTCATCTTCATCCTGTCTTGTCCCAGTTGCATCGTCCAGAAGCTCTGTATCAACCCTTCTGCCCACCGTCTCCTCCCTCTCTATCCCCCTGAGACAGGACCTATCTCTGACATCGATGCTCTCGGGGACAGCCTGGATTCACCACTCCCTTTCCTGGATGAACCCGTTCTATGCTTGTGGCTTTCTTGGGTGCCAACATCCCACATACCTACTGACCTCTCAGTGGGTTCCTCCCTCCTTCTCCAGGGCACAAAGGGCCCATGGACTGTGAATTCCTGATGCTGACAATTTCTCATGATCGACCTCCACTCTAATGTGACTGATAATAGTTTCTACATGACAATCTACTTCTTGGTTTCATTTTTAGCAGGCTATAGAACTTCCAGGTAGAGAAAGCGGACCCGGGGTTTTGGGTGGTGCCCAGTCTCCAGAAACTCGGTGAATGTCACTCCTAAACAAGTGATGCCTGCAGTCTGCCCTGGCTCTTGGGACTTGGGTCATATCACAGTCCCCTCCCCTGCCAGGGAAGGGGGTTAGGAGACACCAGAGCACTCCTGAGGCCTCCCTCTCCTTTCTTTATTCTTTGGTACCAGAGACACTTGGAGTTCACGTCCTTTCCTTTCTGGGGTCAAAAGTCAGAGGACATGAAGGTAATATTTCCAGGGCCTTTCTTTCCAACAAAGGGTCAACCACCATGGTGACCACTTTACAGCCAAAGGCATTAAGAAGTTTCTTGGCTTGGGGCGCCTGAGAGGCTCAGTCGGTTAAACATCCAACTCTTGGTTTCGGCTTAGGTCGCGATCTCACGGTTTGGGAGTTCGAGCCTTGCGTCAGGCTCTGCGCTGACAGTGTAGAGCCTGCCTCTGATTCTCTCTCTCCCTCTCTGTCTCTCTCTGCCCCTCCCCCACTCACACTCACTCTCAAAATATATGTTTAAAAAATGTTTTTAAAAATAAGTTTCTTAGCTAAAATAAGATTCATACTGTTTTCCAAACTGCCACTTTGCTTCTATCCACTCCCACTTCCTAAAGGCACTTTCCTTTTCATTTCAACATTTTCCAAGAAGAGAGGCAGGTACACGCCTGGTCATCATTGCAGGTCCACCTACGGTCGGCGCTCGCCTGGGAACGCCCTGAGGCCGGGTACCACGTCTGTGTGCCCACCACTGCAGGGTTACCCCAGTGCCCGGCACATACATCTATGCAGAATGAACATATTGGGATAACGGAGGGGGCAAGAGGTCATGGAGATCCCCAAATCACTGCTAACACTAATCACCGAAACATGCCCAACGGCACACTTAGCGTCAGCTGATTCTGTTACAATCCCATCCAATATGTAGAAACACATTTCCCGTTCATTCGGCAGTCTGTTACACTGTCTGTTTCTATCTGAGCTATCTTTTTTGTGTGAAGAGAGAACAAAGCCTACACTAACACGCTTGTCACTGAGCCGGCTGAGCTATTTGCTTTCTAAACAGTCTGGTAGCCTACACAGGCCAAAGCGCCTAAGCCCAGCAGTTTCTGGGGCTTGCTTTTGGGGACGGCCCCTTCCCCACCTGGGCCACTCCCCCACCGTTCTGCCAGGTGACCCCGCTTTGTTCAAGGCCATCAGACCTCAGTCCGGAGGTGTTACAGCGAGTCACTCAGGACTGTATTTTCATCAGTGTCCCCACTGCTCCTCTTCCATCTGTGTGCTTCCTGAACGGATTGCTGACGGGGGGGAGGGGGGAGAGGGGGGATGCTGCCATGTTGCCGAGAACACAATGTGGGCCAAAAGAGAACTATGTAGCCCCAAACAGTTGGTTTGTAGTAGCCCCAAACAGAGAAAGAGATGTGATGACTGACAGGTAATCAATTTGATTATTTTACCCCATTATTTTCCTTATTATTCCGTGTTTTCCCACAGTTCGTCTGCAGGCCGGTTAATCCACCCACAGATAACCGAGTGACTATATCGTAATCAAAGGTCAAATATCTATCTCTACGTGCTTTGGCTGGCTCGAGGCAGAAGGCCTGCAGGTGTCTTATACTCTTCTCCAACATTACTTCCAAGTTCAGAGGCAGCCAAGTATAGGACAAGGGGCACGGGACTGAGAGAGCTCACCAGCTATGCCTTCTCCTCCGTTTCCTCCACTGGATAGAGGAGGTGAGTCCTGAGTGTTTGGAGGGGACACTGATGCTCTTCTCCTCATGCTTCCACTTTTTCCCAGAGGAAGGAGGAACTCCCATTGGGGTTTCTGGCCCTTCTCTGCCCCCTCCTGACACCCCACTGTGGGATGGGAAATCGTTAATCTGAGTAGGGGCACCTGGATGGCTCAGTAGGTTAAGCGCCTGACTTGATTTTGGCTCAGGTTGTGATCTGATGGTCTGTGGGATCGAGCCCCGCATCGGGCTCCATGCTGTCCGCTTGGGATTCTCTTCCCTTTGTGCGCACGCTCTCTCTCTCTCAAAAATAAATAGACATTTAAAAAAGGAAAAAAGAATTGTTAATCTGAGTATTCCAAGCCCACTGGGTCCTACTTCCCAGTGGGCAGGGATATGTGCCTTAGAGGTCAAGACCTGAGCAGTAAGGCCCAGGACTGCTCTCTGGCTGTCATTTCCAGTCTCTGTCTGTGAGTGGATAGGTAGGTGGGGGCAGGTCTTACTTGAGGGCCTGGCCATATTTGGTGAATGTGAAGTGAGAGGGAAGTCTCACTCATTCAACAGATATGTACTGAGCCCTCACCATATACCAGGTGGAGTCCAAGTCCTCATGGAGCTTACAGTCCAGCGAGAGGAGAAGGAAATAACAAGTACATATATATGTGGAGATGGGAATGGGGAAGGGGGGAAGGGGCAGGACTATTTCTAGAGATTGACCAGGAGAGCATTCATCAACAAAGGTGCTCTTTCAGCAAAGATCTAGTTCATGGTGAACCCATGCTGGCTCCACCTGATCGCTACTTACTTCCTAAGATCTCTCGGTAACTGTAACTCGGAAACTGTAACATTTGATGAACTGAACCTGAGATTTTTCTATGATCACCATCAAATGCCCTGGAATGTATAGACTCTATCTTTGGAAAGCACGATGCCACCTCTGGTGTTCTAACCCCTTCCTAGCGACTCCTTGGTCTCACGGGGACCTCATCTGTGATCTTCCGTGCCCTGGGGTGGAATTCAGCCAGGACAGTTGAGTTGTTCTGGTCCGGACAGGCACGGTACGTCCTCATGTTTTCTTCACCCATCTCAAGCCTTAGATCCCTCTCATCAAGGCTCACTTTCCTCTCTTCAGTCTGAGGATGATTCCCTTTGACAAAGAAGAGTCGAGAGGTTCCTCTTTGCATTATTTATCTCTCCCTGTGGCCAAAATAGCCCCATTCCCACGTCTGGGATCTGTTTGTAGTTTTATGTTTTTTTTCCCCTGAGACTCAAGTTGCACATTCAGGAAGTGAAAACAAGAAAAGTGCATGGCAACAGCGTTTTCCTTTTAAATTTTCAGAAAGCAATCTGAGGGAGTCGGGGATGGTGGGTCTCCGAGCACACCATCAATTTGCGGTTAATTGGTTTAGAATTCATTAACCACATTTTCCTGCCTGCTTCTGCCTGTCTCTGGAACGGTGCTTGAGTTCCCCGATTCTTTGAGTTGCCAAACTAATAATTCACCTACTTTATTTCCTGACTCGCAGTTAGTTTGTTTTAGTCTAAATAATGCATATTCAGCTTCATTAGCATATATTTGGATCATTTCCGACTTGAATATATTCAATCCCATCAATTTACCATTAGCGTGATCATTCAGGAGGGAAGTTTCCATATCTTTCATGCCTGTTCAGTCATTCTCATCTTTCCTGGGTGTGGAGGCAGGGCCAGGGAGAGAAGGTGGGGGAGGGGCTGAGGGAAGGGAGGTGGTCTTCTCCAGACAGAGCTGCTGCAGGCATTCCAGTTTATCCCAGATTCCGAGGACCCCCTGATTATAATCCAAATGAGGTTGAGAGTTCTGAATGCTCATGTCTGCACCAGGAGATTAAGACCAGAAAATGTGCACAAGGTCTGTGGTGATTCTGAAGAGTTTCTTCTCTATCCAATCCATTCTCTGCTTCTCCAATACCAACCGGGTCTCCAACAAGTCAGCAATTCTGGCACCAACTACCCAGAGTTAGTACAGACCCTACAGGTTAAGGGCTCCATCCCACAAGGCTGTCCCCACTTGAGATGACAGGTCTAAGTCCTAGGCCACCTGAACTTTTAACACATTGGCTATAAATTGGGCATTCCCACAACTCCCACTCAGGTTCCATAATTGGCTGGAATGGCTCAGAGAACTCACAAAAACAGGTTACTTACATTTCCTGGTTTATTACAAAGGCTACAACTCAGGAACAGCCACATGGAAGAGACGCATAGGGAGAGGTACAGGGGAGAGGCAGGGAGCTGCCATGCTCTTCCTGGGCATACCATTCTCCAGCCCCCAATGTGTTCACCAACCTGGAATGTCTTATAAACCTCATCATTGGGGGTTTTATGGAGGTTTCACTATGTGGGCATGATTAAATGAATCACTGGCCATTGGTGACTGAACTCAATCTCCAGCCCCTCTCCCTTCCCAGGAGGTTGGGAGGTGGGACTGAAAGTTCTAAGCCTCTAATCAAGGCTTAATCTTTCTGGCAACCAGTCCCATCCCAAAGCTATCTAGGCCCACCAAGAGGCACCTTATTAGACCAAAACATGCTCCCCTATCACCTTTATCACTCAGGAAATTTCAAGACCTTGTAGGAGCTCTCTGCCAGGCACTGGGAAAAAAGAACAATTATCTTTTTTACCAAACCACAGTAACTTTCTAACTGAATATATGAGCACCCAGGATTAGATATCCAGGGGCTCTGGACATTCAACTTGAAATCAATAATTTGTTTCTTTAGAGAAATGTGGTATTCATTCATTTTGTCAGTATTTATGGATCCCCCTACTATGTTCCAGGCACCATGTTAAGCACTGGGTATACAGTGGTGAATAAAGCATATGTGAAAGTGGATGGACCTCAAGGGTGTCATGCTAAGTGAAATAAGTCAGGCGGAGAAGGACAGATACCATATGTTTGCACTCATAGGTCTAACAGGAGAAACCCAACAGAGGACCATGGGGAGGGGAAGGAGGAAAAAGAGTTAGGGAGAGGGAGGGAGACGAAACATGAGAGACTCTTGAATACTGAAAACAAACTGAGGGCGGAAGGGGAAGGGGGAAAGGTAAAGGGAGGTGATGGTCTTGGTGGAGGTCACTTGTGGGGAAGAGCACTGGGTGTTATATGGAAACCAACCTGACAATAAACTATAAAAAAAATTAAAAAAATAAAACATTAAAAAAATAAATAAAAGCGTTTTGCAACCGAAAAAAAAAAAAAAGGTTCAATAAAGCATATGTGAAGCCATGTTGAGTGTCATGGAACTTGCAATATGGTAGTGGTGATAGTCATAAAATATACCTATGTGTATGTAAAAGAATGCAAATCAATTATTAGATAGTGTCTTGCTCTTTTTACATCGTTCATTCTACTGGGGGGCAATGGGGAGGAGGGGACTGAAGAACCAAGAGAGGATCAAGTTACTCTAAATAAGATAGGGAAATCAAGACCTGGAAGGGAAGGTTCCAGATAAGGAAGAGAAGAAAAGGAGGTGCAGAAGCCAGGAAGGGGAGGCAGGAGAATGGCAGCTCAAGCGGAGGGAGAAGAGGGAAGTGGCAGCTGCCATAGGGTTAGAGCTCCGGGGACAGGGTGATGCCGAGGAGGGGACATTGTGCAGGTTTTTGCTGGGTGACAGACCCTGGACTCTTGCTCTGCTCCCCCTATTCAGTGTGTGGTGTGTGTGTGAAGATTAGCACAATGACAGGAGAGGCTACATGGCATCGGTGTGGCTCTGGGTCAGATCTGTTACCTCTGCAGCTTTCACGTATAATTATAATTTGTAATAAATTCTCTTGCGGGGAAATAGGTTCACGAATTCCTATACTTACATAAATGCGTTAGGAAAAAGCTTAGGGCAGAAAGCTGACACCAAAGGGCACAAGTGCCCAAGGTTAGCTGGCGAAATGTTATACTGGGACCATGAGTAACTTGTTATATCATCTGCCGGAAATTACTTTCCATCGGACACCAATATCCTGTTGTGCTTTGATCACAAAATTGACTTGCTCCCCAGACTCTGCTTCTTACACACACAAGTTAACAATTATTGTCTGATTGTTTTCTTCACTTTCACCACGTGTGTAAGATCTTGAGCACTCAATAAATACAGAAATGAAACCCCTGTTCGGGGCTTTTGTCTCCTCCAGGACATTAGCCTCTCTCGTATTCAATTCTGCATCCGCTCTCTTGCTGGACAAGAGAGAACTCCGGACTCAGAGTCTGTGACATTTTCTGAAAGAAAAAACAACCAGGAATGGAAGTGGAGGAAGGCTTTATCTGAAGACATGACATTTGAGTTGAGACCCAAAGGAGAAGGGTTAGTTGAGATGAATAGATGGAGGAGCATTCCATCAGAGGCAAGAGCTCTGTGAAATCTCTGAGACAGGACATCAGCTGCCGCGTTAATGGAAGCAGGGAATCTAGAAAGCGGAAGGTGCTACCTTGCTCCATTCTGCATGCATGGACTGAACTGGACTCAGTTTTGAGATCCAAAGTTGATGCTGGAAGATACAGACATTATCAGCTTGTTCAAGAACTGAAACAGTCATCACGGCAGGGGGAGGGAAACACGCCATGGGCTTAGGCAGGAAGAAGGTTGAGCATCAGAAAAGTATTTGGGTGGCTGGGAAAAGAGAGCAATTGATGTCCTGGGAGTCTGCAAGCAGGAGAACAGAGGCCTTGAGGCAGGGCAGGCAGAGAGGTCTTGTGGACATGTGTTCAGGCTGCGCACTAGGAAAGGAAGGCTCCCCCAAGCCCAGGGCAGCCCCAGGGAGGGGAGCGGAGGGGCAGCCATATAGGCTGGATACAGACTCTGGCCCAGAGTAAAACAGCCTTGCCTTGACACCACCTGTGTGCCTGCAAGAGACAACCGTGCCAGCATGGAGGGCAGGGGAGAGTCAGAATGCACAGACTGGGTGAGAGAGGGGACAAGGCCTTGGGTTAAGAGTGCACAAATCAGCAGGATTCCCAGTGGAGGGAGTGTGTGCACAGGCAGGACGTCAAACGAGAAAGGAAGTGCTGCTTTGTCAGTAAGTAAGTGTCCTGCGCACCCCTATTTCTTCCCCTATCTATACTTTCCCTAGAGGTGTTATTATGAAAAATATAACTAGCCTGAGATACCTAAATGCGACTTTCTGTTTCTCCCCCATCCTGTCACCAGATGAGGGGCATGGCACAAAGCCAGAGGTGTCCCACTGTGAATCAGATGGAAGAATGTGAGTAAGCTTGAATAATGGACTAACTCTAAGAAGATGAAGTGTCCCAAGAGTACACTGAAGTCACATTCCTAGAGCACAGGGCAGGATGGGGACGCAGCTTAGTGACACACTCTCAAGTGCTCAACGAGCCCAGTATGAATCAGTTCCCCAGGAGGCTAAGGACATCAGCTGCCACATTAATGGAAGCAGGGAATCTAGAAGGTGGAAGGTGCTGTCTTGCTCCACTCTGCATGCATGGACACAACTGGACTCAGTTTTGAGATCCAAAAGTTGATGCTGGAAGATACAGACTTTATCAGACCTTGTGAGCTATTGCTCATCGTGAGATGACTGTCTCAGGCCTCACCGATAAACTCAGTCTGAGTTTGTTGTGATTCTATGAAACAGAAATCTTGGTAGAGAAAAAGGACATGAGACATACCCTACCCCTCACATCCTTATATGATTACAGTCGGGGTAGAGGTGGGGAGCAGAGATGATTGAGGCACAGTTCCTGCCCTGGCAGAGTTGACAGTCCCACTGAGTCCGAGGAAGTCAGACTCTGAGGAAGGAAAGAAAGGAGGAAAGAAGGGAAGGAAAGAGAAGGAGGGGGAAGGGAAATGAGAGGAGGAGGGCAGAAGGGAGGGAAAAAGAGGGAGGGAGCAAAGGAGTGGAGGAAGGAAGGAAGGAAATGGAATGGAAGGAATGGATTGGAAGGAAGAATGGAAGGAATGGAAAGAAGGGAGAAAGGAAAGAAGGAAGGAAGGAATGGAAGGAATGGAAGGAATGGAGGAAGGAAGGAAGGAAGGTAGGAAGGAAGGGAAGGAAGGAGGGAGGGAGAGAGGGAGGGAAGGAGGGAGGGAGGGAGGAATGGCGGGAATGAAAGGAAGGGAGGAAGGAATGGAAGGAATGAAAGGAAGGGAGGAAGAAATGGAAAGAATGGAAGGAAGGGAGGAAGGAATGGAAAGAATGGAAGGAAGGGAGGAAGGAATGGGAGGAATGAAAGGAAGGGAGGAAGGAATGGAAGGAATGAAAGGAAGGGAGGAAGAAATGGAAAGAATGGAAGGAAGGGGAGGAAGGAATGGAAAGAATGGAAGGAAGGGACGAAGGAACGGGAGGGACAAAGGAATGGAAGGAAGGGAGGAAGGAATGGAAAGAATGGAAGGAAGGGACGAAGGAATGGGAGGAAGGGACAAAGGAATGGAAGGAAGGAAGGAAGAAAGGAAGGAAGGAAGGAAGGAAGGAAGGAAGGAAAAGAAGGAAGGGGAAGGACACCGAGAGGGGTAGGGGAGGAGGGGGAGATAGCGAGGGAGGGAGAGACAGAGATTCAAAAAGAAGAAAAGAGAGAAGAAGGAGGGGGAGGGAAGGAGTGGAAGGAAGGAAAGAAGGGAGGGGCTCTCAGAAGCAGCCCTTCCAATTGCTGTCACTTCAGGTTTATAATGAACAGTCAAGTTCCACGGCTATTCATCGCAACCCAGGTGGAGGACAATGCTCTAATGCAGTCAACTTGGAGGGCCCTCAGATAAGGGCTGGTCAGGCTGCATTGAGTGGTGTCCGCAAGACACCTCAGCCCTCTGCTAACCTAATGTCCCAGCCTGCCTTCCAAACATATACACATCCTTTTACTAATAAATAATATGGACTCGTAGGAGAGAAGAGCAAGCACACTTTCAGGGCAATCTACGACTGCAGGGCAGGCAGTGTAGACGCAGGGGGCGCCGGCTGAGTCCGAGGACAGGGCAGGAAGCAGAGGGTGGCCCCTGTGAAGTGGAAAATGGGGGGCAGCGCCTCCTGGGTGGTCTGCAGTTGCCTCTAGCCCAGAGCAGGCGGAGGGTGAGGACAAGGAGACGAGACCCATTCTGTACTGGATGACGGGGCTACACGCTGTTTCCCTTTCCCAGAAAGAGCATCAGGGTGTTTTCTGCCCACCCAGACCCCTCCGAAGCCCTGAGCTGAATCACTGGCCATGAAGCAGGGCTTGGAAGTGATTAAACACTAAAACCAGGGCTTGCTGCTGCCCGGGAAGGAATCGATCATGCCCGTCGGGAGCTCCGTGGTGCCTGCGTTTCCGTCCGTTGGAGACATGTGTTTTTAGCTTGGGACTGACTCTCAAAGTTCTTCCTGCTGAAAGCCCAGGAGATGAAAAACGGCCCTCCTTTGTCCGTCGCAAACTGGAATAATTTTGCCCAGCTCACCCCATTCTCCCAGTAGCCAGGTCTAGGTCACCCCCACGTGCCACCTCTTTTCGGACGGCAATCCTCCATGTTCCCCCCACCCCACCCCACTGGTGGCCTGTTTCTGAATGGGGACCGCTGGCCTCTGACCTGAACAGTTAACTGCTTGAGGGGTCAACTGCCAACCCAAGCTTAGCCAATTGTGTCCCTTCTTGGGGTCTTTCAAATGGGAGGTGGGAAGAAAAGGCACTTTTCTCCTGACATAACATGCAAATGAACAGAAGCCCGGAGGTCCCAGAAGCTAGGGTTCTGACCTCATGGAGAATAAAGTTGACTCGGAAAAGCAGGGCACGTGAGCCACAGCAAGATGGCAGGGGAGAAGGGAGCGCAGAGAGAGGACTTGTCCCTGGTTCTGGCTGTCCCTAAGGCTAAGCCAAGCCGCCCTTCCCACACGTGGGAGCCAAATATGCCTCTACTGGCATGTCAGCTGCTTGGTATGTTTCTGCCAGTCTCGGTCAAGGCTAGACGTCCCTGTAACACACAGTGCACACACGAGGGGAGCATGAAGCGCTGACCATGCACCCGAGAGGGAGCCTGTGGGGGAGGCACACTCCCCGAGGGACATCATGACCCAAGTGGCAATGTTAACAGTCACAACGAGGAGCTACAAAGGAAGAAAGTCTCCCCAGTGAAACATCGGAAAAGATCCTGCCCCTGGCTTTGTGCGTTTACCAGGAGAGGACACACCGCTCCCGCTAACAGCCGAGGAGGCCATGCTGACACGCGGCTGCTCCGTCCCAGCTTAGACAGGGTGCAGCCGGAGCCACATGGAGAACAGAGAAGAGACACCATGCAGCACAGAAGGGAAGACTAGGAAAGAGGAGCGACTCAGATGGTAGGACACAGTGTCTCCCTCAGGGGTTCTCACCCACCCCTCGAGGAAGAAGAAAAGAAGATGTACAAATGAGAATTTGGAGCCCCCACCCCGACCCCCTGTAAGCCATCGCTGCTGTTCCTCATGCTTTTGAAGTTCACCACTGCCGCATTCATAAAGCCGGAGAACCCCATCCCACCCCCACACCTGCCTTAACAATTGCAACCGGCGGGGGGGGGGCACCTGGGAGGCTCAGTCGGTTAAGCGTCCCACTTTTGGTGGTTGTGATCTCAGAGCTTGTGGGATCGAGCCCCGAGTCGGGCTCCGTAGCTGACAGCACGGAGAGAGTATTCTCCCTCCCTCTCTCTCCTGCATCTCCTCCTCCCGCACTGTCTCTGTCTCTCTCAAAATAAATAAATCAACTTAAAAAACTGCAATCTTCTAAAAAAAATAATTGCAACGGGGATTCTGTGCCCAGAATGTTGCTTCTTCTTACAGGATGGGGGGTAGACGAATTCCATGTGACTCAGAATGGGACAAAAACACAAGAGCAGAGACCAGGCAGGAACTCCTGGAGGAGGACGTGCCCCACCAGCCTCTACCAAAGCCGTCACGGGAGGACCTGACACAGTAGTCATTGCCTCGCCCAGAAGCGTGAGCAAGCGAGGCCCTTGCAGACCCCCGCCCCCACATCTGCATCCCACTTACCGAGGGACTACCCACACTAGGTGCTATTCTAGAAGCTGCACACACCGCAGCGAGTAAGGCACGCAAGGCCTCTGTCCTCAGAGACTTACATGACAGGCAGGAGCACACGCAGTAAGAAAGGAAACACATGAAGGAGCAAGGCAATTACAGATGTAATAAACGTGTGAGACTCTCTCACATCCAGCAAGTCGTGGAGAGGAAACGGAGGCCTAGAGAGGGTAAGTGACTTGCCCTGAGCAGCAGCCCCGAGGGGATGACACCCATCCCCCTACCCCGGCCGACTACCGTCTCCCAGCTACTGCCCTAACTCCGTTCTGCGGCCCTGGTCGCCCCACCGATGCCCTGTCATTCCATCCAGAAATGCCTGATGCTCTTTTTGGCAGCTCTAGGGAGCAAACCCACTGGGCTAAGTCCCCACGCATCTGGCACATGGTCTGCTTGAAGACACGCATCTGCTTTGCCAGGGACAGTCCCAGGTCACACCTGTTGTCCTCGAGTAACTATGCATAGAACCCACTTTCACGTGCAGAAGCGTCCAGGTTTCAACAATAAGTTATACGCACACCCCACCCCACCCCCCAATCCATGGCATACCTAAGCCTCTGAATCCCTGAAGCGTCCTGGTGGAGAACCACCAAAGTATTTGGCACCTTCTCCAGATGGATAAGGAGAGGAGTTCCGCTGAATTCTGCCCCAGGAAACCTTGGGGCGCACCTCCCTGGACATCGCTCAACCTTTGAGGCATCTCTTCAGAAGGCCTTCTCTGTCTGGCCCCCCCTCCTACCCCCAGCTATGGCTCTGCCTTGTCCCTTAACCCTCACCCTTGCAAAGAATGTCTCCTAAAGACAGAGCTCACATTGACTGCAACAGAAGCTTCTGGAGACAATCAGCCATGCCCTGGGAACATGGGAGCGTCACCAAGTGTTTGCTGAACTGAAGAGGAAACACAACACTCTTGGGTGAAATACATCTCACGGAGGAGCCTGGAGTTCCCATTGACTCAAACATACATGGCATTTATTATTTTTTTAAATGTTTATTTTTGAGAGAAAGAAAGAGACAGAGCACGAGCAGGGGAGGGGCAGAGAGAGAGAGAAGGAGACACAGAATCCGAAGCAGTCTCCAGGCTCCTAGCTGTCAGCACAGAGGCTGACACAAGGCTCAAACTCACAAGCTGTGAGATCATGACCTGAGCTGAAGTCAGAAGCCTAACCGACTGCGCCACCCAGGCGCCCCATACATGCAACTTAAATGCCCCTTCCTCCTGAGAAAACTTAGTGATGCCATGTGTATCAGACCCTGGCCTAATAGAGCCCCTGATCTCCCGAGTTTTGCCCTCAGCAGCCTCTGGCTTCATGGCCCTCAGCTCCCGGAGCCAGAAGCAACGGCAGGTGTGGGGCAGGTGCAGGTCTCTTGCGATAGAATGATTTCAGCCCAGCGTGGACCCCAAGGATCCACTCTCTGGGGCCAGGATCCCCACAACCTGGGAGGGAGGTCCCGAGCCGGGGAGCAGCCATGCCTACCTGTGCACACACGCTACCTGCTGCCAGGCGCCCTCCCCGCAGCCCAGCCCGCACAGCTGGGTGGCAGCAGGCAGCCTCTTCATGCAAATTAAATAAAACAACCTTTTTATCTGTTGGCTGATTCCCTCTTTTGAAGAAATCAACTACAAATTCATTTTTCGGGAGAAGCAATTATGATGATGGATGGAATGTCAGAGAAAGGGAATCAAACAGCAGCTTGAAGGCCCAGGAGGGGGCTGCCTCGTGGGGGCAGGAGAGTGGGGGACAGGATCCATTCAGCTCCCGTCCTGGCTGGCTCTCCCTGCCCCCCTGCCCCCGCCTCAGTTCTGTGGGGTTAGCATGATGCAGAAAGGGCCCTTCCCACCATAGCTAACTAATAGCTGACTCTGGCTCCGTAAGAAGAGGTCAGAAAAGTCACAGTAAGGGGCATAGGCTGTAGCCGATCAATCATGAGCACTTATTGGGCCTGGCACTTTCCAGGTATGACTTCATTTAATCTGTACCCTTGCTCTGCAACATAGAGATTAGTTTACCCATTAAAAACATTTTTTTAACCTTTATTCATTTTTAAGAGACAGAGAGAGACAGAGTGTGAGCAGGGGAGGGGCTGAGAGGGAGACCCAGAATCCGAAGCAGAAGTTTACCCATTTTACAGATGGAGAAACCGAGATGGACTGGCGGCCTTTCTCAAGATCACTCAGGTAGAAGGGGAGCAGAGTGAGAACCCAGTCTTCACTCCACGGCAGTAGGGGCCCTTCCGAGGAAAGGAGGTTTGGCTCAGAGACCTGGAGACCAGATAGCCCACGCCTCTCCCACCCACCCTGCCTCCAGTTTGCCCACAGAAATGGAGGCTGGCTTAAGGCCACAGGGCCAATCATTGTAGGAATCCATACATTCATTCGACTGACAATTATACACAGTTTTAGGCATTGTTCTAGGGTGCACGAGCTCCAAGTTCACAGTCAAGGGCTTCAGCTGCCGTAGCCTGTGGGTTGGGAGATTTGGAAAACAGAAAAACCCCATGGACTTGATGGAGCTTCCCCCAGTCGGGGGGAGCCCAGCTCTACGCACTACCTACGGGCACCAGCGGCCCTCTGTGAGGGTCAGGAGGACGTCGGGGCTGCTATAGTAGAGGGATGCCCAAGAGCCCCATCGTGCCAGCCCACAGCCAGGAGCCCCTGGCTTGCAAGGAAGGGCCAAGCTGGTGGCCACATCTGCCAGCCTGTCATTTTGGGGGAAATCCTTCACAGAGATGGATCTGGGCTTCCACTTCAAAGGCTCCTCCAGTAAAGACCTGCTAATTGTTTGAAACACATTTTCAATGAAGTGTGAATTCTCACTCGCCAAAGCTCCAGTGAGTTCCAGGAGACCTCAAGCTGGAAGGAGCCTGGGAGGCTGCTCCCCTGCGTAGAGCCAGAGGGCAACTGGGACTAGGTGGCAGGGACCGAACCCTATCCCCAACATCCCACCTCCCAGGGGCCATTGACTCCCAGGGGCCATTGAGGATTGGACACTTGAGCTGACAGCCTGGGAACTGTCAGCCCACAGAGAGAGGGCCTCCCTCCTGAGAGGGAAGTGGTGACTGAACCCTGAGGGCTCTGTGGGCTGAGGGTTTGGGTCTCACTGCAGACCCCACCTACCTTCAGGTGACAACAGGTTACCCAGCTATTAAAAATAATAGCTAACGATTCCATGAAGCTTGCTGCGTGGCGGCACTGTTCTATGTGCCGTGCATGTTACACAGTCCTATTCACCAAGTCCTCAGAGCAACCCACGAGATAGGGACTATTATTTTGTCCCTGTTTACAGATAAACACTGAGGTGCTGAGAGCTCACTGTCCTCTGCTAAGCAGAGGAGACAGGACGGGCCCCTAGGCGGTCAGTCTGTTGCTGCTCAAGATACAGGAGATGGAGCAGAGGGGTCCTAACACACGGAAAGTGAATGGCCCTACTCAGGAGGTCAGGCGAAGCAGGGAAACTGAGGACCATTCAGAGGGGAGAACAAAGACACTGGAGTCACACAGATCTGGGAATGAATATCTTCCAGCCAGGTGACCAGGGGAAATAAATTAGCCTTTCTCTGACTTCATTTCCTCATCTCTGAAATGGAAATTACAATACCTACCAGCAAGGTTATTTTCAGGAGCTGAGATAATCAGGCACTCCCCTGACCCTGAGAGTGAGTGTCTCCTTAAATTTTGTGCCCGAGGCACCTCATTAGTCTCTTCCTAGTCCTGGCCCTGGAGATAATTACATGTTAAGAATCTGACCAGAAACTTCCTGGCAAGAGTAGACAGTAAATGAGCAAATGAATAAAGGAAAAATGAATGAAGAGTAGCCATGTTAACAATAGCTACCGTTCACTCATTCATGGTCTACTCTCGCCAGGCAGGCCCCTGCAGGACAGGGGTCGAGGGGCTCTAGGAGGAGAAGGCACGTGCCCTGTCTTCAAGGGGCTTACCATCCTGGGGGGGCCCTGTGAAGCCAGCAACGGCCATCTCTGCCTTGTGCCGCCCTAACCAGGGCAGGGAAAGGCTTCACTCCCAGACAGAGACCCGAGCAAGGCCTGCAGGTGTGGCGGGGTTCTGGGGAAGCTGAGGTCGTTGTCCTCAGTGCCTTCTCACCAGGCTCTAGGCCGGCTCAGGTCCCACATCTCACCCAGGGCATCAGAGCAAACCTGGGAACTGCCGCTGGGGCTTAGGACCCTAGCCATTTCTACCTGCGACACAGACAGCTAGTCTAGACTGGGGGCTCCTCAAAGATCTGCAACCATGACTAATAATTCCACCACCTCCCACCCCCCACCCCCGTCTGGCCTGGGATGAAGACTGGAGGAAAAAACAACTTCCCCAGGGCTAGCTCTCTGCTAGTGGACAGAGCCTCTGGAAGGCCCGGGGGGGTCCGGACATCTGAGGATCATCTGGAGAGCAACATTAGGGGTGGCAAAGGGGCACCCTTATTGGAAGGCCCTGCAGGCTGAAAGGGTCACAGGCCCCCCCATGGATCTCTGCAGCCCCCCACATTTAGGAATCAGGGGGCAAAGCAGGAAATTGAGGGTTGCAGGATGTCAGAGCAGGGGAGGGGAGGAGGGGGGCAGGGGAAGAAAGGAGGAAGGGGAGCAGGAGCGGAAAGAAGGAGCGTTCTCAGGCTGCAGAGAACCTACTCCCGGGATGCAGGCCTGAGGCCACAAAACAAAAGGGAAGATGGATGGGGCCTCCGAGACCTCAGACCTTGAGCGTTTCTGGCTGCAGGAAGTCTCCAGCACATCACACCTCTACCTCTGCTATAGGCCCCTTCCTCCCATCCTCTTCCGCTGATCTCCACGGGCTTCCGAGTCAGAGACATGTGGCTGTCATCAGTCTCCTCATCTGTCAAATGGGAGAACCATGGCCTTGGCCTCTTACAGCTGTGCCTATTTGCAGCGAGGCGATGTCTGCAGAGAGTTCAGCCTGGGCTTGGCAGGGACACAGGAAGAGCCTAGTAATCGGTGGTTGGCACCGCCTTTATTTTATTTTATTTTAATTTTTTATGTTTATTTATTATTGAGACAGAGAGAAACAGAACATGAGTAGGGGAGGGACAGAGAGAGAGAGGGAGACACAGAATCCGAAGCAGGCTCCAGGCTCTGAGCTGTCAGCACAGAGCCCGACGCGGGGCTCGAACCCACGAACTGTGAGATCATGACCTGAGCCGAAGTCAGACGCTCAACCGACTGAGCCACCCAGGCACCCCTGGCACCGCCTTTATATTCTGGCCATTAGCAACAGCTTGAGCCAACCCCAGTGCCCTCCCAACCGGAAGGGCTGACTGCTGAGCCGGGCCAAGGCAACGGCAGGGCAGCAAGGCCACCCAGCCTCGCCAGGCTGTGAGCAGGTATGCCCGGCTTCTCCCACCTCCTGGCCGCTGGCCACACTGCTCATTAAGCAAATGGCCCACAATGGCCAATGATCAGTGGAGCAGGAGGGCAGACGCCTCTCCCAAGTCGGCCTCATCAAAGGCAGGCGCTGAGCTAATTTAAAGATCTAAGTGGAACATATTTCTCCTGATGCGGCAGTTTCAATTGACTTGTATTGTCTCCAAGTAAACACTGGAGTCACAGCAATTAGTTTTCTGGACAGGGCTCCAGGTTAGGGGACAAGGGGCAGCAGACTGGAGAGGGACTGGTGCGAGCGGACTGGAATGGGGCAGCTGGGGCGGGGGGGCGGGTCTGAGCCCTTGGCCCGGGCTGGGGCAGGTTTGCTCTTGGGCCTCAAGGTCCCCAGCAGGGAATGGAAAAGTCCAGGTGCCCATCACAGGCTTTCTGAGCTGGCAGGGACGTGCAATGTCATTAAAACTGATCCTGCAACATCATTCAGACTGATCCTTCATGCAACAGACAGGAGGACGCCGGGGACCCAAGAGAGGGTGCGGACCTCAAAGCTGTCCATCAGATTAGAGTCAGGGCCTGGGCTCCTGACTCAGGTAGTAACACATAACTCATATCCCCCCACGTGTTGGAGCTCCAAAGGTGCTTCTGGGGTTTAAAATCTCCTGTAATCAACACACTGGCTCTGAAAGGATGGAATTCCTATTCTCACTTCAGAGTTGAGGAAACAGAAGCTCAGAGAAGATAGGGGACTTGCCCAAGATCACACAGCTGGGCGGCAGCTTCCGATGTTCTATTCATCTTACCACTCCGAGCTGGATGGAGACGTGTCTCTCATTCCCCTGGATCCCCATGGACAAAGGCCTGTGCCCCAAAGAGTCTCACGTTATGGAATGCCCTTGTTTCCCCAGGGTGACAGACTCCTGGACCCCAAGAAGTTCCTGTCTGGTGGCAAAGGCAGAGGTGAAAAGCCAGGGACAGACATGAAGAGGCCAGAAAGTGAGAGGGGAGGGCAGAGCTTTGGGAAGAAGCCTGCAGGATGCGGCCAAGATACCGGCTGGGCCTGTGGTCGGTGGGGACCCCAAATCCCCATGATTAAAGCCCAGGCCAGGCCGGGGACAGAAGTGGGATCGGCACTGGAGCCTCCCAGGAAAGCCCTGACACCTGTGGCCTGGGGCTGAGAGGCAGGGCTGAGCCCAGAGAGAAAAAACAGGACAGCTGTCCTTTGCCTGAGGGGACACGGGCCCTGGGGGCAATACACTGCAGGCTGGGGGCACTGCCTTGGGACCACCCAGGGCACGCAGTTCCTTCCAGCAAGCAGCAAGGGGTCTGCAAGTGCCCGCCGGGCCTGCTATAGGGAGCCTGGGGGCCAGAGCCTCCCGTGTGCTGTACAAAGGGCACTGGCGACAGCCTCCCCTGCCAGGTGCCCAAATGGACACGGGGATGAGCACTTCATCAGGAGGGACTTGCGCCCACTGGCCTGATTCCAAACCACACATAGTTTCCTGAAGGCTGCTCTGGGGCCCAAAGGACCCGCTGGGGTGAAGGGCCTCAAGCGTGGATGACAAATCACAACAATGACAACAACAGCAGCAATAATAGCAACAGCCACCGCTCCCTGAAGCCTTATTCTGGGCCAGGCCCTGCGCTGGCAGGTGCAAGTTCTCATTTCACAGGTGAGGAATCGGGGGGCTCAGAGACGTTAAGTAGCTCACCCAACGTCACATTGCTTGTCAACAGCAGAGCAGGGACTCCAACCCTATTGTGTCAGGCACAGAACCCAGAGCCCTTAGCTGCTCCTGAGATCGCCCACGTCCCATCGGGCTGTCAGGGGCCCCACAGAGACCCGGACTGGTTGATTTTCAGGATCCCCTCCAAGAAGGTTAGCCCAGACGGGTTAAGGAGGACAGAGGAGAAGGAGAAAGAGGCACACGTAAGGCGAGATACTCCTCAGGTTTTGGATTGTGGCGTCTCCAGACTGTAGGTGGAGGCACTGGAGGAGGAGAGAAGAGAGTTTGGGTGGGGGAGGGGTGCAGGGAGGGAGAGAGAAGCAGGAGGAACATCCGTTTCAGAAGGGACGGACCATCTGCTCCCTCAATCCACTCCGGGGCCTGTGTTTCTGTTTCGCATCGAGGGGGCCCCGCTCACTCTCATCCGCCTTTTTGCTTTTTCTCTTCCTTCAACCTCAGACAACCAGACAATTCCACTGTTAAACGTCTATGGCGTCTGTGTCCCCTGCTCCCCCGCCACCTGCCTCCCGGCTCTGTCCTTCTCCACCTGGAGCTGCCCCCTCACCCCCCACCATGTCCAATTCTGCTGCCCCTCCCCCAGCTCTGCCGGCTTCTTCCTGCTGCTCTGATCACGTCCCTCCTCTGCTCAAAAGCCTTCAAAGGCAGGCCACTGCCTACAGAGTCAAGTCCAAGTTCTTTATACTGGTGTTCAAGGCCCCTCCCAGTCTGGCTCCCAACCCATGCCCTCCTCCCTCCCTTCTGTCTACCTACTGGGTTCTCTCCCTGACACCTCGTGTGCGCTCTCCCTTCTGGGATTCAGGTTTTGGCTCAAATGTCAACATGTCATATCATATAAGGTTACCGTCCAAAGGAGCCCACCCTCTCTGGTCCCGTCTTTTATCCCCTCACCTTGCTTTAGGTTTCCCTCAAAACACTATCAACAGCTGACAACACGTATACTGGACCTTTTTTTTTAAGTTTTTAAAAATGTTTTTATTTATTTTTGAGAAAGAGAGTGAGCAAGGGAGGGGCAGAGAGAGAGGGAGACAGAGGATCCGGAAGCAGGCTCTGTGCTGACAGCAGAAGCCCGATGTGGGGCTCGAACTCACGAACCGTGAGATCATGACCTGAGCTGAAGTCAGACACTTAACCGACGGAGCCACCCAGGCGCCCCCAGTATATTGGAGTTTTGATCCTCCTGCCTCGCTGAAAGCAGGGATGGTTTAATCCACAGCCACAACGTCAGGGCTCAGAGCAGTGCCAGCCTGTCCCAGGGACTGGTGCTTGCTGAGCCTACAAATGACAGCCCTGTCACCGCACACTTTGTACTCTTTGCTACAGCAACTCATGACACCAACCCACTCCCTATCACTCGCCTTTGTACTAAAGCTCAAGCAGGGGGCGCCAGGGTGGCTCAGTCCGTTAAGTGGCCAACTTCGCTCAGGTTATGATCTCACGGTTCGTGAGTTCGAGCCCCACGTCCGGCTCTGTGCTGACAGCTTGGAGCCTGGAGCCTGCTTCAGATTCTGTGTCTCCCTCTCTCTACACTGTCTCTCAAAAATAAGTAAACATTTAAAAAAATACTTTAAAAATAAATAAATAAATAAAGCTCAAGCGGGACACTTGATCCATCTCCCATGCCTCTTCCTCCAGGCAGCCCTCCTCCTTTAACCTATCTCACTCACTCAGCCATGTGATATACTATTTCTAAAGGGCTAATATTTCATCACTTGGTTGTAGGTTCCTTAAATAAGAATGAAAGGTCTGTGTCTTACCCACCATGTTCCCCCACACAACACCTGGCACCAAATCAGGTACATCCTAGGTACCCAGTAATTATTTCTTGAGTGTGGTACAGAGACAGAAGACTTGACTCAGCAAGCATTTTCTGAACTCTGCCTACTCCCAGCCAAACTCTGGGTTGGCGGAGGCCCTACTATGTGCCACACACCATGCTGGATGACCTCTACTGTGTGCCAGATCCTACACAAGGAGAGACCTATTATGTGCCAGGTTCCGTGCCAAGAAATCACCTCCTGTGGGCCAGTCTGAGTTGGCCGAAACCCTCCTGGGTACAGATCTGGTTTGGATGAACTCCTGTGATGGAAGGTGGGGGCATACATGTACCTGGTTTCACGCTGAGAGTGCACCTACTGTGTGCTAGGCCCTGAACCAGGCGCTGGGGCAGCAAGATAAGTAAAACTCAGCCCCTGCCTTCGAGGGCCTCACAATCAGCCCGAGGTGAGCAGTAAATGGGGAAGGTGGGGGAAGAAGGAACGCACAGGGGAGATCAATAACAACTATTCATTCTGGCAAATTATGAGCACATGTAAGGCCATCTGTGCACACAGCTCCCAGCCCGCTTATCACCAGCAGGGCCCCAGCACAGGAGCCGGGCTCGGCTCTGGGGAGCAGCCTGGCCTTCCGCCAACGTGTCACTGCCTGGGAGAAGAGGCGCCCAGCCTCCTTGTCTCCAGCCCTCCAGCCCACTGCCCACCAGGTGGGCGGGCCGAGAGTGATTCTAAAGATACAGCTGATGGGGCACCTGGGTGGCTCAGTCGGGTAAGCGGCCGACTTCGGCTCAGGTCATGATCTCGTGGTTCGCGAGTTCGAGCCCTGCGTCGGGCTCTGTGCTGACAGCTCAGAGCCTGGAGCCTGCTTCACATTCTGTGTCTCCCTCTCTCTCTGCCCCTTCCCTGCTCACGCTCTGTCTCTTTGTCTCTCAAAAATAAATAAACATTTAAAAAAATTTTAAAGATACAGCCGAGGCCCGGCACAGGCGTGAGGAGGGTGCTCCTGCCTCCCGCCGGAGCTGAGCTGGCCACTTCTTGAGCTGGAAGATGCTCAGGGACCGGGACACAGAGGGTAGCTCCCAGGGATTCCCTAAGGATGGGTCAGGGCACTGCCAGGAGGCTCACACTGTTTAGGAAGGAAGGTATGGCCTCTGGGGAGGCTAAATCAGGCCCAAGGGTGAATTCACTGAGGGGTGAGCTTGGGACCCCGGGAAAGACCCTTTCTGGATGTACAGGCAACAGCACAGAGCAGGCCCCAGACCCTGCTTGTTTCCACTGGAAGGCAAGAGACGAACCTCGGCCCTTGCCCCAGAGACCTCAATCTTTCCTCAAATGAGTCTTGATTCTGACACCAGACTAAACCTTGATTTTAACGCCATTCTGACCTTAGACCCCAGTTATACATTGGGCCCCAATTTTCCTTGACTGATGCTCCTGGGGGACGTCTGTCTGTCTCCCTTGACTCTGAAATAGGCAGAGGGACTCCTCCTGGAGAAAAGCGACCCCATGAACCACATAGGGCTTTGAATCCTAATGATCTAGAAAGAAAATGAAAGAACACGTATTCAATAATCAAATACTACCACTACTAATAGCATTTATTGACCACCTGTTGTGTATAGGCACCATTTTAAGTGCCTTGCGTGTATTGATGCCTTTATTCGTTATAACAACCCCATTTTATAGACAAAAAAGAGAGGCACACGGTGGTTAAGCAACTTTCCCAAAGACACATAGCTTGTAAGTAGCAGAGTCAGGATTCGAATCCAAGCCACCTGACACTATAGCACCTATGTGTGCCCATGATACTGGAGTTGTTCTAAACAAGCACTAGCTCTTGCTTCAATATTCACATGTGCACACACACACACACACACACATATGCACAATCTCATTTTCTTTTTCAGAACAATGCTATGAAATGGCTCTTATTACCCCAACCCTAGGGGTGTAGACGTTGGAACTCTGTAAGGAGAACTGGCTTGCCAAAGATAGCGCAGCTGAGACCCGATCAAGTTGGCATTCAAATTCAGATTTTTAAATATACTCATTCCTGCTTACAAAATACATGCGCACCGCATAATAGAAAGAAAAAAATCAGCAATACTTCCAACCGTACCATCCAAAAAAATCACTGTTCGTATTTTGGTACAGGTCCTTCCAGTCTTTTTCCCATTTATAAATACAATGTTTTCTCAGTAAAGCATATTTCCATAAAAAATGGGGGTGCTGCATTTCCTTGACAAATCCTAACAGTTGGGCAGCTAGGTGTTTAAGCCCATCTTCCGACACTCCCAGATAGATAAGGTTTCCAGAAGACCAAACTAGAATGGACTTAGCCGAGCCAGTTTGGCTGTGCGGCCGGCATATAGCACAGAGCAGAGACACGCCACACGCAAGATGCCAGGCCCAGCTGGTACCCTTCATCCCGCTCTACAATTTGCTCTGGCAAAGGCGAGGGCCTCCGTTGAGACTTGCCTGTTGATTCTACGAACTATCTTGATGAACACTTGATGTTGGCCCTGCTGCAAAACACAACTGGGGCTGTGGGTCACAACTTGCGGGAGCAGAGTCTCAGGAATGATTGTGCGCTCTCACCTACCAATTACGCACTTATCCCACTGGGGTATCAGGGGCCTGTTAATGCTACAGTGACTGCAGAAGGGCTGCGCTCTGGTAGGTGGAGACTCCGCTGCAGGCTGGGGTCAGGGTTTTCTAAACATTAGCCAACGCAGAGCAGAACGGATGAACTCAGATCCAGAAAGATGTCCCGAGCAGGGCCCGGGAAGGGAAAAGGTATGGAGCATGTGGCTGGGAGGAGGTGGCTTTATGGAGGAAGCGGCTGGCCCGGGAGGCCAAACTGCTCGGGGCCACCCAGCACTCATGCGATCAAAGCTCACAGCTGTGAGGCTGGACACAGAAGTCCCTTTGAGGGTCTGTGCATGCAAGCAGAGGCTGGGACGGGGACTCCGGGCTCTGCAGCAACCTCTGACGGAAGAGACCAATGCGGCCCTCCGTTCAGGATAAGGAAGAGTGGACCACAATCAAGGACACATGCAGAAAAGGGACAGCAAAAACCTGGGGGTCCCTGGGCCAGGAGCAAGGACACATGGAGGAAGGGACAGCAGACACCCTGGGGTCTTTGTTTCTCCTTCTTTCTCCTTTGTCTTCTTTCCGCTGCACACCTGGGGGTGGCCATGTGACTGCTGGGGGCCAAGTGGCCAGAGCCCAAGGCCCTCCTCCATACCAGCATGCTTCTGTCCTACTTACTTACGTCGGCACCGCCAATGCTGGTCTCTCGCAGATTAATGAGGCCACGGCTGAGGCCCTGCACCAGGGGACTGGCCTTGTTTCTAGGTGACCAGGCACTTGAGCCTAAATTAACTTTGACTACCCTTTGTGCTCTCCCCCTTGGCGGGGCGGGAAGAGGAGAAAAAGGGAGGAGGCGGAGAAGGGGAGGAAGAGGAAGGAAAGGAAGGGGGGGCAGGGAGGAGGAGAGGAGGGGGGACGAAGAAGGGAAGGAGGAGAGACAGAAGGGAGGAGAAACGGAGAGAGACTGAGGGCGAGAGGAGAGGGAAGTAAGGGGGCAGGAGGCAGGGGTGCGAGAGCCCCGGCGCAGGAACCCTGCGGGTGCCCCTGCTTCTCCCACTCTAGCAGACAGCCCGTCTGGGATCTTGGTAAAGTGATCGCTCTTGCGAGGGGGAAAGGAAGGGAAAGGAAAGGAAAATGAATGCCCTGCCAATCAGCTACTTCAGCGGATGTGCCATCAGAACAGGACCAACCCCTTCACTCTACGAGTATGGAAGCAGGTTTCCCAAAGTCATGGGGGCTGGCAGGAGTGCGTGAGTGGAGCCCAGGCCTCTGGACTCCCTGTCCAGTGCTCTTCCCGCTGTGAGGCATGTACCACACAGTGAGGAAAGCCTACTCATCTCCAAAACCCTACACAGAGAGCCCCTCTTCTAGGCAGTCTCCTCAGGCCCCCACAACCTGCTGTGGTGTTTCCCTGTGACCAACGTCTAGGGTCCACTCCCCTGCCGGCCTGAGACATCTCCCAGAAAGCATGACTCATCTCCTCTGTGTCCTGATTCCCAGTATAGAGTGGGAGCTGGACACAAGGAATAAATGAACAAACGAATGAGTGAATGAATGAATGGAGTTAGGCTTTCAGGTCCGACAGATCTGGGTTTGAATCCCCACTCCACCCCTCATTAGCTGTGATCACTGGTGAGTTGCTAAGCCTCTTTGAAACTCGGTTTTCTCTGGGCGCCTGGGTGGCTCAGGCGGTTGAGTGTCTGACTCTGGATTTCGGCTCAGGTCACAATCTCAAAGTTCGTGAGTTTAAGCCCTGCATCAGGCTCTGCGTTGTCAGCGTGGAGCCTGCTTGGGATTCTCTCTCTCTCCCTCTCTGTCTGCCCCTCCCCTGCTCACTCTCTCTCTCAAAATAAATAAAGAAACATTAAAAAAAACACCTGTTTTCTCATCTCTAAAACAGATCCTTCACAGGGCTGGAAAATCAATTACACAATGCAATCCCTCATTCATTCATTTATACACATTGAGCACCTACTGCATGCCAAGCAGGCTCTGTGATGGGCACTGGGTAACTGGCAGGGAATAAACAGATGTGGTCCATGCCCTCCTAGAGAGTATGGTTTGGCAGGGGCACACAGTCAATAAAAAGTATACAAACTAACAACTATTTGACTGCAGAAGTGCCAGAAAGGAAAAAGCCAAGGTGTGATGATACAGAGCGGAGAGCTGGGGAGCTTAGTTTGTACGAGGCCATCAGAGAAGGCCTCTTCTAAGAGGGACCAGTTAAAGCCAAGATCCCAGGAGGAACACAGCTATGTGGTGGGGGAACACCCTCCAGGCTAAGGGAACAACAGGTGCAGCACACTACAAGGCAGAGGACAGGGGGCATCAGTGTCACCAATGAAGTGTCGGCCCTGTGTCCTCTGAGGGAGCACTGCAGGCTGACCCAGGACGGCCTGGAGGAGGAGAGGGGGAGGAGGAGGAGAGGGGAAAGGAGGAAGAGAAGGTGTTTGTGGCACTCCACACATGCATTCATTCAGGACACGTTTGCCGAGCTCCCTGACTACGCAGACTCTGTACCTCCCCGCCGGCACTGAGGACGCGGTGGGGGCCAACCCGACACAGCCGCGACCCCCAAGGCCCTTGGAGGGGAGGAGGTGCCCGACGCCAGTTAAGTAGCTAATCCACAATAAGCAAGCCACTCGGGTTCTGGAAGTGCTAAGGGGTGCCTGGCGTGATCAGAGCAGGGAGCAGGAGGACCCCACCAAGCACATCTGGGGGACAGGGGAGGGAGATCAGGGGAGACCTGAAGACACAAGGTCGAGTTGAGATCTGTGGAGGAAAAGAAGTCAGTGGGTCGGGGGGTCACCTGGTGGACTGGGCAGAGAACTTGGGGCTTATTCTCAGAGCGATGATGAGCCGTTGACGGCTTTTGGGGGTGGGGCTCCAACACTGTGTGTGGAGCAGATGGAGGAGTAGGGGCCAGAGCAGATGCACGGAGAGCAGCCTAGGTGGCACCGACAATGGTCCCGGTGGGGAGGGGGGCAGTGGCCACAGAAAAGGAAACTGACCTAGGCACACTTAGAAGATGAAACCTACAAGATGGAGTGATGGGCAGAGGAGACGGGCAGGAGTCAGGGGTGATCCTGGTGTGGGCCCGGGCACCTAAAGGTGCCGTTCGCTGCGCGCTGGGTGCTTTGGAGGTGTCCAAGTAGAGACACAGAGCAAGGACTGGGACACACAGGTCTACAGGAGCTCAGAGTAGATATTCACATGGGTTTTATTGGCTTAACAACAAAGTGTGCTCCCGGAAGAGCTTCCCTGGAGGGCAAGTACAAAGAGAGACTCCGAGATGACTGCTTGAATAAGGAACACTGCCCAGGGTGGGGGAGCACATCCAGACACTAGAAGACGTCCGGGACGGTGCTGAGGACACCTGGGAGCCACAGCACAGCCTCCCTCTCCCCAGGGGGCTGTCAGTCAGCCCCTGCGCTCCCTCGTCTGTGCTGGCTGCTGGGCCCAGCTCTGGTGCAGGAAACCTACTGTCCCAAAGATGTCCCAGACACGAGGAGAGCAAAGCGTGCACCTTGAGCTGGGGAATCAGAAGAGAATCTGGGAAGAGGGCCTCTCCAGGCCGACATGGAGGGAAGGAGTTCCTGCTGGGAAGACTGGGCCGTGGCCAAGCACTTGTGTATCTGGCACACCTTACACCTTTGCACCCCACCTGCCTCTGGGCTGGTTCTCAGCCCTGTCTGTGTAGCCCTTACACTGCACCAGCCTGACAGACAGGCCCTGGGGTGCTAGGCTGGCCCTGCTCCTGCTCGCATCTCCCAGGGCCCAGCACGTAGCCAAGGACGTGCTCCAGAGAGGCTCACACATGCCCTTCTGTGCAGGGAGCCGCAAGTGAGGCAGAAGCCAGAGAGCTCACCTGAGGGGGACTGGGAGAAAAGTGTCGACAGCCTGGTGGTCTTTCCTGGGTAAGCAGTGGGGAACCCTGAGGGTTTTGAGCAGCGCCAACACTGAGTGGTAGATGGGGACCTCCGAGACGCCGAGGGTGGGGAGAGGGCCTGAAGCTGGAAAACAGGTAGGAGGACATGTCTGTGTTCCCAAAGACAGGTCCCCCAGGCTTATCCTGATTAGCTTGAGGCTGGGAGCGTGCACCCCTCACCTCCACACTCAGGTCCAAGCACACAGGTACGCGGAGGCACACGTGCGTACATTTGCATTCCATACAAGGACACGCCCATGCATATACATATCACAGCCCAAACCAGACGGACGCGTAAGGACACAGAAGTTCAGGCCATGCAAAGGCACTTCAACACACAAGTATAAAATGGACAAGCGCCTGCAGGCATGCCCAAGGGACACACTCCCGCATGAACCTGCCGGTGTGCACACACACGCTCACACACACGGGCCTGCAGGAGCCTTGGGCGAAGGCCTAGTCCTTCAAGAGTAGGCAGGAAGCCCAAGCCGGCTCCGTGCTGGATGGTGGTTCTTGAAGGCGATGTCAGGCAGAGGCGTCACCAACCAAGGACCCCAGCTCCGGGCAGCCCTACACAGCCCTCAGCAGAGTGAGGGGTTGCCCAGAACGGGCCTCATGCTCAACAACGTGCTGAGGCTTGGGTGAATGTGTCAACCCACCAGCCAGCTGCTTCCCCTCCTAAACCAGCAGCCATAGGTTAGTGACAGCCCAGCAGGATGCATGGCTGGCATCAACCCTGCCAGCAGGACCAGGAAGGGCAGGCGTGGGACATGGGGCCTGAGCCTGAGCCGGCACTGCCTGGACTGTGCTTCCCCATCCCTGAGCTGCACAGACACGTGCACAGAGGTGGACAGAGGCATGAACGTACACGTGGCACCAACATACACAGAAACACAAGCACTGAGTCATCAGAGACCTTCAGGTGCCCCAAACACAGAAGCACAGACTCATGGCACACACACTTGCACACACACACACACACACACACACATGCTGCCCAGATACACGGAAACACAGGCAACAGGCACCCACATTCACACACAAGCATATATCGGAACAAGCAGACTCACAGGCAGCGGTCCCACGGGCTACACCCACACTCAACTGTACACAGAACACGCCAAACATACACATGCTGAAGCACACATGTATGTGGACACAATGGCAGAAGGCTCATGAACACCCTGGTGCATGCTGTATAGACATGGATGCATCAAATACACCAAGGCATTTAGGACCAAAGACACACACACACACACACACACACACACATGCATACACACCTTGCACATGTACACACAGGCACTCACACACACATCCACAGTGTTCGCTGACCTTCTGCACAAGGGTCCCCTCCCCACCCCTCCCTCTTGGCCAACACGGCCAGGATCCAGCGTTCTGGCTGGTCACCCATGTGGGATAAACATGGCCAAGTCCAAGGCCCCCAGGATGAAGGCTCAGGTTCCAGACTGATTTCTCAGGACTGGTAAGTTAAGTAGTGGTGCCCGGAGCCAGATTCCAGGGAGGCACCTCCTCCCCCAAGCCGGCAGGCTCCCTTAGTAGCCAGAGGGCAAGCAGAGGGCCTCTGGGCAGGAGTCCTGAGCGGTGGCAGCCTGCTCACCATCTCCCCCCTCAGTCTGGGCAGTAGGGCCCCAAGGAGCTCTGACACTCGCCCTTTCCACCATCAGCCTCTTCTCTCTCCATGTAAGCCGGCACCCAGCGGAGCCAGGGCAGCAGAGCCGGGGAGAAGCCCGAGGAGGAGAGGGCTGGGGCAGGCGCTGGCGGCCGTGATCCGAGGAGCCAGCGGCCGCCTTGGCTCCAGCCTGGGCAGAGGTGCTGCGTAAGCACAAGCACAGAGGGGGAAAGTTACTTAGGAAGATTAAATGAGTCAGTGTAGCATCTCACCAACAGCATTTAAATGTCTCAAAGCCTCGATTGTGAAATGACCACAATTTACCGGGACGGCGACATTCCAAACGCGCACCAGAGAAGAGGGGGAAACTCGGCTAACTCCTTCCACGCCGGTGTGTAGGCAGACAGGCTTCTATCTTTGGGGAAAGGGCTGCTGCCCAGGGCCATGTCCACTCCCCTACCACTCCCCTAGCCAGCACGCTGTAGTGCCATCTTTGTAAGGCATCTGTATTATGATCTTTTTTATTGATGTTTTATTTATTTTTGAAAGACAGAGAGAAACAGAGCACAAGCAAGGGACAGGCAGAGAGAGAGGGACACAGAATCCAAAGCAGGCTCCAGGCTCTGAGCTGTCAGCACAGAGCCTGATGTGGGGCTCGAAATCACAAACCGTGAGATCATGACCTGAGCCGAAGTCGGACACTTAACTGACTGAGCCACCCAGGTGCCCTGTATTACCATCTTCGGAAGATTCCTACGGGAGCCCGGCCCTGAGCACCAGCATCCATGGGCAGGTAGAAGGGAGCAGAGCAAAGCTGGCACTCAGGTGAGCTGAGACAGATGAGACAGCTCTGGCCACCAGCTGGTAACGGAGGACAAGGCGGCCGAGGAGTGCATGACTTCCAGTCTCTCCACTTTGGTATATTTTGAAATTTTCTAAAATAAAGCCTTTGGATCTCCTCTTAGAGAGAATACTTGTTCATCACGCATTCACATAATCGCACATTCATTCAATCTGTGAGCTGCTTGGGGGCCCTGCCCTTGGGGAGCTCATTGTCCAGAGGGGGAGCCAGCGTGTGAGTGGACGCACCTGCCTCACTCCAGGTGCGAGAAGAAAGGCCCCCTGGGCTGGAGCTGGAGGCTTTGAGCTGGTCTGGGGTGCCTGGTAGGACACACCTGAAGAGTGACGGGGTGGGGACAACTTCCCACCTAGATGGTCAACCTGGCTCCTTTGGGGACTAGATGCCATTTGCTCCCTTGGGGACCAGCCGGAGGTGAGGGAGCAGTGAGATGCAGGGGGCAGGGGGCTGGTCGGCACCGGGGAGGCTGGTCCTTTAAAGGTAAATCGCTGGGTGGGTCCTTTAAAAGATGTGGGCGCCTGGCACAGGGCAGGGGGAAGGATGGTGGGGGGTGGGGGAGGGAGGAGGGCAGGGGAGCCACTACGCTTTGAGCACCACACAGTGTGCCAGGCTCCGTGCCAGACACCATCCCCTCCCCCATCTCATTTGCATTCCTGGAGGCAGGGAACATGATGATGCCCATTGACAGGTGTAAAAACTGAGCCTCCGACAAGTCCCAAAACAAAGCTGGGTCGGACCCTGAACCTGGTGTGACTGATTGAGGCTTGTACTCTGACCAGAGGAGAGGTTGACACTTCAGGGAACTGTCCGGGGCAGGTCTGGAGGGGGTGGGGGCAGCGGTGACTCTGAGAAGCTCCAGTGACTCTGCGCGCTCCGTGAAGGCGGGGACCCCAGTGCCTGGCTCTGCTCCATGCTTGTTAACATCGTCAACTGCATGCAAGTGAAAGGCGGGTGAGGGGACTGGGGGCCCCTGGAGAAGGAGGGGACACTGAGGACAAGAGGGACATATGTGAAGGGGCCGGGTTGGCTGAACAGTGGTCTCAGGGGCTCTGGATCCATTCTTGGGCTGAGCCCAAGCTCCTCTGAAACATGTCAGAATCTGAGAAGCAGGAGAGCAGGCAGGGTGGCCCAGAACGTCATGCCAGCCCCCATCCCCTCCCCAGAGCACCTCCTCCAGGATTCCCACTGCTGAGCCTGGCTCCTCGAGATCACTCCCTTCACCACCCCCTGGAGACCCCTGGGACACAGAATTGCCCCTCTGGCCCCACATGGCCAGCCTTGCTGCCTGGGGCAGCAGCCCCCCTCTGCCCCCACCCAATGCTGACCAACTGTGCCCAGGGAGTGGGCACCTCGAAGCCCCTTCTAGCCAGGCCTGGCTGGGGGTGGGGTACCGTCCCCAAAGAAGAGAGGGTGCTGATTTGGTCTTTATACCTGCCACGCACACACGTCACTACCACGGCAGCTTTGGGGCAGGTCAGGGGTCACCCCAGGGCTGGAGCCGGACACGCTCCGCAATTCTATGCCAGGGACAGCAGCTCTCTGATTATCCTCTCCATGTTCTGCCGGTTTCTGCAGACATTTGGTGCACCGTGTGCCTGTGCAGAGTTGGGCCCTGCGCAGTGCGTGTGCCCACCTACGCGCTCATCCATACCCTCACCCTGCCGCTGCCCCAAGTGTCCCCCACCGTCCCCACAACAGACCTGCCGCCTCAAGCCTGGGCGGGGAGGTTAGAGGGCATCCAGAGGCAAGCAGGAAAGGGGCCTCAGCCTGAATTCCAAAGTCTGAAATAGCCCACCACAATTATCTTTGTTCTGACAGGCTGATTAGCATAATTATCCCATCAGAGGAAAGAAAAACAGGAGAGAGAGGATGAGGACAGTGGCAGACAGAGAGACAGCCCGGGGCAGACAAAGACAGCAACAGGCACCAGTACCAAGAGAGACGGCATCTTAGCTGGAAACAGCTGCCCGGAAGAGTGAGCACGGCCGCTACCCCAGGCAGAGCCCCGGGGGGCCCTTTCCCTCCTCCTCTACTCCCAGGCAGGCCAGGCTGAGGGTGGGCCTCAGGGGCCCATCTGTAAACAGAAAAGGCTGGACAAAGCCATGCCTAAGGTCCTGCCAGCCCTGACATTCGTGCCTCAGGACGGCAGAGCTGGGATGTGCCGGACAAAACCATTTCGCCAAAGGATGCAAAAACCCTGGCATCGAGGTTGTCCTGCTTTAATTCACATCACGCCTCCTTACTTCCCGGCCTCTCCTAGGAAAAGGCCAGAATGTGCCCCTCCTCCGTGCCAGGCCCAGCTAGAACTCAGCAAGGACCAGGAAAGCCTTTGCTCTTGGAGAGCTCCCAGCCTCACAGAGGAGGACAGAGAGACCCAGCCAGATGATCTCAATACACTGGGGTCCGAGAGTCTGAATACAGGTGCCCAGGACTGCGGACGAAGGACACGGGGGTTCCGGGTTGTGGGGAGAAGGCACGGAAAGGTGTCTACAGGAAAGGAGGCCTGGGGAAGCCCTGAGTGGGGGGTGGGACGGCAGAGGGTGGTGGCAGCATCAGCCCTGGTCCTGACAGTTCCGGACATCATGCTGGGTAACTGTTGCCCCCTCACCGCCTCCTACCTACCCCTGAACCAGGTCATGCCTATTAGCTTCTCCTCCACAACCAGATGGAAAGATCTTTACGAGCAGGCCCTCTCCCCTCTCTCCCTCCATCCTCCACAGCCTTGGGCACACAGCAGGCTTAATAAATCCTCACTGTATGGGACGCCTGGTGGTTAAGCATCTGACCTTTGATTTCGGCTCAGGTCGTGATCTCATGGTTTTGTGGATTCAAGCTCCACCTCGGGCTCTGTTCACTGGCCGGCTGTGCGGAGCCTGCTTGGGATTCTCCCTCTCTCTCTCTCCCTCTCCCTCTGTCTCTCTGCCCCTCCCCAATCCGCACTTTCTGTCTCTCTCAAAACAAACAAACTTAAAAATAATCCTCACTGAATGGAGGCCCTGGCCATGCTAGGAAAGGGCTGCAGGTAGGGGTGTGGGGTGGGAGTGGGTCCTAGGCTCAGGCGTCTGTTGCCTCCCATTCTCTCCTCCAAGGGATTCAGGGACTCCTGTAGGTATGTGCGGCAGGAGGCCAGTCCCAGCCCCAATCCCACCTTCCAGGAAAGAATCAGACTGATGCTTCAGCTTCTGGGGAAGGGGCAGGGAAGGAGACGGAGAGCCATGCAAACCACCTGTTCTAGAAAAAGAGCTAGGGAGTCCTGAGCACAGCCGTGGGCTGGCCTGCAGTAGAGGCTGACTAACCCTGAAGGGAAGCAGGGGGAGCTGGAGAGGGACTCAGCGCAGAGGCGTGGGGGATGGGGGGAAGGGAGAGAATATGAATAACTTAGAGAAAGAGATGGAGAGAAAGAAAAAAGATGAACACGACAATCGAAGAGTGAGAGAGAGACACACACACACACAGAGGCAGAGAGGTTAAGAGACAGAGAGGCAGAAGTGAATAGAAGTTCAGAGAGACGGGGAGACATGGAAAGGCAAAGACTGGGACCAAGTCAGATGGAGAACAAGCAATACAAAGGGATAAGAAAGGAAGGAAGGAAAGAGGAAAGCCAGAGAGGCAGAGGAGCAGGAAAGGAGAGGGCGACAAATAAGCAGCCCAAAATTGTCCAGGGTGTTTGAAGGTGAGGGGGGCGGGGTACAACAGGGAGGAGAGAAAGGGATGGAGGGAGACAAGACCGGCGAGTGCCAAGAAGGAGGAAGAACCTTCTATCCAGAGAGTCTCTATTCAGGCCAGGCCAAGCCTGGGGTCAGAGTCCCAGGCAGGAAGGCCACGTGCCCAGTGTCCTCTGCTCCATCTGTCTGTCCACAGGAGCTAGACCACAGTCTTCCACTCCATCAGGCTGGCAGGTCTCCCTCGTGCCTCCTGCCCACTTGGCTCCTCGAGGATGTCTGGGGGAGGCGGACAGTGGAGAAAACAGCTCCGGGAATAAACAAGCTTGCTCAGCCTCCTGAGACCAGGACACTCAGGACACCAGGCTGAACATGAAAGTCACATCCGTCACGCTTCCTGATGGTCTCCTGCAGGCCTGCAAGGAGGCTTCGGAGTTACACTAATAACCGCAAAGTCGAAGAACGCTTTCTCTGTGGCGGGCACTGTGCTGAGCTCTTTCTATGCCTGACTTCACGGAGTCCTCACCGAGATCCTCTGAACCATGTGCCTTTATCCACCCCTGGGAACATCCGAGGCCCAGACAGGTTCGGGAACTTGCCCGAAGTTGCACAGCCAGGAAGTAAGTGGTGGAGCAGGATCGGAGCCCCTGCTTTGAGTTTCTATTTCTTGTTATCTATGGACAGGGGCGAGAGGGTGCTGGCCTCTGTGCGAGCTCCCCACCTACCGAGGCCCAGAGTCCTTTAGGAAATGATCCTTGGCGAGGGGCCCCTTCGGCCTCCTTCCTACTCTTCAGATTGGGATAGACACTGGAGGCATTCCAGCTTTGAATGGCTGTCATTGACAAGGGCATCCCAAAGCATTCAGTGCATCCAACTGGTCCCAGATCGCCTGTCAGCCCCCGTCAGCCCCAGGGACGAGGAGTTGGCTGGTGACAGTAAAGAGACGATATGTAGAGTCAGAAGGCTTGTCCTAAGCAGAAGCCCACCACCCCTCTCTGGGCACACCCTTAACCACAGAGACCCCATGGGACAAAGCATGTGGATGCAGGAGGCGCTGAGAAGCTGTGGGCTCGGCCTGGGCAAGAGGAGAGCCACCCATGAGTCTGCTCGCAAAGCCAAGGGAGGCCTAGGCCAGATGGGGGCGTGCCAGGCTGCTGTACTTCAGTCCCCTGGACCGCATTCAAGTCCTTCCCCAGACAGTGCCCCCTTGTCTTGCCCAGAGAGAGGGGCTGACTGAGGATTCGGGACTTGTCAGGGCACCTGGAGGGTGCCCGTGAGCTCTGGCCTGGCAGCCTCAGTTGGTATGACTGGTGAAGACCCCAAGGACAGGAAATCAGACCACAGGCTCCTTGTGATCCAGGGGTGGCCACCACACAGTGACCTCTCCCCTCCTTCTCTGTACACAGAGCATCTGCACACAAGTTCAGGTCACTGAAACCAAGAGCCCCACGTGTCTGCCCTTCTAATATAACCAGCATGGATGGTGGATCCCCATGTGCCTAGGGGACTTCTCCCATGCCCCACCTTTATCATCTCCACAGAAACCCTGCAAGGGAAATCTGCTGATGCCCATTTGATTGATGAGGAAACTGAGGCTTGGTGGGTGACCACACCCACAGTGAGTAGCACAGCCTGGATCCAAGACTATTCATGTCTTTTCCATTACGCCCCGCAACTACCTCACACGACTAGCACAGGCCCAACCGACAGCATCAAACTCAAGTCTCAAGTGCCACTTCGAAAAATGGGGTCCTGAAGGGACCCTATGCCGGAACCCATAAGGAATGTCATACAGCTTCCAAAACCACCATCACAGCCCAAGCCCTTTGGCTGACTCAGTTTCCTAGGTAAGGAAATACTGCTAATTCCCACAGTTATAAGACAAATGCTTGTTGATCCTATTAAGATTTATCTGATAGCAGAGCTGTAAGAGTGACAGCTGGCTCTGAGGACCCGCATGGTGGAGGGGAAGGCATGCACCCAAGAAAGGATCCCAGAGCTGCCCTCACTCAGAGTGTGACCTTGGGCAAGTCACTTAACCACACCAGACTTCTATTTCCTCGTCTGTCAAATGAAAGAGCTAAATTATGTGGTCCCCAAGGTCCCCTGAAGGCTGAACCTTCTAGGAGCCTGTGATTCGTGATTCAATTAAAGTTTACCAGGCTGCCTATCAGCGAATTTAATGACTCTTCAAAGCTGACCAAGGCAGGCAAAAAGATTATAAATGTAATTTCATTGAAATGAGGAAAAAATGAGAAAAAGCCAGCAAATAGCTTCTTAACGCAGAGGCCTCGCTTACCAGCATACAAGTGAGTCACTGCCTTTGCGTGGGGGGTAAGGAGGAATGAAATTGGACTCTCTGGAGCTCACGTGGGCTTGTCTTCCCAGAGCCTTGGAGAGGACTGGCCATAGCCAGGGGACAGATGGGACCCTTGGGGTTAATTCAAAATGGAGGGAGAGGGGGAGGGAGGTCCCAGGAGAATGTGGATTAAGCCTGCCTGAAAGAGGAATTTATGACAACTGCAGTCAATTCTTCTCCATTTGACCCAAAGGCCTCCAGACTTGCTGGGCCGGATCTGAGAGACTCTGAGATGGTTTATATTGAGTCCCAAAGGGAATTTTGGTCCCAGAGAGGTTAAAGGTCCTCTATGGCACCTCAATTCCCCCAAGAAACATTGCAAAGAGGGTAATTTAAGCAAAAATACTATTTGTTTCCCGATTTACAAGCAATTACACATGATTTACAGTCCAGCCTGCCTCTTGCACAAGCAGCTCTGTAATTTACAAGACCATAAAGTCGGGGGCTCCCATGCTCCCGCCACCATAAATCTGGCCTGGATGGTGACTCGGGGCAGAAATGATTAATCTGCCCTTCCAGAGATGAGCCTTCACACTGCTATATTAGCCGGGAAGCATCGTGCTGAGATGGCACTTCTCAGCCCCACCCACAACACAAGTTTTGCTGTGGAAAAGAAATATGGCCCATAGTCCCAAGAGACTCTGGCCCACAGGGCATGCTGGCCAGTGAGTGGTGCTGGCCAAGGGTGCAGGTCCAGCCAGCTATACATTGATGCACCCTATCTTTTGTCCTCAAGGGTCGCCTGTGACACAGTAAGAAATATAGTATTTGGTCTCTGCCTCCAGTCCCTGCTAATATTTAGTCTCTGAGCCTGGTTCCTGACACAGAGTTCCGAAAATCCTTGTAACTTCTGCAGTGATGGAGTGTTAGGAGCATATTACACAGATCCCTTAAATCCTTTGGAATTTCCTGGGTGATAAGAGCATCATGTTTCAATAAGGGACTCTGGGTAGGTTCCTGGATGGGAGCTGGTCACCAGAAAGACCACCCCAGGATCAGAAGCTTGGAGCTCTCAGCCCCACTTTTGGGGCTAAAGGCTGAGTGAACTGTCGATCATATCTACATGATTAAAGCCTTCATAAAAATCCCTGAAGTATGAGGTTCACAAAACTTCCAGGTTGAGGGACACATCCATGTGCTGGAAGGGTGGTCACCAGCTCCACAGGGACAGAAGCTCCTGCAGTGGGGATCCTTCCAGACCTTGCCCCATCTACCTCTTTATCTGGCTGTTTATCTACATCCTTTATCATATTCTTTACGTTATATTAAACCAGTAAACAAAGCTGTTTCTTTGGGTTCTGTGAGCTGTTACAGCAAATTGCTGAACCTGAGGAGGGGTTTGGGGGGACTCTAACTTTTATCCAAGTCAGACAAAACCGTTGGTAACCTGGGGACCCATTACTTGAGACTGGCATCTGGAGTGGGGACAGTCTTGTGGGACTGGGCCCTTAATCTGTGGGAGATGATGCTAACTCCAGTAAGACAGTGTCAGAATCAAGTGAAATTGTAGGACCCCCAGTTGGTATCTGCAGAGAACAGAAGAATTGTTTGATGTGGGGGGAAAACACCCAAATCTGCTTTCAGAAGTCAAACACCTAGAGTAGAGGAGAAGAGGAAAATCAGTTGAGTTTTCCCTTCATTTCCCCAGTCTGCTCTCCACAGACCCAGTCTGCCACAGCTGAGGCAGCTTGTGGCAGATTTGTGATGTCTGAAGCAGGAGATGAGACCAGACAGGCTACCAGACAAGTGTCATACAGGCCAGTGTTTGGCCTGGACTGAGCCTAAGACTTTGCCAAGCCAACAGGGGTGTTGGAAGGTTCAGCAGAACAGGCCTGCTTGGGCTGGATCAGTCTGGACCACAGCCTCTTTGCCAGAACCAAGGTGGGGCTGGTGGGTCAGGACCAAGGACAGCTCCCAACAAGGCCGCTAGAGATGACTGCAGCCTTTTGACTCCCCACACAGTTGAGGTTAGCCCCACTTGGGACAGCAGGTGAGAGAAATTCAGGCCAGGACTGGGAAGGCAGATCCTGATCTTTGTGGAAAGGGTTCATTTTCATCCACACCAAGAGCCTCCCCTCCCTCACAAAGCTAGGTGTCTGTGGACACTCGTGGACCACTCTTGATACCACAGATCCCTCATAGATTTAGTGGCAGCTTATTTCCCAGGATCCTCCTCCTCAGAACCTTCTTCCTGGGTAGAGACCACCCCACCTGCTGCCCCTGGTCCTCTCACCTTCATGGGGCTTCTGACCTCTAGAAGGGAAGGAAGGAATAATAAGAGATCCAGATGTGGTGGGTCTCTCATTCATTCATTCATTCATTCAACAAATATGTACTAAGACTCACTGCTTGCCAGGGAATGTGCTCGTTTCTGAGGATGCAAGTACTTAAAAAGGTATCAAATCTTGCTTTTAATGGGGAAGAAGGACAAATAAGTCGATGATAATTATCACTAATATTTCATGAATTTTAAGTATCAAGACTTGTGTTGAACCCTCCATAGACAGTATCTCATTTAATTTTCTAAGAAACCCTATGAAGGAGGTGTCATTATCATCTGGTCACACAGCTAGCAAGAGGAGGAGCTAATATTTGAACTCAGGCATCCTGTCTCCAGGACCTGCCCTTTTAATCTCTAGACAATGACAATACAGTTTAATCCGTGCAGTGATAGAGTAGAAGAGGCCTGTGGGTGCATAGAAGAGACTTCTTGGTCCTTAATTCTTTTCCTCAACACCTGGTCCTCCCTTCTCCACTCAGCTGAGAGACCAGGGGGGCTCAGGCCTGAATCCTTTCTGCTGGGATCCACAAAGTCTTGAGAAGTGCTTCCGACTCTGTTGCTTTCCTTTGGTCTGTCCTGGCTTTCTGCTCCCATCTCCATGTCCAGCAGGACCTCACTGCCCCCTACCAGGGGTCACTCCACAATGCAGAACTCAAACTCCTTGAGACTGTAATTAGAAATGAGAGCACAGAGACTCCTGGGTCATTTGTGGCTCACTGGGAAAAGCCAACACCAGGACATCTAGCCACAGCCTATGGTCTGGGAAAGTGGGAGGTGATAGAAGAAGAAGTAAAGGGACGCAGGATGGAAAAACCAAGAAAGATATCCAGCAAGACAGACACAGTGGTGTAAGCAAGGGGAAGGTTCCTTAGGCAGTGCTCATAGAAAGTACATGACGAGTAGTAAAGGATAGAAGGTAAAGAAAATGCACTTTGGTACAGGACAGGCCTGGGTTAGAGGCCCATGTCTACCACTTACTGGCAGGTTACTTAGACTCCAGAAGGCTCAGTTTTCTCATCTGTAAAATGAAGCTAATAACAGCAAAAATATATCCTTCTTGTGAGAATTAACTGAGGTAACAGATCTATGACCCACAGGAAGCACTCAATTAACGACAGTGAGACTACTGATAAAAATGACACACTTGCCACTGAGCTTGTTCCGAAGGACCTGGCTCCGAGGCTCCTGGGAACAGATGCCCAGATTCACCTCCAGTCTCTCTGATGCACTGAAAAGCTGAGCTGAAAGAGTGCAGGCATTCTGTGATGGTACGGACCCCCCCCCCAGGGCCCCAGACACCCTATCTATATCTGTCTCTTGTAGGTTGGACCATCCTTAGAAGCTTCCACCATGAGCCATGGGAGCTCTATTATTCACATCCCCCTCCTCTTATGTCTTTCTATCTCTCTCTATGACCCTGTGTTTTCTGCTTCTTCTCCCTCTGTTTGTGCTCCCTCTAGCTTTATTTTTCTCCCCCTCTCTTTATTTCTCTCCTCCCCCATCCCCATAGGTACCACTGTCTTGTGGGGCAGGATAATTGGTGGCTATTAAGGTAGATGCACGTTTCCATAAGGCAAGTCAGAAGCTCTTTGTTAAGGGTGACAATGGGGTATTCTTCCCCCAAGTATTGATACTCCCCCAAGAGCAAAGAATATTTTAGCCTGTTTGTAGTCAAGCTTTGGACAGCTCAGAAGATATCTTCAGCTGCCTTTTTGAAGGCCTCTGATTTATAGACCCTCTCCGCTCTTATTTACACGTAGACATCCCATGAGTCTACTAGTCCTGGGACATGGCCACAGTAGGTGCATACTCCTTTCAGCCTGAAACCCGCACCTCCCTATCCCCCAACTGTAGCTCCATCTGGGGCTGGCCAGGCCCTTATGGAGTCCTTGCCAAGAACTTCAAGCCAGTAGCTTGGTAGCAACATGCCCCCCTTTCCCAACAGTGGGTGTCTCAGGAAAAGGATAGCACCAACACCTCTACCCAGGATGCACTCTTGACTGTAGTTTGACAGTTGACAATCTGAGCAAACAGAATGACTCATCCTGAAGACAAAACCAAGGCAGAGAACCTTTCCAACCCTCTCCCACGGGAAGCAAACTAATTAAATGGCCTCATCAGAGTGCCCACTGTGGAGCCAGCCCCCACTCTCCACTCCCTCTGTTCCCCAAGAGGAGGCCAGATTAATGGAATTGACTGAAAATGCCACCCTCTCTTCTCCCAAATTACTCTGGCTCCCAAGACAAAGCGTCCTTTCCAGAAAAACAGGCAAGCTTCCCCCTGCTCATCTCCTCAGTCAGCCCTTACTGATTCCCTCACCAAGAGTCTCCTTGGTAGCTGAGTGGATGGGTATCCACCAATGGCAGGGGCCTAACAAGACAGCGAGGGAGAAAGGGGAGGAGTGAACTCAAACAACTGAGAGAGATCGCCGCCCCCCCCCCACCCCCGTCTCTGGCAACTAGCACAGGGAGCTGTGTCCCATCATCTTCACCCCGTTACATCTGTGGGGAAATCAGTGTCAGGTGTTAACAAAGAGCATGGGACTTGTGTTTGAATCTATCCCCTAGGAACATACTTGGCTTTTGTTTTGTTGTGGGGTTTTTTGGGGGGGCAGGTGGAGAGTTTGCAGAGTTTTGATCTCAACAGATTAACCTCTTCACACACAATCACTAATAGTTTCATTCATTCATCCATTCAACATTTTTTGGCACCAACCATGTGCCAGACTCTGGGGCCAGGCCTTGGAGGTATAGAAATAAAAACCCTAATGATGAAATTAGTCTTAGGGTGGAGCTATGTGCAAGGTGCCCTGGGAGCCTATGGTGGGGAAGGATTCACTCCTTCTTGAGAATATCAGAAAGGACTTCATAGCTGAGGGACACAGGCACAGGAACTAGAAGGATACGTAGGAATTCATCAAGGGGAGGCAGGACGCTCACAGAGTTCAATAAAATCATGGGTCTCAGCTTCAGGCTGCAACACAGGTACTAAACTCATCTAGGGCATGGCACACCCAGAAATCATAGCACTTTCCTGGGAACACCATGAAAACGTGGATGAATAGAACTCTATTGCACGAGCTAAGAACAATTCAGCCAACAGACATGATCATATAGAAACTAACACTATGAAGTACTGTTAAGAAATCCCATCTTGGCAGGGGGAAACACATAATGCCAATATCACCAACAGCAGTGTGAAGGGGGAGGTCAATAGGCTGAATAAGGTGATACATCTCAAAACTGAACAGCCTCTGTTCGTGTCATCCAGTACTACTTGCTGGAGACCAGTGTTATCAGGCACCAAAGAAATGCCTAGGAGTTGTAGTGATTCAGGATATCAACTAACTGCACAGTGTCCATGATTTGGGGAAAGAGCACTATGTTTTTAGAGCAGTGAAGGGCCTCTCTGCTCATGACCCCCCTATCCTGATTTGGGAGACTGTCCCCACGGTGTCCATGGGTGGTGAGTGGGATCAACTCTCCATACAAGGACTGGCTTCCCTCAGAAAAATCCTTCCACACCTGAGTCTGGTATTGGAGGCCCCCATACTCTAACCCAAACTACATTTCCAGTATTTTCTTCCACTAGATTATTCTCTAATCTAGCTGGGATGTTCTACTCACCATTCCCCTTACATGCTATACTGTTCTGATCAACACAGAACTTAGCCCATTTCCTGGCACATAAATTGTACTCAATAGGTATCTTGTAGAATGAATAAAAGGGTGAATGGATGGATGAATGGTTGGATAGGTCCTACCACCATTCCACTTGCTCTGCCTGGAATTCTGAATCCAAATCCAGTTTATCTTTGAAAACTGGCTCATAGACTTCTCCTCCAGGACCCTTCCCTCCCACATCTCATCTGATCACACAGTGGTTTCTTGTCTCTCTTAACTCCTGGTAGTGGGTCTGCCATGCTCGGTGGGATATGAATCATGCCTTGATTCTGCAGACTGCCCCTGCAATGTCTTACATTCTTCCTGTCTTGCAATCCTTTTTCATGTCTGTCCTCCAAGTAGCCTACCACTATCACAAAGGTAATATCCTGTGTTATCTAAGGACAGTCCAGAACCACTGGGCAAGTCCCAGTAGAAACTCACTGGGTGGTAATATGATCACAACAGGCCCTCACTGGGGAGCCATGCTGAGCCCTGAGAAGCCACTAGTCAAGCAAAGTATAATTTGCCTAACCCAAGCTCTGCTGCTGCATGAACTTGGCTGGCCACCTCCAGGACATGTTTGGTCTGGCTCTTCTGCAGCCCTTCCTTTGGAGAACCCCCCTACTCCTTGTGCTTCTGGTGGAGTTGTCAATCACAGTGCTCTCTCTCAGTATAGAAAATGATAAGTGTCCAAACTGGCCAATCAGCATTCTCATTGTCACAGAGATCAACTACAGGATGGGCCACGACTGAGTTCAGGCCAATGTGGAGGGTTTAGGCTAGAGCTAGTAGGGCACCATCTTTCCCGCACAAAAGGAAGATGAAAGCCTGTGCTATAAAGAGACTGAGGCCACTGAAAGGCCTCACAGAAGCAGAATCAAAGAATGGCATGGCCCGATCCCCTAGGTCTACCCATGTCTGCAGCCAGTCTATCTTGAGATTGTCCATTTTGGAGAGCCTGCCAATTCTCCTTTTATCTACGATACTTTGAGTATGGCTTCTAAAATCAGGGCAGTCCAAGGTGGTGTGAACTCTCCTTCTGTACCAGGAGGGAGATAGAAGATGAGAAAATCGCTCAGCTTTCAGACAGGGTCTGGGGGAAAGTTTATACTTGGGTATCAGAAGCCTCCTGAGGCTCTTGGAGACTCCTAGCCCACTCATTCTCTCTTGTCCCAATCCCAGCCAGGGTATTAAGTGGCATCTCGTGACTCTTCTATCTTTGTAGACCTCCACATGGGTAGCAGAGTGAAGGAGACCATTGCCTGGTGCCCATCTCCAGCAGAGTCAGCAGCACCCATGTGCCCCTAGCTGACACTCTTCTTTCCTTCTGTTCTTCTTGCAGCCTCATTATGCAAATAGGCTCAGTAGTCACAGAGCCCTGGATATACCCGTTTGGAAGGAGCAGGAGAACACCTCCAGCTTACCTCTCTGCAAAGTATGTCTGCAGCAGAACCACTCCCCAGGGCCAGGCACCATCTGTTGTTAGAAATCCCCTTTGCTAATTATTAAACTTCTCTGAACGGAAATGAATCACAGAGCCAGGCAGGAGGGGGCTTGAGGAGGCGCTGGCAATTTACTTAGCGGCAGTAATCATCCCAACCGGGCCACACACAGAGGCTCCTGATCCATCTTTGGCACGGGCTCCACCACGTGCTCAGCATCCCAACGAGGCCATTATTTTTGAAGGGGAATTCACAGGGCCTGGGAGCCCTGGGAATTGCCTATGAGAACCTCAACTGGGGCTAGAGCCACCATGGAACCCCTAAGAACCCCACCAGAAAGTCAGCCCAAGCTGGAAGCAGACCAATCCTGTTGGAGTGGCCTAGCTTTTCCTGACTTCAGCACCTTTGGAACAAAGTACCAGGTCCCTCTGACCTCAGCCAGCTCCGGATAAGGATACAATGCCCACTGACAGGGAAGATGAAAGGGGCAGGAGTATACTGTGGAGAAATAAGAGGTGGACACTACCTCCAGGGTTTCCTTCTGCCACTGTTAAGTGACCTTTCCCTCAGGAAAGTTGGGCCTGGTTATGTTCATGGAACGAAGATGTGTGTTGGATACTAGGAAAAGAAACTCTCATGTCTTGAACATTTACTATGCTTCCAAGTACTTTGCTATGCTCTTGGTAAAGTTTTCTCATGGAATCCACCCAATAACCATGCAAGACAGACATTATTATTCCCACTTAACAGAATAGGAAACTGAGACTATCAGAGGAAAAAAAAGTGATTTTCCCAAGGTTCTCTAGCTAGATGGTAGCAGAGGTGGGACCCAGTGGCATGGAACTCTTTCCTCTCTGCTACACTGGAAGACAAAGGATAGGGCTGAAAGCATGTGTCCTGAGAAAGATTTGTTAACACTGAGGGAACCACAGAGGAGTCTGGCCTACTCAGGTGGTCTCAGGCCCAGAGTATCACTCACACCCCAACCTTGTTTAAATCCTTCCTGGCTTCCTATGGTTCTTAAGAAAGTATACTAATGTCACTGAGGCACACTCAGGACTCTCTACAGTCTGTCCCCTGCCCATCTCCCCAAAGCCATCTTTCTGTTCTCCAGCAGCTCCGGCCTTCTGGAAACAAGCCTTGCTATGTCTGTACTCCAGACCTTTATCTGAGCTGTTCCTTCCACCATGAACACCCTTACCATAGTGTTTGCCTAACTGGCTCCTACTGTCTCTTCAGGTGATAGTTTGGAGATCACTCTCTTTAGAGGCCAACGCTCTCAAAGCATGAAATGAAGTATAAGGAATGTTTTTAGATAATGCAGCAGACATTTACAATGCAGTGTGCCCCGTCCTTCGGCTCACCTGATTTCAGCACCGCTGTAGTGGACAGTTCCCTGCCCGTGTCCCACTTCAAGCACCGAGCTTTGAGTTAGTATTCTTGAACTTTGGGGAAGGTTACTGAGCCCCTGAGCAACCACCAGGGAGTGGGAGATAAAGCAATGGGTGTTGAAGTTGCAGTCATGTGCCCAGCTTTCCTGTCCTCCAATGGGGTAATTCTGAAGGGTGTTCCACTTGGTTCTTCAGAAGGCCATATTGGGACTGAGCCCCGACTGCCCACAATAACCAGTTCATTATTTCATTGGATTCTATCCCCTCCCTCTTTCATTTTCTCTGCTCCTTCACTCCTGTTTCCTAGAAGCACTTCCCAAATAAACTGCCTGCACTCAGGTCCTTAACTGCAGCTCTGCTCTCAGGACAAAAATATCACAGAAAACTATCTTTTTTACTTTAATATTTATGTATATATTTTAACATATATTAACTTACAAAAAACACACATCATATAGCCCAAAGGTGGAAATAACCCGAATGCCTGTCACAGATGAATGCATAAACAATGTGGTATACACACTCAACGGAATATTATCCAGCCTTAAAAAGGAAAGAAAATTCAGACACAGGCTACAAAACAGATGAACCTTGAGGACATTATGCTCCGTGAAATAAGCCAGACACAAAAGGACAATATCATATTATTCCATCTATGTGAGTTATCTAGAATGAGCAAATTCATAGAGACGGGAAGCAGAACAGAGGTTACCAAGAGCTGGGAGGGGGTGAGAACAGAGATTTTTTTTTTTTTTTAAGAATGGAGAATCGTTGTTTCATGGATACAGAGTTTTTATTTGGGATAAAGAAAAATTTCGGGAAATGCAGAGTGGTGATAGTTGCGCAACATTGTGAATGTACTTAATGGCACTGAACCATGCATTTAAAGATGGTCAAAATGATAAATTTTATATTATGTCTATTTTACCACAATAAGAAAAACTTTTAAAAATTTAAATATATAAATAACACAGGAGGACCCATGATTTCACAGATAATATTGCTGAGGACAAGACTCAGAAGGTCAGTAGGACTTTTTAATGTTTATTTCTTTAAATGAGAAGGAAACAATAGTACAGATGGCATGACGGATATGGCAAGAATTGTGAAGGTGGAATTTCAATGATCAAAGTTTGGGAAACTCCACCCTAGAGGAAATGAAATCCCCACTGCCACACAGTCACATCTCCACTTTCTCCTTTTTATAACACCCATTATACCTGCAAATGCTTATTTTCTCTGACTCCCCGCTGGCCTATAGGTTATGTGAGAGCAGTGATCTGTCCCCCTGCTCCATTCTGTACTCCAGAATGTAGCACGTGGGAATCATTAAATAAATAAATTCTCAATTAAAAGGGGCGGAGTTAGACAAGTGTCTCCTAGGAGAAGAGATACTCCAAAAGTGGACAAGATTCACTCTGGGAGCAGAGACAGAAGAGCATCCCAAGCAGGAACCCAAAGTAGGGAGCCCTACGGTGTGCTCTGTGGACAGTGAGTGGCCATGCTGGGCTGGCAGACAATGAGTGGGTGGGGGCATGGGAGGGAATGTGAGCTGGGGTGTCAGTGGGTGAGGAGGATGGAAGGCGAAATGAGCCCTTGAACGCCAACCCAGGGCAGTTGGGATGAGTCCTTAGAAGCCAATGGAAGGGGTTCCCTGCCTCTTCCCTTTTGCCAAAGTCTCAAGTCTCAACTACTTTCTCCCCAAGACAGGAGGCCCTACCAGAGGATGGTCTGTCTTCAGGGCATCTGGGACCCTTTATATTGTAAGCAACTCATTATATGAATGTGAATTTCCTCAGTTTTCTGAGGAAAGTGTCCCTAGCTTCCATCAGATTCTAAAAGGACTTTGTGATGCCTGAGAGAGTTCTGGGGAAAAGCCAGTTGGGGAGGGTCACATACAACTTGTCCCTCATTCCCACTGGCCTTCGGTTTCAGCAGGCGAGGGTGGAGGGGCTCACCCAGTGAGCTCAGCCACGATCCAGACCTCACAGCCATCTGGATTGAGGACTGGGACTCAGCGAATGTGAAATCAACTGCATCTCAAGGGTACACTGCTGGTGGAAGGGATGACAAGGTACTGATCCCCCTCCCCTCCCCATGGTTCTTGGATCTCGCAGCTCCTCCCTCCTTCCTGGACTCTGAATCACAACCACCTCCCTCACTCCATATTAGCCCAGTCCCAAAGCACCAAGACACTCAAATGGCCTCTTCTGCAAGCCCCACCTCAGGAGGCAGGGAGAGCTGGCCCACCTCCTACCCAGAGACTCACATTCTGAACTATGCACCTTTTCTCAGAAGAACCCCTGGCCACAGGACACATGACAGACATCTCTCTGTCCTGACCTCAGCCCTGCATCTCCAGAATGGGCTCCCTCAGAAGCCAGGGTCCTAAGGGTCTGAGTGGGTGTGACCAGCAGTAACTGTAGGTCATCCTCAGTTTGGTCTCTCCCTCTGAAGGTTGGCTGTCAGTCCCCTCCTTTCCCCTCTGGAAGCCAGTCCACACCATCCCTCTGACGTGAGAATCAGGGACATGTGGATTAAAATCCAGCCTGGGCCATTTGTCAGTTCTGGGACAATTACTTCCTCGTGAAGCCTCCATTTCCTTAGCTTTGAGATGGGGTTAACAATCCTGATCTCACCGAGTCCCTATAAAGCAACAAATGAAACTGTGTCTGCCTCTCTCAAACCAGGTTCCACTGTTTTAAAGGTTTGGTGCCCTTGCATCTCCCTCTTGGACATACTTAAGATTCATTATTATACTAAACGTCCTGAGAAGTTCTGCGAAAAAAGAAGGCTGTTCACTCTGTTTAACCCAGGGCTGGACCCTGAAACACCGCATCTGTGCACAGCTGGTAAAGAAGCTCCGAGCTGGTACATGTAAAGACAGCTCACTCTCTGGCAGGCAGTAGATTCTCAATTAGCCGGCTCTTTTTCTTCCCCGAACACTTCCCCCCCTTGAAGAGCCAGATATGGAGAAAATGTGTAACAGAGCCATCCTCCTCATGAGGTTTTCTGTGACAGCTCTGAAGGCCCTTTCAGGGGAGGGGGCTAGAGAGACCAAGGGCCCAAGGCACAGCTTTCTGGGACCAGCTGGCAGACTCTGGGGAGGCCACCCTACCCTCTGAGGGGGGGCAAGTGGCTGCTGTCAGATTTGAACACTTCCTAACTGTTCCGAGGATTTCTCTTTTGACAGCCAAGACCCACCCACCCATTAGCAGGACTCCGTGCCCAGTATAGTGAGAAGGGAAAATCAGTGAAAAGGAAACAAGCCAATAAAAAGAGTCCACCCACTGCCAGAGCCCCCCAGGGCCCCTGGAGCCACGTCTGGGGCGGGACCAGCATAAGCAGGCCCTCCCTCGCATGGCCACAGGGACCCAATGGGACTGCTCTTCAGAGCTCCCGGCCACTCTCTGCATGTCCCGCCTCCTCCCTCCATGGTGTCCGCTGATTAAGGCAGTGTTCCCTACTACAGCATAAACGAATGCATTATGTCTTTGTTATGCTAATGTCATAGCACAACGCAATTTAAATAGCACTTCCAGAAAAATTAAGTATGTTCATTGACACAGTGAAATGTTTTCACCCTCGATGTAACCTTCACAGATTCTGTACAAAATCCATCAGTCAGTGAGCTATTCATTTGCGAATGCTTAGCAATTATTATGCTAATGCATCACAATGCATTACAGCAAATTCTCTGTAAGTGGCAGGAAGTGCAGCTGCCTGGCACACACCCCGCCCGGATTACGGGGCATCTATCAATGTACAGAGTCATCATCGCAACTTGAGTCCGACCACATTTTACGTCCTGCCTTCAAGGAGTGAACTTCCCAGGCTCAGAGACTGAATTAGACAGCACTTATTAACACATCCTCGGAGGTCTCCCAGCAAGGAGGTGTATCAGTTAGCTATTGCTGTATAACAAACCAGTCTAAAGCTTAGTGGCTTAAAGCAACAAGCATTTGCTATTGCTCCGGAGTCTACAGATCATTTGGATGGTTCTACTGATATGAGCCAAGCCAGGCAAACCCAGGCTGGATTTGTTTGTGTGTCAGTGTAGGCAGGGGCTAGCTGGCTCAGGATGGCTTCATTCAATGACTGGCAGTTGGCTGACTGTCAACAGCGGCCATGGGGTGACGTGACCACCCATCTCTAATCATCCAGTGGGCATACCAGCCCTGTTCTTAGGGCAGCAGCAGGATTCCAATGGAGAGAAAGTAAAAGCATGCAAAAAGTCTTAAAGTCTAGGCTTAGAATTGGCACAATGTCCTTTCTATCAAATTCTACTGGCCAAAAATAGACCACCTCTTGATGGGAGATGTTGCAGTCACCTTACGTAGATCAGGGATGCAGAGAGGAATGAAAATTTATAGCCACTTGCCATCAACCTACTGCGGGAGATGTCTGGACAACACATCTTTGAAGACCAAGAGAGGCTGGCGCTGGCCATGAGCAGACACCACCTCATGATGTTGGAGTCGTATAGCCTGCTGGATGGGTCAGGGACAGATGAACTGTTATTGGTTATGGTGACCTCTATAAACTCTATTTCCCCTCTAAGTGTGGTATCCAGCCTTAGTCTAATGGGCCAGTCACTGAGATAGAAAAGGACCCAGATCCACCAGCCCTCTCTACAATATATACTCTGACCTTGTGGTTGGCCTGCGAGGAACCAGTCACACCCCCTTGTTGGAACCTGTGGCACAGATGGGCTAGTCAGCTAAACAGGCCAGAAGGAGGTCTGACTTTGGCTGGAGCTCCATGTTCAGTTCTGGTCACCCAGAGCTCACAGGTTTTGGCTTCTCAGCACAACCGATGAAGCAGTCTGGTCCAGAAGGCCTCAAGTTTGGAGCTCTGGTGCAAGAATTCTCTAGGTTTGGAATAAGTTGGTTATGTGCCTGTCCTAGGTGCACCTTGTCCAAGTGGGGGAAGGGGTGCCCCATTCATAGCGCTTGCTGCCTTGGAGACTGTGTTTTGGATCATGTCTTCCTTGGATGTAACCCATCAGACAAAGGGGCACCCAAAGACAAACAATCTATGGCCTGGCTCATAAAGAGCTGATCCAATCAGATTTCTTCTCTTGGGAATCTGACTTCAGAAACACCAGAAAAGATTTGCTGGTCAGGGGCAGGAGCTTCGGATGAGAGATGATAAGGTGCGGTCAGGCCAGAGAGTATGATGGGCCCCAGAAGCCAAGTGCTCCACGGGGAATAGAAACTATGCACGGCAGAGGGTGGAGATGGAAGGAGAACAAAGACAACTCCTACATCACAGGGCTGAAGCCACAGTGCCTGAGATGGGGTGGGGGAGGGGGAGGGGGGACCCAGCTCAAGACAGAGGCCGCTTCCAGAGGCCTTTGGATTCCAAAGGCTTTCTGGTTACAATTACAATCCACATGCACCCTGAGCGCAAGTCCTTTTAAGTGGCTTTTTATTCCTTGCAATGCCAACCCTGCCCCACACGTGTTCCACTGTGTCAGAGTCTTCTTGTGTCCTTCTCCGTTTCCCAGCAAAACTCCCTTTGGAAGAGTCCGATGTCACTGTGGCAGACCCAGCTGGACCAAACCCTGGTCCCCAACTGTTTTCCACACACCAACCAGAGGATAGTTTAAAATTCAAAACTGATCAGACCATAGCCCTGCTTAAAACCCGTGTATACTTCCCATTGCTCTTAAGATAAACGCCAAATCCTCCCAAGGCCTCCAGAGCTTGGTGTGGGTTTGGCCTCTGCTCAGCCCTCCAGCCCACCTCCTACCACAATGTCCCTTCCCTTTGATGGGGGGGACACCCGGCTTCCCTTGTATAAATGTGCCGCATTTCTTTTTACACAGGGTCTTTGCCCCGACTGCCCCGTCCGCCCGGGGCACTCTCCCTCCCCTGACTAGTGGGATCAGCTTGTGTGGTTTGGACACTAGACATGACTGAGGACACCTGAACCATTCCAACGCAGTCTCAGGAACCATCCTCATCTGGTTGGCAGGTGCTAATCACAAGCACCAAGCGAGCTCAGGCCCCGCCCACCTGGAGTCAGCTCCACCCACCCCAGTCCTAGGAAGGTCTGGCTTAGTGGGGCTGACTCTTCCCAACCCCCAACCCCGGAAAACAGATAGAACACAGCAACAGATAAAAAGGCTAAGTTCAGGGTCCACAATAGCAGGAAATCATATGAAGGACCGTCTTGCTCTTTTATTCATAGGTGAAGAAACTAAAGCTCCTATCATCCATCTACCCCTCGTCCTCATTCCTGTCCCATTGGCTTGACTGTGCGAACAATGGGCTATGTCCAAAGAAAATACTGACCCCAGTGCAATTTACTGAATGTTAACCATATACCAGGCACCGAGCTAAGTGTCCAACATGGATGATTTTATTTTGTTCTTACAACACCACATTAACCAGATGAAGAAACTGGGGCTCAGGGAGGTTTGAAGCGTTCCTCACTCACTAAGTGGTGATGGGATTTAAACCCAGGTGGTCTTGCTCCACTATCCTGAGCTGCCTCAATCAACTCAGGGGAGGCTGGGACTTCTCTCCATGGAAGCAAGCGGCCGGAGGGTGCCTGAACAGAGAGAGGAGGCCAGCTGGCGCCCAACTGTCATCACCACAGGGCTCTTAACTGGGTCTCCAGGAGGGGGAATGGGTCACGCGTCACCACCCCCTCTTAGTTGGTTGCCTAGTGACCAGGGAGGTGGGGTGGTGAAGCAGCCAGACAGATCAGGGGTGACAGAAGGGAACGTACAGGGAACCACCTTCGGAGTTCCATTTAAACGATGCTTTGAGACTCCTCATAGCCACATTGAGTTGGAGATTATTGCTCCCATTTCACAGTTGAGGAAATGGAGTCATTGAGACAATCCGTCTAACAGCACCCAGCTTGTAAGTGGCCAAGCTAGGGAGTGCAGCCAGGCTTGTCTGATTAGAGTCTGCTTACCATCTGCTCCATTCGACCTCCCAGAAGCCAGCCCAGTCATTCCTCCAGGAGGTAATGAGGGGTGGGGGGCAAGTCAGGCCTTGAAGTGACCACTCTTGTTTATTCTTTCTAGGAGGGTATACAGGCTGCCCGGGGCATTCGTGCAGTGAATGTTTCTGAGCGCCTACTATGTACCAGGCACTGTTCTGGGCAGTGGAGGCATGACATTGAACGAAGTCCGCTCTGGAGTCTAGAGTCGTATTGAGGGGTCAGACAATAAACCAATAAACGTAATGTCAAGTAGCCAATGACACCAAGTAGCCACGTCTGCATCTCCCTCGGGGGAGAGGGGGTGCCTGCAAACGGGTGCTGGGCGTGCAGGAGGAGGCACTGCAGGTGGTGAGGAGGGAGTCCTCCCACCTCCCCAGGGTCCCTGATGTACTCCTAAGTGGCCCCCAGCTCTAGATCCCACCCTTGCTGTCACCAGCTCAGCCATCACAGCTTAGGATGCCCCAGAAAACATGTTTCCTACAGACCTTCAGGGCAGCGTCCCCAGCCTGTCCACCTGAACTGGGTGGGGCAGGTGGAGTGGGTAGGTGGCACCGGCGAGGGGCCGTTCCCTGGGAGAGGACCCCGCGGTTGGTCCCCAAGCTGGCCGGCCAGAGGCACCCATGTGCTGGGGCTGTGGTCCCCCAGGGTCAGGGTCTCAAGTGCGGCTGCTGCTCCTACAGTTTCCAGAGGGGGCGGCCTGGCTCGGCCCACCACTCAGAGAAGGTGAGTGGGGAGCATGCGGAGTCCTTGAGAAAGGCCGCTTGGTCCGTAGCTGGTCCCTGAAGGCCTCGGGTCTTCCTCACTCAATGTGTGGAACTCAGACCAGATGGGGCTCCCGCACCATCCTAGGGGGTTGCTAGAAATGCAGAGCCTCGGGTTCTATACCCCAGACCCACAGACTCAGATCTGCATAGGAGTAATCCAAGTGATGGGGCAGCCGGTTGGCTGGGTCAGTTAAACGCTACCTGGGTTCAGCTCATGATCTCACGGTTCATGAGTTCGAGCCCCACATCGGGTCCCTGCTGGCTGTGGGGGGTCTGCTTGGGATTCTCTCTCTCCCTTTCTCTGCCCCTCCCCCATGTGTGCTCTCTTTCTCGCTCTCAAAATAAATAAACTTAAAAAAAAAAAAGAGTAATCCATGTGTTGAATTGGAGAAAACTGCCTTAGGCCACTTTCTGAAGGAAAGGGTCTCCAGGGAGCAAAGTGTGGGCCAGGTTCCCAGGCCCATCTATCCAAGTTTCTAGAGGTAGGACCCAGGGGCAAATCACTGGTCAGGGAGAATGGAAGGGGCAGCCCCAGGGCTGAGGTTCTTTAAGCAGCAAGGAAGGGGAGGGGGAGAAGAGGTGGGGAGGGGTCAGTCCCCTGGAGCTCAGAGGCTGGGAGAGGGAGGGAGCTGGGAGATGAGCAGGAAGTGGGGGAGGGGGAAGGCGAGGAGCGGCTGGCAGCCGAGCTGAAGGATGCTGGCCTACAAGTAGGGCAAGAAGCCCAACTGCAGCTCTCAGAGGGCTGCTGACAACTCCCCAGGGCCCCATCCCTGTCCACGGACAATTAGAACCCGGCTGCCTCCGAGTGAGCCCTGGCGGCCCTGGGCCCACCTGCTGCTTGCTGTGAGGGCTCTGGCACCACCCTGCTCCTGGTCCTGCTCGCTCCTGCTCTCTCACGCTGTCACACAGACACCCATTCCCC